>CM062296.1:661169837-662369837 GCA_031216915.1 Pictodentalium vernedei
ACATAAAGCATGTGCCTTTGTGCTAGGTCACATTGTGTCACATTGTGCTTTTTCACATAAGCACATATGACAAAAAAGGGATTCCATAGCCACAGGTGTTTTCAAAAAAGGGGTGCTAAAATTGGGGTGCTTGGGGATATTGCCATTGGATATAGGCTTTTGTTATACACAAGGGAGATAACCCTGCATACAGATTATGGGAAATCAAGCAATCTGATTGGTTAGTTATATAAATGAAACAACAAGAGTACTTGGAATAGGATCAGAACTAACAAGAATAGACCAGAAATTGCTTAATATTGCAATAATAAGGTAATCTGTTCCAGTTAATAGGCTCTTCTACACTACTGGAGTATACTCTAGAATAAAGGAACATGGCCAGATAAACGATAACTATTGCATATATAGATAGAAGGAGAATTCTGGGTAATTACCAAAGGAACCTGTCTTTTAATGGGAAAAACGTCATGGGATAGGGATCCAAAAAGGGATTCTGGGAGAATTCTAATCCAGAACATTACTCCTGTTCAATAGAATACACCCCCTTGTACCCCTTAGTACTATAGCACTACGTGCTAAGCTGATAAATTGGGGAAATAAAGTCAATTTCGGTGATTTTGGGTGGATTTTGTTGATTTGGGGGATTGTCGGGTTGTTTGTGGTAATGAGATTTACTCCGATTCAATCGAACATACCCACCGAACATACCCCTATCCCATTGTAGGCCTTAAGTGACATAGCAATCACGTGCTACCATAGAAACCAAGATGGCGGCCTCCAGTATACAAAATGGACGACGGAAACACGTATCACCCTAACAACACGCGCTGCGCATGCGCACTCACACCACGTATCACTATGGAGATGACGTCACAACATGGCCGCTCACGCGGGTTACCATGACTACACAACATGGCGACACTACGTCGCGTGACATGACGTCACTTCCGGGGTCCGGCACCGGGGTCCGGCCAATGGGTCCTCAAACGTGCGAGACATACTACTGTCGACAAAGGGCCGTATGATAACTCAGCCTTAAACCCTCCAGCCCACTCGGCACCATTGGTTATAGGCCTAATGCATTGTCGTGCAGATGACATTTCCTTTCAAACATGTATATATGTTCCCTGTTCCTTTCAGTATTACGTGTCTTAGCCCTATAAGTTCCAAACTTATTGTGTAACAGTATGATCTTGAACAAGATGAATGCGTTTGTGGAGCAGCCATGAGCAGGCCTAGGGTCAAACTAACTTAGTTAAGCTCTAGATATTCATGCGGTCTATAATTTCTACCAATGGGATGAGTGATGACCGACGCCATACACCGATGTGCTGACCCAGCCTTGATGCCTCGTGCCCATTTTGACACCACTGGCTATAGGCTTAGAGTGTTGTCGTGGAGATGACATTTCCCCCCAAACTGGTTGAGAGCTAAATTATTTTTGAAAGGTCATTGGAAACATAGGTATTTTTTTCAAAGATACCCCACCATTAGCAAGAGTAGCCTTACTTTAGCAAGATTATATTCATAAATAATTGTTTTGTTACAAGTTATTGGAGAGTGCCAATAGGCACTCTCCAATAAATTGCAACCAAACAATTTTATATTAATTTTTTTTCCTCTACTGTCGAGCAAAACATCAAGCTAATGTATACAGTGTAAAAACACTAAGTGACTTCCAGAACTTTTTAACTGAGCCACAGCAGTGGCTTCTAGCACTCCTCCAGTTAAATGTACATAATTTTTGCCCATGTCAGTGGTGCGTGCTGCTGCCATACCAGTACATAAACGTTTGTGTAATAGTCTGATCTTGAATCGAACCATGGCTTCTCTGAAGCAGCCATGAGTTGAACCAAGACCAGACAAAAATTTGATGTGTTCATAAGGTTTTCCAATGGAGAGGGTGACGGTGGTTGCTTTACAGCCACGTGCTGACTCATACTTGAACCCTCGTGCCCATATCGACGCAGCCAGCTATAGGCAAAGTCTACTGACTTGCTGATGACACCTTCACTTTCACGAACATGAATTAATTTTAATTACTCGTGTCAGTGGAATGTGCCACAGCCACACAAATTCCTAAATTACTCTGCAATGGTATGAGCTTGAATCAAATTATGGCTTCCGTGGAGCAGCCATGTTCTGAACCAGGATCAGACCAACTGCATCAGGTTCTAGATTTTCAAATGGCCCATAAGTCTGGCTGATGGACCGAATGATGACTGTCGACAAAGCGCTATATGCTAACGCAGCCTTAAACACCCGAGCCCAATCGGTACCACTGGTTATAGGCTTAATGCATTGTCCTGCAGATGACATTTCCTTTCAAATGTGTATATACTTTCCTTGTTCGGTTCAATATTACGTGTCCTAGCCATATCAGTTCCAAACTTATTGCGTAATAGTATAATCTTGAATCAGATTAATGCTTTCGTGAAGCAGCCATGGGGTGATCCAGGGTCCAACCAACTGCGTAAAGCTCTTGATTTTCACATCGGCAGTAATTCCTTCCAATGGATTGAGTGACGATTGATGCCATACAGCCATGTGCTGACCCAGCCTTGATGCCTCGTGCCCATTTTGAAACCAGTGGTAGCGTGGCTATAGGTTTAGAGTGTTGTCGTACAGATGACATTTCTCCTTAACTGGGTGAAGGCTAAATTATTTTTGAAAGGTGATTTGAAACATGGGTGTTTTTGTTTTCAAAGATACCCCACTATCAGCAAGGGCAGCCTTAGTTTAGCAAGATTTTGTTCATAAATAACTGTTTTGTTGCGGTTTATTGGAGAGTACTAATCGGCACTCTCCAATTCAGATAAGAAAAATTTTTCTACTTCTGCCGAGCAAACATCAATCTAATGTGTACAGTGTAGAGCCACTAAAGTGGCTTCCAGTTCGTTTAAAGAGCAATAAGAGTGACTTCTAGCACTCAGCCAGTTAATTATATATATATACTTTTTGCTAGGGCTGCACGGTATTTCGATAAACCGATATATACCGGTATTCAAACCAATATCGATTGAATACCGGTGTAATTACAAAAATATTGTTCGTTTCAATATTACGTGTCTTAGCCATATCATTTACCCACAATTTAATTTTCAAGATGTCTTGCGTTTTTTAACTGTAGCCCTAAATGAATAATATTATCCCTTTATCCGAGGAATCGGCTGCTTGTGCCCTCGTAAAATATAAATTCAGCAGTTGAAAAAATAAGTTTAAAATATTTCAACAAAACTATATCATGTGACCCCCCTCATTGGAACGGGCTCGTAGAGCTCGTTCCAATGAGGGATCACATGATATAGTTTTGTTGAAATCTTTAGTGAAAATCTGATAAACTAATTTTGAAAATAATAAATTTTGATATCGTCTGCGTTGTGTAAAGGTTTTTCGAATCGCATCATCAAGGCAGGCTAATTCGTTCCGACTGTGATGCCTCGAGTCTCGATTGTGGTACTTGTGTTCATATATCTGAAGAGTTTTCGATATACCGGTATACCGCGGTATTTTTTTGAATACCGATACCGGTATTCAGTTTTGAATATCGTGCAGCTCTACTTTTTGAACATGTCAGTGGTGCGTGCTGCTGCCATATCAGTTCACAAACTTTCGTGTAATAGTCTGATCGTGAATTAAACCATGGCTTCTATGAAGCAGTCATGGGCTGAATCAAGGCCAAAAAAAAAAAATTATGTGTTCATAAGGCTTGACAAAGGAAAGAGTGACAGTTATTGCGTTACAGACACGTTGCTGACTCATAGCTGAACCCTCGTGCCCATATCGGCACGCCAGCTATAGGCAAAGGCTATTGTCTTGCTGATGACATCTTCCCTTCCCTTACATGTACATGAATGAATCTTAATTACTCATGTCAGTGGACCGTACCACAGCCACATACATTCTTATCTACTCTGCAATGGTATGAGCTTGGATCAAATTATGGCGTCTGTGTGCAGCCATGTGCTGAATCAAGGTCAAACCAACTGCATAGAGCTCTAGATTTTCAAATGACAAGTAGTAAGTCTGTCTGATAGACTGAATGATGACTGTCGACAAAGAGCCACATACAAACTCAACCTTGAACCCTCGAGCCAAATCGCCGTCAAGGGCTATAGGCTTAATGCATTATCGTGCAGATGACATTTTCTTTCAAATGTGTAATACTAATGTGTATACATTTTCCTTGTTCGTTTCAATATTACGTGCCTTAGCCATATCAGTTCCAAACCTATTGTGTGATAGTATGATCTTGAATGAGACAAATGCCTTTGTGGACAGCCATGGGCTGAACAAGTGTCAAACTAACTGCGGTAAACTCTTGGATTTCATGGGGTTCATTCATAATTCGTTCCAATGGATTGATTGATGACTGATCCCAAGCAGTCATGCTCTGACCCAGCCTTTAAGCCTCGTGCCCATTTTGACACCACTGGCTTTAGGCTTAGAGTTTTGTCATACAGATGAGATTTACACTTAACTGTATATAATTTTTACCGATGGCAGCGGTGCATGCTGCTGCCATATCAGTTCAAAAACTTTTATGAAAAAGTCTGATCTTGAATCAAACCATGGCTTCTGTGAAGCAGACATGAGCTGAACCAAGACCAAACATAAAGTTTGTGATCAATAAGCTTGCCAACGGAGAGAGTTACGGCTGTTGCTTTACGGCCACGTGCCGACTCATCCTTGGACTCACATTTTGACACCGCAAGGGGTAGGCGAAGTCTATTGTAGTACTGACGACAATTTTCCTTACATAACTTAAGTTTTTTTTCTCGTGTCAATGGAACGTGCCACAGTCGTGTAAATTCCAAAACTACCCTGCGATGGTATGGGCTTGAATCAATTTATAACTCCTCTGGAGCAGCCATGTGCTGAATTAAGGTCAAACCTACTGAATTAGCTCTATATTTTCGAATGACCCGTAAGGCTGGCTGATGGAATGAATGATGACTGTCGCTATAGGGCCATATACTAATGCATCCTTGAACCCTCGAGCCCAACTCGGCACTGCTGGTTATAGGCTTAGTTTTCTGTCGTGTAGAAGACATTTCCTCTCAAAGATATATACACTTTCTTTATTCGTTTTAATATTAGGTCTCTTGCTATATCATTTCCAAACTTATTGGGTAAAAATGTGATCTCGAATCAGATGAATGCTTCTGTGGAGCAGCCATGAGCAGACCCAGGGTCAACCCAACTGCGTTAAGCTCAAAATTTTCATGTGGTTCACCATTCCTTTCAATAGGTGCAGTGATGACAAATGTCAAACAGCGATGTGCTGACCCAGCCTTGAAGCCTCGTTCCCAGTTTGACACCACTAGCCGTAAGCTATAATCCGTGGAAGTAGAAGTTTCAGAAGTTGTTGTAGTGGTAGTAGAAGTAGTAGTAGTGGCGGTATTAGTAGCATTAGTAGTAGCAGCAGTAATATACACCCACACTCGCCTTGACACCATACCTACATAAACTATCAGCTGTTTCTGTACTAATATGATTAGGTTAAAAAGAGACACCCAGCACGTTTTTGGGAGCCCCCTAACAGGAACTATATATTTTGTTATTGTTTAATTACTTGTGTTTATAACTACTTTTGTTATAATTTTGATATTTGTCTTCCTCTTTTCTCCTTCCTCTCGTTATTTTGATAGTCACTTCCGGAATTGACACTTCTAGCAGTTCAACGAGCAGCAACATTGATTATCAATTCAATTACGCCTTTATAAGCAGCATAGGCTTTTCAGGGAAAGTAAAGTCCCCGAGTGATTGTTTTAATGTAATCCCTGGGCAGTCATAATGGAGAACAAAATGGACCTAGAAAGATTAGAGGCGAACGAGGAGTTCGACTTCACCAGACTATTCCGGCACAGAATCACCAATGACGAAAATGATATTATTGACTCGGCCTTTAGTGTTTATCCCCGCTCTTGTTCTTTCTACAGTTCAACGACCCATAAGTTACCTATAATTCAAACTCTCTCTTTATCGTTATTCCATGTTAATTGCAGGAGATTAAATGTCAATTGGGATTTAATATTGAATATGTAACCTCCTATCTGACATACAAAACAAAGGCCTTTCGTTTGATGTCATTGGTCTAACCAAATTTTTTAGAATTCATGAAAACAACAACTCTAAACTTAATGGTTATCACCCAGTAACATTCAAAACACGGTCAAGTAGTGATGACGGTAAGGAGGGGTGGAGGGGGGGGGGGGGGGGGGGCAGGGGGCATTTTTGTCAAAGAAGACATCTCATATGAGATTTGTTCGGACTTAACATTATTTATACAACATGTCTGTGAATCACTGTTCAAGAACATTAATCCAGATCGCAAACATTCCTACTTAACTGGAGTAATATATAGGTCTTACACAATTACCCCGTGTACAAAATTTGAGATCGATCGGTCGAGAAACGGAGGAGTTTAATAGAGAGAGAGAGAGAGAGAGAGAGAGAGAGAGAGAGAGAGAGAGAGAGAGATACAGACATTCGCATTTACATGTATATATTAGACTAGCGGGTGTTACCCGGCGTTGCACGGGAGAAGGTGGTTATATCAATATACCCTCAGATATGATCGGCTCAGCCGTTTTTGAAATAGAATGTGAAGGTCACCAATTTCAAGGTCAAGGTCACCCCGCACGGGCACCACGATAAAGTCAAAATGATCGATGGGTCAATATACCCGCACATATGAAATTTTAGCCCGATCGACCTAGCCGTTTTCGAAATATAAGGTCAAGGTCATCAATTTCAAGGTCAAGGTCATCCCGCAAGGGCACGGTACACATCCCATGTTACTCGCAGGGACGAATTACCCCCGTGTACAAAATGTGAGATCGATCGGTCGAGAAACGGAGAAGTTCACCCGGAACAAAGATAGACAGAGAGATAGAGAGATAGAGATATAGATACAGACATTCGCATTTATATATTAGATAATATAGGAATCGATTATACTTCGGGGATAGTCATAAAAGATGTTTCTGATCATTTCGGAACATTCTATATTGAGAAACAAAATAAGGAAGAGAAACACATCACTTCATTACTCAAGCGTTCGTTAAGACCAGCAATCACTCTGCGAACGAAATATCATAAATTTTAAAAACATTCTAATGATGTCCGATTCTACACATGGGAAATAATACGTAAAGCCATTAACAAATCGAAGGTGGGCCATGCCCTTCCAAACACGATTGTCGTCAACGGCGGGAAATATTCTGATCCTTCTCTTATTTCCAATCAGTTCAGATCATATTTCGCCAATATTGGCCAAGGTATTAAAGATAGTATTCCTTGAGTTCCAAGCATTTCTCCAATTATCCGAGTGGCAATTATCCTGAATTTTTTTATATTGTTCCGACCAACAGGCAAGAAATCATCTTAACCGCGCATAAGGTAAAAAAAAAATCCAGCATCGATAACAATGGCCTCTCCACAAAGCTCGCAAAAGAAACAATCCACGAGATTGCAGATGTCCTGGTACACATCATAAATAACTTATTTTCCAGTGGTGAAGTACCAGCAAAACTGAAGGTTGCAAAAATTATACCAGTTTATAAATCCGGCGACCCCCAGTGTTTTGGCAACTTTCGACCAATAAGTATTTTACCATTCTTCTCAAAAATCTTGGAAAAACTCATTTTCAAGAGATTGATGGCTTTCTCACCGAACGCAGTATACTATATGAACATCAAATTGGGTTTCAGAAAGGCCACTCCTCTTATCATCCTATGTTGCACTTACGTCAACATATTGTCGAAAACTCTTAATAAACGAACAAAAGATAGCACCCTGAGCCTCATTCTTGATTTTTTAAAAGTTTTCAATACGATTAATCATAACATCTGGTTAGAGAAGCTGTCGTTTTATGGTATTAGGGGGATAAGTAACCCATGGTTTCATAGCTATCTAACAAAACGATCACAATATATCATGTATTGCGAAACGTTGTCCGATCTGGAATACATCACATGCGCTGTACCACAGGGATCTGTTCTTGGACTTTTACTGTTTCTAATTTATATAAATGATATAAGTTGCTCAACGGACCTTAATCTTTTGTCATTTGCCGATGATAGTATGATGCTATCGTATTCGGGTCTGATAACGACATGAGATCATTACAAAGAGAAGTAAAAGCTGAAATTGTCAAATTAAGTGACTGGTGTAATGATAATCGCATACACTTAAATGCTCAGAAAACAAAATATATCTTATTCACCCCCCCCCCCCCCCCCCCCACCCACCCCCGTAACAAAATATGGAACAGAATACTCAACTTATTTCAAATGACGCTATACTCTCGCGCATCACTAGCAGGACACGGGACAATGCTGTGAAATGTCTTGGTGTTCTATTTGAGGAGAAGCCAAAATTTAAGCACTGTTTCGCATATCGCATCGAAAATTGCTTGTTCTTTGTACTTCATCAATTGAGCTAAAACATTCTCCCACATTAAGCGCTGAAAAACTCTACTACGCGTTAGTCCATAGCCATTTAGTATACCCCGTACAGGTCTGGGGACATTCAAGTGAAACTAAGAAACTAATATCTCTGCAGAAGCGAGCCATCAGAATTATTAACAACCAAACATATAACTATCACCACGACTTATTATTTAAGAGAGGAAATATTTTAAAATTTAAAGACGTTGAAGTTCAAGTGAAGTTATTCATGCATGATTGGGTAAGTGATAATCTTCCACAAAGTTTCTCTCATTTCTTTCAAACAAGACAGCCTGGTATAAACTTGAGACGACCAGGTCAACTACAAGTGGCCTCACCGAGGACGGAGTTTTTGGCACAGTTCACTAAACACTCCTTCCCGAAAATGTGGAATGGTCTCAGTCAAAAGCTGAGAGCAATCACATCACGATGCAAATTTAAAAAGACTATTACAAGGTCCAGTACTGAGTCATACCAGACGTCAGTGAGTTGCCTTAATGCCAGGTATACAAAATATAGCACTCGTAGATAATTTATATTCAGTTGTCCTTATTAGCCTGTCCAAAGATAATACCGAGCATATCGCCCCCCCCCCCCCCCAATACCTTCATCAAGTCGCGCAGTCATAATCCAGGTATAATAAGATTATCAGAAGAAACAAGAATAATTAACGACTTGGGTGACAAATATTAGTCACTCGATTTGCTCATCTCTTAAGGTCCGAGGATTTCATGTTTGGTTGAACTTCCATTTTCAACATCAGTCATGCTGAATTTAATATGAATATCAATTATCCTCCATTGGTGATGAAATGAAAGCACATATGGGATTTCTCGATATAACCCCATCTTAAAGACAGTGTTTGATTAGGTATCTATTTATTTATTGGGGTTTAACAAGATTTCTCCATATAACCCCATCTTAAAGACAGTGTTTCATTTGGTATCTATTTATTTATTGGGGTTTAACAACTGAACACTTTCGACAGCCAGGGTCACCTCGTGCTGGAGTTTGAGCAGGTATATACGTCAAACAACGGTGTCACAAATTGCATGCATGTCTATGGTAGTAATGGTCCGATCTCCCCAATTCAGCCTTCGAATTTACATTGAACTGCTTCTAGTGTCACTTCTGATCTTGATGCGATCTTTTGACTATCTGTAATTGTTACTTTTCATTTCCTTTCCTTTTCCTCTGTTTGAGTTTTTCCCTTCTTTAGTGTCTTGTCCTACTTTACTACTTATTTGCTAATATTTATTCTGGGGGTCAATGGGAAGACAGGCAATCTGGCTACGTTGTGCCCCAACAATATACATTTGGGAATGTTGAAACTTGATTGCTGTGAAATTATTGTATACTCACATAGATATACATGTATATTGTTAAATAAATTCAGTTCACTTCAGTTCAGTTTCCTTCTAATAATTGTTTATATAGACGGGAAAGTGCGTGCTTTTCTCTGTGTATTTATTAAGTCATTCAACGAAGACGAAATAACTTATTGTAATCGCTAGCCGTTTTTCTCATTTACCGAATCACGGCAGTAGAATATGGCGTATACTTCTTCCCCCATCGTGGGGACCCCGCCGTATTTACTGGTTTCTATTGTAACACATTGTTACTTAATTAAAATAGGTTGTATTCTGAATTTATGTTTTCTTGTATACGCCGAATTATCTAAACCGAATCGACAATGATTCCAAAACAACCCGCCATACATCTGAAATTATTGACTCACAAACCAGTGCTATTTTTTTTAAAATACTTACCCAGTGGCCCTCTGACTTTATGTCCTGACTTGGGATAACAAAAGACTGTTCAAGGTTCAATACATTTTATTTTGTCTAACAATATTTACAAATCACTAATTTCTCAATAAGATCGGTAAGTTGGGGAAATGTTGAGCCACTGATGTTAAAAAAATTGCACCCAAATTGCGGAAGATTGGAAAACACAGCGCACAGAAATTGTTCAAATCATGGCAACGGACTAAATTCGTTGTCTCAATGAACTATCACAAGCTGGATGATTAATTTGCGAGACCATAATAAATATCACAAATTGAACGGTTCAATGAATGCGAAATAGCACACGAGGAGTGAGAATTAAGAAATCCATTTCGATCCAAATAACTCAAGAATAAAATTTTGAAATTAAAACTGGTCACGGACTTCGCACATTGTGAGTGTCCGAAAATCGAACTTGGAAAATCATTCATAGAAATAGGAATAAGCATAAATTCCCCCAAGCTATTATGGAAATCCTCTTTAAGAACTCTATTTATTTTATGGTCTAATAAAAAAATGCATTTTGTCAAACAGAAAATATATATGATAAAAAAAAATGCACAGTAGTGTGATTGTAGAGAATTAGCCGTGAAACGCGAGAATTACCTCCCTTGCCGCAATCTTTGAATGTTTTTGTCGTGTATGCGCAACTTTGTATTGGACCGTGTTATGGTTTTCTGGAATTTTTCAGATAATTTTCCAAAGCCGTTATGCATTATTATCCCTTTATCAAAAGTATCAGAAAAAAACTTTGGGTTTCACAAATCAACGAGGAACACCCACAAACCTAATTCTGCTATGCAGGAAACAACGACACTCATAGACTTGTAATCCGAAATTCGTACGTTATGGATTTATTTCTGATTTAATCTCCGTGGTGGCATCAGTTTCAACACTCACAGCCATATCTCGACTACAGCTCAAGCCAAAATAATATCCCATTTTCGAGCGATTTATTCCTGGAAATTAATAAATATACCCCCCCCCCCCCTCCTCCCCGAAAAAAGTACCAATCTCTCCTTCAGGTTTTGACTGTGCCTATGGAGAAAAACAGCAGTAATCGCCTTTACACACCCCTCTTACTGTAAAATTGGTATAAGCGGTGTTATCCAATTAGCCACAAACTTGGAAAGAGGATACGCGACTCTGTATTATCCAC
The DNA here is from genome assembly GCA_031216915.1 of Pictodentalium vernedei. Lineage (NCBI taxonomy): Eukaryota > Metazoa > Mollusca > Scaphopoda > Dentaliida > Dentaliidae > Pictodentalium > Pictodentalium vernedei. The sequence continues at coordinate 661,181,237 of CM062296.1, forward strand.
CCAAAAATACGAGTTAGATGTCGACTTGGAAAAAATAATAATAAAAATAATACGGACAATGTCGGGTTTGAAAGCCATTGCGACCTGAATAATTTATGAATCGTCGAGAGTTCTTTGGTTCGAGTGTGTGCATTGGCAGCGGGTTCAGGACTTCGAGCTGGAAGGAGGACTCGGACTTGTGCCTAACTACAAAAATTCTGTGTTTTAATTAGAAATGAAGGGAAAGTAATTGGGGATCTATTGTGTTTGCGAACAATGGGTCGCCTACCCCCTTTACATTTATACATCACTGAAATATGGAGGTAGATTGTTTTCTTGTTCATCATGGTCTGTCGCTCATCAAAACAGTCCTGAGGTGTTTAACAGTTAATTATGGACCAGTGCGTTTAAAATTGACAAATTCAAGTAATGTCAGGCCTCAAAGGTAATGACAATAATATTTTTTTTTTTTAAATTAAAAAAACCGCTAATATTATGGTGATAACATTCAATTTTTTGTTAATCATAAAAAAAATCATCCGCGCGGTATCGTGTTTTACAAGCCTGTGTGTTTTATGTTGGACGTTTAGTGAAGAATAAGCCAGCCATCTAAGTGAAAACATGAAAGAAGTACCATTCTCTAATTACACATGTGGGGGTGTGGTAGCGTTGTATACTAAGGTGTACTGCACGTTGAGTGTGATCTTGCCTTCAACCAATACTAACCCTATGTGGAGTATGCCAGTTGCTTGCCTTTGCTCGGTGGTTCTCTTTGGCTTCTTCCAACTCTCCGACACGAGGTAGCACTGACTGTCGAAAGTGTCATTAACTCACCCAATAAATAAATAACTACCATTCTATCATAAACGTTTTGCCCTTTATCCAAAAATTTATCATAACTGACCTAGTTTCCCTTCCGAGTATTGCGGGGAAAATCTACAGTACTTTCACCCCTCAAACTGTAACAGTGGTATAAACGCTGTTACACGATTAGCCTAATAATGATAAAGGATACGTGACTCTGTATACGGACACAATTTGGACTCCCGCATTGTGCATTTGGGCAAGGCACTTATCCCTAATTATCCACATGCGGGCACGATGACGCCATGTACTAAGGCGTACTGCACGTCGATAATACGCATGTCTTCAACCAATCTAACCCCGCTGTGTGGCAGTGCGGATTTATGATGTTGGGGAGCTGGCAGTTACTCGTCGTTGCTTGGTGTTTTATTTAGAAATGTGGGCATATTTGTGGTAATGCCGAAATCACAATTTACTGACTCCCCCATCTTCTCACTGACAAAAGCATGAGTAAATTGTGTACGTTTAATTATAAAACAGCGCAAGTCGAAATGAAATCTGATTCATTGAACCACATTACAGAGCATGTCAAAATTAATTTTCGAACGCCATTTTTAAGCGTGTCCCAATGTGTGACTACCAGCAGCTATGACTATAGCGTAACTTTGAGGTAAACGCTTATTTTTGTAAAAAACCCAAGACCTTTCTGTGGCGAATGCCGATATAAAAACAAGATAATACACGAGAACAACTTGTGTACCTGAATTTTGTTGATAAAATATGTCCTGTATACATTCCCGAATATTATTAATGTACCTGCTTAATAACAGCCAAATGGCGAATGTCGACAAAGGCACTCTGTAGTTTAGGAGACTCAACAAATAAAAACAAAATCAAAAATCTGAGATATATTGCATTTTTTAATTATCGATATTACTCAGAGATTAAAATTAATCAAATTCATTAGTAATAAATTATTAATTGATATGAAGTCTGCAACCAAATGATAATTTCATATATGCGACTGGCCGCTTTTTATTTGTTTGTAATGTTTCGGAATGTCTTCCTATTGGTGAGAGCTTCCACTTCTCTGTCTAGTTTAATGGTTATTGAATGGAGCTAAGAGTTCTCCTTACTACTTGTTGGTGGGATTCTCTGCTTGTTGGCTGGTGTTTCTCGCTATAGATTGATAGATCGAACACTGTAAAGTGCCTACGGGCTACGTGAAAGTGTAAACCGCATTTCCGACTTTTATCCTGGCTTGAGACAAGTAAAGTGTCTCCATATGTTAACGCCTTAATGGTCTTTTATACTTTTTGTTTGTTTTTAGTCCACCTTTTCTTTCTGCACTCTCGCTACCAAGAATTCCATTCTGTTTTCTCAGTGTTTCCTGGTTGCTTTCTTCAGGGGTCTGTTCATTGTAGCATTGCAGAGTTGCTGTTTCCTTGAACAAAGTCCAAGCGTTCTTATTTCCGATCAGATCCCTTGGGATATTTTGATCTTTAAGGATGTTTCCCAAAATTTTCCACCCTGTTGGTTGAAATTCTTTTCATTTTCGCAGCAGATCATTTATTAGATCACACATATTGGAGCCCGAAATTGTAATGCCGTTATACACAAGTCGATCTTTCTCATCCCAGGATAAATTGGGTATATTCTTTATTATCTGGAGTAACAAAAGCGCCTTCTGCTGCATGGAATCTGGTATAACGGCTAACCAGTCCGGATGATTTTCCACTGGAAAACTAGTCGTTAAGGAGTGTGGTTTGGTGTTTTCTTTGCGTAAATTTGATTGGCGCTGAAAGATTGTCTGGTTCAGCAGCGCTTTCTCTTCAGAACTCGAATGTTGGAGATTCAGTAATCGGTCTCATACCCTGGTCTATGGGCGGGACAGCTACAGCATTCAGGGGTGTGCGTATTGCCTGCAACTGTTCACTCCCCCATGGTTCAATACACCGAATACTGCTTGAGGGTAGGCTGGTTGAGTCATCTATAGGTTTTTCCCTCAGTGATTCCCCCATCACTAGCGATTTTACTGGCTCTAGCTTATTTGCAAGCCACAAAATATTTCCACTTGTTAATGCATTGTTCCAACTAAAGGCAGATTTCATATGCACTGGAGGCTAGGATGGCTGGTTACAGACAGATCTGGTTGTTAACTCGGCTGTATTTGAGTTCGCTCCCCTATAGTGTGTTTAAAATTTACATTTTTGTGTAATTTTCATCTGTGTCGATAATAATGAGTTTTTATATGCACATATGATTATCTGATTAAATGTATTATCTGATTAAACAGTGTGGACTTGGTGGTTCAGATGTGCTACCTCGGCTTGTCATGAATGTGACTTTGATGTTTCTTTTTTTTAAGTAAACTATATCAATTTGTGTGAAGTTGAGCAAAAACTTATTTTACCTCAGAGCTCTACCACTGTAATTTCCCACAATGCACTGAGTGAGAATTTGAAGTAACCAATGATCAACAGGTTGGGGTAGAACCCACCTTATCTTGATATATAATTAGCCAATCAGCGATTGACAGGTTGGGGTGGGACCCATCCTATTCATACATATAAATGGAAGAGTGTTGGAACTGTACTGCCACTCTATTAACTCGCTTCTGAAAATGATGAACTCACGCTTCGTCTGAGAATTGTGTCAAAAATCTTACTCTCATAAAACTCATTATTATCGACACAGACGAAAATTACACAAAAATGTAAATTTTAAACACACTATAGGGGGAGCGAACCCAAATACAGTCGAGTTAACAACCAGATCTGTCTGAAACCAGCTATCCTATCCTCCAGTGCATATGAAATCTGCCTTTAGTTGGAACAATGCATTAACAAGTGGAAATATTTTGTGGCTTGCAAATAAGCTAGAGCCAGTAAAATCGCTAGTGATGGGGGAATCACTGAGGGAAAAACCTATAGATGACTCAACCAGCCTACCCTCAAGAAGAATTCAGTGTATTGAACCATGGGGGAGTGAACAGTTGCAGGAAATACGCACACCCCTGAATGCTGAAGCTGTCTCGCCCATAGACCAGGGTATGAGACCGATTACTGAATCTCCAACATTCGAGTTCTGAAGAGAAAGGGCTGCTGAACCAGACAATCTTTCAGCGCCAATCAAATTTATGCAAAGAAAACACCAAACCACACTCCTTATCGACTAGTTTTTCAGTGGAAAATCATCCGGACTGGTTAGCCGTTATACCAGATTCCATGCAGCAGAAGGCGCTTTTGTTACTCCAGATAATAAAGAATATACCCAATTTATCCTGGGATGAGAAAGATCGCCTTGTGTATAACGGCCTTACAATTTCGGGCTCCAATATGTGTGATCTAATAAATGATCTGCTGCGAAAAAGAAAAGAATTTCAACCGACAGGGTGGAAAATTTTGGGAAACATCCTTAAAGATCAAAATATCCCAAGGGATCTGATCGGAAATAAGAACGCTTGGACTTTGTTCGAGGAAACAGCAACTCTGCAATGCTACAATGAACACACCCCTGAAGAAAGCAACCGGGAAACACCGAGAAAACAGAATGGAATTCTTGGTAGCGAGAGTGCAGAAAGAAAAGGTGGACTAAAAACAAACAAAAAGTATAAAAGACCATTAAGGCGTTAACATATGGAGACACTTTACCTGTTTGAAGCCAGGATAAAAGTCGGAAATGCGGTTTACACTTTCACGTAGCCCGTAGGCACTTTACAGTATTCGATTTATCAATCTATAGCGAGAAACACCAGCCAACAAGCAGAAAATCCCACCAACAAGTAGTAAGGAGAACTCTTAGCTCCATTCAATAACCATTAAACTAGACAGAGAAATGGAAGCTCTCGCCAATAGGGAGACATTCCGAAACTTTACAAACAAATAAAAAGCGGCCAGCTGCATATATGAAATTATCGTTTGGTTGCAGACTTCATATCAATTAGTAATTTATTACTAATGAATTTTATTAATTTTAATCTCTGAGTAATATCGATAATTAAAAAATGCAATATATCTCAGATTTTTGATTTTGTTTTTATTTGTGGAGTCTCCTAAACTACAGAGTGCCTTTGTCGACATTCGCCATTTGGCTGTTATTAAGCGGGTACATTAATAATATTCGGGAATGTATACAGGACATATTTTATCAACAAAATGCAGGTACACAAGTTGTTCTCGTGTATTATCCTGTTTTTATATCGGCATTCGCCACAGAAAGGTCTTGGGTTTTTTACAAAAATAAGCGTTTACCTCAAAGTTACGCTATGGTCATAGCTGCTGGTAGTCACACATTGGGACACGCTTAAAAAATGGCGTTCGAAAATTAATTTTGACATGCTCTGTAATGTGGTTCAATGAATCAGATTTCATTTTGACTTGCGCTGTTTTATAATTAAACGTACACAATTTACTCATGTTTTTGTCAGTGAGAAGATGGGGGAGTCAGTAAATTGTGATTTCGGCATTACCACAAATATGCCCACATTTCTAAACAAAACACCGAGCAACGACGAGTAACTGCCAGCTCCCCAACATTGTAAATCCGCACTGCCACACACCGGGGTTAGATTGGTTGAAGACATGCATATTATCGACGTGCAGTACGCCTTAGTACATGGCGTCATCGTGCCCGCATGTGGCTAATTGGGGTTAAGTGCCTTGCCCAAAGGCACAACGCGGGAGTCCGAATTGTGTCCGTATACAGAGTCGCGTATCCTTTTATCATTTTTAGGCTAATTGTGTAACAGCGTTTATACCACTGTTACAGTGTGAGGGGTGAAAGTACTGTTGATTTTCCCCGCAATACTAGGAAGGGAAACTAGGTCAGTTATGATAAATTTTTGGATAAAGGGCAAAACGTTTATGATAGAATGGTAGTTATTTATTTATTGGGTGAGTTAATGACACTTTCGACAGTCAGTGCTACCTCGTGTCGGAGAGTTGGAAGAAGCCAAAGTGAACCACCGAGCAAAGGCAAGCAACAGGCATACTCCACATAGGGTTAGTATTGGTTGAAGGCAAGATCACACTCGACGTGCAGTACACCTTAGTATACAACGCTACCGCGCCCCCACGTGTGTAATTAGAGAATGGTACTTCTTTTATGTTTTCACTTAGATGGCTGGCTTATTCTTCACTAAATGTCCAACATAAAACACACAGGCTTGTAAAACACGATACCGCGCGGGTGATTTTTTTTTTAATGATTAACAAAAAATTGAATGTTATCACCTTAATATTAGCGTTTTTTTTTTTGTTTTTTTTTTTTTAATTAAAAAAAAAAAATATTATTGTCATTACCTTTGAGGCCTGACATTACTTGAATTTGTCAATTTTAAACGCACTGGTCCATAATTAACTGTTAAACACCTGAGGACTGTTTTGATGAGCGACAGATTATGATGAACAAGAAAACAATCTACCTCCATATTTCAGTGATGTATAAATGTAAAGGGGGTAGGCGACCCATTGTTCGCAAACACAATAGATCCCCAATTACTTTCCCTTCAGTTCTAATTAAAACACAGAATTTTTGTAGTTAGGCACAAGTCCTAGTCCTCCTTCCAGCTCGAAGTCCTGAACCCGCTGCCAATGCACACACTCGAACCAAAGAACTCTTGACGATTCAAAAATTATTCAGGTCGCAATGGCTTTCAAACCCGACATTGTCCGTATTATTTTTATTATTATTTTTTCCAAGTCGACATCTAACTCGTATTTTTGGGTGGATAATACAGAGTCGCGTATCCTCTTTCCAAGTTTGTGGCTAATTGGATAACACCGCTTATACCAATTTTACAGTAAGAGGGGTATGTAAAGGCGATTACTGCTGTTTTTCTCCATAGGCACAGTCAAAACCTGAAGGAGAGATTGGTACTTTTTTCGGGGAGGGGGGGGGGGTATATTTATTAATTTCCAGGAATACATCGCTCGAAAATGGGATATTATTTTGGCTTGAGCTGTAGTCGAGATATGGCTGTGAGTGTTGAAACTGATGCCACCACGGATATTAAATCAGAAATAAATCCATAACGTACGAATTTCGGATTACAAGTCTATGAGTGTCGTTGTTTCCTGCATAGCAGAATTAGGTTTGTGGGTGTTCCTCGTTGATTTGTGAAACCCAAAGTTTTTTCTGATACTTTTGATGAAGGGATAATAATGCATAACAGCTTTGGAAAATTATCTGAAAAATTCCAGAAAACCATAACACGGTCCAATACAAAGTTGCGCATACACGACAAAAACATTCCAAGCTTGCGGCAAGGGAGGTAATTCTCGCGTTTCACGGCTAATTCTCTACAATCACACTACTGTGCATTTTTTTTTATCATATATATTTTCTGTTTGACAAAATGCATTTTTTTATTAGACCATAAAATAAATAGAGTTCTTAAAGAGGATTTCCATAATAGCTTGGGGGAATTTATGCTTATTCCTATTTCTATGAATGATTTTCCAAGTTCGATTTTCGGACACTCACAATGTGCGAAGTCCGTGACCAGTTTTAATTTCAAAATTTTATTCTGGAGTTATTTGAATCGAAATGGATTTCTTAATTCTCACTCCTCGTGTGCTATTTCGCATTCATTGAACCGTTCAATTTGTGATATTTATAATGGTTTCGCAAATTAATCATCCAGCTTCCGATAGTTCATTGAGACAACGAATTTAGTCCGTTTCCATGATTTGAACAATTACTGTGCGCTGTGTTTTCCAATTTTCCGCAATTTGGGTGCAAGTTTTATAACATCAGTGGCTCAACATTTCCCCAACTTACCGATCTTATTGAGAAATTAGTGATTTGTAAATATTGTTAGACAAAATAAAATGTATTGAACCTTGAACAGTCTTTTGTTGTCCCAAGTCAGGTCATAAAGTCAGAGGGCCACTGGGTAAGTATTTTAAAAAAAATAGCACTGGTTTGTGAGTCAATAAATTCAGATGTATGGCGGGTTGTTTTGGAATCATTGTCGATTCGGTTTAGATAATTCGGCGTATACAAGCAAACATAAATTCAGAATACAACCTATTTTAATTAAAGTAACCATGTGTTACAATAGAAACCAGTAAATACGGCGGGGTCCCCAAGCGGGGTCCCCACGATGGGGGAAGAAGTATACGCCATATACTACTCACGGCCACCGTTTTCAACTGATTCTCACGAAATTTGGCACGAATGTTAAGAATTTTCCGGCGCTGAAAGTAATGGAGTACGATTTTTGATTTTACACCTTTATCCAAAACAATTCCCAACGATCATATTTTTTGATATTTTAATCAGCTCCTGTATCAAGCCTTCCTCTTTGAAATTTCGGATATACCATCTCGAACTATAACCATTTCCAAAAATGTGGTACCGACTTTGAAAATTCTGTACAGATTCCGGCCGCATTTTCGGATGAAGTTATTGATGTTAAGTAAAAATTAAATGTCGACGGATTTTCATGAAATTTTAGTATGCTGTAGAGTTCAAAAAATAAAAATATGAGTGTTTTTTTCGTTTCTTTTCTTTTTGATTTATCGCTATTTTTTCTCCGTTTTTACGTTACTTCAAATTTGGGGATTATTTGATTATTTTACACATTTCTCATTGAAAACGCTGATTTTCAATAACGCTCTGCTCCGTATAATTAACACACACAATATGATATTTCACACACTTTTACCTTCATGAAGGGTCTATTAAATACATTTAATACAATTTCAAAGTTAACAGAATCTGTTCAAAATAACGTCAATTTGGAGTTTTTTTCATAAACGTTAAATATCTGCTCGCTTCTTGAACGCTCACTCTCGAAATTTTGGAAACATATTCTCCAATAAAATCCATATCTACACCCTCCCCCCACTTTGAGACAACTTTGATCGATTTATTAGGAATTAGTTACAAATTGAAAAATCTTCACACATAACAATGAATTTATTTCCTCGTGTTCCTTTCATCGAGCCACAGGTATATATATAGAACATGGACATTTTGGAAAAACAATGCAATTCACACAAATTTGGAAGAAATCGAGGGAACCCTCTTCGCAACATCCTCCCGCTAACATAAACTGAAGGTCACTATTGGAAGAATTGTAACAAATTCTCAAGGAAGATTAAATGTCATCATCATCATTTTCTCCACTTAACCAAGACTGTATCTTACTGACAGCTTTAATAGCAGTTTGATTTTGAATGACTAGAATTGTTCGAGGGTTCCTCAGCTGAAGTAACATCAATATTTTGTTCTGTTAAACTGGATTTGGAATTAGAAATGTCTAAATTAGGTTCAGATGCACAAACCTCAAGAGGGTAAAGCGAGAGATTAGCCGGATGGTCACACCATGGTTTATGCGTAATGTGACTGATCGAACAAGCCCATCATTATCACGGTGTAAACCAACAACCAGTCTTTCGATTTTGAAAATCGTAGGCGCGTTATACATCGCTCGCTACTATCTGAAGTGAGGCGCGCTATCCTGTATCCAGCCCCGTCGAGTGATGGTCGTGTTGTTGGCAAGAACAATTAACATGCAAATTGCAATGAAGAATGCATCCAGTAATTGACAGCACTGTGCATTCAGTACGGTATTTGGGCACATCCATATTGAACTGCAACATGGAAGCTGGGCGATTTGGTGCTTTCATGGTTTTCATTAACCCTTTACCTAACGCTAGTAGCAGGCGACACTCGTAAAAAAATTCTCGTATGACTAAAAATTTTCATTTTTTGCTTCCAAAACATAGGTTGTGCCCCCTCATTGGAACGAGCGCGACGCGCTCATTCTAATGAGGGGTCACAACCTATGTTTTGGAAGCAAAAAATGAAAATATTAAAAAAAAATTAAATGGCGATTTTCATGTATAGCGCTGGCTGGTTTTGACCGTTACGTTAGGTAAAGGGTTAAATGAATCCCAACTTTTGGGTCATGACGATGTATTATGCTCCAAGTAACAAAAGAAAAGAGCACACTGCGGCTGTAATTTATGTAGAGCTAATAAATTTGCTCCATTGGTGAATACTGAATGGTGATGGTCCAGGGAGCACGAACCTCTCAGAGAACACCAGGTTTTTCCAGACAGTAGAAATAAATAGAATTTATGCTGAATACATTCACACTGTTACTAAAACCCACTGCCAAATATTCGTCCCTTGTTACCTAATAAAAAATAATTGGCTGTTCACACAGAAATGATATCGCAACTGGAATGAATTACCAGATTTTGATCGCTCTCTTAGCAGAACCGAGGCGCGCTGTTGTTGGCTCGCAAGAAGTTAACTTCAAAATCGAAAGACTGAACAACTACATCAAGGTATCGATTCAGTCAAAGGTACCGTCGTGTATTCGTCCTACCAATCCTACTTTTTATGAATTCACTATTATCACCATGAAAGTGATGATCTTCTCTAGACTAGTGAGGTATTCATGCTACAACCTATGTCTAAATGTGTTGTATCAAAGCAGTTTGAATGCGAGTACGTTTGCGAATGTCGGCGTCCCAGAACTGATATCCAGGGTCATCAAGTTCATTGTCATACACTGGTGGATGGAGCAGATCAGTGGTTCTACCTATCAGTAAGTAGGAGGCAGTTAAGGCCTCTGCATCCTGAATGTCTCCAGAAGTGTAATTAAGGGGGCGGGTGTTCACAATGGATTCAATTTCAGTTATAATTGTACGAAGTTCCTCAAAATTAATTGTGGAGCGATGGAGGACCTTTTTGAGAGCAAGTTTAGTCACACCAATCAGTCGTTCTTAGAAACCTCCTTGCCACAGAGCTCGCTTAGTAACGAATTGCCATTCTAAACCCTTGGATGTTAACTGATCAATCATTTTGTTGAAACAAATTGCGGATCTGATCAAGGTAATAGCTAATAGAAAAGTGCTGACATTGTCAAAAATAAGTTTCCTAGGTAGGGATCTGCGGCTTGCAAATCGACGAATGCCGCCATGAAGGATTACGTCGTTAAGTCTTTAGTTAGTTCCAAACAGATTGCATGCATCACTGCACATGTAAATAAAAAAAAACGGACGTCTTCTGAGAACCATCATTGCCCTTGACAAGAAGGGGTCCACAAAAGTCAACGTCTGTGTAGTAAAACAGTGGAACATCAGGAACCTTACTCTCTGGTAGAGGGGTATTTGTAAACGATACGGGTTCCCTGTGCGTTTGCGCCAAATAACACACAGTGTTTGAGAATTGACTTCACACCAGCTGCCTAATTTGCGGTATCCGGCACACTTGTCTAAGTGCAGTAACGGTAGAGTTTACTCCCGAATGTTTGATTCTGTCATGATGCCATATACAACAAGTCTTGTAAAAGGACAAGATTCCGGTAATAACACTGGGAATGTAACTGAATCATCCAATGATGAATTTTGTATACGACCCCTAGTTCAAATGATATTGTCTTTAAAGATCCTGGGGGCGCGGTGGCTCAGTAGGTAGAGGTGCAGGCTGCAAGCCGAGAGGTTATCGCTTCGAATCCCACCTCTGGCAACCGCGTTGTGTCCTTGGGCAAGACACTTCACCCCCAATGCCCATGTGGGGGCACGGTGACGCTGTGCACTGAGGCGTACTGCACGTCGATGGTGCACCTGTCTTCAACCAATTCTAACCCTGCTTGTGTGGAGTTAGTATGTTGGGGAGCTGACAGTTGCTCGCCGTTGCTCGGTGGTTCTCTTCGGGTAATCCGGCTTCCTCCACCCGTAAATCTGTCGTGGTCATGATTAGCCATTGTGCAGAAATATGTGATCTTAAACACCAATAAATAAATAATAATTTAAAGATCCTGTCAGCTTTGCACTCGGATGATGTATATTGTCCCTAAATCTCAGTAACCAGGATGTAACTCGTAGTAGTTTGGATAACTTGGAAAATGAGTCAAGTTTAAAAACTTTGTGAATTCCTAATTCTGTGTTCTCATTTTGTGAACCCTTTACCCAACCAAAACCGACCAGCGCAGTTCACAAAAATCACCATTCAATTTTCATTATTTTTCTTTTTTTTTCTAGAAAACAGCTTATGGCCCCTCATTGGAACGAGCTCGTTGAGCTCGTTCCAATGAGGTGCCATAAGCTATGCTTTTAACGCAAAAATTAGTTATTCAAGAATTTTATTTGCAAGTGTCGTCTGCTTCTCATGTTAGGTAAAGGGTTAAAGAGAATCCTCAGAATCAGCTGTGTCTGACACCTGCAGTGGAAAACATGTTGAATGTTATTAATGTTACAAACTGAAATGTCAGATGGGCCATTTAGCCACATGTTGTTTTCTTTGAATTGATTTATTGCCATATCACGAGTTAATAAATCTACAGGATTGTTCTCACTTGCACAGTAAGCCCACATTTCTAACATAGTTAAAGTTTTGATTTCATTCACACGCATAGGCGTACGGGAGGTATATTTTTGGGGGGTCAATACAGAATTGCTCGACAAATTGGCAACGAGATGCCGAAGGCATCTCCCGAGAGCTGGAGGCCCGAGATGGGGTAGGCATGGAAGAGGGTGTCACCTCCCATTGGTGGGGGTCGTCCCCCGGTAAAATTGTGAAAAATTCTTGGCACTGAGGGCAATTTTGAGGCTTCCTAAGTACTCAGTCAAGGTATTTTCAGAAAGGGCACATGGCCTTATTTTTAACAGAAAATTTCTTCATACTTATCTACTGAATTAAATTCTGCTCCTCAGACTCGTGCATGTCAAACCACTTGGCGAGGATACTTTCAGAGAGAAGAAAAAATTTTCATCTTTGTCTGATGGCGTAGCGTGGTTTTCGTTACTGCCAGCTGTGTGTTGAGATACTATCGTGAGTTCTGAACCGACCTGCGGATTAGAACTCACGATAGTATCGCAAGACACAACTGACGATAACGACTGTCAAGGTGATAGCTAAAAGTTGCGATTTTGTTGTATAAAAGTGTAAATATTTTCGATAATATTTCTGCCTGGGTTAAATGTGAAGCAACATAGATATGTGATGGACCCCAAAAACAGGTTTGTCAGAGATTCTGAATGAGGCATGAAATTTAATGTCCATTATGGCACTTGTTGATAACAGATCAATAGTAAGAGAGACAATATTGTCTTCTGTGTCGTTATCTGGTTAATTAAACCAGTGAAATTGTAATTGTTGGAACCAGAGCATCACACATGTTCTGGACACACACCCATATTACGCATCTCCGAAATGACGAAAGTTTTCATCTCAAACGAAATTCGCATTTATATCTCTATCCATATCGAATTACAAAGCACTCGTTAAAACAGAATTAATATGTTTAAACTTTGAGTTCCGACTGTATAAAGAGTGAAGCAGAATTCTGAGAGGCAGTTGGCCTGAGGGCACTCAGAGAAGGTCCGAATTTAGCCTTGGCCGTCGAGGGTCATAGGCACCGAGATTGAAAGTCCGCGTATTGACGTAACCCCGTGAGGGTTGTAAGGTACCGATTGTAGTTTGTTAACGATTGCGAACCGTAGTGGCATAGTAGCCAAAGAAGTAAAAGCTGTAACGTTGAGGTCTAGAGACCGTATTAAGAGCTCGAGTAAGCGCTGGAATAGTTCGCGAGATAAGATAGTTTTACGCGGTGCGAGAATTGGTGATGTTGAGAACACTTTGCAGAATATTATTATGTAAGCTTTGTTAAGTATTATCCGAAGGCGAAGAATAACTTAACCCCGTGAGAGCCAGGCAAGGCGCAAAGTGATCGTGAACTGTGGTAGACGCCGATTGAATTGTGGTTGAACTGTGAGAAAGCTGATAGAGTCGCACAAGGACAACATTATATGTGTTAAGCCCGACTGACGGTGAAGTTAACCCTGCGAGGAGGAAGCAACGAGAAGTGAATATACACTTTGTATTCATCACAAACCGTGAGAAGATGAAGATGAAGTGAGGTTGATCCAGCGGACACAGCTAGCTGTGGGAGACGTCGGGGGCCCTAAAGAATAAACTTTTATCCGCATAATTTAGTGTATTCTTATGGATAATTTTGTGAGTAATTTGTTTGATATTATATTTCTTCGTACATGTAAATAAATAATCTTTTCAGTGAATTATCGTTGATCACCCTTTGGCGTTGTAAGCCACAGGCACCTTCAGGAATCCTAAGAGTCCCAAGCGGATAGGGCATTGATAAGGTGGCAAGGTTTACGTTCGAACTGGGGTTCAAACGACAGTCACTGGCTGTCGACTGAACACTGATAAGAACATAAATTTTCCTCCATCAAATTTAACCCGGTAATTCTGCGACAACGACATCCACGTCACGCCATCAAATAAAGGTGAGAAATTTTACGTTCGGCTTGCAATCTTTTCCAACAATAGCAGTGCAGCCGGAACTATCAGTTTTCTGTATTTTTTCTCGACTATCCGGGGGGCGGGGGGGGGGGGGGTCTTCAAAAAATTCCTGTACACAGGGCTGAATTTTTTTTTCCTCCCGAAGACCACCCACCACCCCCCTTTTTGAAAGAATTTTTTTCCGATTTCGAATGGTACACCCACCCCCACTAACCACCAATCTGGTCTAAACTGTCCAAATTTTAAATGCTTTCACATGCATTTCATCTTCCTATTTCATTCTTACAGTCAGTCCAATTTTTTAAGCTGTCCAAAGGGAGGTAACTAACAAAACAAAGACATATGCAACTTGATGCAGCTCTATCAGTGTCGGTGCAAATTTTACTTTAATTGCATCTGGTTTCAGCTTTCCAAACAACATAAAGGGTAAGCAGATGGTACAATATCATATTTGGTGCTCAATAGTCATGAATTCATCGGAATTCATCTGAACCAACACCAACAAAACTGGAAGACTTCACATTGGTACTCATGTCATCAAAGGGCAACTTAGTGATTCTGTGTGTGGCTTTTGTGGCAACTATGGTTGTTCTATTGACTTGAAACGCACATCTCACCAAACATCAACGCCATTATCTAAATGCACCATGTTTGTAAAATTCAGTCTGAAGCCAGCTGAGAAATCTTCACCAACAGCACCATGTACCGACAGGCCATACCATTGTCCTCTATGTGATGTTATGTACTGGTTCTACCACTTGGCAAATCAATATAAAGTGAAACATCCTTGTCTAAATTGTCCAGTAGAAATTCAGCCACTTGAGAAAGAGATATTAATGAAAATTTGATGTTGTTTCGAACAAAATTTCACTATAACCTGCTATAACCAGATATAAATCTTCATTTTATTTACTTTGTTGCATTTACTCACAGAGTCAAAGACATTGGGCAAGTCGTTCAACCCATTTCCCAAAGTAACAGTGAATGTAACGGCAAACACTGGCCAGCATTATTCACTAAAACTGCCATTGAAATTTTATTATCTTTTCACTTTTTGGTTTCAAAAACATAGCTTATGGCCCCATCATTAGAATGAGTTCATTGAGCTTGTTCCAATGATGGGTCATACGCTTTGTTTTTGAGACAAAAAATGAAAAACTTGAGTTAGTCAACAATTTTTTTCTAAGTGTCGTCTTCTATCCACATTGGTTAATGGGTTAATCTGGTGCCTGAGAGCCATAGGTGACCTCCTACTTCATAATAACTACCCCAATATATTGTAAAGTCATCCCAAAATGCGTCTCAACAAATTCCAACTGTAATTATCTGTTAAAAGTATGTGAGGAAAAAATTTAGACCACCTGGAAAAAAGTGAGTTTTGGAGTTGCTGGACCACCCACCCACCCCGGCCTTGTTTATCGGAATTTTTTGAAGACCCCCCACCCCCCTGAACTATCAACAATACCAATTTGCATTTGATTCTTCTCCAGAACACAAACGAATTTTATGAGTACATCCGAATGACCATCATTCTGTTAATATTTTTGCTTTCGCTGTCCGATTTTTTCTTCTTGCTTTGCCGGAATCCCCCCCCCCCATGTTTTGCCCGCAGTTGCCCCCCCCCCCCCCCCCCTCCTGCCCTACTGGCGCGTACGCCTTTGTTCACACGATTGTTGACAAAAAGTGGCAGTTTTTTTGTTGGGATTGAACCAATGTATCAGTCCATAAATGTAACTGAGTTTGGTAACTATAACAAAAACGTTTGTTGAACATGAATTGTGTTGCTTGTCTTGCAGGGATTGTTGAGCCATCAGTTCTATTTGGGAACAGTCATAGGTTTTGTAGGAGCAACTCTAGATTTTTTAATCACAAATGAAAATTTACCATCAGTTTTTAACCCTTTACCTAACATGAAAAGCAGACGACACTTGGAAACAAAATTGTTGAATAACTAATTTTTTTCATTTTTGGTGTCAAAAACATAGGTTATGACCCCTCTTTGGAACGAGCTCGACGAGCTCGTTCCACAGAGGGGTCATAACCTATGTTTTTGACACCAAAAATGAAAAAAATAATGAAAATTAATTCGCGATTTTTGTGAATAGCGTTGGCTGGTTTACGTTGGGTACAGGGTTAAACAACCTACTGCGCCATAGTCTCTTTGACTAGTATCACGAAATACATGTAACTCGGTTGTATTATCGATGTCAATACACGAGTAACGACGTGGAATTCGCACGTTCATTGTCTCACTGAAGTCTGTTGAAATAAGAAATCCCATTCATAGTTTTCAGTCCAACGATCTTGAACAATTAGTCGAGCGCGAATGCTGATGGGTGAAATAATTCCAAGTGGATCAAATACACCTGCAATGTTCTGTAGTATATATCGTTTAGTTACCACAGAACTCTCATTGGGAATGATAGGTTTAGGTTGAAAAAGGAGAGAGTCTGTGACATTTCCCCAGTTGAGTCCCAACACTTTCACACATTTTGTTGTTTCTAACACATTGTCGGATGAAGCAACATTGTGTAAGTCTATGCAATTGGATGCCCAGTTGCGAAGCTTGAAGTTGGCTACAGACATTATGCCTCGAGATACCGAATAGAATTCTAAAGCTTGTTCTGCTGTAGCAAAGCAGGTAATAACACGTTATCAACATAAATGTTTTGTTCATGCTGTGCACCGTCTCTGGTGGAGTAAGGCTATTCAAATGGTAAAGAATTGCAATGTTCAATATGATTGCTGAGCATTTGGTACCGACGAGTATGCACGAGTATGCACTTAAATTTATATACACCAAAGTCACTTTCTGGGTTGCTTGTATTACTTAACCAGAAGAATCAAGCCCAATATGAAGAAAAGCCTTTTCTGTGTCGTATGTGATTCCATATGCTTCAAGTCTACACCCACAGGAATTGAAGTTATATCATTTTTAACCCTTTACCCAACCTGAAAAGCAGACGACACTTGCAAAAATAATTCTTGAATAACTAATTTTTTTCATTTTTTGTCTCAAAACATAGGTTATTGACGAGCTCGTTCCAACGAGGGGTCATAACATATGTTTTTGAGACAAAAAACGAAAAAAATAATGAAAATTAATTGACCATTTTTGAGAATAGCGCTGGCCGGTTTTGAACGTTTCGTTAGGTAAAGGGTTAAAGGTGGTCCTGATTCCAAACATGAATTCCAAGATCAAAATCTCCCTGACTTCAAATACAGTCGAAAACTATTCTCACTGGCATTATCAAGGAATTCTGTTTTAATGAAATCACTTGTAGTTGATGGTCGAAAATCTTAAATAATTTTTGGAATAACACAGGGTCTCATGCTAAACGACGGACATTAGCACGAGCACGATTATTTGCAATCTCAACAACGTCGGAATCCGGAGATATGACGAAAACAACGTACACCCCTCCCATTTTCTCACTACCCTACCCCCAAACTAGAAGACATAACACTAAATTTATGTTACAGATGGCTAGAGGAATAATGGAAGGGAAAACATATCACCATTGCTTGAAAAAGTTTGACGCTATGACGTAAATACTTATCGAGGGTCGGAAAACGTCATAATTACATTTTAGTAGAGGAAGTTGAAATCTTAGGGTATTTTAATACATATACAAAGTAAAAGTAATTTTAAGATCAGTCGTCAGATACAGGAGACATGAGACGTAAACAACGTGGAGGGTAGAGCTGAGACGGTTAAGGGGTTTTCTTGCTCGATTAATCACGTGGATTAACATTGGTTAACCGATTAATCACTTGTCCAAATAGGTATCTGAATAATTGCCATACCGTTGATGATTTACAGCATGAACCCTTTACCCAACGTAACAAACAAAACCGACTAGGCCTATATACAAAAATCTCCATTCAAATTTATTACGTTTTCGATTTCTGTCTCAAAAACATAGCTTATGACCCCGCATTGGAACGAGCTCGTTGAGCTCGTTCCGATGAGGGGTCATAAGTTATGTTTTTGAGACAAAAATTGAAAATTTTTAGTAATTCATGAATTTATTTTTCAAGAATCGTCTGCTACCCGCAATGGGTAAAGGGTTAAGAGTGACCATTTCGAGTCACTGATACAGTATGATGATCATGCAAGTAAACAAGTATGTCAGCAAGTAACTTGCATGCTTTACTCTGTGTCATGTAATTGATGTGAGTCAGTGTGACAATGTTTGCCTGTTTTGGAGCAAGTTTGTTCCTTTGTTAACCCATATAATGGAGTAGTTCAAAAGTAACGGTTAATCGATCAATTACTTTTTGGATCGATCAAGATGTTGATCATTGATTAATCGATTAATCGGTTAACCGTTTCAACTCTAGTAGAGGGTACAAATCTTACGTTCTGTGTTTACAATCTCTCTTTTCAACTTCATTTTTAACATTTGCTATTCGAAATTTGGAAGGTATAATCACAATACACAGCAGACTTGGCCGCCAAATACCGCTTGCTTCCCAAAAGGCGTACGCCGCCTTTTTGGCATTTACCGTGCTTCGTTGAATGACTTCTGGAAACTAGCTTTGCGGTTTCAAAACCATCTAATTAGGCCACACAAAATAAATTAATTGATTCTCACGCAATCTTTTTTTACAAATCAGTGAGGGAGGGAGGGAGTGAGGATTTTATTTTTAATTTTTTAATTTTTTAATTTTTTTTCTTGCATATAATCAGCATGGATTGAAAGGTTTTCCGCTCTCCTTTCACACACAGCATATGCATAATTATTCAAATAAACTCGTTTAATTTTAACCCTCAAGGGCCTAATTCCGACTTTGATCACGCTTACTGCACAGAAGCAGGTGCCCCAACGTGCTGTCTATGAGGAAACTTGCAAGTTGCATTCTAAGTATTTTGTCAGTCATTTCTAGGCAAGTCTTGGCTGCTTATATAAGCAGTCAGAACTTGCCTACAAACAACTGCAAAGCCACAGGATGTGGACTCTTTCAGTTATTCTCTTCAAATTTCAACTATATAGATCAATCCAAAAATGTAAAAAGTTTCGAGTCTCCCAATTTTGGAAGACACTGCAAGGTAACAAAACATTCAATGAGGGGGTTCAATTTCAATGAGGGATTGCCTGAGAGTCGAATTGTTCATTTGTTTGACCTTATTATTATTAAGTAATCCAACAAAGTTGGTGACTTACAGCGATTATCAGCCTATTTTGTTTCTTTTTCCATCCGACATTGATTTTCTTCTCCGTACATGAAGCTAAAATCATGAAATTTGGCACACGTTTCCACAGTTGAAAACTCTCGAGATCGTGAGTCTTACATTTTGATATTCCGCCTTTATCCAAAACACTACCCAATTAACCCTTTACCAAATGCAGACGATATGAAAATTTATTATTTTAATTTTTGTTTTTTCAAATTTTTCAAAAAAAATTCACCAAAACCATATCATGTGACCCCCTCATTGGAACGAGCTCGACGAGCTCGTTCCAATTAGGGGTCACATGATATTGTTTTGTTGAATTTTTTGGAAAAATCTACATTTTTTAACTGCTTAATTTTTTAAATTACGCAGGCCTTGTGGCCGGCTCGTTAAATGTAGAGTTAACGGGTGTCTGTATCAAGCCTCCACGTTTCAACCTTTGCCAATCTTTTCTCTGATAAAAACCTTATCTTAAAATGCGGTACTGACGTGGGAAATTATCAATCGTTATTTCCGATTTCTCGGGTCACCCTTTTCACACTAACGTCATAAAAAATTAAATTTCGTCCGATTTTCATGAAATTTTATAGAATGTTGTGGAGCTCAAAAATAAAAGTATATGTGTTTTGGATTTTGGGATTTACGTCATTTCCAATGTTTTTACATCATTTCAAGTTTTCACCATTCCCATCCCACTTGGTGACAAGCCTACCCCTGAACTAAATAACACAGCACTATAATAATCTCAAAGGTGGCAAAAGTAATAGCCAAGGGCGTTACTTCCGACATTATTTCAACATTGTCAGAAAATTCTAAATGCTATGCTGTTAATGCTTATCGGGGGCGGAAAACGTCAAATTGAAATTTCACTGCTGGAATTTGAAATCAAGGTCACTGATCGTAATCATCGTGACGAATAACAAGTAGAAAAAAACTGAAAATCCAACTTCAACTACCGGAGATATGACGTCATGTCCGCCAGGAGCCCCCCCCCCCCCCCCGCCTTTTTCTGACGACAGCAGTACCCCTAAAACTAAATAACATAGCACTATGATAATATAACAGTGGCTACGGGAATAGTTGAGGGCGTTACTTCCGACATTTTTTCTCCAACATTTTCCGAAAAATAATTAACACTATGACGCTAATGCGCATTCAGGCCGGAAACGCCATATTTCAATTTCAATGCAGGGACATTTATTCTCACGCAGATCTGTTGCTGCGTTTTGGACAGTTTTAATTTCTCGGCTTTGTTCTTGGATATTTGAAGCACATTTAGCTACGAGTTGAACTGTTATCTGATCATTTGTTCCAGTACGAATACGATAACAGACTTCCAGGAATCCTTGATTCCTGCTGTCAACTCAGTGAGTTGATTGCATATATTCTCCGTGTTCTATACATCATAACCTCCATTTTAATGTATAATTTGGGCAGGCCCTATGCGTAGTATAGCATGTACCCGATCGTGCCTCATTACCCGGAGCTTTGGGGTGCAGCTAGTGTTAAATTCCCATAGGAACCGGAGCCGTTTGGGGGTGTAACTTTGGGGGTGGAAAATGTCGGCACCATACATCTAAATCTGGTAAATGGTGTACATACTGCATATATAGTATACTATGGCATGTATAGTGATATATGTACGCATGGGGCTATAGGTATATATTATGGGTAAGTGACTGAAAGATGATGGGAAAATTGGGTTTTCTTGAAAGTTTTACCCGCGAAACGGTTGACGTTGCTATTGACGTCGTGACGTCATGATACGCGCGCGACGTCATAGAGATGCTGACCGCTATTATTGTCCAGTATACAATCTGACATAACGTTATTCGGGTCAGTGGATGTCGGACTTCTCGTATGGGGTGGCGGCGATATGGTAGTGGTGGTATATATCCATGTAGGTTCCAAGTTAGCCCTTAGTACTATTAATCCACCTGATGCTTCATGTTATCCTATGACTGGTATAGGTAGTATGCAATGCTAGGCATAGGGGTATTGTGGGTAGGGGTACTGCCTGGTAGTTTAGAACGGTACTATAGTATGGGCGGTATATACACCTATAGGCCCCTGTTAGTGCTTGGTACTATTAACCTACCGAATCCTTTGTATTGTCTTATGGCTGGTATTGGTAGTTTAGTGTTATGTCAGGCAGTATTATACTAGGTTGTTTAGAACGGGTGGCATAGTAGGGGCTGTATGTACCCCTGTAGGTCCAGTCCTCGGTATTATTAACCAGCCGATTGCTTTGTTTTATTATATGGCTGGTATATGTAGTACGTTATGATAGATCTAGTGATTTTGTGGGGGTGGGGGTAATGCCTGGCAGTATAGAACTGCGGTATAGTATGGACGATATATACCTCTGTGGGCCCCTGCAGGTCCTATGTTAGCCCTTAGTACTATTAATTCACCTGATGCTTCATGTTATCCTATGACTGGTATAGGTAGTAAGCAATGCTAGGCATAGGAGTATTGTGGGTAGGGGTACTGCCTGGTAGTTTAGAACGGTACTATAGTATGGGCTGTATATACACCTATAGGCTCCCTGTTAGTGCTTGGTACTATTAACCAACCGATTGCTTTGTTTTATTATATGGCTGGTATATGTAGCACGTTATGATAGATCTAGTGATTTTGTGGGGGTGGGGTAATGCCTGGCAGTATAGAACAACAGTATAGTACGGACAATATATAGCTCTGTGGGCCCCCGACAGCCGTTGATACTACTAATCGACTTAATGCTTTATGTCACCCCATAACTAATATAGGTAGTATGTAATGTGGGGCCAGACGTTATTGTGGGTGGGTGGGTGTAATGCAAGGTCGTCTAGTGTGGTAGTGTAGGATGTACGCGTTCTCCCCCTACAGGTCCCATGTTAGTCCTTAGTACTATTAATCCGCCTAATGCTTCATGTTATCCTATGACTTGTATAGGTAGTATGAAATGCTAGGCTAAGAGGTACTGTGGGTAAGGGTAATGCCTGATGTCAAATCAAGGAATCCAAATTTTACGGACTCGGCTAGGAATCTCAATAACGGAATGCCTTATATGTATACAGGGGAAATCTGACTCAACCTTGATCAATGTTATAGTCGAGACTGAGATAGGTAGAGTAGGGAAGTAATGGATGAGATATGGGGCAGAATAACAGAAGCCAATAGTACTGGTACAAGGCCGCAATGGAACAAGACTGTTGTAGAAGCTAATGATAGGACAGATAGGTCATAAACCTGCAGTGGCCTTGGAGACTTGGCGACAAGATGGAATCGGAATCCAGGTTTCTACAACAGGTATCCTCCAACAATACCAGGCCATAGGTATCCTCAATTTAGTATCCTCAAAAGGTATCCTCAACTGATACGTAGCCATGTCATAGGTATCCTCAAATACTGAAATGAGTCGTCGAGTCATTCGAGGAGTCACTCGATCGAGCAATTGCTCGTTGGCTCATTTGCTCGATGGGATTCGAGTCATTCGAGCAATAGTTGCGAGTCACTCGACATAAGACTGAATCCCACTTTTGGAATCCCTTTTTGGAATCCCATTTGTGGAATCCCTTTTTCGAAAACACCTGTGGCTATGAGATCCCTTTTTTCTGAAATGAGTCGTCGAGTCGTTCGAGGAGTCACTCGATCGAGCAATTGCTCGATAGCTCATTTGCTCGATGGGATTCGAGTCATTCGAGCAATAGTTGCGAGTCACTCGACATAAGACGGAATCCCACTTTTGGTATCCTCAATTTAGAATCCCATTTGTGGAATCCCTTTTTTGAAAACGCCTATGGCTATGGAATCCCTTTTTTCTGAAATGAGTCATCGAGTCGTTCGAGGAGTCACTCGATCGAGCAATTGCTCGTTGGCTCATTTGCTCGATGGATTCGAGTCGTTCGAGCAATATGCCGAGTCACTCGATCGAGTGACTCCTCGAACGACTCATTTCAGAAAAAAGGGATTCCATAGCCATAGGCGTTTTCAAAAAAGGGATTCCACAAATGGGATTCTAAATTGAGGATGCCAAAAGTGGGATTCCGTCTTATGTCGAGTGACTCGCAACTATTGCTCGAATGACTCGAATCCCATCGAGCAAATGAGCTATCGAGCAATTGCTCGATCGAGTGACTCCTCGAACGACTCGACGACTCATTTCAGAAAAAAGGGATTCCATAGCCACAGGCGTTTTCGAAAAATGGATTCCACAAATGGGATTCCAAAAAGGGATTCCAAAAGTGGGATTCCGTCTTATGTCGAGTGTCTCGCAACTAATGCTCGAACGACTCGAATCCCATCGAGCAAATGAGCCAACGAGCAATTGCTCGATCGAGTGACTCCTCGAACGACTCGACGACTCATTTCAGTATTTGAGGATACCTATGACATGGCTACGTATCAGTTGAGGATACCTTTTGAGGATACTAAATTGAGGATACCTATGGCCTGGTATTGTTGGAGGATACCTGTTGTAGAAACCTGGATTCCGTTTCCATCTTGTCGCCAAGTCTCCAAGGCCACTACAGGTTTATGACCTATCTGTCCTATCATTAGCTTCTACAACAGTCTTGTTCCATTGCGGCCTTGTACCAGTACTATTGGCTTCTGTTATTCTGCCCCATATCTCATCCATTACTTCCCTACTCTACCTATCTCAGTCTCGACTATAACATTGATCAAGGTTGAGTCAGATTTCCCCTGTATATATATAAGGCATTCCGTTATTGAGATTCCTAGCCGAGTCCGTAAAATTTGGATTCCGTGATTTGACATCAGGCATTACCCTTACCCACAGTACCTCTTAGCCTAGCATTACATACTACCTATACAAGTCATAGGATAACATGAAGCATTAGACGGATTAATAGTACTAAGGACTAACATGGGACCTGTACGGGGAGAACGCGTACATCCTACACTACCACACTAGACGACCATGCATTACACCCACCCACCCACCCACAATAACGTCTGGCCCCACATTACATACTACCTATATTAGTCATGGGGTGACATAAAGCATTAAGTCGATTAGTAGTATCAACGGCTGTCGGGGGCCCACAGAGCTATATATTGTCCGTACTATACTGTTGTTCTATACTGCCAGGCATTACCCCACCCCCACAGAATCACTAGATCTATCATAACGTACTACATCTACCAGCCATATAATAAAACAAAGCAATCGGTTGGTTAATAGTATCAAGCACTAACAGGGGGCCTATAGGTGTATATACAGCCCATACTATAGCACCGTTCTAAACTACCAGGCAGTACCCCTACCCACAATACACCTATGCCTAGCACTGCTTACTGCCTACACCAGTCAAAGGATAACATGAAGCATCAGGTGAATTAATAGTACTAAGGGCTAACATAGGACCTGCAGGGGCCCACAGAGGTATATATCGTCCATACTATACCGCAGTTCTATACTGTCAGGCCACCCCCACAAAATCACTAGATCTATCATAACGTACTACATACACCAGCCATATAATAAAACAAAGCAATCGGCTGGTTAATAATATCAAGGACTGGACCTACAGGGGTATATACAGCCCCTACTATGCCACCCGTTCTAAACAACCTAGTATAATACTGCCTGGCATAACACTAAACTACCAATACCAGCCATAAGATAATACAAAGGATTCGGTAAGTTAATAGTACCAAGAACTAACAGGGGCCTATAGGTGTATACATCGCCCATACTATAGTACCGTTTTAAACTACCAGGCAGTACCCCTACCCACAATACCCCTATGCCTAGCATTGCATACTACCTATACCAGTCATAGGATAACATGAAGCATCAGGTGGATTAATAGTACTAAGGGCTAACTTGGGACCTACATGGATATATACCACCACCACCATATCGCCGCGACCCAATACGATAAGTCCGACATACACTGACCCGAATAACGTTATGTCAGATTGTATACTGGACAATAATAGCGGTCAGCATCTCTATGACGTTGCGCGCGTATCATGACGTCACGACGTCAATAGCAACGTCAAGGATTTCGCGGGAAAAACTTTCAAGAAAACCCAATTTTCCCATCATCTTTCAGTCACTTACCCATAATATATACCTATAGCCCCATGCCTCCTTATATCAATATACATGCCATAGTATACTATATTTGCAGTATGTACACCATTTACCAGATTTAGATGTATGGTGCCGACATTTTCCACCCCCAAAGTTGCACCCCCAAACGGCTCCGGTTCCTATGGGAATTTAACACTAGCTGCACCCCCAAAGCTCCGGGTAATGAGGCACGATCGGGTACATGCTATACTACTCCTATGTCTAATGATATTAATGGAATATCGGGGGAATTTCAAAGTAAAATAATTTTCCTTACTTTTCTATCCTTACGTGTTTATTACTTTAACATTAGTTGGGTTAAACCTTTATCCAACGAATCGGCCGCATCCACCAGCGTAATATGCCAATCCAGTAGTTGAAAAAATATTATTTTTCAAAAAAGTTAAAAAAAAATCGAGCTCGTTCCAACGAGGGGCCACATGATATGGTTTTGTCGAATTTTTTTGAAAAATTTGAAAAAATTATTTTTAAAATAATAAATTTTGATATCGTCTGCGTTGGGTAAAGTGTTAAAAATCAACCTGAATCAACTGGGTGAATGAATATTCACTCAACCCAGTAGATTGCGGTTGATTTTTAACTCAACTGGTTTTAGGGTGTGTACACGTCAGCTATGATAATAACGTGAGCGTTGTCTTCACTAATCCGTTGTTTTCTATTTTCAAATAATTTGGTCCAGGGTCCGTGTATGTCCACTGAGGAGGAGGCACGTCGAAACGAAGAACATTACCCTTCAAGATATTCAAAATAAATACTAAACATTTAATAATACTCACTAGTACTTCCCGGTTCAGAGACACTCATATACCTCAAGTGCGTCTAATGGCTCCTTGAAATCCCTGATGTCATATCGTATCTTTGTGAACATTCATTCCGGAATTCCTTCTTACGATTTGTGAGAACTGCATATTACGAAAAATGTGATACTCCTTATACAACGACTTCGGTGGAAAAACACTCAGTGTGACAGGAACAAATGAAAATATAGGACATTTGAGTGTTCAAACGTGAAAAAACTATATTCGGTATTTCCAAACATGTTGAAAAAGACTCATACAGATTCTTCTCCGTTCCTGGTGATCGTTTTAAATTAACTGAAATGTGACTGATAAGAACATAGGTCATAAACTATGGCCGCTGAAAAGGATCATAATATAGGAAAATGACAGCACGGGAAAATAGTTTCTTCAGTAAAAACTCTGTATATTCATTTCGTCTCTTGAGTGCATCGATACGCCACCTGTAATGCTTTAGCATAATAGGTGGCGCCTTGGTGTTCCCAAAATATTGATTTCTAATCGCACAATTTTTATACTGGGAGCGTGGTGGCTCAGTGGTTAGAGCATTGGATATTGAAGCAAAGGGTCGACGATTCGATTCTGACCGGGGAACGCGTTGGCTCAATTGTAGAGTGTTGGACTTCTATGCCAGAGGTCCGGAGTTCGATCCCCGTCCGGAACGACCTGCGTTGTGTCCTTGGGCAAGGCACTTTATCCCGATTGCCTAGATGGGAGCACGATGATGTCGTGTACTAAAGCGTACTGCACGTCGATAGTGCACATGTGTTCAACCACTGTAACCCTGCTTGAGCGGAGATTGAACAGAGTTAGAATGTCGAGGAGCTGACAGTTGCTCGTCGATGCTCGGTGGTTCTCTCCGGGTACTCCGGTTTCCTCCATCCGTAAAACTGTCACGGTCACGATTAGCTATGGTGCATAAGTATGTGACCTTAAACACCAATAAATAAATAAATAAATAAATAATTCGATCCTAACCAGCGGTAATTGAGTTGTGTCCTTGGACAAGACACATAATCCGGATTGCCAACGTTGGAACACAGTGGCACTGTGTGCTAAGGCGGACTGTGCATCGATGATGCACTTCAAGCGCAGCTAACTCTGTGCAGGGTCAGTAAGTTGGAGAGACTAAGAGTTGTTCGCCGCAGCCCAGTGGTTCTCTACGTCGGATTCTTCCACTTGTAACCCTGCCATATACGATGTGACCTTGACTGTTGAAGTGAGAACGGAACAGAGGCATAAATCTTAGAAGGGTGTAACCCCCCTCCCAACCAAGAAAACATTATCAGTGTCTCGTTGGGCAGTAGTAACACCCTTGATATGTATAGTGACCGAAAGGCGTTAATCGTTCTCGTGGACCACTCAAACCCGGCGACCTGATTAACAACGACACGCGGCAGTTCATGTGATCTGTCATCGATGATAGGTCACGAATTGCAAACAACCCCCACCCCCCCACCCCCACCACCTCCAAAAAACCATTTGACCCATATGATTTCTTATTATGCAACTCGGATTAATACTTGCTGTGTATTCGGAGGAATCATTTTAGTATGGTAATCAAGATTTTGTCTCGTCTTCTTCTGTCGGATATCAGAGTCATTCACAGCCTTAAAACTAATGTAAACCTGTTGTTTCAGTTGTTATCTTGCGAATATTTTCTTCGGGGGAGACCTACCATCCTGGTCAACGAGAGGTAACACCCCTTCTTCCTCCTTTTCTTGGATCCGCCCCTGCTGCTGGTCAGTTCAATCCCGAATCTTATATAGTTCGATTGCACTATGGGGCTCAAGCCATACCAAAGGTAATATAAACTGGAACGGTGTCATTTGTGTCCAAAGCACACTAAGGTGTATCCCCACATTTTCCGTTTGCCATCACGTTGGTCCCAAATCAGTTCACATTCTCTAATGACAAAACTGGCACCACGAGCGCCACATGGGGCCGGAAAAAAATCCCAAAACGTTATGCACATCTACGGACCCTCCGGAACATATGAACACACTTTCAACATTTTGAATTAAAACCCCTTGGGGCCTTTTGCTGGAAACCGATTCTCTAACGACAAAAGCGGCGCTACGAGTGCCACATGGGGGCCGAATAAAAAATCCGAAACCTTTATGCACATCTAGAGACCCTACTGAAATATATGAACACACTTTCAACGTTTCGAATTAACACCCCTAGGATCCTTTTGCTGGAAACCGATTCTCTAACGACAAAAGCGGCGCTACGAGTGGCACATGGGGCCGAATAAAAAATCCGAAACCTTTATGCACATCCAGAGACCCTTCCGAAACATATGAAGACACTTTCAACGTTTTGAATTAAAACTTCTAGGAGCCTTTCGCCGAAAACCGATTCTCCAACGACAAAAGTGGCCAAAAAATCCGAAACCTGTATGCACATCAGAAGACCCTACCGAAGCATATGAAAACACTTTCAACGTTTCGAATTAAACCCCGTATGATCCTTTCTCAGGAAACCGATTCTCTAACGACAAAAGTTGTGCTACGGGCGCCACATGGGGCCGAATCTAATATCCGAACCCTTTATGTACATCTAGAGACCCTACCGCTGCATATGAACACACTTTCAACGTTTCGAATTAAAACTCCTAGGAGTCTTTCGCCGAAAACCGATTCTCTAACGAAGAACAATGGTGCTATGAGCAACACGTGAATAAAAAATCCGAAACCTTCATTTACATCTAGAGAACCCACCGAAAGATATGAACACACTTTCAACGTTTAGAATTAAATCCCCTGAGAACCTTTCGCCGGAAACCGATTCTCTAATAACAAAATTGACGCTACGGGCACCACATGGGTCCGAATCAATAAACCAAACCCTTAATGCACACATAAAGACCGTACCGGAACACATGATCACAGTTTCAACATTTCGAATTGAAACCCCTAGGAGCCTTTCGACGGAAACCGACCCTCTAACGACAAAAGTGGCGCTACGAGTATCACGTGGGTCTGAAAAAAACCGAAACTTTTATGCTCATCTAGAGACCCTACCGGAACATATGAACACACTTTCAACGTTTCGAATTAAAACCCCAAGGAACCTTTCGCTGGAAACCGATTCTGTAATGACAAAAGCAGCACTAAGGGCACCACATGGAGGCAAACTGCAAAATCCGAAACCTTTATGCACATCTAGATACCCGGCCGGAACATATGAACACACTTTCAACATTTCGAATTAAACCGCCTTATAGACTTTCGACGGAAACCGATTCTGTAACGACAATATTGACGCTACAGGCGCCATATGGGGCCGAATAAAAAATCCGAAACCTTTGTGTTCATCTAGAGACCCCACTGAAACATATGAACACACTTTTAACGTTTCTAATTAAAATTCCTTGGAGCCTTTCGCCGGTAACCGATTTTCTAACGACAAAAGTAGCTCTACGGGCGTCCCATGGGGCCGAATAAAAATCCCGATAGCTTTATGCACATCTAGAGACCCTACCGAAACATATGAAAACACTTTCAACGCTTCGAATTAAACCCTGTATGATCCTTTCGCCGGAAACCGATTCTCTAACGACAAAAGTTGTGCTACGGGCGCCACATGGAGCCGAGTCAAATATCCGAACCCTTTATGTACATCTAGAGACCCTACCGCTGCATATGAACACACTTTCAACGTTTCGAATTAAAACTCCTAGGAGTCTTTCGACGGAAACCGATTCTCTAACAACAAAATTGACGCTACGGGCACCACATGGGTCCGAATCGATAATCCAAAACTTAATGCACATCTAAAGACCGTACCGGAACACATGATCACAGTTACAACATTTCGAATTGAAACCCCTAGGAGCCTTTCCCCGGAAACCGACCTTCTAACGACAAAAGTGGCTCTACAAGTGTCACGTGGGTCTGAAAAAACCGAAACTTTTATGCACATCTAGAGACCCTATCGGAACATATGAACACACTTTCAACGTTTCGAATTAAAACCCCAAGGAACCTTTCGCTGGAAACCGATTCGGTAATGACAAAAGCGGCACTAAGGGCACCACATGGAGGCAAACTGCAAAGTCCGAAACCTCTATGCACATCTAGATACCCGACCGGAACATATGAACACACTTTCAACATTTCGAATTAAACCGTCTTATTGACTTTCGCCGGGAACCGATTCTGTAACGACAATAGTGACGCTACAGGCGCCATATGGGGCCGAATAAAAAATCCGAAACCTTTGTGTTCATCTACAGACCCCACTGAAACATATGAACACACTTTTAACTTTTCGAATTAAAACTCCTAACAGCCTTTCGCCGGAAACCGATTCTCTAACGACAAAAGTAGCTCTACAGGCGTCCCATGGGGGGCCGAATAAAAAATCCCGAAAGCTTTATGCACATCTAGAGACCCTACCGGAACATATGAACACACTTTCAACGTTTCGAATTAAAACGCCAAGGAGCCTTTCGCCGCAAACCGATTCACTAATGACAAATGTGGCGCTATAGGCGCCACATGGGGCCGAATAAAAAATCCGAATCCTTTATGCTCATCTAGAGACCCAACCGGAATATATGAACACCCTTTAAACAACTGAAATTACATATCCTAGGGGACTTTCGTTGGAAAGCAGTATTTGAGCGCAGTCTTTAAGTCGTGCCACTGGCACCACCTGGTGACAAAAATTCAAACTAAACCTATGTTGTCGTCTCTATACCATATTTAAGAAGCATGGTAAGTTTGAAAATTATAACTCAAAAAGGGACGTACGGATAGATATCATCACGGTATAAATGCGAGGTTAATTATGTGCCTATTTGTTGGACACTTGGGTCTTTCTTAATGATTTACAGCCATCGTCATTACACGGCATTATCTCTCTTGACCAATATATCAAAGTTGTATATGTTGCATATTACAGTTACCAACAGCCTCCGTTTAGTATCCAATAGTAGGTTTTCGATTCCTGTCCGCAAACCATACGCCTCCGTTATTTACCGAAATTTGCCATCCCCCCTTCTTAAGAAGGAAGCTTGGGAGTATTAGAACAAATCAACGATTTACAAAAAAACCCCTCAGAATCCTGAAACAAATTGGTTAGAATGTTCGACAGAAATATTGATTATAAGTATGCTGTGGATGCATGGGTTGGTGGGTTGGTGGATGGATGGCCGTGGTTGTGTTTCCATGAGTCCATTAGGTTTTATCTTTCAGCAGTAGACGGACGGACGGACGGATGGACGGACGTACGGGTATATATACACTTGTGCAAATTTTGACTCGTGGGGTGTGTTAAGAGTATGAATTGGTGTTGTGGGTAGCACCCTAGCTGGCCGTTATTGTGGGCATTTCTGTCTATTTTGAGGTGGGGTGCAGTGGTCGTTTTTGTCCATCACGTTTGGGGTGCGCAGCAGGGTTCCAGTCTATAGAGAAGTCAGACGTGACGTCACGAGTTGGTTGCCATTGACAGTGTGATGAAAACAAACATATCAGTCATTGCAAACCTGTATTAATATCTCCAAACTAAATAGAGTATAAAACAAAATTTCCACAAATAATTTCGAATTTTATCAGCGTTATCTATTTATTTTAGGTTCAGTATGTACCATATCTCTTCACAGCGAAGCAAAATCTCGATAATATAAAAAATACGTGTACGGTATATATGCATTTATTGTCATGCCTGTATAAAAAACGTCCAGCAGGACATGGGGATTTTTGTGAATGATGACTGCTATTTTTCCCGTAATGATAGGGATAAAGACGGAAAGTTCCAGCAGAATGCTGCCTAATGTTCAGTGGTGGCGCCTGATTTCTCCTCATCGATGGGGAGGGACTAATTTCTAAATGATATTAGGTTTTCCATTAATGCTGTGCCTGTGCGGTGAGGGGGTGTGGGTGGGGAGGACTCAATAAGTTTCCTGTTGCTTGCACTAGAAATTCGACTCAGGACCCTTCAAATCGATATTTTTTAAGTGTTTTTTTCTGTTTCTGCATCTGTTTCTAAATATAATCACAAGAAGTATAATGGCAAGACTACCTGACGTTTACAACGCTGCACGCGGTAGGGGACTTTCACCCCAGGTTTTGGTTGCCGGGTCCTATTTTACAAATAAAACAGAGCTTGCTTACCACGGTGAACCAACAGTGCTCCACTTCCCACAGGGAATAGTTAATATTTATCTTTGTACTTCGACAAGACTCACTTTAGAGGCATCACAATGTCAAAATTGTACAAGAAGGAGAGAAAATGTTATTTATTACTCCATCGCATCACTCACTTCGTGGGGAAAACCATTTGGGAAATGGTGGGGCTGCCAAGTATAACATACGGTACGGAAGTGGTACCCCTAAACCAGACGGCCGTAAAGAGCTTGGAAATCCTGCAGAACGATGCAGGCCGATGGATAACGGGGTCGAGTAATGCCGCAGCGCTAGAAGCAATCAGGGGTGAGCTTGGGTGGATTAGGATCAAGGACAGGATAGACCTGTTGAAGCTCGGTTATCTTAATTATTTGGTAAATCTCCCCGACAGCCGATGGTGTAAAGTAATGTTCCTGAGAATTTTCAACTCAAATATCAAAACGGGGTGGATGGTCCAAGTGAGGTAGCTAGTAGAGAACTACTCATTGGAGATCTCGGACCTGGACGTTGGGGCAAACCCGGGTAAAAAAAATCGTCAGAGAAAGGGTCATGGAGGATTGTAACCGTAATTGGCGAGAGGGGGTCAAATCAAAGAGGTCTTTGGGTGGCCTGCGTGATAAAGAGAAGCCAGGTTTTGAAGAGTACATTGATGGCACCTTTGGGGGGGGGGGGGGGGGCACTGTTGTTCAAGCTGAGGTCGCGATCCCTGGGGCTGAGGAGAAAAATTGGGAAAGACGGTGAAAGGGAGTGCCAGATGTGTAACTTGGACATGGTGGAGACCCTGGAACACTTTCTTCTAGAATGCCCAAAGTATCAGTCTAAAAGAATGAGATTCACTGGGAGTATAATGGGGAAGTGGGATGGGAGAATGAAGGACATGTGGTTAGGGGGAGACTCAAAGGAGAGGGTTAATATGCTAATCGGAGAGCTTGGGAAGAATGGGACAAGGGATATCATCAAGCTGTTCGTTTCCGAGTGTTGGGAGTAGAGGAGACGCGTGGGAATAGGGAGGCAGTTGGGAGTACAGGGGTAACCATGGCCTTCTCGCCCGAGAACCGCGACAAATCAGCGGCTGGCCAAAGTGTTATTATTACTCACGTCTAATCAGCAAATCCCTTAGGGTGGGTCACACTACCAACTGAAATACCCCAAAATCTCAAAATATATCGTGAAATATCACGAAATACACCATTAAAAAGCAAAGTTTATTCTGCCAGCATTCGGTCACTTCTAGATCACTCCCGACTGGAGAATGATCACGGGCATTGGTTCTACATTATACCGGCACTCCTGCGTAGCGACGATGGGGTAGCAGTTGACTTGAAGATCCCAGGTCTATTTTTTGCAGACGATTTGGTGCTAGTGTCAGAAAGCGAAGAGGGACTATCGAAAATGCTGGCAATAGTTGGGAAATATGGGAACAAATGGAGACTCGAACTTAATGAAAGCAAGAGCAAATTTATATCACGGGGTCGCATAGTGGACCCCACTCGAAGGTGGAGAGTGTGTGTGTGTGGGGGGGGGGGGGGGGGAGGGGGGTTCTATATTGCGAAAGGTAGCAGCCAATTTCTTAATGTAGGAGAGACAGGTGACTACGAGTATTTGGGGGTAAATATAAACATAACAGGAAGAGGCATCTACCGAAGCCACACAAATAAATTGATTCTGAAGGGGAGGTGAATGCTTCACAAAATGGAACTTATAGGGAGAAACAGATTCAATAAGGTTTTCGTGGGGAAAATAATTTGGGAAATGGTGGGTATGTCAGAATAATATATGGTACAGAAGTGGTACCCCTAAACCAAACGGCTGTAAAGAGATTGGAAACCTGCAGGCCGATGGATAACTGGCTCGAGTAATGCCGCGACACAAGAAACCAATCGGGGGGGGGGGGGGGGGGGGGCTTGGGTGGATGAGGATCAGGGACAGGATAGACTTATTGGAACTCGGTTGCATGTACCTTAATTATTTGATAAATCTCGCCGCCAGCCGATGGTGTAAAATAATGTTCTAGAGTATATAGGACTCTAATATAAAGACAGGGTGGATAGTCCAAGTGAGGGAGCTAATAGAGAACTACTCATTGGAGATTTTGGACCAAGAAATAGGGGCAAACCAGGGTAAAACAAATCGTCAGAGAAAGGGTGATGGAGGATGGTAACTTTAACTGGCGAGGGGGAGTCAGATCAAAGAGGTCTCTGGGTAGCATGGGTGATAAAGAGAAGCCTGGTTTTGAAAAGTACCTTGATGACATCTTTGGGTAGTCACTGTTGTTCCAGCTGAGGTCGCGGTCCCTGAAGCTGAGGGGAAAATGGGGAAAACGGTGAAAAGGAGTGCCAGATGTGTAATTTAGGCGTGGTGGAGACCCTAGAACACTTTCTACTAGAATGCCGAAAATAACAGTCTAAAAGAATAAGATTCACTTGGAGTATAATGGGGAAGTGGGATGGGAGAATGAGGGGAGAGTGGTTAGTGTGAGACTCAACGGAGAGGGTTAATATGCTAATCGGAGAGATTGGGATGAATGAATGAGGTAAGGGGTGTTATCAAGCAGTTCGCCTCCGAGTGTTGGGAGGAGAGAAGAAGGGTGGGAAGAGGGAGGCAGTTGGGAGTACAGGGGTAACCAAGGCCTCCTCACCTGAGAACCGCGACAAATCAGCGGCCAGCCAAAGTGTTATTATTATATTACCTGCAATTTAATTATGAGTGTTTGAGGTAACTTCCAGCATCTATGGCTACACTATCAGTATAAAGTCAAGCTTCACCAAAGGTAATATCTATACTGACAACCAGATGCCTTGGTTACCGCATCCTATTGTACCACTAAAACAGAACTTGTGTACAACAATAAACATGCACTGATCCAATTAGTCCAACTTGACTGAACAACTTGAAATCCAGCAAGAAGCCTGGCCTGATACAACATATTTCATGCTACTAAGCCAACATGAAGTCACTCTTCGGGAATTTACAGAGCAACAGTTTTCAGGCACTTCAATTTGGGCATGAATGAAAACATTTTCAAGTCAAGCTTGATATGAAGATTTTGAACCCTTTTAATTAGATATAAAAATATAAACAAGAGGCCCCACGAGGCCTGATTCGCTCATCTTGAACAGAACACAATATAAACAGGGTCCAAGAATGAGTCTACATCAAGCAATCCATCTCCATAGGATACGCTCTCAAACCTTGAATCCCTCAGGAGCGACAAAATAATCCAGGCATCATGCCTCTTCTTCAGTTGATGATAATGTAAAATGTAAAGCTCCCCTATGAAACCGCTTGATACAACCTATCTTAGTAAATCTTAGTTACACACCCCTAGAGGGTACTGAATACAAAAGACACTTTTTTATAGGAAAATAAAATCAATCTAAATCCTGCAAAATGCTTTTTGGAACAGAAAAATCACCTAAAAGCCCCCCCCCCCCCCCCAAACCTTCAAAACACATTTTGGAACAAAAAATATCATCTGAGCAGGACGAGGGATCATATGGTCATTTTCCGCATAAAATCAATCTAAATCCTCCAAAACTCATTTTGGAGCCAAACATTTTTTAAAAAAATCATCCAGATTGCTCACTACGTTGTTCCAAGTTATCACACGAATGAGCTAAATATTCATACAAATCTATTAAGTTAGGATAACTGTGGATGGAAAAATCAGACAGGAATGGTTACTAAACTTGATCAAGATATTATTGAGATCAACTCATAACAACAAGAGGCTCCAAGGAGCCTTAATCGCTCACCAGCCAAAGAGGTGGTTCATCAACACTACAAAGGAATGAAGTCTGAGAGATAAATTTTATGGAACTAGGGCCATGGCTTGAACAAACTTGAATCTTACCCCCCTAAGGATGTTGCATACCAAATATCAAAAGCATTCATCTGCTGGATCTGAAGAAGAAGACTTTTAAAGAAAATTCCTCATCTTGAACTAAGTTATCATTCGGGCTCCCACAGTGAGCCCAAATATGAACCCAGGGACTTGGCTTTAACAAACATGAATCTCACCCCCTAAGGATGCTGCATGCCAAATATCCAAAATATCCAAACATTCCGCCTGCTGAATCTGAAGAAGATTTTTGAAGAAAAATTCCTCAAATTGACTAAGTTATAATTCAGGCTCCCATAAGGAGCCCAAATATGAACCCAGGGACTTGGCTTTAATAAAGTTGAATCTCACCTCGCCCCCCCCCTCCCCCCCCCTCCCCACCCCAAGGATGCTACACACCACTTATCAAAACATTCCGACTGCTTGATCTGAAGAAGAAGATTTTTTTAAGAAAATTCCTCATTTCAAACTAATTCAAGCTCCCACAGTGAGCCCAAATATGGACCTAGAGACATGGCTTGAACAAACTTGAATCCCACCCCCCCCCCCCCCCCCTCCCCCGTAAGAATGCTGCATACCAAATATCAAAACATTCCGACTGCTGGATCTGAAGAAGAAGATTTTTAAAGAAAATTCCTCATTTTGAACTAAGTTATAATTCGGGCTACCACAGTGAGCCCAAATATGAACCCAGGGACTTGGCTTGAACAAACTTGAATCTGACCCCATTAGGCATGCTGCATACCCAATATCAAAAGATTCTGCCTGCTGGATCTTGAGAAGAAGATTTTAAAGAAATTTGCCTGAAATGCACTAAGTTCAAATTGGGCTCCTATACTGAGACCAAATATGAACCCAGGGGCCGATTTGAACAAACTTGAATCAGATCCACCCCACAATGTTGCATACCAAATATCAAAAGATTCTGCCTGCTGGATCTGGAGAAGAAGATTTTTTAAGAAATTTGTCTGAAATGCACTAAGTTCAAATTCGAGCTTTTATAGTGAGCCCAAATATGAATCCAGGGGGGGCCGATTTGAACAAACTTGAATCAGATCCACCCCACAACGTTGCATCCCAAATATCGAAAGATTCTGCCTGCTGGATCTTGAGAAGATTTTTTAAGAAATTTGCCTGAAATGCACTAAGTTCGAATTCAGGCTTCTATACTGAACCCAAATATAAATCCAGGGGGCCAATTTGAACAAAGTTGAATCAGATCCACCCCACAATGTTGCATACCAAATATCAAAAGATTCTGCCTGCTGAATCTGGAGAAGAAGATTTTTTAAGAAATTTGCCTGAAATGCACTAAGTTCGAATTCGGGCTTCTATACTGAGCCCAAATGTGAATCCAGGGGGCCAATTTGAACAAACTTGAATCAGATCCACGCCACAATGTTGCATACCAAATATCAAAAGATTCTGCCTGCTGGATCTGGAGAAGCAGTTTTTTTAAGAAATTTGCCTGAAATGTACTAAGTTTGAATTCGGGCTTCTATACTGAACCCAAATGTGAATCCAGGGGGCAAATTTGAACAAAGTTGAATCAGATCCACCCCACAATGTTGCATACCAAATATCAAAAGATTCTGCCTGCTAGATCTGGAGAAGAAGATTTTTTAAGAAATTTGCCTGAAATGCACTAAGTTCGAATTCAGGCTTCTATACTGAGCCCAAATATGAATCCAGGGGGCCAATTTGAACAAACTTGAATCAGATCCACCCCATAATGTTGCATACCAAATATCAAAAGATTCTGCCTGCTGGATCTTGAGAAGATTTTTTAAGAAATTTGCCTGAAATGCACTAAGTTCGAATTCAGGCTTCTATACTGAACCCAAATATAAATCCAGGGGGCCAATTTGAACAAAGTTGAATCAGATCCACCCCACAATGTTGCATACCAAATATCAAAAGATTCTGCCTGCTGGATCTGGAGAAGAAGATTTTTTAAGAAATTTGCCTGAAATGCACTAAGTTCGAATTCAGGCTTCTATACTGAGCCCAAATATGAATCCAGGGGGCCAATTTGAACAAACTTGAATCAGTTCCACCCCATAATGTTGCATACCAAAGATCAAAAGATTCTGCTTGCTGGATCTGGAGAAGAAGATTTTTTAAGAAATTTGCCTGAAATGTACTAAGTTTGAATTCGGGCTTCTATACTGAACCCAAATGTGAATCCAGGGGGCCGATTTGAACAAAGTTCAATCAGATCCACCCCACAATGTTGCATACCAAATATCAAAAGATTCTGACTGCTGGATCTGGAGAAGAGGATTTTTTAAGAAATTTGCCTGAAATGCACTAAGTTCGAATTTGGGCTTCTATAGTGAGCCCAAATATGAATCCAGGGGGGGGGGGGGGGGGGGATTTGAATAAACGTGAATCAGATCCATACCAAGATGCTGCATACCAAGTATCAAAAGATTCTGCCCACTGGTTCTGGAGAAGATTTTTTAATAATTTTTCTATAATTCATACGGTGATATCAGAGTTAAGCCCCATACAGAGCCCCCAAGGGACATGGCCATTTCATTTGAACAACTTGAATTGACATATGGTAATGAACATCCATACCAAGTTTCTAGCAAATCGACCTAGCGGTTTCAGAGGATAAGTCGTTTGAAAAATGTTCACGATGCCAGACGGACGACGGACGGAAAGTGATAAGTTTAGCTCCCTTCGGTGAGCTAAAAATCAGCCAGATTGGTCAATGGTCAATGTTTGTTCCGAGTTTTCATACTAACAAACTCAAAATTCATGAAAATCCATTAACTAAGGGGCATAATTCTGCCAAGAAATTTTGATCAAGGTGGAATTCTTGATTAGCTCCGTCCAACTTGGCCAAATAACTCAGATTACCAAGTATCATGAGAATCCATCCAGCCATTCTTGAGTTATGGCTGTCAACGCCATACAACAGCATATGCCTGCCAACCTAGCCAAACTATAAATAGAGGTTTAGAAGAGAAAAAACTGAATTAAAAATAGCAGCCAGCCACATTTAAAAACAAGAGGCTCCGACAGGGCCAGAATGCTCATCTGATAAGTCATGCCCACCTCATTTACATTGTCAGAATGGATTTATGATGATCATATAAAATTTGCATGTCTAAGTTTTTCCATCATTAATTACTTCAGTACAACAGACACATACATTTAATTATTTATTGGTGTCAGCATCTCTGGGCTATATGATGACTCAACATAAGCATAAAATGATGTTTTGCTAATCGTTTATGCCCATGTTGCCCACTGAATGAGGGACTGCATCCCAGCGGTTTAGGTTACCAGGACCTATTCTACTAGTAAAACATAATTTGTTCACCTCAGTAAATGAGCACCGATTCATTTCCCAGGGTTCCCACGAAGAACAATACAATAAGGGCAGGAAATCCTGATGAGCTCATTTCTGTCAGGTGTAATATGAGATACTTTTTGCTGACATTTTTTGAAACTTAAAAAAAAAAACAGGCCAAGTTTGACTGAAAACAGAATTAAGGGGTGACATGTTTTCTGACTTCAACACCACCCATCGCCCCTCATCTGGTGACCTCAACCAAATACCATTCAAGTTGCATCCCTGAAACAAATAAAATTTGGGGCTCCTTCCAAAGTGTCAGTGAGCTTGTTCCTGTGAGGTCTGATATGATATGTCTCTGTTGATTTCTTTTGGAAATGTTATTAAAAAAATTGGCCAAGGAAGACTGAAAAGAGAATATATTGGGTCAAGCGTTATTTTCTGACTCCACCACCACTCCAACACCCTCCTCTGGTGATCCTGAAAACCAGTCAAGTTGCATGCCTTGAAGAAATGTAATTTGGTGCACCTTCCAATGCTAAATAGCAAATACATTGAAGCCCACTTAATTGGTTCTCTCTTAATTGAATACCCCTGTTAACTGAATAATATTTACAAACACAAATTCATTTACCAAACCTTCAGTACAAATTTGACCTGTTAATTGCTTACAGGTTATGGAGCAGATTCCTGTTAACTGATTAAAAAATACTGCAATATGTTGAGAAATTGCTCTGATAAACAACAAATTTCCCTTGTTTATGGAGCTTTTTGCCTCAGTACGTCCAATACAGTCATTCATTGTATTATTTATTGTTTGACAGAGATCACAGAGCTCTGTCAAGCAATATATAATTGAATAAATGCCCAGTTTATCTGTAGAATACAAGAAAGTAACCAGTTGGCTATTCAAGTAACCAAGTGGCTATTCAAGTAACAGAGTTCCACTGTACCAAAAGATTTGACTGAATGGTTTAGTAGAAAAAGTTCTCCAAACACTTGGAATACTTCATGCTAACTTGGAATCATTCATAGTGCACCCCATAATGTTGGCCGACATTCCCCTTAAGTCACAGACATTTGCACCCCACGTTATTCAGCTCCTACTATACAATATGCTACCTTGGAATCATTCATTGTGCAACCCATAATGTTGGCCAACATTCCCCAAAAGTTACAGACATCTGCACCAACATGTTATTCAGCTCATAATACAAACACACTAACTTGGTATCATTCATTGTGGGGGTATGGTGGCTCAGTAGGCAGAGGTGCAGGCTGCAAGCCGAGAGGTCCTCGGTTTGAATCCCACCTGCGGCAATCATGTTATGTCCTTGGGCAAGACACTTCACCCCCACTGCCCATGTAGGGCATGGTGGCGTTGTGTGCTAAGGAGTACTGCACATCGATGGTGCACTTGTCTTCAACCAATGCTAATCCTGCTTGTGTGGAGTTAGTATGTTGGGGAGCTGACAGTTGCTCACCAGTGCTCAGTGGTTCTCTCTGGGTACTCCGGCTTCCTCCACCCGTAAAACCGTCATGGTTATGATTAGCCATTGTGCAGAAATATGTGACCTTAAACACCAATAAATAAATAATCATTCATTGTGCACCCCATAATGTTGACCGACATTCCCCTTGAGTTACAGACATCTGCACCCCATGTTATTCAGCTTCCCTTAAGATATAATTGAATAAATGCCCAATTTATCTGTAGAATATAGGAAAGTAACCAAGTGGCTATTCCAGTAACAGGAGTTCCACTGTATCAAAAGATTTGACTGAATGGTTTAGTAGAAAAAGTTCTCCAAACACTAGGGATACTTCACGTCATTCTTGAACTCTTTAACCCCTACTCCTGTAGCCCTGTAAATGCAGGTAAATAACATTTTGTGAAAATCATTTTCTTGTGCCTTAGATTGTCAAAAAGTAATTATTTGGTCAGTCAAAATCCATTAGAGTCAAGCTAGTATGCCAAACTCTCTATAATTAATGAATGCCTATGGAGAATGAGAATGGAAAAAAATATTTATATATAGATGTTTAATGTCAGCATCTGAGCTATATCATGACATGACATAAGTATTTGTTTGTTGGTGGTTAACGTCACATAGTTATGCACCATGGCTAATCGTGACACAACATGGAGATGAAGTCAAGCTTAGACAATCGTTAATCAACATGTTGCCCATTTTAGAGGACCATGACATAAGTATAAAGACAAGTTTTGTGAATCATTTATGTTTATGTTACCCATTTACTGAGGGATTGCACCCAAGCAGCACTGGTTACCAGGTCCTATTTCACTGGTGGAGGAAAACAAATCTACCTCAGCAGACATGATGACCTTCACTTCCCGGTTGTCCTCGGGTGGGGTGGGTTGGTGTGATTGGGTGGGTGAGTGCATTTGAGAAAATTGAGATTAAAAAAAGTAATTTACCTTTACCTGAGTTTTCAATTTAAGTTTTTTTTACTTCAGGAAACTTTGAGAAAAACTATTTTGTTATTTATTAGTGTTTATTAAGGTAATTGACAGCAGTTGTCACTATATATGACCACACAATGAAAAAATCTTTTTAAAATAATTTACAGTAAGCTATGAAAATGCTTTAACCTAGATAAAACTTTTGAAAACTTAAAAGTTGTAAAGCCCTATCATTCAATGACATGCTGGATTACCACTTTAAGTAACCTGAGTTGCCTACAAAAGATGTTTTTTTTTATTTTATTTACAGCACTGTCTGTATTTGAGTGAATAGTTAAGCATCTTGTATTGGAATAGGGATCAAATGATAAATAGACTCAACTTGTCCCCAGTTGAATGCTAAATTTATGAAACATATGGGTTAAATTAAGTCTGTACCTCTCCAGAGGCTCGGTCCAACTATATTTTACTGAACTCATTCTGTGAGTCTCACTGTAAATTCAGGACTTGGAGACTCTTTACTAAGCCTTCTTACTACATGGGTTGATATAAATGGTACCAAAATTTCCTTTTTATAGCATGAAGCCAATACTAACAACCTAGCACTGTGCAAAGATTTTATAATTCTATCCAAAAATAATTAATTTCCTTCAAAAGAAGGCATAACTGAATGTAAGAAACATAAAATGTTCCACATATTTTACATTTGGCGACTATAAAAGATGGCAAAATCGTGTTCTCAACTAAAATAAAATTTTCCGCAGACACCAAATGAAAGTGTCAATGACACTTGTCTGTGTGTTATGTTTGATGAAAAAGATAATGTTCAATGTTTATGAAGGGATTATGAAATAACAAAAGAATTGTGATAATAGGGAATATGTTAAGTTTTGTTAACTGTATACTATGTTTACAATAAAATAATATGAGGTGTAGACTGTACTAAAGAATTGAGGGGTGGGTTAATGTGGCCCTCACAGTTAATGTACCGGTATGTGGCCTCACAGTTAATGTATGTGGCCTCACAGTTAATATATATCAACGAAAGTTACAAATTTACAGTGAAATTATTTGAAAACGAGTCTCCTCTAGACATCAAATGGAGTCTTCCTACAAAGTTACAATGAAATCCCTCCATATTAAATATGACCTGCAGACTGTGATAAAAGTTTTTGGGTTTTTGGCTTGGGCAGCCATCACGGTTGACCAATTGTGACCAAAAGAGGATGTTCTCATCTAGACATGACTCCAAACCTGCATATCAAATTAAGTGACGATCGGATGAGAACTACAGAGTGTAGCCTGTGCTAAAGGAAAATGTGAACAGACTTACAG
The DNA here is from genome assembly GCA_031216915.1 of Pictodentalium vernedei. Lineage (NCBI taxonomy): Eukaryota > Metazoa > Mollusca > Scaphopoda > Dentaliida > Dentaliidae > Pictodentalium > Pictodentalium vernedei. The sequence goes on from CM062296.1 coordinate 661,224,434, forward strand.
ACTCACAAAATTGTTATCTTAAAATAAGCTTGCAATGTTTCATGTTCAAGTTTATTCTAAGATAATAAGCCTGCACAAGCTAACTTTCAAATGTACATGAAACATTGCAAACTCAATTGTTAGCTTGTGCAAGCACGCAGTGTTACCTTATGCATGCTCGCCAAGCCTTTTGTTCATTTATTGGTGTTTACGATTACTTTTAGCTGCATAGGCTAATATGACAACAACAACAACAACAACACAAGTATAATGTATAGCTTAGTGCAAGCTAACTCAGCAAGGTTTCCACGGGCTTCTATATTTAGCTTGCATTGTTAGTTTGCTATTTATGATTTATTAGTGCTGATCAGCAAATTAATAACTAAGTTCATATCTTGGCGATAAAATAGTTTTGCTGTTAAAGACACTTTTGTTAAAATCCAAAGACACATTATGACGAATGAAGAGAAAAGACTAATTACACAGAAACATTACAATACTTATAGTGATTATAATGTGAGGTCAGCCTGTGTTTAGGAAATGCTGAAGATAAAAATATGGTAAAAAATGAAATTGCAAGACTGTAAAAGTTCAATAGGCTTGCAATATCAGTGTTAGCCTGCACATGCTTGCAGTGTGAGCTTGAAAAACTGCTGAGCTCATTACAAGTTTCCCACAAGCTTACTCTACTGCCTTCCTTCCAAATAAAAAAAAATCATTGATAATTCTTTCATGTAAACAACAAGAGGCCACATGGGGCCTTAATCAGTCACCTAACAAATTAGATCAAAGAAGTATTTTAGGTCACATTCAGCTAGTCATGGCTCATCAACACTACAGTGGCAAGAAGTCATAACAACATTCTGGTGTCCATGTCAGTGATTATTGTCATAGGTCTTTCCGACTGGATCCAACTCTACCAACTGCAGACATGCACTACAAAACTTCAAAGAGATGTTATGCCACTGCAGTTTGAAAGACATTATTGATGGAAAAACACTAGGGCTTGGATTTGAACAAACTTGAATCTGCCTGAATATTGTTTACCAAATATCAAAGGATTCAAAATGGTTGATCTAACGAGGATGGTTAAAGACTGTTCCTCATATTGCCCTTTAATAATAAGTTAAAGTTTGGGGTTTCACAAGATGCCCAAATAGGAATTCAGAGAATTGATTTGAACAAACCTGATTGTGACCAGCTATGAATGATGTACACAAAATATCGAAAAATTTTCACTTGTAAACTTGAAGATTTTTGAGGAATTTTCATCATACAGCACTAAATCCGGGCACCAACAGGGAGCCCAAATATCAGCACAGTGACTTATTTGAACAAACTTAAATCTAAGCCACCCTAGATATGTTGATACCAAATACGATGAAAGGAGTCTGACTTGCGGATCTGAAGCTTTTTAAAGAAATTTCCTTATATTGTATTAGTTGAAGTTGAAATTTGAGCTCCAATAGAAGCCTAAATATTTATCAAGAGCCCCAATTTAAAACAAGTTAAATCCCCCTCCCCACCCAAGAGATGCTGTATACCAAATATTAAAATTGTCAGTGGTGGATCTAAAGAAGAAGAGTTTTAAATATTCCTCATTATGTCGTATTGCTAAATTAAATTTCTGGCTCCAACAGAGAGCCCTAAAATTAACACTGGGACACGATTTGAACAAAATGGAATCTGCCTCCCCCTTGAGATGTTGTATACCAAATATTAAAAGATTTTCACTGGTGGAACTGAACAAAATTAAGGAAAATCAGAACAGCAATTTATTTGCAATCCATCCTCCACCTACTGCAAGGAAGATTTACATGGACACAAGCAACTGCAGACCTACACTCAAATAGTGTAATTACCATGGGTGGTAAACACCATCCTCACCACGTTACAGTTACATTTTGCAGCCAGCAGTAGAAGCCCACCTTGAATAACTTTGACCACTGAACTCAATCAACAACATGTTATTGAAAGAGTTGACAATTTCCCTCTCAGTTCGCTGCTAGTCTACTTCGAAGCAGTTAGTCACACTGCAGCTCATACAATTCATGTTCGTATGAAGCTGATTAAGGCCAGCCTTTCAAGCCTCCCATTGGGACAGTTCTGGTACCTGAACTTCAGAGTAAAGCCCACATATGGACTTCCAGTACTCAACCAGTTAAAGTCATTGCCCACTTTAAATGGAGGACATCCACTACAGGCATTGGATACAGGGTGCTATTATACCTGTAAAATATAATTTGTGTTTCCCGAATTTTCATTTAACATCCTATGTAAAGTTGGAACAATCAAGAAAAGTTTTAAATGTGCTCATATTTTACTGTACGGTATGTACATGTGCAGTCTATAACAAAGTGTACTATTCGGTAATATTATTTTCAAAATGTGAGTAATGCGATATATATCAATATACAATATATGCAAACTTGGAATAATTCAATCTGCAACCTACATTTATGGCTGACATTCCCTGTAAGTTAGACATCTGCACCCCACATTATTCAGCACCTACTATAATACAACATGCTACCTTGGAATCATTCATTGTGCACTCCATAATGCTGGCTGACATACCCCTTAAGTTACATACATCTACACCACACGTTATTCAGCTCCTACTATACAATATGCTAACTTGAAATCATCCACTGTGCAACCCATAATGTTGGTCAACATTCCCCGTAAGTTACAGACAGCTGCACCCCACGTTATTCAGCTCATAATATAAACGCACTAACTTGGAATCATTCATCGTGCACCCCATAATGTTGGCCGACATTCCCCTTAAGTTTCAGACATTTGCACACCATGTTATTCAGCTCCTACTATACAACATGCTAACTAGGAATCATTCATCGTGCAACCCATAATGTTGGCCAACATTCCCCGTAAGTTACAGACATCTGTACCCTACATTATTCAGCTCTTACTATATAACATTCTAATAGGAATCATCCATCGTGCAACCCATAATGTTGGTCGACATTTCCTGTAAGTTACAGACATCTGTACCCTAACATATTCAGCTCCTCATGGTATTTGATGACTGGATTTGCATCGCAAAATGCTGTACAAAAATGTCCAAATGCTAACCATTTTTCCTTCATACTCACCTTATATTCACTATTTATCATCACTTTTTGAAACCAAGATGAAAACTGCGAACCAAGTTTTTTTTAAAAAAAAAATACCCTGCTCCTCCTACAATGTATACAACATGCTAACTTGGAATCATTCATCCAGCAACCAATAATGTTAACAAGGAAAAATTTAATGTACATGTAACAGCCATTAAGATGGTTTTCTCTCCCCTTAAGTTTGCCCAACTTCAACACGCTTGCCCTGCCTTATCTATGTCTCACTTAAGCCCATTATTTCAAAATCCTCCCCCTCCATCATTGTTTTGATTTCACTAACTTTTTATGGCAATTCTGGATATTGCAATATTCTAATTGAAGGAAGCGTGATTTCTTTGACCTTCCTGACATGTTGTTAATGTCCTAGGTGTGTCCCTCTGTTATGCATATGTGTATGTTTATGACTCGATCAGTTTATGCTCCCCATGTTTCAGCTCCTCCCACAGAGCAACCTATAACAAAGTGTACCATTTGGCAACATTACATGTATGGTGTTAATAATGCCAAAATATTGCCTCATTTTTGCAGTCCTTCGATTTTGGAAAATGATGGAGAGCGATATTAAGCTCATCTGACATTTATTTATTTATTGGTGTTTAAGGTCACATACTTATAAACAATGACTAATCGTGACTGTGACAGTTTTATGGGTGGAGGAAGACAGACAACCCGGACAGAACCACTGAGCATTGACGAGCAGCTGTCAGCTCCTCAACATTCTAACTCTGTTCAAGCTCCACTCAAGAAGGGTTACAGCGGTTGAAGGCATGTGCACCATCGACATGCAGTACGCATTAGTACACGGCGTCACCGTGCCCCCACGTTGGCAATCGAGATAAAGTGCCTGCCCAAGGACACAAGATGGGTCGTCCCATACGGGAAGTCCAACAGTCTACCACTGAGCCACTGTGCTCCCCATCTGACATTTAACCCCCGTGCTGGATTCAGGGGTGTTTTCCTACCAGTAACCAGTTTGGACATCTAAACTGCCCCCCCCCCCCCCCCCCCCCCTTCCTCCAAAAAAAAAAAAAATAAAAAAACATTTTCTTCATCAACAGTTCAATGAAAGCACACACAAAATTGCCTGATTCATGACACTATGGCTTTTGAGATTTCATCATCCGAAATAAACCAGTGGAACTTTATTTTTGGGTTGTTTTTATCAAAATTGCCATGAATATGCTATAAAAAAAAATCTTGAAATTTAAAAATCCATTCTCAAAAAATTGTTCAAATTTATTTTTTGGTAAAGTTTAAAATGCTGACTCAGAGGCCCCTAGATTTGCTCTTGAGGCATCCAATTTTCCAAATATTCCTGGTGGAGGCCCCCACCTACAGGAAGGGGTTACCCTCTTCCACCCCAGGCCTGCAACCACCATGCTATCCTTTTACAACCAATGTAAACTTAAAAAATAATTATTAAAAGGTTTATGTTTGATATTTTACCCTAGTTAAAAAAATTGATAAATTTGCCTCCTTAGAGCAAGAAGGCTTTGCAATGCTTTAGCATTAGCATTGCAATGTCTTGTTGCACTCAAGGGACAAAATACACCACCACCCATTTTCTTCCATACATTAGAACACAAACTTTTGATGGCAGAGAAATAATTGCAGAAATAAACAAGAGGGATGTTACATCCCAACGCTCACCTACATTCGCGCTTGATAATGTCGTTCCAATGTAACATGTCTAATATTTAGTTAATATAAATCATTAACTAGGCATCAAATGATTAATGTGGTTTATGTGATGGCTTTGGAAAGTCTATATTTCTGCATTTATTATATATCAATTCAACATAGAATCATTGGATATAAAAGCATTTTTTTCTTTTAGAAATGTTTATGATTAAGAATATGAATCGTGAGGCCAGATATAAAATCATAAATAAGAATTAGAAAAGGCTTTCATAAATCACTGAAATTGTAATTGAAGTACATTCATTGGTTAAAGAGGAGATGCGGAAAAACATTCGTTCAAGAAAGTGACTATAAGTCCCAACAAAAAAATACATCACATCAACAACTAAAATAAGCCTTAATGTTACTAGTAACAAGTATGAGAAAGTATTAAATAAAAAAAAAAGTTAAAAAAAATTTTTTTTGAAGAAAGTGAATATAAGTCCCCAAAATACCCCTCAAATTACTCAAATATGCATGTAATAAGGGCGCAACGTTACCGCAATGTAGTTCAGTAACCCATGCATACAATATCAATTGCCTGGAAAGACACATAGAAACAGAACTCACCTTAACACCTCACCTTAACACAAACTTTTAGAACTTAAAATTGAGTAAGTCAGAGAAAAACGTGAACATTGTGACTGAAAAAAAGAAAAGAAATCAGTTAAATTTCTGCATACAGTAGGGTTAATACCTACAGTTGTTATTGAAATGAGAAAATGAACAGTAATGAGAGGTGAAGGCACCACAATCTGCACAAAAGCTGACTTTAACGCAAATTCTAACAACACCTAAACGCTAATTCTTACAAGTTTTGGCAGAAAATCAGCCTCAAATTCCTCAAATATGCATGTAATGAGGGTTAAATATTACTGCAATGGAGTTCAGTAACCCAAGTGTAGAATATTAATCGCCTGGAAAGACACATAGAAACACAACTCACCTAAACACAAAGTTTACAAAGTTTTACAACTTAAAATTTACTAAGTCCTTGAAAAACATGAAAATTTTGACTGAAAAAAAAAAAAAAATTCTGTTACATTTCTGCATACAGTAGGGTTAATACCTACAGTTGTTATTGAAATATGAAAATCAACAGTAATGAGAAGTTAAAACAGCACAATCTGCACAAAAGCTGACTTTAACGCAAATTCTTACAACACCTAATCGCAAATTCTTACAACAACTTTTGGCAGAAAATTTTAGGTGAAATTTGGAAAAAAGTCGTAGTATCAGGGTTAAATACTGTTCTGATAGTCCCCTGCAACCTACATATGCAATATCAAAGGCCTGAGCCCACTGATCTTTGAGAACTCACCTTAACACCTCATCTTAACACAAACTTTTAGAACTTAAAATTTACTAAGTCTGAGAAAACATGAAAATTTTGAATGAAAAAAAAGAAAATTTCCGTTAAATTTCTGCATACAGTCGGATTAATACCTACAGTTGTTATTGAAATATGAAAATAAACAGTAATGAGAAGTTAAAGCACCACAATCTGCACAAAAGCTGACTTTAACGCAAATTCTTACAACACCTAAATGCTAATTCTTACAACAAGTTTTGGCAGAAAATCAGCCTCAAATTCCTCAAATATGCATGTAATGAGGGTTAAATATTACTGTAATGGAGTTCAGTAACCCAAGTGTAGAATATTAATCGCCTGGAAAGACACATAGAAACACAACTCACTTAAACACCAAGTTTTACAACTTAAAATTTACTAAGTCCGAGAAAAACATGAAAATTTTGACTGAAAAAAAAAGAAAATTTCCGTTAAATTTCTGCATACAGTAGGGGTAATACCTACAGTTGTTATTGAAATATGAAAATCAACAGTAATGAGAAGTTAAAGCAGCACAATCTGCACAAAAGCTGACTTTAACGCAAATTCTTACAACACCTAAACGCAAATTCTTACAACAACTTTTGGCAGAAAATTTCAGATGAAATTTGGAAAAAAGTCATAGTATCAGGGTTAAATACTGTTCTGATAGTCCCCTACAACCTACATATGCAATATAAAAGGCCTGAGCCCACTGATGTTTGAGAAATTAACCTTAACATTAAATATTACAATATTGGACACGCCGGACGCTGACGCCCGAGGTTATGACAATAGCTCACCACATCTTACAGATGTAGGTGAGCTAAAAATAAAAGAAAAATAAAATGCTCACCCACATGAAATTTTACAAATAATGGCCTGATAAATAGAAGATCTCAAACAATTTTCATATTTTGTGTGGCCTTATCTATACTTATTCAACTCAACAAAATAACAAAAATAAATGTTCGGAACTTTCACATACAGTCACAATATATATGTGGGCATGGTAGTTCAAAATAAAAATGGTGTTCTCACTCATCCTGACCTTGACATTTTGCCCCAACAGTCCACCTTTCTCATTGTATAAACAAAACCCATAAGATAAAGATAATGTATAAAACAAATTAACAGCATTTACTGAGTTATATGGGAGCGCGGTGGCTCAGTAGGTAGAGGTGCAGGCTGGGTTCGAATCCCACCTGTGGCAACCGCGTTGTGTCCATGGGCAAGACACTTCATCTCCATTGCTCACGTGGGGGCATGGTGGCGTTGTGTACTAAGGTGTACTGCACATCGATGGTGCACTTGTCTTCAACCAATGTTAACCCTACTTGTGTGGCATTAGTATGTTGGGGAGCTGACAGTTGCTCACCGTTGCTTGGTAGTTCCCTCCAGGTACTCCGGCTTCCTCCACCCGTAAAACTGTCACGTTCATGATTAGCCATTGTGCATAAATATGTGACCTTAAACATCAATAAATAAATAATACTGAGGTATATGTTGGATGTTGGTTCAAACATTAAGGCAAGTAACTGACCATATATACTCAGCCTGTTGTGAAGAAGATTTCTCACACATCCGCAATATTGAAAATCATGATGTGGCATTGCCGTTTGTCTGACTTGTTTGTGGGTTGACCCTCTATTTACAAACCTGCTGCACTAATCCACACAAGTTATAAATTGGGCTTTAAAAAATTATTTTTCAAAAACATTCTACAAAAACATTTCAGGCGACATCTCAATGGCACAAATTTACTGTGCTCATTACAATGAATAGTGACTTTTTTGTATGGATGTTTGTTTGTAAAAAATTGGAAAAAAAAAACAAGTTTACAAGTTTAATAGATTAGCAAAAGTCTTTTCAATGGTTGCGGGTAGTTCCTTAGATTTTACCCCGATACTGTAACAATTAGTCACCATAACCAGTGACGTGGACCCACATCCCTCCCATCCCCCCGCCCCCTCCAAAAAAATAAATACAAAAATAATGAAAGTGTCAATGACACTGTAGCTTAACTTGACTGTGTGTTGTGTTTGATGAAAAGGATAATGTTCAATGTTTATGAAAGGATTATGAAATAAGACAAGAATTGTGATAATTGGGAATATGTTAATTTCAGTTCCCTGGATGCTATGTTTTCAATAAAAAATAATTTGAGGTGCAGACTGTACTAAAGAAGTGATGGGTTGCTTAATGTGGCCCTCACAGTTAATGTATGTCAACCAAAATTACCAAGTTACAGTGAAATTATTCAAAAACGAGTTATCCTATCAAGTTACAATGAAATCCCTTCATAAATTATGCCTGAAGACTGTGCTAAAGGTGCTCTGTGTAGCCATCATGGCTGACCGATCGCAACCAAAAGGGGACGTCCTCATGTAGTCATTACACAGTAACACTGAGTCATCCTCTCAAGTTACAATGAAATCCCTTCATATATACAGACTGTAGACTGTGCTAAATGTTTTGGGTTTTTGGCTTGGGCAGCCGTCACAGTCAACAGATCATCACCAAAAGGGGACTTTCTCATCTAGATATAAAACAGAGTCATCCCACCAAGTTACCATGAAATCTCTCCATAAATATGACCTGTAGACTGTGCTGAAGTTTCTTGGGTTTTCACCTCAGGCAGCTGTCACGTTTGACGTATCGCGACCAAAAGGGGACGTTCTCATCTAAACATGACCTCAAACATGCATATGAAATTTTGTGACAATCAGATAAGAACTACGGGAGTGTAGCCTGTGATAAAGGAAAATGTGAAGTGACTCACAGACTTCTGCATGTGTGATGGCAATAGCTTATCTTGACTTTGTCAAGTAAGCTAAAAATGAAATGGAAACATAAAATGAATTTGGGACCAGTATCACCGACGACACTTTCAAAGTCATCAGTGACCCATTCGTTCAGTTCTTCACCATGCATGCATTCATTCTGGGTTTTTTTTCTATATTTTTTAAACCCAAAATCAATACGCTGTCACAGCTAATGAATTGTGCATGGACCAGCTCGTCTGGGGACGGAATGACTGGGGTCATATCGTCTGGGTTGAGGAAACGACAGATCATCTGGGGATGGATCATCTTTGGGGCGGGATTGACCTGTTTCCAAATGTCCAAAGGTATTTTATGAATAACACAACACAGTGACACCTCGGAAAATTGCAGAGGTGTGAAAAATCACACATGCAGTGTGGCTACCCCTCAATGTTCAGATTCCTCCCATTCAAATCTGTAGTAAAATTCCCCAACAAGTTTAAATGGCAACTCAAAACACGGGCAAGCTTTCACCCTTATCACTGGCTGCATTTGGTAGTACACATATTTCCTTACATTTGTGTTTATTGATCCAAACTGTGTTTTATTCTTTATTTATTGAGACTAGACACTGCGAAGAGTCAAGCATCGCTTCGATATCGTCCATGTGTTTGTGCAACCCGAGTTGCTGCCCAAAAAGAATATTGATGCAGAAACGATAACTCCTAGTAAAATTACCCGGTAATGATCATAATCGACCTCCTCTCCCCGAATGTGATTACAAGTATGCCTGTTTCCGCATCGATCTTTGTTCAGATGCAACTTCGGGTTATTATTGTTATGCTGTCTCAGCCTGAACCCCCATTTTCCAGAGGACGAGGCAATTTAACAATTACCTTCATATTCTGTGTAATACTATCTATCAGGAAAATTTCCCCCTTTGATTTTTTATATCACTTCTTGACATATTTTATTCTCATTTCGGTAATTACCCATTCGTAATATTACACGGATTTAGGCAACTCATTAACCAAGTATTCATCTTGTCATTGTTGCGAAATTAAAATCATCTGCAACGTATATCACTCAATTCCCTATCCTGTTTAAAAAAAACTATTTTATATCTTCCACGTCTTAACATGTAATTCTCAAGAAACCGTCAATTTGTTCTGCCTCGTATTTTGCTCTGGTCAGATTCAGTTACATGTATAAAATAAACGTGCTCTCACATTTCGGCATTTATTATCACGTAACTACTGTATCCCATATCATTATTCTACAGAATTTCATCTTAGCCATGCATCAAGGTTCTATTATCTTCATATGATCGTTCATCAAAATGTTTATAACATATATTTTGATTTATTCAAGTTTGAAGCGAGTGCCATTTCAGATTTACTCCGTGTTTACAATTACAGTTTGGAATCGGGTTTTCCAATGTAGGTGCTACAATTTCATTGGCTGGCCTTTTACTATAAATACCGAGACTTCTGCTCCGTACGGGACCCACCAAAATAAGTTACAGTTTGTTTTGCTACATTTCACCTACTCTGACACGGTGCAAGGTGGAGGGGGTTGAATTAGAAGAGAATTATAAATATGACTGCGGTGAGTCGTCTGATTATGTAGTAATGTTTGTATTCAATAGGCTAGAAAGTTAGGTGGATGGGCCCTGCCTCATCAGTTATCTAAGTTTTTAACCCATTTTGCAAGAAACTACATTTGAACGTCAGCTCCATAAATTGTATAACTTAAGCATAAAAATGGAACAGTATTCATTTTAACCCTTAACATGAAAAGCAGACGACACCCCTCAACAAAATTCTTGAATAACTATTTTTTTCATTTTTTTTTTGTTTGTGTCAAACACATAGGTTATGAACCCTCGTTGAAACGAGCTCGTTCCAAAGAGGGTCATAACCTACGTTTTTGACACAAAAATGAAAAAAATAATGAAAATTAATTGGTGATTTTTGTGAATAGCGCCAGCTGGCCGATTTTTTCCCGTTACTTCGGGTAAAGGGTTAATTTTACAGATTTATCTTTACATTCTCCAAAGACAAGAAATTTTAACTGTTGGAGCTTCTTCATTTTATCTAGGACATTTCTTCTCAGTTATAACCCGAAATGGTAACAGGGCCTTTTCATAAATTTCTCCCTCACATTGTGATGCAGAAATTTAAGGCATATCACTGTGGGGGTACGATGACGCCGCGTACTAAGGCGTACTGCACGTCGATGGTACGCATGTCTTCAACCAATCTAACCCTGACTGTGCTGCAATGCGGAGTTACGATGTTGGGGAGCTGGCAGCTGCTCGTCGTTGCTCGGTGGTTCTCTCCGGGTACTCCGGCTTCCTCCACCCGTAAAACTGTTACGGTCGTGATTAGTCATTGTGCATAAATATGTGACCTTAAACATCAATAAATATTAAATAATAATAAGGGATATCACTTGTCACCGCGATCCTTTGTATACCAGATATAACTAACCCTTCCGATCAAACTTAGCAAGACAAGTTAAAGACGCGTATAGGCCTGCCCGTATTCTATCAATATAGGAGAAATCCCCTCCCACAGGTTACTCCTCCCTCAGTTGAGGCCTGCTGGAGAATATTTCTTCCATATTGGCGAATATCACCCTATGTAACAGTGTGTCCGAGAATACAGTTAAACCTAGAAGTCCTGTCACGAATAGTGCGTTTATCTAGGCTTAATTGCGCGTTGGAATTGCGCGCAATTGCCATATCGAATGGCATCCAAAGCACGGCAGGTTCTCCTGGTACCTCATAGCAAACACATGCAATGTTTCTGCCAATGGACCTCCGGGTTACCCGGAGGTCCATTGGCTGAAACATTGCCTGTGCACAGGCCATATGTACAGAATATAATAGCTTTAATTGGGCCATAACGCGCACATTAACGCGCATATCAACGTGCTATTTGTGCGCATTTCATGACAGGACTTCTAGTTTTAACTGTAGCTGTCCTCTATTAGCTCTATTATCTCTTATGTAAATTTGGTCATTCTTATTGTATTCAGGTGAGTTCTCATCTCTTTCAGTTGAAGACTCACCTTTACACAGTACTGATAGATTGTTTCCCCCATATAGGAGATATTGAAGCCCGAGGGTGGAATTTCTCCAATAATACCATCACCCATATGGGAGAAACATAACCCAAATTTAACTGGGGTTATGTTGCTCCTTTATTTGTGAAAATTTGTCTTGCCACATCCTGTAGTTTGTACAAGTCGAATGTCATTCTATCATTCATTTATAACGAGATATTATTTATCAACTGTGTTCAAGATAAACATAATGGCTTAAAGTAATTTATCATTAATAAAAATAAGTTAAGTTTTCCAGTGTCTTCATTTAAAAACATGCTTTATTGGTAATTGCCACCTTGGTTACAGCTCCTGCTTCATCCATCCACTTTCATTATCCAGGATTACCCCCCTCCCCTCATTCACCCCAAAGGATGAAATGTAACCATACTGCATCTATAGATTTCGTCAGTCACTAGTCTTGCCCATTAGTGTCTGCTTTCCTACCCTTATAAAAAAGTACCATGGTAAACCATGGTAAATCACAAAATACCCTGGTAATACCATGGTATTACCAGGGTATTTTGGGATTTACCATGGTACTTTTTTATAAGGGTACTACCCCCAGGCCTTATTACTGCCTACCCAAGGGCATGCGATCTTAGAAACCTCGGGGTGAGATCATATTAGTACTAGAACTTGTGAAGCGGGCCATTATTAATTGGCTGAGCCAGGGGCGTCATGCTAGAGAAAAATCTGGGAGAGAGGGGGGAGCGGATCGGTAACCTTCTAAGCGGAGCGTCACCATCGTTTGGCGCGTAGCGTGCCCAATACATTTGGCAAAAATGCCTCCCATGTTGCCGGAAATGGCACTTCCCAGGCCTTCACCGAAAATATGTGGGGAGAACCCCCCCCACCCCACCCCCCCCCCCCCCCCCGTGCACCGTTGGCATGACGCCACTGGGCTAATCGCTCATTGTTGTACTAGTGACTACACTAGACTACGCCTTCCCATGATGGGTTAGAAGGTATCACAGGGCCTTAAATAAGCACGGGTGGTGTCGGGCTCCTGACTATAAAAATGTTCTTTTTAAAATTTTAATCTTATGGCGCAGCTTATGTTAAGCTGACTTTCTCGGACGCAACATTATTTTATAGCCAATACAGGCGTATAATGACAATAACTGACATGGACGATATCGAAGCGATGGTTGACGCTTCGACGGGTTCAGACTTGAAAGGGACTCGGGAGGAATCTAAATGTAGATGGGTAGCCACCACGTTCAGATCGCTGAACTACTAATGTGAAAGATTTAGGAGTGTGATTTTTTTCCAAAGCTAAGAAATAGTTGCTCACATGTTTTTAATTTATTTCCCGGTGCTAATCGTAGCCCTGTTGTTTATTCAAAGCCCATGGGTAAAAGTTAAAACCCAACATGTTCAAAATAAGGATGCCGTACGGAAGCAAGCAAAAGTCAAAAGGCCTGTAGAAAATCTCAATTCGCGAATCTCTGACATGATTCGATTCGAACTAAAATTCTCGATTCCCAGGGCCCTAGATTTAACTATTGTTGCGGCCCCGTGAAAATGAAAGCACTGAGTTGATTTGTTCTCACTGAAACCTGTGGTTTCACTGCTTCTGCAACACTCGACAATTCAGGTAGGTTGCAGTGCCGCGAAATTAGGCAAAATAAATTACGCATGCTTGCATAACTTCATCTGGATGTATCGAAAAATGAAAGACTCGGACGTCTCAGGCGTTAAGACTGGATTTTTACACGCAAAATTCAACACATTTCGTTTAAATGGTAACTTACTTTAAATTTACGTTTCGAACTCTTCCAAGTTCCATAGATGATTGGCATGAAAACTGCGGGTAAGAAAAATAAATCATTATGATAAAACTGGTTCCCTCTCAAGACAAAAAGAGAAACGCGTACACTGCCAACTTATGGGATGTAATTGAATCGAGAGATTTGATTGGTTGGTTCAGGATGGCTGTCAATTTTAGACGATCAGCGGGAGGCTTTGTCCGTTCGGTGATTGGCCGTCCAAGAACGGACGGAAAATGTGTGTCCGAAACACTGTGGGGTGCAAGAGACCTTTTTGTTTTAAAACCTCAGAAATATCTTCTGGACTCGTTTGTGAAGGTGTACTTCCGAGTTGCACCCCATAAGTGCTAAAAATCCCCACAAGTCTGACGCCTACTGGAAACACAACTCATAAGTGTACTCTCGTGAGGGCGGACGGACGGACGGACGGACGGACGGAGATAGATAGATAGATAGATAGATAGATAGATAGATAGATAGATAGATAGATAGATAGATAGATAGATAGATAGATAGATAGATAGATAGATAGATAGATAGATAGATAGTATCTGTTACTCTATACATGTATATAATCAACACTTATTAGATGAATCGTTTCTTTTTCGAAGAAATGATCTAACCATGCTGCAGATGACGTTGCATGCACATGATTCTGGGGTGGTTGAGAACGAATTCCATTTTATAATAGAGTGTCCATTATATGATCAGTTGCGTGATGAACTGTTCAAAATGTTCATTGATCAAACACCAAACATGAAGTTGGATAATATTACTCTCTTCCAACACATTATGAGAAACAACGCCCCAGAACTGTGCAATCCGATCTGTAACATAAGCCGGCGCTTCTTCATACGGGAATCTGAAGTCCGGCAGTGATTTATGATTTATGGTAATCATTGCGATGCCTTCTTAATGTTTGACTGTATGATTATATACGTTATCATGGGTGCATCCGTCCTTTCTTTATTGTCCAAATTATTTTTTTCATCGTTTCGTTTTATATTGTTTCAGTTTTTTTGTTTCATTATATTGCCGTAATAATGTTGTTGTAAATTGGCAATCTGCCTTAAGTTGGTGTTTATTCCTTCAATAAATTCTATTCTATTCTGTATCATTTCTCATGTTACTCATTTTACATATGAATTTTTATTTGTCGCTCATGATTGTAAAGTTTTGATTCAGTTTCCCAATTTCCGCAAAATATTGTTTTCTGAGTTCAGTATGTATTGGACATCTCATGATGAAATAATGTTCTCCTGTTTCGATTTCTCCCTTATAATTTTGCAAATCCTTTCATTAAGAGGTACTTTGGTTTGCTTGTGTCGCCCTTTCTCAATTTCCAATAAATGGCTACTGATTCGTAATTCAGAGGAGAATTTTATTACTTTTTTTTATTAAGTCCATATCTTTAACATTTTTTTGATGTTGAACGAATGTAACGGGGAAAAAATAATGATTATTTTTCCCCTCCCCTCCCATCCCATCCCCTCTCCTTTCATTTCTTTTTTTCCCAATACTTTTACAATAGTCGAATTCTCGAGAACGCTCTTACAGATTTCGTTGAAACTTCGTAAGATAATAGCCGGCTGTACTTTGTCTTGACAGTGACTTTTCAACTTTTGGCGTTAACTTTATTCTGCCAACACCCGCCCAAAACACCCAATTTTTCATTGGACAATATCTCCGAGTCCAAGTGGGTGGATGTTCTGAAAGTTTCACAGATTTGTCACAAATACACTTTTCCATAACCATCTGGAAACAAAAGTTTACAAACATTTTTAAAAAACCCACAGAGTTCGCCATAGAAATGCAATCGACGTCGACAGTGTCGTATACGACGTCGACAGTGTCGTATACGACACTGTCGACGGCGGTTGCTTTTCTGTGGCGAATTCTATATGACCATTCACTTAATGTTTTAGATCTATTGTATTCATGTTTGTGACATTTCTCAGTAAACGCCATGCGCAATTTAGCTTACATTCAAATAGGCCTTTAGGTCGACACTAGGAAATTAAGAAGCCTTCTCGAGTTAGAGGAGTAAACTTACGTCAAATGGTGGAGGGAACCAGTGATAATGGTGAAGACCTATAACAAGGGGTTGTAAACTATCATTTTAAGACGGGGACCTAAAACAGACGCCAAGAAGAAAATATCGATGCCTTTCTCCAACCAAGCAGACCACATCCATATTTGCCGTTGTACCCAAATTTGACTGATCTAAAGGCCTGGTAATTCAGACTGTAGTATAGTTAGTCGTTTCCGACGGACTTCTCTGAAACGGACAGTATGAGGATTAGTGGTGTTCACTATATAGAGGTGTAACAAGCAGGGAGGCCGTCTGACCAACTGTCGCCCCAGTTCAAAGATATCGGAGCCCAGAGATGGGTAGGACACTTCTTTTGATAAAAATTTAGAACCTGAATAACAAATATGTTATTTCAGAAGTTCAATATGAGGCACAAAATAAAAGAAGGATCATTTCCAATATTCTGTGTGGACATTAATGTGGTCGTCCAGAAGAAAATGAGAGTTATCTAAAAAAAAATGCCGACATGGGAATTTTGGGAGTAAAGACCTCTCGGTCTTTTATTTTTTCTTTAAATGACCTACTGGTCAATGCTGAAATAAAAGTGAAATCAATCCAATATATTCCGATTGTTATGTGGTAGAATCGATTAATACTACAAAAGCAATAATGATTCAACTGCGTTGTTCACACAATGTTGTAAAATGTATAACTTAATGACATAAGGGAGGTAACTCGAAACACATTCTATTTATTTATTTATTCGTTTATTGGTTTTTAAGGTCACATACTTGTGCACTTTGGCTTATCATGACCGTGACAGTTTTACGGGTGGAGGAAGCCGGAGTACCCGGAGAGAACCACCGAGCAACGACGAGCAGCTACCAGCTCCCCAACATCGTAACTCCGCACTGCAGCACAGGCAGGGTTAGATTGGCTGAAGACATGCACACCACCGACGTCCAGTACGCCTTAGCACACGGCGTCATCGTGCCCACATGTGGACAATCGGGGTGGCAGTCCGAATCGATCGCTCAGACGGTCACCCATCGGAGGACTCGACGTTGCTTAACTTCAGTGATCTGACGAGAACCGGTTACGGCAACACCACCGCGCCCCGTCTCAATTTGTTACATAGGAAATAAACAGACTGACAATCTGTCAGTGAATTGAAGTCTCGAGCGCGAAGCATGAGTGACTTTAACTTCGCACACAAGACTTTAATTCACTTACAGATTGTTACGAGGTTTCTAACATTTTTATAATATCCCAAGCGTCCATAGGATGTAATAACACTGTCAGTTGATAATGAGTCTATTTACAGATATGTTGGACGCTGAACTGGAATACTAAAAGTCACCAATATCGCTTCAGGCGAGAGGGGGTCTCCCAGATATGTGTGTTCTTAGAAGTAGACGACAGGCAGTCGGTCCCATGAAGACTATACCTCGGGTGAAGGCACAGATTCGGAGCTGGCGCACTGAACTCTGACGAATGTCGAACGCTGAACGCTGAGCTAATTTCATAGGAATATTGGTCTAATGATGAACGCTGAACTGGAGTAGTAAAAGTCACTAATATCTCTTCAGGTGAGAATGGTTGCCCAGATCTGAGTGTTGTTGGATGTAAACGATGGTCGCATGAAGGATGCTCTTCGGGTGAAAGCCCAGATTCGACATATGGCACACTGAATTTTGACGAATGTTGAACGCTGAACGCTGAGCTTACTTCACACGAATGTTGGTCGAATGTTGAACGCTGAACGCTGAGCTAACTTCACACGAATGTTGAACGAATGTTGAACGCTGAAAACTGAGCTAACTTCACACGAATGTTGAACGAATGTTGAACGCTGAACACTGAGCTAACTTCACGGACCTTAGGAAAATTGATTCGGGACGTGCCGTGGATTAGAGGATGTTTGTGAGTAAGGGGATCTTCGAAGGTTGAATCAAATATGATTGCTTCTGAAAATTATCCTCGAGGACAGGGGTGTGTTACGAATTGATTATTGTACAATTACGTGTAATTTTTCGTATTGGATTAATTCTGCTCTAATCTGTGGAAGCATTGTGAATTTCTCAGTGAAATGATAACTCGTTGCCATTTGATTGAGGAATTCTCAAATGAAGAACTCCTTGACACTCTGGAAATAATGTTGCGTACCGTTTCGAATCGAAGATTACATGTAGGCCCTATTACCTGGATAAGTAATTCTATGAATAACTTAAGTTTTAACCCTTTGCACTCGCAAGACCGATGTTTCGGTTTAAGGCATAATTTCGTCCTATTTTTGTCTTATTATAAGAGGTCTATACACGGGACATTGATGATAACATAATAACTGCAGTCTGCATCCTCCCGGTATATTGATATCGGACTAACCCATCTCACTGTATGTGTACACAAAGGCGATACAATTCCAGGAAGCGAGGGTTCAAAGGGTGAAGGGCACAGTAAATAGTTTTGAAAAATTGAGACTGCATGTGTATTCCATAATGCATACATTCTGCTCTAACATGTGGAAACATTGTAAATGTCTGAATTAACTCTATGATCCCGAGAGACCGCTTTTTCCGGCCCAGGAACATGATACGCCATAATTTCATTAAATAGGGCTGCTAAGTTAAAGTGTGGGTAAGACCAATCAATATTTTCAACGAGCAGCCCCAAGGCTGCACGTTGAAAATATTAATTGATCTACCCCAAGTAATAAATATTGACTCTTCCACATGCTTGAAGCTTGCCATAATTGGACTGACATGAAAGATACCACCCGGGTTCAAAGGGTTAAATGGTAACTTGTTGCAATTCGATTGGGGAATTCTCAATGTTTGATGAGTGAGTACACTTTGACACACTGGTGGTGAAAGTTGTTAATCTAGCAATGAAGAATGGTTTTACCGCTTTTGAATAGTTATTCGAAGATAACGATTGTGGTAACGTGGTCATATGTACGGAAGCGTCCTAGCGCCAGCCAACGAGAAAAAAAAAATCGTAATTACGGTTTATTATATCGTAATTACGGTTTATCTAAATCGTAATTACGGTTTATTAAATCGTAATTACGGTTTATTAAATCGTAATTACGGTTCAGTAAATCGTAATTACGATTTAATTTTTTTTTCTCGTTTGCGCTAGGACGCTTCCGTACATATATATCATTTGTTTTTGATTTCAATGAGTGAATCACTGTACAAATGTCATTTGTGACATTCGAATGGAGGTTCAGTTGGTGAATGAATTCGGGTATTACGGTGTAAAACCCGGTCAGTGTTTAGCTTAACTGTCAGAAATTAGATTCATATTGTGAATGTACGTGAAGTTTGTGCTAAATAGCCTATTGAACCAGTACATTTAACCCTTTACCCAACGTAACGGCCAAAACCGGCCAGCGCTATTCACAAAGATCGCCAATTAATTTTAATTATTTTTTCATTTTTTGTATCAAAAACATAAGTTATGATCCCTCTTTGGAACGAGCTCGACGGTCATAACCTATGTTTTTTAGACAAGAAATGAAAAAAATTAGTTATTCAAGAATTTTGTTCGCAAGTATCGTCTTTTTTCAGGTAAGGTAAAGGTTTAAGACATATTGCTTTCATGTCTGTTTTGTTGTTGGTACTTATTTGAAATTTTAATATTTTAGGGAGAAATTTACCTGTGCTGGCATTACCCCGATAACCCAAATAAACCCATTGGTTACTCTCATTTCAACTTTGTCGAGTAGTAATTTCATTTTGGGCTTGACGCGAGGACGTTGCAATATACAAAAAGTGAGGTGAATCCAAAATTCCGTTTGACAATAACTCGAAAACGGTTAAAGATTCAGCACTAGTAGTATGTCTCGCACGTTTCACTTCTATTCGGCAGGACCCCGGTGCAGGACCCCGGATGTGACGTCATGTCACGTGACGTAGTGGCGCCATGTTGTGTTGTCATAGTAACCCGCGTGAGCGGCCATCTTGTGACGTCATCTCCATATTGATACGTGGTGTGAGTGCGCATGCGCAGCGCGTGTTGTTAGGGTGATACGTGTTTCCGTCGTCCATTTTGTATACTGGAGGCCGCCATCTTGGTTTCTAAGGTAGCACGTGATTGCTATGTTACCAATGGCTTCTAACAAGACAGGGGTATGTTCGGGGTGTGTTCCTTTGTAGAAGAGTAAATCTGATTACCACAAACAACCCGACAATCCCTCCAAATCACCAAAATCCACCCAAAATCACCGAAATTGACTTTATTTATTACGGATTTCCCATGTTATTGGTTTTATTGACTTGGCACGTAGTGCCATAGTACTAAGGGGGTATAAGGGGTGCGTTCGATTGAACAGAAGTAATGTTCTGGCTTTGAATTCGCCCAGATTCCCTTTTTGGATCCCTATTCCATGACGTTGTTCCCATTAAAAGACACGTTCCTTTGGTCATTACCCAGAATTCTCTGCTTCTATCTATATATGCAATACTTTTCGTCTATCTGGCCCGGTTTCTTTGTTCTAGAGTATACTCCAATAGCGTAGAAGAGCCTATTGACTGGAACAGCTTTGCTTATTATTACTATATTTAGCTATTCTAGTCTATTCTTGTTAGTTCTGACCCTATTCCAAGTACTCTTGTTGTTTCATTTATCTAGATCATTTATATAAATTATAACTAACCAATCAGATTGCTTGATTTCCCATAACCTGTATGCCGAGTTATCTCCCTTCTGTACAACAAAAGCCAATATCATTCCCAAAGCCAATATCATTCCCAAATCCAATAAGCTATCGCACAGTTACTGATAAGTCATTGCTCGAACGACTCGAAGCTCATCGAGCAAATGAGCCTTAGAGCAATTGCTCGATCGAGTGACTCGGCATTTTGCTCGAATGACTCGAAGGGATTGTCGGGTTGTTTGTGGTAATCAGATTTACTCTTCTACCAAGGAACACACCCCAGAACACACCCCTGTCTTGTTAGAAGCCATTGGTAACATAGCAATCATGTGCTACCATAGAAACCAAGATGGCGGCCTCCAGTATACAAAATGGACGACGGAAACACGTATCACCCTAACAACACGCGCTGCGCATGCGTACTCACACCACGTATCACTATGGAGATGACGTCACAAGATGGCCGCTCACGCGGGTTACCATGACAACACAACATGGCGCCACTATGTCACGTGACATGACGTCACTTCCGGGGTCCTGCACCGGGGTCCTGCCGAATAGGGGTGAAACGTGCGAGACATACTACTAGCACTGATTCGAAATATTTACCGAATGAATATGCGGAACTGTCCATGTATAACATTTCATTTCAAACGGACATTAGAAAGTACTCTTTTCTGGAGGGTGAATAATTTGACATTTTCGGAAATGTCGTAACATCAAAATTTCAAGTCCCTTAGCTCGAAAATGTTAAGACGTTTGGGACGAGGAGTAGTGAAAGCATGTAGAATTTCAAGATTGAAAGCCAAATAGTTGCCGCAATACAATCAAAAAACCTCCAAGGAAGTATAAAGTGGCTCCTGTCGGAGGATGATTTAGGGATGGAATCGATGTTCTTAGAAACACACCTCTCTCGACAAGTTCTAACATAACTGAAAATATCAAACGTGAGAGTTTTCTATTGTAGATGTTATGGCATGGGCAAAATTATTCTTTCGAGGCGTTTTAACCAAAATAGACTTTTGCAAGAACACTAAATTCAAAAAGAGTGAAAGATATTCAAATAAAAAAATGCAAATTCTGCGATTCATGAGGATATCTTAATTTCAAATTTCAAAGCAACCGGACCATTTTTGAGAAAGTTTAAAAATTATGGTTGAACCGTTTGAATCTGTGAGGCCTTCTCCCAGCCCATGGACATGGTACATCATATACTTTCATTAAGTAGGATGGCTGCTAAGATAAGGGTGGGCTAGACCAATTAATATTTTAAATATTGATTAGTCTACCCCCTAATAATAAATATGGATTCTCCCAATTTCTTCCATTGAACTGTCATGGAGATACCACTAGGGTTCAAAGGGTTAAGAGATGATCTGGAAGAGTTACGATATTTGCGCAGGTGCATCGTTTTATTGAAACTGATAGAACGTGTCGTTGAGTATTGAGAATCAAAATTTCAAGTTCCCACGACAATTAGTTCTTTCAAAATGTAACAAAAAGTGTCTTTCAAGAGAGGCGCATGTGGGCAGAAAGGGTTGAACATTTTGGATGTTGCAAAATGGGCGCTTAGAGCCGCCACGAGGTCCTAACACGTGAAATAGAAAGGTTAAGTTGAAGACTTTGGAAAGTATGCGGAAACAACAATTGCTCGTTGAGCTTGTCCCAATAAGGGATCATAAGCTATGTTTTGACACAAAAAATGAAAAAAATAGTTATTCAAGAATTTTATTTGCAGGTGTCGTCTCCCGTTCGTGTTAAATAGAGAGTAATCGCTTGACTGGACTGGTTACGAGAAATAATCCATGAGTATTATTAATTTATTTATTTGGTGTTTAAGGTCACATACTTATGCACAATGGCTAATCATGACCGTGACAGTTTTACGAGTGGAGGAAGTCGGAGTACCCGGAGAGAACCACCGAGCAACGACGAGCTACTGCCAGTTCCCCAACATCGTAACTCCGCACTGCAGCACAGATAGGGTTAGATTGGTTGAAGACATGCGCACCATCGACGTGCAGTACGCCTTAATACACAGCGTCATCGTGCCCCCACGTGGACGATCGGGGTTAAGTGCCTTGCCCATGGACACAACGCGGGAGTCCGAATCGATCGCTCAGACGGTCACCCATCCGAAGACTAACCGGGCTCGACGTTGCTTAACTTCGGTGATCTGACGAGAACCGGTTACCGCAACGCCACCGCGCCCCCAAATAATCCATGAGAGGTGAGGGACGTTGTACAAACACGAGTGCGCGAATGTGCACGAGTGTTTTACAATATAGTCCCTCACCTCGAATGAATTATTTCACGTAACCAGTCCAGTCAAGCGATTACTCTGTTTATTACTTTTCATTGTTAACGATAATTATATTATTAAACCCTTTACCTAACGTAACGGCCAGCGCTATTCTCCAAAAATCGCCAATTATTTTTCATTATTTTTTCATTTTTTTGTCTCTAAAACATAGGTTATGACCCTCTTTGGAACGAGCTCCTCGAGCTCGTTCCAATGAGGGTCATAACCTATGTTTTTGAGACAAAAAATGAAAATAATAGCTATTCAAGATTTTTTTTTTGCAAGTGTCGTCTGATTTTCATATTAGGTAAATGGTTAAAAAAAACAATGAAGTCCCCAACAATTGGGTCATGTATCCATGCGCGCAAAGCGTCGTCGTTTGCGCCCACGGATACATGACACAATTGTTGATTGCATAATTCACTTGTGAAGTTATCGTTTATAAGCAAACCTGAAAATCACAATAAATCACACTTTGGAAAGTAATAAAAAAGGGTTAATTCAACATTTTATTTCAAAATAGATTCACAACATGATGATGATTTATGTAACTGGAGACATTGTACATTTCTTTCATTGATTATATGTTTTTCTGTGGATCTTATAACGTAGTTGACCATGAAGAGGAATTCCTGGCCTTCTGCATGCCAAAATTAGTTGAGGCACGTTATAGTAGGAACCTTTGATCTGCTGACTTCTTCGTATCAAAACATTATAGATACTTTAAATATATTCTAAATACAGCATAGTAGATGACTGTTTCAGCCAGTCCGGCTACCTTCTTCTTAATCTCCCAGTAAAAGTTAGAACAGTTGCATCTCGATGTCATTCAATTTTCTTCCAGGATATACGATTTCCTTTCAAATAATTGGTCGGTCGAGGTGAGTTTTTTAACAACTCTTTCAAAAGACGCATTCATTTGGCTTATAATGGAATTTTCAGTCATTGATTTTCATAACTTTCCTAAAAATGAATGTTTTGCTTAAATGTTTTGTTCTTCCGACTGTACAATTGCTCTCGTCCGTCCGTTCGTTGTGTTACTCTGAAACAGAATTAATCCTTTACCCAACGTAACTGCAAAAACCGGCCACCGCTATTCTCAAAAATCGCCAATTAATTTTCATTATTTTTTCAGTTTTTGTCTCAAAAACATACGTTATGACCCCTCGTTGGAACGAGCTCGTCATGCTCGTTCCAATGAAGGGTCATAACCTATGTTTTTGAGGCACAAAATGAAAAGAATTAGTTATTCAAGAATTTGTTTGCAAGTGTCGTCTGATTTTCATGTTAGGTAAAGGGTTAAACATTTGCAGTAAAACAATGATCTTTGCGACTTTGCTGACTGGATTGCTAATAGAAAACTCAGAGTCGATGAAACTGTCCGACGTTTAAGTTGTCATTTAGACCGTCTGTTGATATGACCGTCCGTCAGTTTGACTCTGTTTCCAGTGGGAAATAACCTTTACATTTTACTGCAAATATTAAAGTATGAGAGTATTGTTTATGACCTGTCCGTTAGTTCGTCCGACTGTCCACTCATTTTAGATTTTTCTGAACTTTGTTAATGATTGTGTTTTATCTGTTGAGACGTTGTTTCATAAAAGACCCAGGTGTTATGTTTACCCTCTGTGACTTCAGTACCTACACAGAACGACACAGGCATGTGAATGGGTTAATTGATATGGCACGAGTGCCAGCGTGGAAGGATAAAACGAGAGGCCACAGGCCTCGACTTTTATCCTTCCGCGACGGCACAAGTGTCATATCAATATTCCATTCACACACGCGTGTCGTTCTGTGTTTATTACACGCCTCCACGTATATAAAACAATTGTTAGAAGAACACTCAGCAATATTCATCTGACAACTATCAATAAAAAGAACACATTTTATCGTCAACCACCTTTGCGAGGGAAACCCATGTTACTATTTCGTCTCCCTGAATTCCAGTGTTCTATGTGCGTACTGGCACATAGTAAACATTGTAATACAGAGGACGATTTTTAACTATCCGCTAGCAATTCAAATTCCAGGGAAATTTCGCTTCTATTTTAAAAATAGCCCGTCAACGATTTCCGTTACGAATATGTGTGCGGAACGGATATTCATTTCCCGCATGGTTTCGGGTTGCTGTAGATGTGGGGGGTGGGGGGGGGGGGGGGGCGTCTGGGTAATAAAAAGTAAACGATTAAGTGTGTCGGAAACCGGGTCTTTGTCGTTGCTGGGGAAAATAGATTCACGCCGCGTATTCAGCCAAAACTCAAGAAGTATTGTCTGAACCCGTCCGTGAACGCATGTCTCTCCGTAACGCACATGCCCGTTTCATTTTTGTTGGGGTGGTTCTTATCCTGAAGGGTTTAATAACTTTTCCTCGAAAAGCATAAATCAACAGGGGTTCACTGAAAACAACAATTTTAATACATATATATAAAATTAAATATGATATTTTGTGACTTACATGGAATTCAAAAGAATAAGAAAACAAATCGTCAATCATCCCCTACCCACACAGTTTTTGAGTCACTTGCGGGCCCGCATTCTCTGTTGTCGCTGATTTTCCTTCCTTTCCGCTGGTATTTCTTTCTTAGTCGCCTCTTCACTTCACCCTTAACAGCCGTCGCACGACCACTAACGTATACGTGTTGTCACCTTGTCGGGACGCCTTTCCCTCAACAAGTGACGGGATGTCACTCTACCACTGCCGCCGCACGGCCACCAGCTCATTGTCACTTTACTTGACGCTTTTCACACAAGCAGTCGCCACCAATAGGGTTAAACTCTCCCATGCGTTCAGCTCAGAATAATGTTCATACAGGCAAAGTCTACTCTGCCTACGTATGGCTTTCCTTCTAAACCAGGTAATGAGGTTTACCTAAATGCAAATTAGCTCCCTGAGCTCGTACTTCGTGTGTCTGATCCCATTCTCATATATGGCCACCAACTTGGCCAGCGTCTGCTTCTATTCTAAATATGAGCTCTGGGGCTCCCCTACGTAACAGCGTGCACCTCCTCTAACCTATAGGCATGGGACATCCCCATCTACTCGCAATGACCCACAGCCTTACACACCTCCAGACTGGAACTGGCTGGAATGGATTTTTCGAGAACCCCCCTCCCCCCCCCCCGATTTTTATTTCCATAGTCAGAACATTAATTCTCATTTTAATCGCTTCTCTTGAACTTGGCCGCTTAGATCTATCTTAATTTAATATTCGCTTTTAAGTTCCTTTTGGTATCTTTTATCATTTCGGAGACAGGATAAATGCTTAATATGGTTGTGTGTCCAGAACATATGCGATGTACTGTTTGCACCATAATTACCCGTTAACTGACCATAATGACGTAGATAATGATCATAGATGGATATTATTAGTTATCCTTGAGTTTTCCAGGGTGTATGGGAATTTACACCGGTTTGGGAACTCATACACCCTGAGGCAAAGCCGAAGGGTGTATGAGTTCCCAAACCGGTGTTAGTTCCCATACACCTTAGAAAACACAAGGATAACAGATTTATTTCCAAGAATTTTAGTGTATTTAATACTTTAACCTACATTGTGGGCAAAAACTGACAGAAAATTTGTACTTTGCAAGTTTCTTAAATAAAACCAGACAAATATGGATGTCATTGGAACTGGCTCAATGAGCCAGTTCCAATGACATCCATATCTGTAATATTTTATTGCACATAAATATTAAATTTCCTGTATTTTTTTTTTGTTCTAACATAACCGAGCAGAATGTATGAATTAATAATTAATTAAAAATGGGTACTTTTTAGCCATATAGCTTGCTCTTGTATATTCTTATTTTTACACCGTGGTTAAACACGGTGTAAAAAAAGCCACTGTGGATTGCAAGTTACATCTTACCTCTCAGCCAATCAAAATGCAGTATTTTGTTTCATTTGGAAATAATGGCTTTTACGACCTTTAATGTTTTATCCAAACCACCCATGTGGTGTTCAACAAAATTAATGCTCGATGATGGACATTAAATTTCATGCTTAGTTACCAGCGCTTGAATTATTGCTGGTCTATTTAAGTGACAAATCGGTTTTCGGAGTCCGTTATATAAACGCTCATTCTTATTCCTTAGCCCGAACGAGAAAAATTATCAAAGATATATACACTTTTAGACAACAAAATCGCAACTTTAAGCTGTCACTTTGACAAAGTAGGATTACTCAAAATAAACTATTGAGTAATCCCATTTATTGTGAGGTTACTCTTTGTACTACCAGTTTGGGATCGTAGTTCAAGAACTAATAAACCTACACATCCGTGAGGTCTGTAATAGCTTTGATGTGATGTGAGGTATTGGCAAACTTTGTTGGGTATTGGAGTGCCATATCGCGGACTCTGGCTACACTATCATTCAAAAGGGGGAATATGATAAACATTTCAATGGCGTACATCCTTCTAAAGTTAAATTACTTTCTTATTCCAAATAAACTTTACCAGTCAATGGCTGTATCTCAGCTTGTGTAAAATATTGTTAAAAAACTACTGCAACATGCATTTACGTTGACGAAAGGGGTATATCAATCTTGGATATGGATTTGGTTAGTGCTCTTGTGTTGAACATTGTTGGGGGGAACTGACTGATTCAGTGGGTTGTGCAACTATCCTGGTATCAGTGGAATGTGACCCTAATGCGCTCTCATATGAATCAAATGCCAGTGAATTGTTTGCTGAATTATCTGATATCAAACAACCCACCATCTGTCTTGCCAACAAGCCAGAAAATAAACAGACTGTCATCTGCAAAATGAGGTCCCCAGAGGGTGAATTTAGTGATGCTACCCTGCTGAGCAGGGTAGCATCACTAAATTCACCCTCTGTGAACGTCAGTCTGCATCAAGGTCTCGAAACTAAACAGAAAGAGGTACCCAGGAGTTAAACTGACCCACTGTTTGGCATAGCATCATCAAATTCACCCTCTGGAGACCTCATTCTACAAATGTCAGACTGCTTATTTTCAGGCCTGATTGCCAAGGGATTTGTTCATAGATTTATGAAATTAGAGTAAGAGAAGGTGTGACCACAGATTGTCAAAAATACGACCCTTCCGTTTTCAGTTCGGAAAGAAGTGTCTGATATTATACGGGAGTTCAGGCCTGGCATTCTTTAGGAGTGCAGCGCGCCTACTGCACGCCTAGAAAAAATTGGGGAGGGCAATTTTTTGCACCCCTTGATTTTCTGGAATGCCAGATCTGTTTGGGGCTGCCTTTAAAACCTTTTTATCATTTCGTCCCCTGAGTTCTAATGTGTTCTCTGTGCCAACTGGCACATAGTACACATTAGAACGCAAGGGACAATTTGTCATTGTTGCATTGATTCGCATAATTCATGACCCATTCTGTGTCGCATTTCGATACATTTTGCATGTAGAAGACAGTCACAAAAGAATTGAATGCAACATTTTGAATAATGAGAAAATGTGTGTGCCAATTTTTCTACTATGTAGCTGAATGTAGTACAATCAATTTTTCAGTCACAATATTAATACCTTGAAGTGAATATAACCAAAATAGCATACAAGGTTTTGCATTGAAAATTTCAGGTACAATTACATTTCCAAGAAAACTGAGGAGGGCAATTGCTTGATTTACTTGATTGCCAGGCCTGGGAGTTACAGAAAGAAAAAAAATGGAAAGAATTGATACCCCTGAATGGATTTCCCCAATATTTGTTAGAAGGAAAAAGGGGTAAGCTTAGAGTTTGCGTTGATCTCCGAGAACCCAATAAAGCCAAAGTTACCGATGGGATTCCACTCCCACGGAATTATAAATTAATTTCAGAGCTGAGACATTTGAAAAAATTTACGCGACTTGTCTTGACAAGTGCATACTATCAGCTCGCTCTGCATGAATCCAGCCGTAATATGACCACTTTCATTACTCCTTTGTTCCGTTTCTGAAGAGTCCCATTTGGATTAAATTCTGCGCCCTCGACGTTCACCAAAATGATGTCCATAGTTCTGCGTGATTTGCCTGGTGCTTAGTGTTACATGGATGACGTCGTTGTACACGGATTTTCTATTGCTAAACACGAATAAAATCTCCCAAAAGTTATGCACCGAATCAACGACAGTGGTTTAAAACTCAATCTCGGAAAATGTGAATTGAAGAGGATTCCACCAAAGCAACACTATTTTCCTTATAAGCTTTTGTTGGACCGATTCTTCCTAGGAAAGTTTTTAAAAAGTAAAGAGATTAATACTGGAAAGTACAGCCCGTGCTTTTTACGACCCGCCGTTAAAAAGTACTTTGTCTGCTAACGCCTGCGACAATGGAACTGGGGCAGTTTTTAAATCTCCGATGGTACTGAAAATATAGTAGCGTATGCTTCTTGGACCTCAAAGGATGCCGAAAGGAAGTATTCATTTGTTGAGAAAGAAGGCTTATCCCGTGTATGGTCCGTCGAAAAATGGCACACTCGTCTTTGGGACAGGCGTATTACACTTTGCTTTGATCACCAAGCGCTTACTACATTGCTTTCTACGAAAGATAACAACAGGGCTGGCATGAGAATAGCTAGACGGTTAGCACGATTGTTAGGTTTTTCATATCATACCGAGTATAGAGCTTTTTGTCACGAAAACCATTACCGCTGTCTCAGTTGCCGGTGAAATGGAGAAAGTTGCTTTCGTTTTAACCCTTTACCTAACATGAAAAGCAGACGACACTTGCAAAAAAAATTCTTGAATAACTAATTTTTTTCATTTTTTGTCTCAAAAACATAGGTTATGACCCCTCGTTGGAACGAGCTCGACGAGCTCGTTCCAACGAGGGGTCATAACCTATGTTTTTGAGACAAAAAATGAAAATATTTTGAAAATTAATTGGCGATTTTTGAGAATAGCGCTGGCCGGTTTTGGCCGTTACGTTGGGTAAAGGGTTAACCCTTTACACGATGTAATGGACAAAACCGACCAGCGTTATTCACAAAACTTACAATTCAATTCAGTTTTCATTATTTCTTTCATTTTTTGCCTCAAAAACATAGCTTTTGGCCCCTTATTAGAACGAGATTGTTGAGTTCGTTCCAATGAGGCGTCATTAGCTGAGTTTTTGATGCAAAAAAAAAAAAGAAAAGAAAAAAAAAATAGTTATTCAGTAAGTTTGTTTCCAAGTGTCGTCTTCTTTTCATGTCAGGTAAAGGTATAAAGGAAGCGATACCGTGTTTTGAAAGATATTCTTGATGCTTATCGATCTTGTCCACTACTATCAAATTTACGTGACCAAATGTCTCGCGGTAAATTAAAATGAGATCCAGATCTTGCCCCATTTCTTGGGATTCGCACTGAATTATGGGTTCATGGTGATGTTATCACAAGAAGTGAAAATCATGTAATCGTACCAGTTGCTTCACAACAAAGACTATGGACGTGACAACCGTTAGTTATTCCCAGTTCCTTATTCGTCTTTATCGGTTGATTACGAGTGTCGAATAAGATCCTGGGAATAAGTAATAGTTGTCAAGTCTCCACAAGGGCTACGGTCTCTATAGGTTACAATACACTAAATGGAGGCAAAATCGCACTCTAGTGGAGTTTAACTCAACATTTAATATTGATCAGCTGACTGGAACAATATTTATTGATTTTGAAACCCTCAATAAAAATGCCACAGCGTCCATTTTAGAAAAGAATGAAAATACTGGCACTGACTGTCCTTTCAAAATTGTGAGAGTTGAAAAATATGGTGGATGGGGCAAGTAAAATATACCTTTTTCAATTGAGCGTGAAACTGGGCGGTATTTGGGAAATCGTCAAATTTGAACACAGAAAACACAGGATGACATATATTTTTTTCTCCACCCACAGTGACTGCATGTGTAACATACGTCTGTCCAGGGTGAGATAGCAGGGAGAGATAGATGTTTCTCCCCCCACTGCATGTGTAACATACGTCTGTCCAGGGTGAGATAGCAGGGAGAGACAGATGTATCCCACCCCACCCACGTGACGTTATACATTTATAACGTTATTATGACGGTATGCATATCGTATCAGTTTTTTGCTACCAACTAATTCATATTGACGTCATCAGAATGCCGTGTGATCAAAGTTTAATGCTCTAAAACTCTTTAAACCCCAAGATGCCACCGTTCCTAATTGATTTCGTGGTATATACCTTTGGTATATACGTAACTTTTCCATGCTCTTTCCGATGGTGTCATTAGTTTTTCAAAACAACGAATACCAAATGAGTTGATTATATCAGCACGTGACCGCCGATTACCTCTGGCTAACGTTACCGCTGTATGGTGGGGGGAGTAAAATAATCCCTGATGGGTACGGGTGTGGGATGGGAAAATCTCACCCTCGGGACAAGATATTTGGTCCAGACACTCGGCAAGCCTCGTGTCTGCCCCAAATATCTTGCCCTCGGGTGAGATTTTCCCATCCCACACCCGTACCCATCCGGGATTATAATAATCCCACCCCACCCACGTGACGTTATACATTTACAACGTTATTATGACGTTATGCATATCGTATCAGTTTCTTGCTACCAACTAATTCATATTTACGTCATCAGAATGCCGTGTGATCAAAGTTTGATGCTCTAAAACTCTTCAACCCACAAGCTGCCACCGTTTCTAATCAATTTCGTGGTGTATACATAACTTTTGCATGCTCTTTCCGATGGCGTCATTAGTTTTTCAAAACAACGAATACCAAATGAGTTGCTTATATCAGCACGTGACAGCCGATTACCTCTGGCTAACGTAACCGCTGTATGGTGGGGGAGAAAAATATTCTTCCCCCACTGCATCTGTAACATACGTCTGTCCAGGGTGAGATAGCAGGGAGAGACAGATGTATCCCACCCCACCCACGTGACGTTATACATTTATAACGTTATTATGACGTTATGCATATCGTGTCAGTTTTTTGCTACCAACTAATTCATATTGACGTCATCAGAATGCCGTGTGATCAAAGTTTGATGCTCTAAAACTCTTTAGACCCCAAGATGCCACCGTTCCTAATTGATTTCATGGTATATACCTTTGGTATATACATAACTTTTGCATGCTCTTTCCGATGGCGTCATTAGTTTTTCAAAACAACGATTACCAAATGAGTTGATTATATCAGCACGTGACCGCCGATAACCTCTGCCAACGTAACCGCTGTATGGTGGGGGGGGGGGGGGGATAATCCCTGATGGGTACGGGTGTGGGATGGGAAAATCTCACCCTCGGGACAAGATATTTGGGCCAGACACTCGGCAAGCCTCGTGTCTGGCCCAAATATCTTGCCCTCGGGTGAGATTTTCCCATCCCACACCCGTACCCATCAGGGATTATGATAATCCCTGATGGGTACGGGTGTGAGATGGGAAAATCTCACCCTCGGGACAAGATATTTGGTCCAGACACTCGGCAAGCCTCGTGTCTGGCCCAAATATCTTGCCCTCGGGTGAGATTTTCCTATCCCACACCCGTACCCATCAGGGATTATAATAGTCCTGTTCATTTTTTGATGAGCTGATATACTGAGTGGATTCAGGACTGTTTCCCCCAAATGACCCTGATGAGCTTAGGAGACAGGACAATGTTGGCATTGTCGCCAATACAAATCTTTTAGGTTATTGCAACCTGAAGCAATATTTTTCATGATGTATGTCGAGTGACATTTTTTGATAGCTGTATAACGCTCGATCTACAGGTATGAATAAGTTTGCAACTAAAGTCGAGTCGGTTTGTGTGTCGGTTGAAATTTCGGAGGAAATATTATTTTGGAGTGTAGGATGCCAAGATTTCATCAAACAGTGCTTATTTCGAATGCCAGTATGCATAATATGGTGGTTAAATAAACAAATGCTCCCAGGTGGTAGAAAAAATTGTATCATTTCATTATTTATTATATTTCCAGTCAATCAGAGTTCCACCTGTATGAAATGACAGTACTAAGTATGTCAAATGCTGCTAATTGTATAAAATAAGTCTCTTTTAACCCCCCCCCCCCCCCCCCGCAAGCACTTGAATGAAGCCAATTGCCACTTTAAGCACAATAAATCAAATTTGACGTTGATTTCCACTTGCCAGCTAATCCACACCTCACATTTAGTCAACACATGTCAAGTCTCCCGTTGTCCAGTATCAGACTTCAACCCCTCCTGTCCAAAGCAATTTGTTGAAAGTGTGTCTGTCAACAGGCTGGGATACTAGAAACAGGAATAAAACAGGGAGTTTTCTTTTTTTGCAGGTGTGATGGTGAAAATAATGTGAAATATCCTGTTTAAGGCTGTTATTTGAATAACATGTGGTGTTGGTGAGATGTACAGGAGTTTGTACTACTTGAGGGCAATATGTGTTGTTGTGCCTCTTGAATTCTCCATGTATAAATAACTGTTTTTCCTTCATTTTGAACAGAACTGTAATTGCATTACATTCCTTTGTTTTCCGAACACCTGTGGGCAGTTTTTTAATTTCAGGTTGGAGGAAAACTACCTGCTCTGAAGTTAATTTGCACACAAGATTTCAACTACCACTATTTGGGCATTTATTAGATGTCAAAAACCATTACATTGTAAGTAATTTCCGGCTTTCCGGTGGCCTCTTAAATCGTTAACATTTTTTCTCCTTCACAATCAGAGATTCAGCTCCATTGGTGTCAAATAGCCATTGTTTGCAGGGATGTGGCTAGAGGTTTCCGATTGGATGGGTGTAGGGCAGTGAATTTCCAACTAGGGGGAGGGACCGGGAGTGGGGGGGGGGGGATCCCACTCCCGGTCCCTCCTCCTAGTTGGAAATTCACTACCGAGAAAACCTTTGAAATGAATCCATGAAAGGGGGCATAAAATTGATTCGAGTAACTGAATTGCCAACGCATTTGTGATAGAATTATCAGGTTATTATTATTTGGTATTATTCTGGGAATTGAATATGTGCTAAACAAATGGTCAAGCTGAGAACTTAAAACAATTCACACTATCCTAACATTTTGTAACTGTGAATGATGGAATAACTCAGGATAATGATTTTACATGATGTGAGTTTCTTGAAGAGCATTTCGAGGATTTTTTTATTACGATAAGTAAACGTACTATAGAAATCTCGTACCGATTTTCATGATGCATATTTATGAAGCTCAATATATATTGCGGACACTGTAGTTGTAAATAGTAACAGTTGGAATTGTTGCCTATTTGAAACCCAGTTGGAATTATGGGAAGTAAAGGAGACATCAGCATCGCCAAAGAGTCTCTAAAATCCAGATAGATGGAATTTCCAAGTACTCATGACTTGCCCTCCGAATTTCCAACTATAGGAAATTTTGGCCAAGATTGGGGGGAGGGGTGACATCCCCATCCCCCTCTCGCCACGTCCCTGATTTTTTGTTTCACCATGGACAGCGTGGTCCTCATAATGAGTAGCTTTCAACAAAATATGGAAATATGCCTCATGATTGCATTTTGTTTGCTTTCTATGGCTTTAGTCGTCCATTTATTGTTGTTCTTACAAAATACTCTCACAAGAATTAGCATCATGTTCATGTAATAGATGATATGCGATCTTTTCTAATAAATCAGCAACTAGGGACACATAACAGCTCTTAAGACTAGTCAGTTGGGTATATTTCAGTTAAAATAAGTTGATGGATCTCTTTGGAATCAAGGCACTATGCTGATTCCAGAAAGGTTCAACAAATGAATTTTGTTTTGAAAAGGTGGCACAAGTGGAGAAAGGGCAAGTTGTGTACAAGGTCGACAGTACTATGTAGGCTTGATACTTGTGAATGTTAGTTAAAGGAAGAGCTGTGACATTGCGTACGTATATGCGGCTCAAATCCTAATCGTGGATTCATTTGTGAAAGTCCATGATGGTGACCACTCCCCCACCCCCACCCTTCATCTTATCATTTTAATTTTAATCTTTGGCAACTGTGGGAAGTATAGAAGGCATCATGTGGTTAGTGCTCACATTCCAATCAGTTTATGCCTAACAACACATTCAACAGCCATATTCATATCGTTTCGGACACACTTACTTGCCAGTAGAGGAGAAGGGGTACTGGAAAAGAACAATACAATGGCAGCGAGTAACTGCTGAGCGCTCATCACAGTGAGTCATGCAATCGATTGATGTTATAAAATCACCACACTCTGTGCGTTAAGCCTGAAACAGAAGACCTATCTCGGGATATCTGGTGCCAAAAAACTGTGCTTTCAGTTTTTCAGGAAATGGTCAAAATCAGATTTAAATTTAACTCAGTGTTGCTTTGAATAACAGCACCCTCCCGTCAAGTGGAAAAGGAGATAGATTTTGTATGGGCGTGGCCTATGACGTCCCTTTTAACTTACGCAATTCCGTGGTAATAAAATTTATAATGACACAAGAACAGGTATCAGGGAAATGTATCTTTATTTCAAACAGTTAGAAACTATGCTCGTTCCAACGAGGGGTCACATGATATGGTTTTGTTGAAATTTTTTGAAAAATAATATTTTTTCAACTACTGAATTTGCATATTACGCGGGCGGATGCGGCCGATTCGTAGGGTAAAGGGTTAAACTGATACGTTAATGGCTCGATCATAAAAAGAGTTAACTGCGCTGTGTCCTCGGGCAGTACACTTAATCTCGATTGCCCAGGGTGGCGCTATGTGCTAAGGCACACTGCACACCCACGGTACACTTGCCATAAACCGCAGCCCCCTCTGCTTGTGCAGAGTTAGAAAGTGGGAGAGTCTGACAGTTGTTCGCCGCTGTTCTGTGGGTCTTTCCGACTTCCTCCACCAGTAAAACTCCCGACACGATATTACCGTGGCTGTTGAAAGTATCGTTAAACCTCAGTAAACAAACAAACAAACAAATTGTCTTAGTCCGCCCTATCTTTACTGCTATATTCTGTTTTATCTTCTTATTCTGAATATTAGATCACGGGAGATTGATGTGCCATTATGTTCCTGTCTTTCTGTAGCGTGTCCCAGTTTTCCAACGGTTTGTCAAAACGGTAGTACCTCAGATATATGAATAGATTATCCAGTGATGAGAAAGACTTTTTACACAAGTAATATTCATAAACAACGCTTAACTCGTAAAAGCCGGGAGTCGAGGTTTCTTCCCTGTGATATAATACGGCAGGTAATCTGGCTGTGACGGTTCGGTCATGTTTGGGCTGGGGGAGAATTAAACACTGAGCAGGTACTTCTGGTCAAGTGTCGTCTGCCTGAATAGGCAGACGACACTTGACTAGAAGCACCTGCTTTACTGTAAGTTTTTCGCGGTATGTAAATTCATTCTGATTCCCCGTTTCTAAGAGTTAATGTCATGGGAAAGATCTATAACGAAAGAAACATTAGTTAAACTGGAGAATAGTGCACGATTGATAGATACAGGAAATATCCACGTCTAATTTCGGTACGAATAATCATAAATTGGGTTTCAGAGTAGATATGATGTTATCAAAAAGCTATTTCAAGCATTGTTGGAATGGAGGCATTAACTGTTATCGAGAATTATTAACCCTTTCTTGAAGATCTGAGTTTCTTTTTACCTTTTTGATTTAAGAATCATTGACTAAACAGTTTAAGTTCCTTCAATCTGTGTACACCAAATTTTAAATAAGGCGCAACAAATTATTTAGAGGTCTCGTAACACAGTTCTGAGTTTTTTACGAAACTTTTGGTAACTGGTTCTCGTCAGATCACCGAAGTTAAGCAAGTCGAGCCCAGTTAGTCCTTGGATGGGTGACCGTCTGAGCGAGCGATTCGGACTCCCACGTTCTGTCCTTGGGCAAGGCACTTTACCCCGATTGTCCACTTGAGGGAACGATGAAGCCGTGTACTAAGGCATACCGCACGTCGATGGTGCGCATGTCTTCCACCAATCTAACACTGCCTGTGTGCAGTGCTGAGTTACGATGTTGGGAAGCCAGTCGTTGCTCGGTGGTTCTCTCCGGGTACTCCGGCTTCCTCCATCTGTAAAACTGTCACCGACACGATATGACCCTGGCTGTTAATGTGTCGATAAACCCTAATAAATAAATAAATAAATAAATAAATAAATAAATAAATAAATAAATAAATAAATAAATAAATAAAGCCTTGTGATTGGAAGATACTTTTACTGGACGAATTTGAACGTACATTAATTTTGCTTCTTAACAAAATACCCGAAGACGCGGATTTGTTTCTACCAGTTTCTATTCAAGATTACATTATGTAGTGGTCGATGTATAAAGTTCACTTACCAATCGTTGTGTGCTGGGAGTCATGGCATCAAACCCCAGTTTCGCACTTTTCACTTGATCTGTTATGGTGAGGAGTTCGATCGGCCCTTATTAGTTGGTGGCAATGCAGCTGCCACGTTGTAGCTCTGGACGTGTTTCGGTCTCTATGAACAGGCTCTGGGGTGAGCTTCATGTAAGAGGAGTCTCAAAATAACGAAAGAGTTGCTCGGAAGTGGATGTATAAAGGCTCATTACCACCGCCTCGTTAGCCCAGATATCTTAGTCTCGTGATGAATTGGTTCCTCAGTGTTAGAGGCCGTTGCCTCGATTCTCGCACGTCCTTTTCGATCTGTTGCACTCATATAAGATTTGTCAATTTAATGAAATGTGCGAAATCTATCCTCCCCTGGCTTCAGGGTACAGTGTGAATAGGTTTTCGAATCAAACACAATTACTGTTTTTAACAGTTAGTTTTGAATTTCGTGTACACATTATGAACACGTTTCCAGGTGACTGAAAATATTATATATAGCTCTGACTATTTCACAGTTTATAGTGAAATTTACCGGTTGACAAGTTGATAATTCTATTGATCACTGGATCCAAAACTATACAAAGGAAGACTAAACAGTTCTTCATACATTTACGATGTTAAAATCAACGCGTTCTTTGACGAAGAGATCGCTTGAAAGACAAGTTCCTCGGACTGTAGATATTTTGAAACATTCTCAAACTGAATTTCAGTAAAACGACGTCTTCAAACTCATTAAATGATATAATTAGAAATGTTTTTATTTCATGTCTCATCCACTGAGTCACTGTTATCACCTCTTCTGGGCGCACATGAAGAAACTTCCAGCATGTCAAGCCACAATTTTTTCCCATAACGCAACTTGGAATTTAACAAATTCAGCCTTGTTGATAGGGCTCAATGAGCTCTGTCAAACAAGATTGAATTAGTTAATTTCCCGATACATTATGGGGAAATATGCTGCTTGAAATTTTAATAATTTGACATCAGTGTGCTTTTGGTTAAAGTATCAGCTTATTGGTCAAAAAGGGGGTGAGGTCGTGTGATGAAGTATATTATTGAATTAGGGAGTGCGTTCTTTTATTGTTCAAAAGATCGAGACTGCTCAGAGGTACAGAGGTACAAATGTCAGTTTGTTTCTTCATTTTTTTGCCCGTTCGTGAAGAAGCGTGCTGCAACCTTTATCACTGCCAAAAGGAGATAAATCAAAAACATTTTCGCGCACAATGGGCTGTGCTCGCAGTTTTCACTCAACCTTGCTAAGTAACCATAAAGATATTTTTTTTTCTTTATTGTTAACCCTTTACCCAACGCAGACGATATCAAAATTTATTATTTTAAAAATCATTTTTTGAAATTTTTCAAAAAATTTCAACAAAACCATATCATGTGACCCCTCGTTGGAACGAGCTCGTCGAGCTCGTTCCAACGAGGGGTCACATGATATGGTTTTGTTGAATTTTTTTGAAAAATAATATTTTTTCAACTGCTGAATTTGCATATTACGCGGGCGGATGCGGCCGATTCGTTGGGTAAAGGGTTAATACCATATGCCTCCAACACCTAACAATGTTCCACTTTTGTTTTTTAGCCAACCTCATTCTCATATTGTACCTATTTATACTACTCACATCTTGTTAAGGGTCGCTCCTACACCTGTATACATTTATACATAAAAGGTTAAATGTGTACATTGTTGCAGCAGTTTATTTGTTCTTAGTGGTTTCACTTTCATCAGGTGGAGGAAGCCGGAGTTCACAATGAGAGCCACTGAGCAATGGTGAATAACTGTCAGACTTTCCACTTTAGTACCATGGTGTAAGCAGGATTAGCATAAGTCGAAAGTAAGTACAGCGACAAAGTGCTGTACACTTATGGTCGACGGACTGAATGCCTTTGGTAGACTTGCCTTCAACGATTGTTAAACGTGCTTGTGCTGGGAGAGTAAACTGGAGAGTCTCAGGCCTGGCAATCTAGAAAATCAAGGAGTGCAAAGCAATTGCCTTCCTCAGATTGCTTGGGAGTGCAGTTGCACCTGGAACTTTCAATGCAAAAACTTGTATGCTATTTTGTTTATATTCACTTCAAGGTATTAATATTGTGACTGAAAAATTGTACTACATTCAGCTACACAGTAGGAAAACTGGCACACACATCTTCTCATTATTCAAAATGTTGCAGTCAATTCTTATGTGACTGTCTTCTACACTCAAAATGTATCGAAATGCGACACAGAATGAGTCATGAATTATTGCGAATCAATGCAACAATGACAAATTGTCCCCCGAGTTCCAATGTGTTCTCTGTGCCAGTAGGCACAGAGAACACATTGGAACTCTGGGGACGAAATGATAATAGATTTTAAAGGCAGTCCCAAACAGGTCTGGCATTCTGTAAAATTGTACAGAATTGTATGACCCAGGTTAGTGAAAGTATTATTAAACCTCAATAAACAAAAAAACATAACATTGTATACATTTTCCATTTGGGTACAAAGATGCCAATGAGTAAGGGTGATCTCCAGAAAAATATAAGTAGTATATATTTAATTTTTTAATTGATTTATTGTAAGTATGAAGATTTATAATAAGTATGAAGATAAATTTAGCCAATCGTTCATACCTATTTATACCATTATTCCCTTTTCTACTATGTATAAAAAACTTATGACATAAATTTTAGCTTTACACACCAACCGTGGTGAACACGCCAGCAATGGGATTACAGTAGTTAAAATTTACACCTACAGTGGAACTACATCCAAGTTGACCTTTGGTGACCTCGCCTTGAATGCAAACTTGTCTAAATTTATCACTCGTCGCCTCGTGAAGAGTGAAATGAAACCGGTAATTATTTATTACGTTTTTAAACAAGTTTACCTCATAAGATAATAAAAATTAACAAACATACGTTGTCTCATGTTAATAAAGCATCAATATCTCGAAATATATAGTATGTTATAATGTTATTAAAATGAAAAAAAAGGCCCCGTAATTTGCTCGTTTCGTTTTCTCTTTCGTTTCGGCGATAAAATTGCCAGCGGAAGTACCGTCCACCGGTGCTCAGGTAAAAAAAAACAGAATCGCACGTGTGAATATTTATTTATTCAACATTTAAACTCTTATTAATCTGACTATCATGGTATAAATAAAATATACCTGCAGTAGCTTGGTGTACCAAATGTTCACCACTCGTGGTAAAGTGGTGTTAACCGCGCTCCAAATGTTCGCGCGCCAAAGGCTCGCGGTTAACACCACTTCACCACGAGTGGTGAACATTTGGTGCACCAAGCTACTACGGGTATATTCTATATGCCACCCCTTTGAAAGATCTTCTACCCCAAGCGTTGATTATCGGGTCCTTTTACCGCCCAAACTGAACCTGTGAAGTGATTGGGCATAGGAAAAACCTATTCTATTGACTGAAGTCAAAACAATCAGTATAGTATACTAAATGTTGTGGGCCATAAGCGTGGTTCTATACACGACTAAACTGAATTCAGATATGCAGCTGGACTCTTAGTGTTGGATCGCACATTAGGTTTACATGGTTTACATAAAGTACACCTATGAGAATTTTGACCAGAGGAAGGGCATCCATTATTATCCCTACTTGCTCGTCAATCAAAACTCTGAGGAACCGGTGCACCTTCAACAGCAATTTGCCGCGTTGACTTCTTACGTTGCAATGTATATACGTCAAAATATCTTCTAACCTGCCGGCAATTATAAAGCTGACAACGTGCATACAGTTAAAACTAGAAGTCCTGTCATGAAATGCGCAAAAATAGCACGTCGATCTGCGCGTTAATCTACGCGTTATGACCATAGTAATCAAATCTGTACATATGGCCTGTGCACAAGCAATGTTTCAGTCAATGGACCTCCGGGTAACCCGGAGGTCCATTGGCAGAAACATTGCCTGTGTTTGCTATGAATAACCAGGAGAACTTGCCATGCTTTGGGTGCCATTCGATATGGCAATTGCGCGCAATTCCTACGCGCACTTAAGTCTAGATAAGCGCACAGTTCGTGACAGGACTTCTAGTTTTGACTGTATATGGTCCCACTTTATTCCCAATAAAACCGATATTGAATAAAAGGTTCAAACAAAGTAAAATTAAACTGTAAGTACAAAAAGTCAAAGACATTTTATTTCAATGAATATCGAAAATACATTTTTCAAGAATAATTTCATTAACGTTTCAGTGAGAAACTAACATATGCACATATATGGTGAATCTTTGAGAAAACAGACAGAAATAACTGATTTTAGACATGCCCAATGACTTAAATCATCATTGCAGGTAACTGAAAGGTGCACACCAACCTACTTTGCAGCTGTAGTTTCAGGTAAACGTTTATGCTGATTTGTTCAGCATAACAGTCGTTGGGTTGTGCTGTGCTCAATGGCGTCAGACGGAAGTCGGAGCCTCGAAAGCAGGTCGACGAAAAGGTCTCTTCAGCAAAATAATTTTTCAGTTCTGCCCGGCCTGTTTGTCTCATTTCATAAATCACTCAATGTGCCTTATACTAGATAAAACAGTTACAATACAAATTTGGGTTATTTCTTAATTTTAGTACGAAATCAACGCTGACGACTAC
The DNA here is from genome assembly GCA_031216915.1 of Pictodentalium vernedei. Lineage (NCBI taxonomy): Eukaryota > Metazoa > Mollusca > Scaphopoda > Dentaliida > Dentaliidae > Pictodentalium > Pictodentalium vernedei. Next base: position 661,266,029 of record CM062296.1, read on the forward strand.
TCATTGGAACGATTTCTTCTCTTAATTTAAAAATCGGCGCTGTGCGTTTCCAAACTGTGTTACTTCAGGGGTTTGTACAGTACCTATCGTAAATCTGTATTAAAAGAGAAATAAAATCTTGGAACCTCTTGATAAACAGAACAGCCGCTGTGGACTGGTTACTTTCCACGGTGGGCAATATTTCCACGGACGCAATAATATTAGATTCCAATCACTAATTATAGGAATAATCCTCAAAACGTTAATTAATGAAGCACCGGGTACAATCCGGTGCTTCATTAATTAAAAGTTTGCTGCTGCTGATTTTTATTACCTGGTAAACGCATGGGTGGACACCACTACTCACGCGTTGTTTACGAACAGTCCACGACATCTGTATTGTTGTCGAGCTTTCGTAGAAAACCTTTTAAAGTACATACATCAAAGTTATCTGCTCCACGCACCACAATTATTCCACAGCCTACTAGCTCGCGTGTAAGCACCCGAACGAGGCAACTATCGTATGGCTGCGAACACCATTTCACGACCTATGTCAGCCTTCTGTGATGCTGTTTGTTTTGTTACTTATTGATGAAGAGTTTCGGGTGAGAACCACCGTGCATTAGCGAGTAAATTGCCGACTTTCAACTTCTTAATATATAATTAATTGAGTCCGCACTTGATTTTGCTTCGTTGGACATGCCTTGCTGAAGGCGTTTTTGTAAGTGACACCAGTTTGATCTGAATTCATAATTTCGAGATTGCTAGTTTGACCCTTTGAACACGCGCGGCCGCTTTTCCGGCCAGGAAGATGATACGCCACAACGCCATTAAATAGGGTGGCTGTTCAGTAAATTTGTGGGGTAGATCAATCAATATTTTCAACGTGCAGCCCTGCACGTTGAAAATATTGTTTGCTCTACCCCATATATTGAATATGGACTAGTCTAATTGCTTCCATTGAACTGGCATGGACGATGCCACTAGAGTTCAAATGGTTAAAACGCTAATTAATGATGCACATCGCTCCCATTCTTCGGATGATAGTGGATTATCAAGACATTCGGGCCCTTTTTGGACGACGCCCACATTGCTCCAGGAAACCGAATACAAAATATATGTTAAATGATATTTTCATCCGGAAAGTAGCCTGGAAAATTTTCAGCGTCAAAATAGTATATGCTCAATACGAAAAAACTAAATCATTAAGTGTTAAATTATACCTAAAGACATAAATTTCTAACTTCACATTTCAAAGAGGAATATATACATTGGGTAGCGGCTCCAAAGCCCTAGAGGTGAGGGGATCGAAGAGGGCAACGCCGCACCTCTCAACATTTTGGGTGACCAACAATTCACGTGGAAACAAAGTCCAAAATTCAGTAGAGTACGAAGGTTTTCCGGCAATTCCAAATTGAAGACAATATTGCGGAGGACCTTCTACACAGTGCAGGAATATCGCATAAAACAGCAATAAAAGTAAAAAAATTTTCTCGAGTAAGGATCCTCGGTTGAGAAGTTTTGCTTCTGTGAGTTCTGCCCAATTCAAACTTAGAAGGGAAGATAGAAAGTTAATTTATGGCGTGGTACGTCCTCTTTGAGGACGTACCACTCCACAAATTAACTTTTGGTCTCACCGTCCAGGTTTTGGTTGATTGATTTATTTATTGGCGTTTAAGGTCCCATACTTATGCACAATGGCTGATCGCGATCGTGACAGTTTTACGGGTGGAGGAAGCCGGATTACCCGGAGAGAACCACCGAGCATCGACGAACAACTGTCAGCTCCTCAACATTCTAACTCTGTTCAAGCTCCGCTCAAGCAGGGGTACAGCGGTCGAAGACATATGCACCATCGCATCGACGTGCAAAACGCTTTAGTACACGGACTGATCGTGCCCCCATGTTGGCAACCGGGATAAAGTGCCTTGCCCAAGGACACAACGCGGGTCGTCCCGGACGTGGATCGAACTCAGTACCTCTAGCATAGAAGTCCAACAGTCTACCACTAAGCCCTCGCGCTCCCCAGGTTTTGATTAGATAATGTTATGGAGGTTTGGCCGTAAGATACGTTTTGGTGTTGTACGCGTCCCATTATGGCGTACGACACTTATGACTATGTAAAAGCAGTAAACTGCGGTTTAGTGTGGAACGTTCCTCGTAAGAGCTTACCACAGCCAGAATTAACTCATCGCCTCACTATCGAAGTGTAAGATTAAGTTTTCCCACTAATGTATTTCCGGGCAGTATCATAGATAGCTTGTTCTGCTGGTGGTGGTGATTATGTCATCGGAGCGGGAAGAAATCCGACACACCTCATCAGTCATATTAAACTGACTGAGACATGGGATGGAATGGTGGAGCGCGGTGGCTCAGTGGTAGACTGTTGGACTTCTATGCTAGAGGTCCCGAGTTCGATCCACGTCCGGGACGACACGCGTTGTGCCCTTGGGCAAGGCACTTTATCCCGGTTGCCTCCGGGAGCTTGAACAGAGTTAGAATGTTGAGGAGCTGACAGTTGCTCGTCGATGCTCGGTGGTTCTCTTCGGGTAATCCGGCTTCCACCACCCTTAAAACTGTCGGTAACGATTAGCCATTGTGCATAAGTATGTGACCTTAAACACCAATAAATAAATAATGTGGGATGGGATGAAATGCATGTCCACAAGACACAATCTCGTTATTCTAACTGATAACCAGTAGAGTGACTTTTAATGTAAATCGACCAACGTGTAAATGAAAAACTTCAACAATACTTCAAATCACCGAATACAAGCTACCCCCGTCATGTGTACACATTTGCTGTCTGTATTGACTTACATTGAGCATTTATTAAGAGTGAAAGTTTTTTCAACATCATCATAGGAGATATATTTACGTGGCCGAAAAAGTTATTTATCAAACGCCTTTTACTTTTCCTCCAGTTCCGCATTCACAAATCCGTACGGAACACGTGTTCCATACGGATTTCTGTTGATGGGACTATTTTTTCATGGATCCATCAAAAGAACTAAGCTCGCCCCATTTTCGTAATCTGCCAATCAAAACGTCGCATTCTGACCTAGATCAATTAGAAAGCTGTGGTACTGTTAAAACTAGTAGTCCTGTCATGAAATGCTCACAAATAGCACGTCGATCTGCGCGTTAATCTACGCGTTATGGCCATAGTAAGGCTATCAAATTCCGTACATATGGCCTGTGCACAAGCAATGTTTCAGCCAATGGACCTCCGGGTAACCCGGAGGTCCATTGGCAGAAACAATGCATGTGTTTGCTATGAGTAACCAGGAGAACCTGCCATGCTTTGGATGCCATTCGATATGGCAACTGCACGCAATTCCTACGCGCAATTAAGCCTAGATGAGCGCACAGTTCGTGACAGGACTTCTATTTTTAAATGTTCCATTCCGATAAATTGAATGTCAACTGGAAAACGTTTTAGTTCAAATCTACTAATATTAACTAAATTAAACTTATTCTGTAAATGGAAAGTGATTTTATAATACTCAAATTCTGACGTTGCGGCGAATATCTCTCAGATAACGGCAGTTCATTTCTTAAAAATATGAATAAATAACCTATTTGGACGCAATTTCCATTTATATTTTTCTGTTTACGTATCGATCTGTCGCTGGTGTTTGCCATTCACACCTGAGTTTGGTTTTTGTTTTTATTTCAATCAGACGTCAGAACTGTCAAATTCTACAAATAAGACCGAATTTTTTAAATTGAAATTAGAAAATGATAGCGACGTGTAATAACAGAGAACGTCATGATGTGTGAATGAGTTCGTCAATACGGCATCCACGTCATCACAGGATAGAACTAGAGGCTGCAATTCTCTTTCTATCCTTTCGCGCTGACACTCGTGGCGTATTGACGAACACATTTACACATCGTGACATTCTGTGTTGTTACACACAAGGTCCATACGAAGCTTCGAGATTCGATTCGATTTCGAATCTTAAGTTGATATTCGAATCGATTTGAAATCGGCTGCTCGATTCGTTTCCTTTCAAATCTTTACACGGGAATATAGCTTTGTATTAATCATTGTCGACGTCTCACAAAACGAAAAGTTCAGATGGAATTTGTACGTAAATAACGCTAAAAATAAAGATAAAGTAATTTCATCCATATTAACCATTTACCCACCGTAACGGCCAAAACCGGAGAGCGCTATTCTAAAAAATCATCAGTTAATTTTCATTATCTTTTAATTTTTTGTCTCAAAAACATAGGTTATGACCCCTCATTGGAACGAGCTCGTCGAGCTCGTTCCAATGAGGGGTCATAACCTATGTTTTTGAGACAAAAAATGAAAAAAATAGTTCAAGAATTTCTTTTGCAAGTGTCGTCTGCTTTTCATGTTAGGTAAAGGGTTAACAGAAATAGCATCTGACCCATGCCACCTCCCTTGTTAATTCTAGTCTCACTGGTCTCTACCACTGTTGAAAACAAAGTTAAAGTTTCCAAACAATGTTGACGATGAGCTGTTGCTAGCGGCTAGTCATGTGCAGTGCCTAGTGGTGATAGGTCTCGCGCCCGTTTCTGGGTAATAATAAAGAGTACACCTCCCTTTTCCTTTAGTACATATCTATTTACAATGTGGGGGGTCGTGAAAATTAGTGAAGGGTAAAATAATTGTAAAGTAACTGTACAAACCAATCCAAACCAGTGGATTATTCCAACGTTCGTCATCTATTTCTCGATCAAGATTTTAACAAAAGGCACTAATGAAAAATCGTATCATTCTTCCGAACTTAATCATTTTTTTTTATCTTGCATGCACTTACAGCAAGACTTTTCCCACCTGACCTGAAGTACAGTAAGCATGTCATGTTTTTATACTTTGTTATTTTATTTTATTTTATTTTTTTTTTTGGGGGGGGGGGGGGGAGATTGTGTGTGTTGGGGGGAGCAGAGATACATCAGTATGTAAAATCACACACATAAAATGTCGGATATACACAGAACGACACACGCGTGTGAATGGGTTAATCGATATGGCACAAGTGCTAGCGCGGAAGGTTAGAACAAGAGGCCACAAGACTCGCGTTTTATCCTTCCGCGATGGCACAAGTCCCATATTAAATTAACCCATTCACACGCGTGTGTCGATCTGTGTTTATTATACGCCTTCACGTCTATAAAACAATTATTAGAAGGACAATCAACAATTTATTTGACAACTATCAGCAAAAAGAACACATTTTCTCACCAACCAAATTTGCGAGGGGAACCCGTGTTACTATTTCGTCCCCTGAGTTCCAATGTGTTCTATGTGTCTACTGGCACATAGAACACATTGGAACTCAGAAGACGATTTTCTGCTGTCGTTAGCGATTCAAATTGTAATTGCGTTGCACGATTTGTAGAAATTCCAGTGAAATTTAGCTTCTATTTAAAAATAGTCCGTCAACGATTTCCGTTCTGCACAAATGTGCGAAAGAGATTTTCATTTTCCGCATGGTTTAGTGTTACAGTAGATGGAGATTTCATGGAACATGCGTGTAATAAATACCTTTACCAGTACTGCAGTTTACACGAGTGTAAAATGACGAGCAGCATCTTGAATTCTTCTTGCCGTTCATTTTGATAAAAATGTATTTCCATGCAGGCTTATACATCGTCGCCTGAGTGCTAGAATGTCCCCATAGGGGACATAAAACATTCTAACACTCTGACGACGACATATTGAGCGAACGACAGCTTCGTTCACCTGCGATTTGCCTCAAAAGAAACTGAACGACTCGTACTTCGTGAGCCTACATTACTCTCCCTTAGCCAAAAGTAACATAATAATGTAAAATAACTGTAAAAACCAATTAGAACCAGTAGTATGGTCTAAATTTTTAAAGTTTTCTCCGCATTCATGTTTCGCCGACATTACTATACCAAAGACAGTGTATGGAAATTGCGTGTGGGTTTCACCTGTGAACTCTTCGAGAAATATGACCCACTTTACAATGATTATAAAACTTAATAAGCTCTCAATTCGACGATGAAAAGCTGTGATGTTACACACTGTTGGAAAGGGCCCGTTTGTGAAATTTAATTTAAAATTTAATTTACTGTCTGAGCGCCATTCCAACATTGTGTTACAACGTAACATGACACTGACCTAACTCTTCCAGTGCGGTGTGCAAACAATTTTGCGTATAGAATAACCTGGCTTGCATTAAGAAACAAGAAATAGTGAAGATGTTCGGTAATAATTTAGCACATACAGAATCAATTTTGTCATTTTGATGTAAGTATTCATCTGTTTGAAGATTGCATTCAGAAAGCCATAGTTGATAATATATATATATATAATACATAGAGTGCGAAGGTTTTCCGGCAATTCCAAATTGAAGACAATATTGCGGAAAAACTTCTACATGGTGCAGGAATATCGCCTCATACAGCAACAAAAGTCAAATTTTTCTCGAGTTTGGATCCATGGTTGAGAAGTTTTGGGTCTGTGGGTTCTGCCCAATTCAAACTTAGAAGGGAAGTAGTAAGTTAATTTATGGTGTGGTACGTCCTCTGCGAGGACGCAGCACTCCAAATTAACCTGTGTCCTCACCGCCCAAGTTTTGATTAGATAATGCTGTCGAGGTTAGGACCTAAGATAAGTTTTGGTGTGTTGAGCGCCCCGTTAGGACGTACGACACTTATGACTATGTAATGGCAGTAAGCTGCAGTCTAGTGTGGAGCGTCCCTCGTAAGAATGAACCACAGCCAGAATTAACTCATCGCCTCACTATAGAAGTGTTTGATTAAGTTCTACCACTACAATATTTTGGGGCAGAATGACTATTACAAAGTAACATGGCACTGACCTAATATCTAATATATATATATATATATTTATATGTGAAGTTTATAAACAAATCCTTGTGCTGGTAGTTGTAAGAAAAAATTATTAAAGTTCAAAACAAATACAACGACATCACTGAATATATTCCTGCTAGTGCTTTCACCGCTCTTTGTGTGGATCTTCAGGCATTTTTTGTGTGAGTTTCACGCGTGTGAAAGTAACTGTAGAAACCAATCCAAACCAGTGGATTATTCCAACGTTCGTCATCTATTTCACGACCATATATTCTACAAATAAGACCGAATTTTTTACACTGAATTTAGAAAATGATAGCGACGTGTAATAACAGAGAACGGTATTGAATGGTATATTTATTACATTGTCTCCTCACGGACTGCCAAATTTACGCAAAAAAATGCCTGAAGATCCGCATAGAGAGCGTTGAAAGCGCTAGCAGGAATATATTCAGTGATGTCGTTGTATTTGTTTTGAACTTTAATAATTTTTTCTTATATTTATATGATATATATATAATAATTTAACCCAATAATCATGAAGGGCTTTGGGAATAAATTATTACTGAACCCCCCTGCATATGCAAAATAGATTTTTTGATGTAAGTATTCTTGTGTTTGACGATTGCGCTCAGGAAGCCATAGTTGAAAGGGTTGAAGCATGTCAGCCCCTGTACTAAAATTGTCAAGCATACCAGTAATACTACTTTTTTTCACTTGCTAGAGGAGAAAATCCGAAAACGGTAACACGAAGAAGGAGTAACCTAGAAAAATAAGGTCGCCCTTTCCAGGCCGCCTTAAAACCCTTTGAACACTAGCGGCCGCTTTTCCGGCCAGGAACATGATACGTCATAACGTCAGTAAATAGGATGGCTGTTCAGTAAATGTGTGGGGTAGACCAAACATTATTTTCAACGTGCAGCCTCGGGGCTGCGCGTTGAAAATAGTGATTGTTCTACCTCAAATAATGAATATGGACTCTTCCAAGTGCTTCCATTGAACAGGCATGGAAGATACCAATAGAGTACAACGGGTTAAGTTCTAGTTTGCACAGGTTGGTCACGTTTGATGCCTCGAAATTTCTAGTGGTCGATCGATTCGTCAAATACTCAAAGAATTGTCATTCCAAGAAAACAAAAAATGGTGCATCTCACGTGACTTAGCTCACAGTGTTGACTTTCAGGAGATACAACCCGCCCATGCTAATTGGATTGAAAGAGGAGTCTTCCAGTGGGCTTCTCATAAAAGAACGATATTAGAGCAGTACCATTAAAAATAAAATAAGTTGAATTTAAAACAAATATACCATATTCCGGACCAGCATCAAAGACAATTTATTAACCCTTTACCCAACGCAGAGTACAGCAGAATGTATTATTTTAAATATCAGTTTTTTTCAAACTTTTCACACCATATAAAAAAACATATCATGGAGCACCTCAGTGGAACGAGCTCGACAAGCTCGTTCCATTGAGGGGTCACATGATTTGGTTTTGTTGAAATTTTTTGAAAAATAATATTTTTCAAACTGCTGAATTTGCTAATGTGGTATATTTAGTACATTGCCTCCTCACGGACTACCAAATGTACGCAAACATTTACCACCCCGGGTTGACAAAGCAAAGTCAAATCAGAATTAAAAAGTCGAAGGTTTGGTAAAGATTGGTTTTCTCACGTAATAAAATATTGAAAGACAAGAACCAAATACTGACACTCGAAGCAGGTACCCTCCCACCCCCGCTAACTAGTTTAGGCGTGGCGCCAAGTCGTGATGGGCAGAGGGGATACCACCCTCGCCCCTTTGCCGGTAGGTGTACCACATCCGCGAAACTGCCTCTATCGTTGTGGGGTTGTTGGAGGATACCATAGCTCCCTTGTCGGGAAGCACAAACTCCCTTGCCTGGCAGGTCATGGGACCACCCCTGAAGATGTTGAGGATTTGAACTACAATTGGCCTCATATTGTTGCAAAATAATGAAAAGCAATTTTGGCATCAACTGTCTAAAACGTACATACACAATCGTTGCCATGGTAAAAAGGATGTACAACCCAACGTGTAAATGTGTAGCATTACAAAAAAGATGCTGATAAAATATATTCGTTCAGTGTACTCATGCATGGCGAGTTGTGCGTGGAATGTTCAACGTGTAAATATATACGCCCAGCGTTTCTCGTGTATTTAAACTGCAGCTGCATGACTTTTCACGCGGACATATATTGTGGAGCTGGGTGTTCAATTTTAGCGCAAACTCTATTTTAGCTCTTGACGCTGCAAATCCTAACATTGAATGGATATATTAATTTGTACAACACTATTAGCAGTCAAAATCTAAACGTTCTGCATGCGTTAAACAAAAATCTAACGGTGCAATTTAATTTAACGCGTTGGGCGTATTTTCCCGAGTTGGATGCTTATGTGCACGATGAACAAATGTATACACGCAGAACATACCGCCCTTCAAGAGCATAATGGTACCAACTGCAGCGCTTTTACATTGCACACTGCAGTTGTCACCTTTCTGTTTTCAAAGGGCGATATGCTACTTTTTTTCGATAAAACGCACTTATTCAAAAGTACGCCATTTTGTTCAATCAATGATGGAAAAGTAAAGTTGAATGGAGATAAAACGCATCTCGCCTCTGTTTCCTGTATGGAAGGTCATAAACTTATGATTGATTGTGAAGTCTTCATGGTGAAAGTGGTACATCATTTAACTCTTTATCTTACACGAAAGGCAGACGACACTTGAAAACAAAATGACTGAATAACAATTTTTTTCATTTTTTGCGCCCAAATCATAGCTTATAACCCTCATTGGAACGAGCCTCATTGAGCTCGTTCCAATGAAGGGTCATAAGCTAGGTTTTTGAGACAAAAAAAATAATGAAAACTGGATGGTGATTTTTGGAATAACACTGGCCGGTTTTGGTCGTTACATTGGATAGAGGGTTAAATGATACACGATTTTCTCAATGTCCTTCCTTAGGTATGATTATGGTGAATTTAGAATCATTTCTCTTGGTTGTGCAAAACTAGAAGAAACATAATGCCGTAATGGAATCATTTTAAGACTAACAACCTATTTTTTCTCCTGTTTCAGCAAACCCGGGGTAGTGGGGGGGGGGGGGTCGGGGGGGGGTGGTTACGTTCAATATTAACGCTCTCCTTCATGGGACGACAAAAAGTGAAAAGAGTATAAGGCGACACGGCTCAGCTTTGCTCCGATATAACTCAACAGAGTCGCATACCATTCCAAACACGGTCTCGGTCATTTTGAGACCAAGTAAGGTATGATGTGCATCAATATTTCGAACGATATCAATTTGATATAGCAAACATAACCACTCAGCTACTAAATAAGAAAATAAAAAAGAGAGAAAAAATACAGAGGGCAGTCAAATGATATAGAAGGCATTGAGCAATGTACATGAATTATGAATGAAAATATGTATATAACAAATGAATATTATGGTATTTGTATGATTGTATTGACAATATAGCCCATCTCTTAAAAAACATTACCTGAATAACTGAACTGAATAAAAGATTGTATTACGATGAAATATTTTAGTTCATCTCCTGAGAAAAACACATGTAAACTCAGAACATTTAACCGTGTGCACAAAACATTAAGCAGTGTCCCAATAAGACTAAAATCCTCGCCCTCTGATTGGATAAGAGCTTGCGTAGGTTCTTCTATGTTGACGGATCCAGTAACATATGTTACCGTCTGACGTCACCACGCGAAATATTTGAAATGACGTTGCTCGTTTCGTAATATTATCATCAACGGAGTGACTTGCAAATCGTTTTATTTTTCTAGATTTTTCACACGAGCAGAAGACAATATGCCGAATGAAGTGTTGTTTAAATTATAAATCAGTTTTCGATTTGAACTAAGATGGAGAAACCTGAATCTTTATCTGATTCATGGGTCATTTGTCCAGTGAAGCAATAGGGTACACGGGGCGTTCACTTTCTAAACTTGTAATCGTTGAAAGTTGCCTTGTTTATTTCACGATGTGAGTTTTGGGCTGTGTGTAGGCTCCTGTTGGAATATATACGTTATTGTGATGAATTGACGGTAACATGGTATGAGGTCTGCGGTTCGGAGCTTATGTTCAACCGAGACGCTTCGTGTCACGGTTGAACATAAGCTCCGAACCGCAAACCTCAGCCCATGTTACCGTCAATTCGTCACAATAACTTATAAAGTTTGTGCATCGACAAATCTCCAAAAATTCCCTACAGGCAATAAGTACAACAAAGGATGAAAAATGATTGGCAGACGCCCCTAATTTTATTTCTGTTGTTTTGACAAATGTCTTTTTTATTTGAAAATCAAAACATTGATTGTTTAATTTCGTTTTGCTATAAGTTTCATTAAAAAACACAATTATGAGTTAAAAACAAAAGTAAGTATTGTTAATGTATTCACACAAAGCTTCAAAGAATGATTTTAAATTTTGAAATCATCAAAATAAACCGATATTCTGACTTTAACCACTATTTGTCCACATCAAACAGAGCATCAAAACTGCAAAAACTGCATATGTAATTTGTAGTTATCCCACTGCCGTCAAGTGAACTTAATTGAAAGGTCATATATTATAGCCAACCAACAGCCATTTGGTTGAAGATTAAATATTGAAATGATGAATTAAAAAATCCAATATGGACAACTCCAATGAGTGTCTTTGAAGTTATATGTATTGTGTTGCTGCTACAAAAATAACTTTTTATAAAGATGGTAAGTTAACTTCAAAATAGAAAAAAAAAGATTTTGACATAAAAAGGTAATTTATTACCAAAATAATATTTCGCGTTTGTCCACCTTTGTCACTGTTTGTCTGGGCGTTTGCCAGTAAAAGAGTAAAAGCTTTATCCATTAACCCCTCGAACACCGGTGGTATATTCCATGTCAGCGCAATGGAATCATTTGAGATACTCCATATTCATTATTTGGGGAAGACCAATTAATATTTTCAGCATTGAAAAAGATGATTGTCCTTCTCCCTAAATTAACCGAGCAATCATTTATTTTATGAAATTTTTGGGGCATCCTAATACTGGACCAAATCAACGGGGTTTATTGTAGGGTTATTTTTTTTTGTTTATGTCCTTTGTTGTTCATTCAACATTCATAATACATTTACTAGTTTATCTTGAATAACTGTTGGGTGCAGACAGATGGACTTTATTCGTATTCACAGATATCGGGCGACTACTTCCCCCAGTACTTCACGACAATAAAAAACTATTTACTAGTTTTCACTCTCAAGAATTCTAAATATTTTTTTATGGGGGGGGGGGGGAGGGAGGGGGTATTCTATTATGCTGAGCTGTCAACCGCCAACCTTCGTCTATATAAGGGCGACCATGCCTCGCCATCTTCCATACAACCACCCAGTGGCGGTTGTTAATGGGGTAAGAACGATATAACCGGTATCGTCATTTCTGACATCGCCAAATAATGTTGGATTGCTGTGACGCGGTCACGAGGTAACCTCGAATAAATCTATACATCGTTTCAGTGCACGTGACAAAATAATACACTGATACGTGAACTTCTGTTTCCTAAATATTGTTATAATGAATTTGGAGTTTCCTCTCTTCGACCATAAAATATAAAGAGAAGAATGATGTCTGATAGTTTGACGTGCTTTGTTAATAACACCATCGATAACATTGACGATAAAAGATTCCACAAATTCAATTGTAAGTTTAAACTCTTTAACTAACTCAACTAAAAGACGACACTTAAAAAAAATCGTGATGTCTTAATTGGTAGAGTGCTGGAAGCACATATTTGGGCTTTACCCTGAAGTACAGGTACTGTCACAAAAGTCTTCAAATTCTCTGGATGTACTTCATATTATCTATGAAGTGAAATTATTTAGTATGTATGGATTTGCCTTGTTACAATTTACGGGAGAGTTCTTTAGGCAAAGACATGTGATCAAGTTTTGCCAAAAATATAAAGAATATCTAGTTTTTTTGAGTGGATAACGAAAATTATCTCATGAGTGACCGAGACAAATGATTATTTTTCAAAAAAAGAAAACGACCATTTTCCTCGGTCACAAGTGAGATAATTTTCGGTATTCTTTTTATTATACGCTTTTTATAAGAATCTGATAATTCCACTCGTTTCAACCTTGAATTGATGCATGAAAGCAAACAGCGCATTGAATCATTAATAAGCGGAAGTGATTTGATCGATAATCGGGAAAAGACAGCGGCTTGCAATCTGATTCCGTTGGCGGATTTCTAGTCCAAACATGGCCTGAAAGTCCGTAATATAAGTTTTTGGTTTGGTACGTCCTTTTAAAGGACGTACCAAACCAAAAACTTATATTACAGACTTTCAGGCAATGTTTGGGCTAGCTAGTTTCATGCATCAATTCAAGGTGAATACATGTTGAATTATTGCTGGAAATGATCGGTATCCACTCAATAACACCAGGTGTTTTTTAATTTTTCGTTTTTAGTTTTTAGAACAAATTGATCATTTCCGGTGATAATTTGACTCGTATTCAACTTGAAGTGATGCTTTAAAAGCCGCCATTTTGATTGATACTGTGAAAGTGAACATTTCCATATCTTCACAGTAGGGGATACGATTTCTATCTTTCCGCAATTTCTTCGATAATCTATCGTTTGCCGTATAATAAAATTCAATACTTTACCAGTTAAACATATTCATTTTCATTTGAAACACTGCTTAGAACTAATGAGAACATACAACTACAGGATGAGGGTCTGCGGGATAGAGAAGATGGCGAGCCTGCCACAGTTCATCTATATCATTGTTTTAAGTATATTTGATTGCTTTTTTATTGCAGATTTAAGTTACATTCAGCATTTATGCGGTTTCGAAGCCACGACGCAGGTATAAAGTCAAGTTCAGCGAATCTTTTATATGTATTTATTTTTTATACTGTCAATTTTATATGAAGCGAAAAACAAAACAAATAGTTTTGGGTCATGTGTGAATAAAGGGAATAATCAAACACATCTACTATAATATTAGAACGTTTCTTTTCATGTTCTATCGGTCGATAGTACCTGAGTTTGTGTGATTTCTGAAATAAAACCTGAAGCTGCTTCAGGTTTTATTTCAGAAATCACACAAATTCAGGTACTCTCGACCGATAGAACATGAAAAGAAACGTTCTAATTATTTTATTATGCCGAACAAAAAATAACGTTCATTGTTAAGCGTTAACTGCAACATGCCATCAATCTTGTAATAACAATGTAGTAGAATCCAAAAACATGACGTCATTTCGAACGAATGACGTCTCTTCGAAAATGACTTGTCACAAGTGACGTCGCTTTGGGAGTTTCTATATGCTGTTCATGTTATAATTCATTGTTAATGCTTGCGTGATAAGTGGTATCAATTAATGGAATATAAATTCATGTTTGTTGGACGACGATAGTTGTTAGAATTAAGCGGAGTGAAACAATTTATTTTGAACTTGAGGCGGAGGCTCAGTGAGGTCGAGGAGTACTAAACCTGTGGAAATATAATTGATTGAAGTCATAACTCATATTCAGGATTCACTGAAGTGGTGGACAAAACGTGAGTTTTTAATATTTCTGATTCTTTTGAATTCATTGTTTGCAGTTAAAATTAAAAACACACCCACTGAAGATGATATATTTGTTGGTAAGGCTGTGTCTTTCGGTGACGAAAAAAGTTAATCAGACACAGCGCCAGCGTGCGTAATCGACGCTGATCAATGGTACTGGAGCTTACATTTTCTTTGTTCTCTTGTCTCCAGGGAAGAACGTTCCAATACTACCCGCGTTTTGCCCCCAAACTCCAGTACTATGACTTTTAGAAGGTGTCAAATTAACCAATCACGGCTGATGTTACAAACGTGAGGCATAATAATGCTGTTTAGTTTTATACAGGCCCGTAGCAAGTCTTGTTGCTCTTTCATTCTCCCATTCTAGCAAACGGTGATGCAGTCAGTTTGGTTTGAGCATAAGCTAAACGGCAGTCTCAGTTGACGGGACACACCGAAGGTTTTAACTAAGAGTGTACAGAATGTTTGGATTCGTAAGCAGCTTTTGCTACACGGGAGCCAATGCCTTTTATATTCTCCATTTCGATTTCGGAGCCTTAAGCGACCCCCGAATCCGGACATTGAACAAAAATAAAATGTTGACTCTTATAATTACCAACTATACACCTGGAACTTAACTGAGCACCCCCTGTTTTTCGCAGTGGTGTTAATATAAACTGTCATTATTTTCGTGCTATCTTTCAAATGGCAAAAAGTGATTGTTTGCAGAACGATTGGTCTATTGACAAATGAAAGACAACACAATGATGAAAATATGCAGTATTTTAATGACGCTAATTACACATATCTGTCACTAATGTTTTAATGGAAAAATGTTCTCTGACAAGTACGTTCTTGGAACGGTCCATGATGAAGCAATGCCGGTGATTACTGACAAAAATGTAGCCTGTGATCTCCTGAACACAATAGCAGTGTCTGACGTCAGTAGCGAGTGTATCCACCACGTTCCCGGATGACAGCCTGAACCCTCTCCTAATGATACTTGTGAGTCTTCTGATACGGTCCAGAGACATCTGCTCCCACTCCTTATGAAATGCAGCTTCCTAATCAGCCAAATTCTGTACAGGCAGGTCCTTTGCTTGCACGCGACATCCAAGAAAGTCCCAGATGTGTTATAAGGGATTCAAATTGGGGCTCATTGCAAGCCAAGGTAGTGTTGTAATAGCGTTGTTCTGAGGAATGCTCTCACAGCATGGGGACGATGTGGCCTTGCATTGTCGTCCATGAATACAGGGCGAGTAGCCAACAGGTGGTTATCAAAATGAAGCACGACAACCGGATTGAGAATGTCCCGGATGTACTGATAACCACTGAGATTCTCACGTGCAGTCATCATATCAAGTTTACAATCACGAGAGAGGCCTCCCCAGATCATTACTGATCCTCCACCATAAGGAACAGTAGGTTTGATGTTCCTGGGCACGTGTAAGCAGTATTTCTATGCCTCCACAATCTCATGCGACCATCTGTGACGTGAAGCAGGAGCCTACTCTGGTCTGACCGATGGACTCTCCTCCACGTCCTGAGATTCCAATGTTGTCGTGCCATACACCACTCCAAACGTCGTCTTTGATGCTAATCAGACAGAGCTGGACGCTTGATGACCCTTCTGTACCGCATTCCCAGTGCTTTGAGACGGTTTCGGACAGTTCTGTTGCACAGACGCCTGTTGGGAAGTCAAAGGCGTTTCAAAACCCCAATTGAAGCAAAGGGTTCACGCCTAACGAGGCGTGCCAGACTCCGATCTTCCCTAGGAGAGGTATTTTGGGGTTGTCCAGGCCTTGGTCGGTCCTTAACATCGTTGCTTTGTTAATGTTTTCGGACAAGTCTGCTGATGACAGAATGACTATAGCCAAGTTGCCCTTCAATAGCTTTGAATGACATGCCAACGATTTGCCATCTTAGTGCCTCTGACAGTCTCCCCATTGCCATGTCAACATTTATTGAAAAAAGAAGTGACAAAGTTTCTTGTTTTATACCCAGATATTGCATGTGCATGATAGTGTTTTTGTGACATTCGTTGGAAGCATACAGCATGTGGACAATGGGATGTGTATGGGGTACGCTATCTACCAGAAACATCAGGTTTCACCAGATGAAATGTACTACAAGACATAGCAATCATTAAAACAGCAACTTCACTGTCACGAAACATTTCAGGGGGTGCTTAATTAAGTTCCATGTGTATAATATGAAGATTAAAAATGAGAATAGGCAGCATTTCTAAAGATTAAGTCTAGCGCGCCGCTATTTGGCGCTCAGGGCGGATGTCTGCCACAAAATTGCTACCTAAATGGGTTACTATTTACAGATGCTATATACTTCATGGCAATCACCAATAAATTGTACACGCGATTTTGTTTACTAAATATGTTCCTAGCTAGTGACATATCAGTTCTTTTCTTCAATGTGTTATCAAATGAAGTCGTCTCTGTTCCGCATCAACTTGACTTTAGACAAATGGTATTTTCTTGAATAAAGAAACGCAAGTTTAACCTGAAAGGGACTGGACAGTTTTTCACGTTCCGCTACATCAAAACGTATAACATTTGTAGCTCAGCAGTGGACTCTTTTCAGGTGTAGGTAACAAATGCACCACGACGATGACCGATTTTAGGTGATTTGCCCAGGCTGTGATGGCTCAAGTTCCGACTGATAAAACATTTCTACATTCTTCGTCGAAGGCATGCCTTGGTTATGTAGTTGGAGTATTAGTCATTCGGGATCAATATTCATACTATTCTTATAATGAAAGTGAGTTAACATCCACAGTAATGGAGGTTTAAAACCTGAAAAATTTAATTCACGTTTATTAACCCTTTCAACCCAGGAGACCGATTTGCCGGTCTTGGAACACGATACATCCTATTTTCATTAAATAGGATGTGTGGGATAGACCAATCAATATTTTCAACGTACAGCCGCAAGGCTGCACGTTGAAAATATTAATTGTTCTACCCCAGATAATAAATATAGACTCTTCCAATTGGGTTCAAATGGCAAAGGCAGTAAAATTTACCGAAGGTAGATGTAGTCAAATGATGTGGTCACCTATCTAGATAAGAAACTATTTGCTTCTTGAAATACCGCCAATAAAAGATGCATTCAACATGCTTCATGACCAGTGTTTCAATTGTGTATCGGTCTATTATTTTGCCTTTCGTCTATTAAGAGTATTTCTAACATATCATGTTGACAGATAAAAGTTAATTTCGTTTTAATTTTTAACCCTTTACCCAACGTAAGGGCCAAAACCGGCCATCGCTATTCACAAAATCGCCTATTAATGTTTCATTTTTTGTCTCAAAAACATAGGTTATGACCCCTCTTTGGAACGAGCCCGTCCAATGAGGGGTCATAACCTATGTTTGTGAGACAAAAAATGAAAAAAATTAGTTAATCAAGAATTTTGTTTGCAAGTGTCGTCTGCTTTTCATGTTTGGTAAAGGGTTAAAGCCTAATAGAAAAAACACTTTGTGGTCTCGTCGGGATGAGATGAATTCAATGAAGAGCCACAACTATGTTAGAGTAGCTATTGCGGATAGTAGGCGTACTTTTTGGTAGAGCATTGAAAGGCTGTTTTGTCTGCTTAGATGCTTCGGTCGCTTTTTATCCCTTATCACTCATAGTAATATTCTTCTTGTATTCTTCTACATAGACAAAGTGAGAAAATCATTCCCATGATCTAAAACAGAAAACAAGGCATCTAATAAGAGAAATGAAGACCGAGTGACATACTGAGCTGTACAAAGTTTATAACTCTACAATACACTATTTCGTGAACAAAATGAGATACCTCTTACGGTCGCCATGAACTGATCACTTGCACTGGTGGGCAATATTTCCACGGACGCAATAATATTAGATTCCAAACATTAATTATAGGACCAATCAACACAACATTAACATTAATTAAAATTTTGCTGCTGATAATTTTTATTACCTGGAAAACGCATGCGTGGACATTACTGCCCACGCGTGGATTACGACCAGTCCACGGCGACTGTACTGTTAATAGCGAAAGGAGTACGGAGCTGACTTCATAATTGATATACAATTAATTTAAAGGATGTGACAATGACGTCTCCCCTTTACCCCACGCTAGAAATTCGGAAGTATTTCGAAGAGTAACTGACCACGAAGCAGACCCTGGGCACTGACATGATATCCCAAGTAAGTACCCAGTAGTTGAGAAAAGAGAGATAGACAGAGGGAGGTGTTTTAGAGGCGAAAACCGTTACGGTTACAGTAGCTACCAGAATCAGAGGGTTTCCTGGGAACTTAAACGTATGTTTCTGCCGAATAGAGGAAGAGCGATTGTGTCCGCATGCCAATTACAACCACAAAAAGCGAGCAGATGATGCACACAGGCAGACCTGTGCACACAACCAGCTTGCGTTTTGCGGCTTGCTAACACAAACGGTGTTTTGCGGATGTAATCGGTCCTGCCTGTGGATAAAATCCGTTTGTTTCCGGACACAATCGGCCGGCTTTTTTGCGACGTAGTCTGCTTACAGACACAATTTGTCCTGTTGACCTCATCGGTCGAAACACACGTGTATAATGTTAAAATCAGCTGCGCTTGCCCTTATTAAGTTTCTTACCGAAACACTACTGAGCAGAGAAAAAGGTAAACCAGTCGAACATTCAGGGCAAGCAGTTGATTAATTTGAAATTTAGACGAAACCCTTTCAAATCAAGTATTTTTGCTTTGTGGTCGCTTGATTCAGTATGGGGCACATTCGATGCGAGTAATGCGACAACGATTTAATCAACGATTCCATTAGTCTTCTTCAGATTGCATTTTCAACGCATGCATATTATATAACGGTCAATTGATTTGGGCTTTCGTATTCCGTCGATTTGACCTGATCAAATCGGACACATGAAACGTATCTTGCCAATCTGATTTAAACAGCTCGATGGATTACGTCAATTGAAATGAAATGAACGTTGAAATAATATGTTTATTTTTTGGCAGTGGGTAGTAAATATATGAGCATGACCATAGACGCTCGTGACCTGGACGAAGATGGACGGAAAATACTCGTTTTTGAGAATACATAATCGATTTGGGCCTTATCATAATGTGAAACAGAAACAATAAACACAACTTTGGATATATAACTGCGTATTTACAAAGTTAGTGGGCAACAAAATTTACAATTATGTCATTTTAAAATTAATTTGTGCAGATCGACCATATTTTGCTCTTCGATCATCATATCTGCCATATTTTGCTCTTAGATCATCATAGTTACATTTATCACTACTTCAAATTTCAAAATTCGGTTACCATTTTTCGGACGGCTGAATTTTATTTTTTGCCCAATAAAGTTGGAGTTGGGGGCTGCACAACACCGTAAATTAAAACCTAAAAAAATTTTGATTAACCGAATAACAAATCATAACAACTCCTGAAATTGGAAATTCCCAACCCACAGTAATCTTTGACAACTGAAGTATAAATTAAGGTACAACAAACGTAATAGGAAATTTAGTTGAAAATTGGGTACATGTTAATTTCGATGGCGTCAAAAAATCTAAAAGAAATTGTTAAAGATTTTCATTTTTGGTGTTCAGAACAGCGAAGCATTGTTCATAAATATGGATAGAAAAAAAGTGGCGAATTATTATTTTGTTCAGACTTTTGACAACAACAAAAGTACCTATCACCTGTTCTCAAGATAATTCACAATTACTTGTATAGCACCTTCATCGCAATTTTGAATCACTTTCAACACAGATTCGTTCACGCTTTTGTGGATTAGATTCATGAGAATAATCATTAACATAAATATTTTATCTGTTAAGTACCGCATTTTCCCAGAATTCCCACCAAACTGAAAGTCGGGTTAGCCAGAATTCCCACCACTCTGAGAGCCGGGTGAACCAGAATGTACGTGAAGCAGAATTCCCATTTTATACCTGCTCCAGTTATATTGGAACAAAGCCCATGCACATTCAAAGATGTTGAACCGCGACAATGTAGTTAGGACCTGAATCGAAATGGTTTGTGTATGAGCGGATTCAAACAATGAAAAAAACCCAGACTGCAACTTATGCAAATCTCATGTAAACTACCCGGACCCGACAGAATGCAACTTATGCAAATCTCGAATAATATATTCTGGTCTGGGGATCAGGTCCAAGTATTTTCTGCAATATTTGCATAAGTTACACCCTGTGTAGTTTTCCCACATCTGAATCCATTACTGCAAAATATACTCTCCCAAAAAAGAAAGTGTGCATGCTAAAAAATAACACTAAAAAAAGATATATTTCATTTTCATTCATGGAAATTTTATTTAATCACAGTTGAATCAATTTGTGATCAACGAGAAATTTCATTACGCTACGACGAATACTCTTGGTGCCATGGAGAGTCAAAGACACTAAGGGTCAAACACAAAAGTCACACACTCAATATCTGGTATGACCTTCGTGCATCGACTACTGCAGTGTAAGGGATGCCTGAGATGTTGTCTACACCACTGCAGTCGAGTACGACGATGACGTAACGTCAAAATCGGACGAATTGCAGGTCTTCGAGGACGTAAGCCGTATTCTCTCAGCCGGTTGATTACGGTTTGAGGATGTATCCGTCTCAGGTTAGGGATGTTCCTGGCTGTCGTCGTTGCCGTTTGTTGCCGGTTCCGGAGATGGACGACACGGATATACCGATCTTGTGCAGGGGCGGTAACTCGGGGTCTCCCGGAGCGGGGTCGGTCTCGAACGTCATCATGTTGTGCATGTCGATGGACTAGCCTGTCTACAGTGTTACTTACGGTGGCTGTTCAAATGCTGGGCAACCTCTCTGTGTGTTCTGCCAGCTCTAATCATACCCATGGCAAGGAGACGTTGATTTATTGTCAATCTTGGCATGCTAATGTGGAGTCGTTTTAACAGCAGCGCAAGTTTGAATGTGAACGATAGGAAGGCCTTACTTTAGTGTTTAAATACCCAAGGATTCACACTGCTGCATAAATTTTCAGACTCTCCACGTGCAAAACATGCCTTTTCACAAACGTGCAGCACGTCATTTAACGTTAATGCAATTTTAACGGGGAAAGCTGTTTTTGTGTTCAATACAACTTATTCATGAACAGGTTAACACTCTTTACACCTACGAAATTATTTTTTTGGAGTTTGATCAATTTCTGCAATGCACACTTTCTTTTTTGGGCGAGTATAGTTTCAAACTTCTGCCCCGCAGCGGTGGACCGGTGGAGAAAATCGAAATAGGAAAAAAAACTTGTAACCGACCCGCTACAGATTAATCCATTGATTAATCGTTTCAACATTACACAGCTGTCTAATTTAAAGAATTTGGGGACATGACAACCGTTACTCATTCCCCGTTCCTTATTCGACATTCGTTATCAACCGATAAGATCGGTTGATAACGAATATCGAATAGGGAGCTAGGAATAAGTAACGGTTGCCACGTAAGTAAAGAATTTTGTGTTACTACTGATCGGCTAGGTCAAAGATATCAGTTTTAATTCTTGGAACTATCTCCAAATGGTGATGGATCAATTCTTTCTGACAGACTGCTGAAAACCAAACCAGAAGTGTATCCCTAAACTCTTGTTTGTTGTAAGTGCTGTCATTTCAGGGGCGGAAATATAATATCAACAGAATCGTGTGCGTCACGAATCGTTTCCAGGTCTGACTGCTTGCCTGTCCACAATACTGTAAAAATCCAAACGTCGAAAGGAAAATGCGAAAACATTGCATCATATATATTTTTCCATTTACTTTTCTTGATTCAGTTGAATCTCCACTCACTTTTGTAATCCTATTGGAACGCCATGAAGTGGGGCAGTGCCTGTTTAATGCGGTAAACAGGTACTGCTTTACTTGTAAAATAAGACCCCGTGTTGCGAAGTTCGTCCACAGGGGTTAATCAAGCTCAGGAGAAGAGCTACAGCTCTTAAAAGATCTTTTCATTGAAGTGATAAGGTCGTGATAGTTTTCACAGACAATTTCTATTTTGTGAATTGGACTCAGATTTTATTAACAGATTTATCAGAAGCTAAATTACCTCGAATTGTATTAACTGGCGATCAGAGTACAGAAGTACTTCGAGTTCCCACACAGGAGTGGACGCCAGATGTTCTGTTGACAACATTAAGCATAACTTTGCCAGCCAATATTGTCAACAAGTAGTAATATTGTAGGATTTGTTGATAGATAGTATAACATTCTGCAGTAGTTTCTGGGATGGTATTGTTCGAACTGTCACCAAATCATAACATGCACCTGGTGGAACTTTCATCAGATATCAGGTGATGCTGAATTGCAAATTAACCATTCCACCGGGACATTCTGCCGGTTAACAGGCACCGGGCAGAATACTATTTGCATGTAAAGATTCCATGGACTGCATGCAGACTGACCGGCAGTCTGCATGGCAGTACAAGAGTCCAACAATGGCGACTGCCACGACAGGTGACTTTGCCTCAATTTTCCGCTGACTGGTAGTCGCGTGATTAGGCGATGCATCAGAAATTGGTGTATATAAGTACCGTTTTCTGGATGATCGAGCAATGTTGTCTCCTGGCTCATCGGGCGCACGTTACCTTGTTGATGTACTTAAGATGGATGCAGCCACATAATAATAAGATGTGAACTTTGATGCTCTGCTTTTTGTTGTATTATAAATTGTAAAATACCATTACCAGGAGATAACGACGGTTAGTCGGAAATGATATATTAAAATTATAGATAATAGTTAAAACGGTTCGTAACGTTAAATCAATTTTGATGCACGACAAGATTCGTGAATCTACGGAAAACTGATCAATTGTCTGGAACCTGCGTCCAAGGTTCGTCTGTAAAAAAAATCCAAAACGCCACGGGCTGGTGGGACTTCAAGGTTCTATCAGTTACACAACAACTAGTTCTAGCCTACGATCGTAGATCTATAGGCACTTCGCTACAGACGCAACCGCCGCCTGGGGTGGATGTCCTCTATTGTACCAGCATTTGTGTAAGCGATTGGCTAAACTTGACACATTGGATTAAAAGTAAGCTATATACTCACCATGATCAGTGCTGTTCCAACCGCAACTCCTATTATAATCTTTATGTTGTCTTCAACTACTGATATCAAAGCTGTCAAACACCCCTGAAAACAGAATGGAAAAGTGATTTGAGAAGCTGGAATAACTTGCTAATCTTAACCCTTTACCCAACGCAGACGATATCAAAATTTATTATTTTAAATATCATTTTTTTGAGAATTTTCAAAAAATTTCAACAAAACCATATCATGTGACCCCTCGTTGGAACGAGCTCGACGAGCTCGTTCCAACGAGGGGTCACATGATATGGTTTTGTTGAATTTTTTTGAAAAATAATATTTTTTCAACTGCTGAATTTGCATATTACGCGGGCGGATGCGGCCGATTCATTGGGTAAAGGGTTAAGCCCTTCCACATATTTGTTTTCTTTTATTTGTGGGTGGGAGGGTGGGTGAGAAGTAAAAGGTTTAGTTATATAGTGACCTTATATCATAATATGGTATATGGTGTCAGAGAATGCCATGTTAATTTAACCCTTTACCCAACGTAACGACCAAATCCGGCCAGCGCGATTCTAAAAAATCGCCAGTTAATTTTCATTATTTTTTCCTTTTTTGTCTCAAAAACATAGGTTATGACCCCTCGTTGGAACGAGCTAGTCGAGCTCGTTCCAATGATGGGTCATAACCTATGTTTTTGAGACAAAAATAAAAAAAAATAGTTATTCAAGAATTTTTTTTCAAGTCTCGTCTACTTTTCATGTTAGGTAGAGGGTTAACGAACACTGCAGACCACAATTTTATGCCACTAATAAAGTGGGTAACTCATATATCTTACCGATTATTTGTTTCTATGTATCGTTTTATTAACAGCGATGAATAATAAATGATGGAATATAATAAAAATAATGACCTGGCTTGAGGGTAACATTGGAGATTGTCTTCTCAGGGAACCAATGTCGCCCATTGGTTCCACGGGGGAGGGGGGGGGGGGGGGTAATCTGCAGTGTTACCCTCAAGCCAGGTGATTATTAATTTTATTATATCGAATGACTCCCCCCCCCCCCCCCGCCCCCAGTTAGATTAATTTGAAATCCTAATATCCAACAAGTCCATACTGGTACTTCAGCACTTCATTTCATGTTCAACTTCAAGAGTTTCAACGGGCCAAGAGACAATATCGAATTAAGGAACCTCAGATAATTTACTTTGTCGGGTTAAGATTTGATTGATATGGTTAATTTAAATGGTTAAATTCAATGATCATCAATCTGAGAGGATGCAACATGATAACTTCTTCGGTCGTTTCCGACAGCACTTTCGAGGAACGTCGGTCCGAGCGGGAGACATTGACGATAATGCCACATTGGAATATTACCTGCGAATGGAACATTGCAGAATAGCAAAAGAAATCAAATGGCAGTCTACTATAGGCTTTGAAAATGAGGTATATTAAATTCTTACTTGTTTAAGGTGTGTCAATTATCATCTGCCGACATTTTTAATGATGGATGATTAAAGAGGAAATCACTCTGTATATTTTGACTAATTGTATTTTGTTAAAACATGGCGTTGTATTATGACGTTTTAAAGCCAATGAAACACTACGAAACTAGTAGGAGGTAACATATCGCCATCCATTTCCTAAGGGTTAAGCGTGCTAAAACAATGTTATATTCAGTTTTTATCTATTTATGTAGTAAAACTGGATGTTTGTTTATGTCTCTTCAGTCTTAACACTCTCAATGACAAGAGCGCTTCTAGTAGCGCTAAATATACCAGCTCCCTTCTGGTGTGTTTATGCTGAGCTGACGGTTAGCTGTTCGGAATGTAATGCATAACAGCATTTACAAAGCAAAGAAAGGCATAGATATTGTTGTTTTTCTAGACAAGGTCACATAAACATTTTAATCCTTTAACCCTTTATCTAACATGAAAAGCAGACGACACTTGCAAACAAAATTCTTGAATAATTATTTTTTTTTCATTTTTTGTCTCAAAACCATAGGTTAAGACCCCTCATTGGAACGTATGTTTTGGAGACAAATAATGAAAGAATAATGAAAATTAATTGGCGATTTTTATGAATAATGCTGGCCGGTTTTGGCCGTTACGTTGGATAAAGGTTTAACGTAACGGGTCCTACACCACTCACAAACATTGTTATAACACTTTAGTCACCGTAAAGGTTTATTTATTTATTTATTTATTTATTTATTTATTTATTTATTTATTTATTTATTTATTTATTTATTTATTTATTTATTTATTGGTGTTTAATGCCATATATTTCTGCACAATGGCTAATCATGACCACGACGGTTTTTCGGGCGAAGGAAGCCGGAGTACCCGGAGAGAACCACCGAGCAACGGCGAGCAGCTGTCAACTCCCCACATACTAACTCCACACGAGCAGGATTAGCATCGGTTGAAGAAGGTGCACCATCGACGTGCAGTACGCATTAGTGCACAACACCACCGTGCCCCCACGTGGGAAGGGTCTTGCCCAAGGACACACCGCGCTTGCCACAGATGGGATTCTAACCGAGGACCTCTCGGCTTGCAGCCTGCATCTCTACCAACTGAGCCACCGCGCCCCCTCACAGTAAACATTGGCTCATTTTCAACTTGAAGTTCATGGCAGCGAACTGCACAATGCAGTGAAATAGAAAAAGAAATGTTACAAAACCAAATGTGTGAATTCAATGATATTTTCAGTAATTTTGCAAAGTATGAGAACTGAAGTATAGATGTGCGTGTGAA
The DNA here is from genome assembly GCA_031216915.1 of Pictodentalium vernedei. Taxonomy (NCBI): domain Eukaryota; kingdom Metazoa; phylum Mollusca; class Scaphopoda; order Dentaliida; family Dentaliidae; genus Pictodentalium; species Pictodentalium vernedei. The sequence continues at coordinate 661,292,217 of CM062296.1, forward strand.
TGGGAAGTTACGTCCTTTTTATCATTAAATACTACAGACGTTTTTTTCTGCTTAACGCCTCCTAAATTTTCATTTTCACGAATGTTAGTGTGAAGTATGACTATAAAGTGCAGATGTACATGTTGAACGAAAATGGCGATTCTGCATCTTTTTGTCTGGTTTTATGGCCCTTTATATTTTTAAATGTATGTTATAATGGTTGGTCTACTAAACCCCTCCTACAGTGTGGGTGGGAGTTTTTTCCAAAACGGTGTATGAAGTATGAAATTGAAGTGTTAATGAGCATTTCCAATAGACTTTCCGATTTGACAAATCTTGTCAGAGCTATCGCACTTTTTATGAGCAGATATTTATACTATAAAGGCGAATGCGCATCTCAAAATATTTGCCCGCAACATGAGCACTCCTGCTTTTTTCAAAATAGTAAGCTGAAATGTGGTACCTAGGAGTAATTTTGTATAAGGAGTAACAATATCACGGGGTTTTTACATTCGACGCTGTGTAAACACTTCACACCAAGCAGCATCGTGATACACTATTACATTTTATGAGATATCGAGGCAAACTTTGACACCCAGAGGTAATTTTTTTCATCTGGAGTCCAAGCGATCGGGTGAATTTTATGTGTAACATTTTTTAACCCTTCGGCGATTAATCCTTCAAATAGAGTAGCAAAGGGGTTTAATTCTACATTTTCAGAGATATTGGGCTGCAATTCGGCACCTGGAGAAGAACATTAGCCCATTTTGTCACATGTATGTTATCAAATGAAAACAATTTTCTGTACAATTTAGAAAATCAGTTAGTTATAAAAAATATAAGTTCCACTTCTCATTTTATGCATGTTATTCCTGGGTTGTGGAGAATTTAATAGATATATCCAACTGATGATATTTTCAGAGAGCGAGAAAAGAGTGTACCTAGGTTGCAAATCAGGCATGTCAAAGGTGCGCGATCGCGATAGCGCACCTCAGAAATAAAGCATTGTAATTGTAACACACACACAAACGCGACGATTTTACCTCACAACTAAGAATATTAGGAGTTCAAGCTATGTAACTAGACATGTCAATGAGACTGCCTCGTGTTCACAAGGGTTCATTTGGAAGTACAGTACGACCGTTGTGAACTGGTCACTTTCCACGGGTAGGCAATATTTCCACGGACGCAATAATATTAGATTCCAAACACTAATTATAGGAATAATCATGAAAAATTTAAATAATGAGGCACCGGGCAGAACCCAGTGCTTCATTAATTAAAATTTTACTGATGATGATGTTTATTATCTGGTAAACGCATGCGTGGACGTCACTGCCACCACGCTGAGTACGACCAGTCCATGGCGACAGTACAGTATGGGCGAAAACCTTAAAACTATCATGAATCTGTCACATTAGCAACTAGATACAGTAAGAGAGAACACAACGTGGATGGAGTGTGGGAAATATGAATCAACGACCCGAGGTGGTGGCATTAAACTGTCAAATATTGGAAAACCCCCAACAAGGGTCATTCATTGATTTTTATCCCCCGTTTTCTGCCTGAGTTCTGTTCTGTATTCATACCACGATTAAACTTAAATTAAGTGAATGAGGATTACATTTTTAAAGAAAAAACACCATCGGTGGTCTGTTTACTTTCTTGCTTGACACTGTTTTGTGTCGAGGCATTTCACCCACCTCGTAACGTCAATCAGATGCATAACGACCAATCAGGTGCGTTCTTACATGGCGGTCTTCCGCGTAGACAGGGTTCCACGCGTGGTGAATCTTGCACATTTCTTAATATATGTATTGTATCGGGTAACGATGGATACACACATCAACAGTGGTATGATATACGGTACAGTCGCCGTGGATTGCTCGTAACCCACGCGTGGACAGTGATTTATTATGCTAGTAAATTTGTTTATCCAATTAAATGAAGTTACTAAGAGACATAGACTCCGCTATATTAGGTTCAGGATGGCTGAAAAGCACCCAATAGTAATTTAATATTAGGTGCCCGTCAGCCATTTTGTTTTATCATTGTATCCACACGCCTCAGCTTTTAATTTGCACGTACGTACATGCTGCAGCGCAGTCATACAGAAGACCCACCATATAAAATAACCCCGTCGTATAAACATTGCATTCGATTGAATGAAACTGTTATAATAAAATGCCAAACCAGCCCAAAACATTGGCGGTTATAGAACAAGTCACGAGTGATTTATTAGAATGCGGAAGCAAAATTTCTCCCCTTGTTGCGTATGTAAACATCGTCTGCTTTGTTTAAATTTTTCGAGAAGAGCGCACCATTTAACTATTCGTTGAGTTAACTTCCCCAATGACATTTTAGCATGCCGTGCATAATAAATACGTTACAGGGTGTTTAGTTGGCAGATACAGTGTCATATACGGTTCAGAGAAAACAATATTAGGTTCGGCTTCGCCTCACCTAATATTGCTTTCTCTTCGCCGTATATGACACTGTATCTGCCAACTAAACGCCCTGTAACTTATAGTCCACGCATACGTTTTACCGGGTAATATAAAAAACATTATTAGCAAAATTTTAATTAATGAAGCACCGGGTTGTACCCGGTGCTTCATTAATTAAATTTGTGATAATTATTCCTCTAATTAGTGTTCGGAATCTAATATTATTGCGTACGTGGAAATATTGCCCACCCGTGGAAAGTGACCAGTCCACGGCGGCCGTACTGTACTCTACGCTAGATGAAGAGTAAACACAACAATACAATGAAAGTATAATACTCGGAACAGAAGAGAAACCTTTTTTGCAGACCGAGTGGAAATACTTGGTCAACACCGAAGAACATATTTAGAAACGAGGACTCAAAAAATTAAAGCAAGAAAAACAAAAGGGAAGATGGGAATGCTGGACACCACTCTTAGTATTCTAACCTGTATATCATACTGTTAACGTTTTACTGAGAAAATAATGTCTTGAAGCCAAGAAGCTAAAGACATAGACAAAACATAACGTCTACAAAAGCTTTCGTCTTGAATCCAAAGCCAATAATGCATTCGCCATAACTTTAATGTGTGGGAGAGTAATGCCTGGATAGCAAGTTTCAAAGCAAGATACACACGCAATGTTATTTAAACTAAACAAAAATCTTCTCTATCTAAACATTGTTCTTGAAGAGGAACTCAGAGACGTCAATTTCCACACACGTCTTGAACTAATTCTGGAAAAAAAATCTTGCTGGAATTAGACTTTGTTACACGAAGACATATTCAAGGTTATTACAACAGTGAAAATTGGTATTCTCATTCCTGAAACTCTTGAGGAAATGCATGTAATAATGAAAGGTATTTACTATTTACGCACTAAGCCACATTCTATAACTATCAGAGAATCATTGTTTGAAGTGGTGTATGGGTACCAAAGTGTTCCCCGCGGGTAACCACTATAACGTAAGTGTAAAAAGAAATATATTCGCATAACTGAACCCTTTGAACCCGAAAGACCGGAATCGTGGTATAACCTGGCTTCATTAAGTAGACAGTTGTTCTGTGAATTTGTTAGGTTTGTCGTCCCCCTAGTGACGGATATACACTCTTTCAACTGATGATACTGAACTGCTGTGAAAGATACCACCAGGGTTCAAAGGGTTTAACTTAACCCTTTAAACCCCAGTGGCCCTTTGTCCGGCCAGAAACATTATACGTCATAACATCATTAAATAGGATGGCTGTTCAGTAAAAGTGTAGGGTAGACCAATCAATATTTTCAACGTGCAGCCCCAAGGCTGCATGTTGAAAATGTTGATTGCTCTGGACCAAATAATGAATATGGACTCTTCTAATTGCTGCCATTAAACTGGCATGGCAGATACCACCTGAGTTCAACGGGTTAAACAATCAAAGTTGTTCTCCAAAATAACACTCCGATTATAAAAGAAAAGCAAGAGGCAATTTCCAGTAAGAAATAATGTACCGATCTTCAACACACATTTGTCTACAAACATACACACAAACATTTGCATTTAAGGACTTCAGAGTTGTCAACTCTTCCCGTTTTCTCTTTGTAATTTTTAAGCGTGGTGTAAGAGCTGAAGCTTCGGTTTTCTAGAGAATATTCTGGGACAACATCACTTTTAAAACCGATTACTCAGGGCCGAAATTTACAGTATTGTTATACCAGTTACAATTTAGGTTTGGTACTAGACATACATCCCATTCGCGAAGTATCAACATTTGGGGAGCATTTTAATCCTTTACCCAACACAACAATAGACGACACATGGGCAACCACTGACTTGAATAATTTGAAGTTTCATTTTTGGTCTGATCCCGTTCCAATGAGCCAACATAAGCCATGTTTCTGAGGTAAAAGTTGAATAAATAGAGATTATTATGATAGTAATGTGATCCGGTCTGTCGTATTCCGTCTCGTTGACGAGGTCAGATAGTCAACGAGACCGAATGCACCAAATCAGATCACTTTATTGTCATAATGATCTGTTTATTATATGCCGTTATGGAAATTCACTTTTCACACGAGAAATCAATATAATGGTAAATAATGTGCAATTGTAGGTAGAACTACATTTATTTTCAAACAAACAAAGAACGCTTGAAAAATAATGGGGACTTCTCAAAATAGCGTTTCGAAGTTTCCAAATTTGACAGTATTCAGCATTTCATTCTTCCACATCAGAGTTAGATTAACCCTTTACCCAACGTAACGGCCAAAACCGGCCAGCGCTATTCTAAAAAATCGCCAATTAATTTTCACTATTTTTTTCATTTTTTGTCTCAAAAACATAGGTTATGACCCCTCGTTGGAACGAGCTCATCGAGCTCGTTCCAACGAGGGGTCATAACCTATGTTTTTGAGACAAAAAATGAAAAAAATTAGTTATTCAAGAATTTTTTTTTGCAAGTGTCGTCTGCTTTTCACGTTAGGTAAAGGGTTAAATCAGCAATAAAGTAAGAAAACAAAGATATTTCTTTGTGATTAATATGGGTTAATACAAATAAAATTGGTTAAGAACAATATTAGAAATTCACGTTATTCGATAGTGTTTATTTACACAAATGAAGCGTATCTAGAAACGGTTGGGTAACCTGTGCGCACCCTATTGACATTCTGCAGTTTCGACCTCGTTCTGAGACCAATCATCTAATACTGAATCGAAAAACCACTCAGTGTGGTCCGGCGATCAGGATTCGCTTGGTGAAAAACACGGCGTATCATTGATAGGTCCATAATAAATGATGTGATTTGAAGGCAATTTCTATAAATGACGCTAATATGATTTTATCGTTTCATTATGCTAATGACTTTCCTATCCACTTAACATGGGAGCGCGTTGGCTCAGTGGTTAGAGCACTGAACTTCAAACCGAAAGTATCATAGTTAGATCCTAACCATACTAAACAGCTAGACATTCATTCCAATTGCCTACGTGGATGCATGTGTGTGCTAAGGCGTACAGCACGTCGATGGTACACTTGTCTCCAACCGCTGCTCATCCTGCTTGTCTGGAGTTGGTACCATTATATATATTATATATTATAAAACGAAGTTCTGAGATAAACACTCTCGTAAACAAGGTTCTGACTAAATAGATGTGGTATTGTAGTCAGAAAGAAAACAAAACTGTCAAAAAAAAAATAAAAGCAATTGGTGGAAAATGCCTCTGGATAAACTTTTAAAAGATGTTTATATACCCCAACACCAAGTTGACGTATACATATTTCAAAACGAGGATAGCTCAAAATAATTCGAATAACATTTTTTATTATACGGTAAACGATAGATTATAGAAGAAATTGCGGAAAGATAGAAATCGTATCCCTCACTGTGAAAATATAGAAATTTTCATTTTCACAATATCAATCAAACGGCGGTTTTCAAACCACCGCTTCAAGGTGAATACGAGTCAAAATATCACTGTAAATAATCAGTTTGTTCTAGAAACAGATACTGAAAATAAAATCTAGTGTTTTTGAGTGGATACCGATCATTTCCAGCAATAATTCAACAAGTATTCACCTTCAATTGATGCATGAAACCCGCTAATCCAAACATGGCCTGAAAGTCCGCGATATAAGATTTTGGTTTGGTACGTCCTTTCAAAGGACGTACCAAACCAAAAACGTATATTACAGACTTTCAGGCTGTCAGGGCGATAGCGAGTTTTCTCCATTGTTTATACTGGAATGTAAATAATAATCTAATAAGAATAAAAATAATAACAATTTTGGTAATTGGTATAGTATTAAAAATAATACTTATTATCATATGTGTAAATAATCTTCTTTCAATTAACGCGAGTATCATTTCACTCAGACTATTACGCTGGGTCACATCAAAGGTATCGGGTTGCGTTATCAGAAGCGCTTATATACTAGCAACCAAAGCGAAAGGGACTTGTCAAATGAAACGCAAATTGTCCAAACTCAAAGAGTCAATTTTTCATTTCGCTCTGTTTGTCGGAAGGATCTAACAAAGTCGTTGGTGTCCAGGTAGCGGAGCTACGCTGGAAAATAAGTGAACGGCTTGCGAGAGAGAGCTGCCGTATGAACATTTTGGTGATTTAAGTTGGCCAGGTAGTGGAACTACCCTGGAAAATAAGTGGACGGCTAGCGAGAGAGAGAGAGCTGCCGTAGGAACATTTTGTTAATTTAAGTGGTGATTGGAATCAATAGTAATGAGACAGTGAGTGGTGCAGAGTGGAAACGTGATAACTTAGTGGAACTGTGTACCTTGAACCCGGAGAAGTGTTGGTGAATCTCTGGACGATAAAACATCTAAAAGTGACACTATAATATCTAAAAGTGCACAAGAAGAACGGCGACCAAACCAGTGTTAGCATTGGAAGAGAAGAAGGCGGTAAAGTGACATTTTCTCTTTCCTCTGTGAAAAACAAAAGATTCTTTGTGGGAAGTCTCAGTATGTATTATATCTTCTTATTTTATGTATTAAACTTGTCATTTTCTTAAATCGCGTTGATTATCATTGGAGGAAAAGTCATTGACACCTACAGGACTAGAATCCCAAAATAGTCGATATCACCAAGGGGTTCTGTAGCGGCGAGGCGTAGGTTCACACGCAGAGTTAGCTGCACTCCCAGAGTGGGGCTGGGTGCGATTGAACCTATTTCTCCCAACCGGTCCACGTGGTGGGCCCCATATCGGCGACACAGGCCATCTTTGGACTAGAAATCCGCCAGCTGAATCAGATTGCAAGACACTGTCTGATCCGATTATCGATCAAATCACTTCCGCGTATCAATGATTCAATGCGCTGTTTACTTTCATGCACCAATTCAAGGTTGAAACGAGTGGAATTATCAGATTCTTATAAACAGTGTATAATAAAAAGAAAATCTAGTGTTTTTCAGTGGATACCGAAAATTATCTCATTTGTGACCGAGTCAAATGGTTATATTTGCTCGCACAAGCGCTCGCGAAAAATAAACATTGTCTCGGTCACTCATGAGATAATTTTTGTTATCCACTCAAAAACACTAGATATCCTCAATCCATTATCTACAAGAACTCGATCATGAGCAAATTCTCTACATTTTCTGACCTTTATATAGACATATTTATTCTCCGCCACCAGAGGAACAGGTGGACCAATATAAGGCATTTTTGTTTTATCTAGTCTTCCATCGCATGCTGCTGTTTCTTTGGAGTTTGTGATATTGCAACAGCTACCAGGTATGTATCTTTTGTCAGCTTGGTCTATTGCTGAAAAGAAAAATAGGAAATCTTTATTCGATTGTTAGAAGAGCTGATAATATAATTTTATACACGCTGTTATCCGACTGTTGTCTGCTATTAACCATTTCAACGCCAATGCTCCAAATGGTATCGTCTTATATACTACCGTACACTGCGAAATGGGCCAGCCTATTTGCAAATGAGGGGAGGTTCTGTAATAATGTAATGCGTCAGCCAAACAGCTGTAGGATTAAATTATCACTAATCCCATGCCCAAGGAAATGTTTATTGAGCTGTATTCTGACGAAAAGACAACTTTGGCTTTACGGAAAATGTACATACCGGGTTGAACGGGTTAGTCCTCAAATTATCGATCGTACATAAGAGTTGAAACGGTTAACCGATTAACCAGTGATCAACGTCTTGGTCGATCAAAAAAGTAATTGATCGATTAACCGTTACCTTTGAACTACTGCATTTTCTGGGTTAACAAAGGAACAAACTTGCTCCAAAAAGGCAAACATTGTCACACTGACTCACATCAATTATATGAGACAGAGTAAAGCCTGCAAGTTACGTGATGACATACTTGTTCACTTGCATGATCATTATACTGTATCAGTAGCTGGAACTGGCCATTCTTCAGTTAACCTTTACCCAATGCGGTAGCAGACGACATTTGCAAAATAGATTCTTTAATAACAAAAATTTTAAATTTTTGTCTCAAAAACATAGCTTATGATCCCTCATCGGAACGAGCTCGTTCCAATGAGGGATCATAAGCTATGTTTTTGAGACAAAAATTGAAAACATAATAAAATCTGAATGGAAATTTTTGTATGTAGAGATTTATCCATGTGATTAATCGATAAAGAAAACCCTTTAAACGTTTCAGCTCTGTCGTACATGTCTGGAAACGGTTCTCTGGATTTGGGCGTAATTGCCAATTCATGATTCTAACTCTCAGTTTCAATCAAACTTATATAAGCGTGAGGTAACATAGACGGCTGTTCATCTTTCTCGTAACAATACCCACAGACAACACCCCATTCTCGACTATCCATAAATAAATAGTAGCATCTACAGACCCTTTCTAAAGAGGGGGAGGCAGGGGCGTAACTAAGGGGATGCTCCCAATAAGTTTTCCAGTCGGGTCATTTTCATCTGGATTGGAATCTTAGATATCGATTCCCTCTTGCATGTAATCATGCACTTTCTTGAAAGATTTGATTTGATTCTTTGACTTATGCCACACACACAGTCGGCTATTCAAATAGAGGCCTGGGGCGCGGTGGCGTTGCGGTAACCGGTTCTCGTCAGGTCACCGAAGTTAAGCAACGTCGAGCCCGGTTAGTCCTCGGATGGGTGACCATCTGAGCGATCGATTCGGACTTCCGCGTTGTGTCCTTGGGCAAGGCACTTAACCCCGATTGTCCACATGGGGGCACGATGACGCCGTGTACTAAGGCGTACTGCGCGTGGACGGTGCGCATGTCTTCAACAAGTCTAACCCCGCCTGTGCTGCAGTGCGGAGTTATGATGTTGGGGAGCTGGCAGCTGCTCGTCGTTGCTCGGTGGTTCTCTCCGGGTACTCCGGCTTCCTCCACCCGTAAAACTGTCACGGTCATGATTAGCCATTGTGCATACGTATGTGACCTTAAACACCAATAAATAAATAAATAATAAACAGAAGTCTGTGGTACCCGATTCTACCCAGTACGATTAGTTCGGCGTACGGTAGATTCTAATTAACCGTTTATGACTGTAATTATCCTGACGTTCAAACGTCACTGGGAATTCAGTTTCTTCAAAGCTTTTTCAAAATGCGAAGCCAAACGTAGGAAAGTACCAATAACAAGATATTTTTCACATGATGATTATTTGATTGAGGGCTAGATTATTGTTGGTGGTCTGAATTTGTTATTCAAAACTTGTTTTATTACAATTTATTGGAGAGTGCCCACGGGCACTCTCCAATAATTTGTAATAAAACAAATTTATATAAACAAAATATTATTTGTGTTTGACTGAATATGAAATATAAGCAAGGAGATTATGGATTTTGCTCTGGTATCCTAATTTTTTGAAAGCCCTGATAGTGGCTTCTAGCACTCAACCAATTAGAAGTCTTGACAGCAGGATTATATTAGTATTTTAAGCTGCGATCATATTTGGCTCAACGGTTATCACTGAGCACTATTCGGGAGAAAATAGGAATTTGAGGTTAAAACTTTAAAAAATCGAAAAATAATAACAAAACAAATGACCACAAAGTATCAACGTGCTGTTTTATTCCGTACGTAATAAAAACATACAAAAAGTATCAAAGGGTTAAGTTAAACAAAAAGATTCCGTACACAATAACACGTACAAAGGTATCAAGGGGTTAAATAAGAGGTTTGGAGGCATATGCGTCACGACAAGTGTTTATCCATAAACAAATTTCAAAGAAAGAGTTATTTTTAACTCTAACGCCGACTGACTAATCCTCTAACTATACCATCAATATACAGAACCGCGCATACGTTTGAATGGGTTAAGAATTATCGCACGAGATTGCTTTGGCCCAGGATATCACCAGAGCCGAAGGCTCGAGTGATATCCTGGGCCAAAGAAATCGAGTGCGATAATTCATAACCCTTTCAAAAGTATGTGCGGTTATGTATTTATCACACTCAACCCATGTAACAACCAGTCTACACGAAACCTGAACTAAAAGCAACTTTAACTGGATAATTTCTTCGTTTCATTCGTTGCCAACAAGACATCAATGTTAGTTGGCGGGGTACCAACCCTATTTGTTTTTTTAAATTTTTACGGCATTCAACTGGTCGAAACCAATTGACACCAATTAGTGTCACGGTCACGATGATCGGATTTCAAATATTGACTAAACTGCAGGGAATAACGCAACAAAACGTTTTCAAATAGCAAATAAGTTTAGCACACTCCATCATTATAAGACCAGTTGTAGAAAGTATTTGTCAAGGAACAAGCAGTCAAAATGTTATTTTTATTTTGGAAATTGTTGACTTGAATCTTATTTTTTAAATATCCCGGGTAAACAAATCTAAATGAGGAACTTGGAATGTCTAAGCGATCTCGATTCCGGTGCATTTGCCCAATGATTGACGTGATTTATTTAGGCGGGTTTCTTCTCTGTTTACGTTGGAAACGAAATCGAACGTGTTTTGTATCACCACATGTGCGATACAACTTTATTTTTATCGTAAGGCAGAAGAGTGGAAATCCCAGTCGATAAATAATCCCCACACCATTCCCCTGCAATCGGTTGTCTTCGCAACGCGCCTGGGGATTGTTTATCACCAGCTCCGCCTTTTGTAAAGGGAGTAAAAGATATAAATTCTTTCGATTTTTTTCTTTGCCAAAGTACTTTATGACTGCCCATTGAAGCCAGCACTTTCCAGCTAAGGCCTTTCTGATTACTACATGTAACATATTAAGTTCGTGCCAATAAGGACCATGAAAAAACTATATTTTAACCCTTTACTTAACAAGAATGCCGGGGGCGCGGTGGCGTTGCGGTAACCGGTTCTCGTCAGATCACCGAAGTTAAGCAACGTCGATCCCGGTTAGTCGTCGGATGGGTGACCGTCTGAGCGATCGATTCGGACTCCCGCGTTGTGTCCTTAGGCAAGGCACTTAACCCCGATTGTCCACATGGGGGCACGATGACGCCGTGTACTAAGGCGTACTGCGCGTCGATGGTGCGCATGTGTTCAACCAATCTAACCCTGCCTGTGCTGCAGTGCGGAGTTACGATGTTGGGGAGCTGGCAGCTGCTCGTCGTTTCTCCACGGGTACTCCGGTTTCCTCCACCCGTAAAACTGTCACGGTCATGATTAGCCATTATGCATAAGTATGTGACCTTAAACACCAATAAATAACACGAATGCCAGACGACACTTGGAAATAAAATTCTTGAATTTTTTTTATTAAATTTCTTTTCCCATCAAAAACATAGCTTATGATGCCTCCCTCATTGGAACAAGATCGCACCAATGAGGGGTCATAAGCTATGTTTTTGAGATGAAAAAAAATAATAATGTAAATTGAATGGTGATTTTAGTGAATAGCGGTGGCCGGTTTTTTGTTATTACGTGGGGTAAAGCATTTTAAACACCAGCTAAAGAAAATGACAATAAATAACTGAATGTTTAATGTACAGCTCAGAGAAGATTAGGGCACATCGCTAAAAATAAGATGGTTTACGCGGAATCGTGATTTTCAGTACTGTTGATATCTTCTAAACTGTATTGCGAATGGAGTAACCGTGTGCATTTTGACAGAATTAATGAAAAAGCAAATGTTGATTACAATAAAACCAATTGGCAAGGGAAACAAAACACCCTTTTTGTGAATAGCGCCGAGAATTTACGACCATTAGGTTGTGTAAAGGGCTAAAACTAATGTTGGTATGAATGGTGTTATACACTGGATGCGATGTGAGCAATGCCATCATGCTATAGTTATTTTTTTTCCTCTCGGTTTGCCATTTCGAGCAATGAATAAATCTCTTTCTAGAAAAAGCAAATGTTGATTACAATAAGACCAACTGGCAAAGGGAAACAAGACATCAATGGATGTTCCACTTTATAAAGATTTTAATTCGTCTTCTCTATACAACGAATTAACCCTTTACCCAACGTAACGGAAAAAACCGGCCAGCACTATTCACAAATATCGCCAATTAATTTTCTTTATTTTTTTCATTATTTGTCTCAAAAACATAGGTTATGACCCCTCTTTGGAACGAGCTCGTCGAGCTCGTTCCAAAGAGGGGTTATAACCTATGTTTTTGAGACAAAAATGAAAAAAAATAGTTATTCAAGAATTTTGTTTGCATGTGTCGTCTGCTTTTCACGATAGGTAAAGGGTTAATGACCTTCTTTTGTAATCAAGAGAAACCAAATATCAGTTCTTAATTGGTTTTGCTCCAAGAGCGAACAAAAAGTAGGTAGGCATTTCCAAAGGGAGCCCAATACGGTATTTTCGCCGTAATATTTTACGATAGAAGCACCGGTAGATGGTGTGTGTTGTCGGTACTTTTGTACTATTTTATTTATCATTGGGCTTAAACCGAAAAAATCCCTACATGTATCCAATCTCGCTTCAACGCGTAATCTTTATTACCAAATGAATCCAAACCGAGACTACGTTTATTTGCCATTTTCGCAACACGTGACACACGAGTTAGATTTTGGAAAAATAACAATTTGGTGGTCACATCATTCATTGGGTGAAGATGTAAAATAACAAACAGGAAATAAATCACTCATCCGACATTGAATCCAGACGAATGATGGATCACTCGCCACCAGTCTACTTCTTGAGGGCCATGGGTTAGACTCATTCCCGATGAAAACCAACAAATAAGAACAATAAGCACAATGAGAAATGCGAGGTTGGTGACCAACAATAGCGACTGTGTGAAGTTTGTGGGATTCATAGCGATGAACTGAGAACGCGTGACACAAATACGTATAGCTTCGTAATGAAAGACATTTCAATTCCAGTCACGTCTACACGAACTGATGTACTGAGTTGGAAAGAAACGGAAGTATTTATTTTTTATTACATGCCTGTTCTGTGAAATCTCCATCCCCATCCACAACAGCACTAAGCCATGCGGAAAATGAAACTCGGGACTATTTTAAATAGAAGCGAAGTTTCTCTGGAATTTTCTACAAATCGTGCACCGCAATAACACTTTGAATCCGTGGCGATAATTAAAAATCGTCCCCTGAGTTCCAATGTGTTCTATGTGCCAGTGGGCACATAGAACACATTGGAACTCAGGGGACGAAATAGTAACACTGGGCACCGAATGACTATAATAGGATATACGGATTTGAAGTTTCATGGAAAGCGGCCATCGGTTGCAAAGATATGAGCCCAGACGGTCTGACCCTTAAGAGGTTTTTCTTTTGTTGCAAACTCACCACACCCCTACCACTTGAGGACAAAGTGATTACCACTTAAGGAAACAATACCCGATACTTAGACAATGGAAATATTTTGTGTTAGGCCACACCTCCCGCCACTCCAACAACTAAAGATACTGATTGTCCGCCTGAACGGACGAACGGAGCCTATCGTTATATCCCCCGTAATAATAATCACATTTCAACAAATCGCTCATCTCTCGAAATCCTTAGATAAGAAAGCTCTGATTATCCCTGTGGTCCCAAGTGTCGCTTCCTCACACGCCTCCTTTTCCTCCTAATACCCAAAACGAACTAAACGGTTTGCTGTTATCCTGTACGTCTTTCTCCCTAATTTTCCTGGTCAACATACTCTTTCCCTCCTTTGTATCCCCCACGTTTCCTTCTTTCTCTCGTCACACTTCCTAAGTATTCTCCAGTGAACTTGTTTTGTCAATACTCTTTGGACATTCTAAGAGAAAGAAAGTGCTTCGGAGTCTTGATAACTCCGAAATTACACACATTTGGCTCTCGTTGTCATCATCTTGCCCCATGTTTCCGCTAATCTACAGCGACCTTAACCTAAGTTTGAACAACAGTGCCCCCCCCCCCCCCCGATGAGGCATCCTGGTACTCCTCATATACTGGGTTCCCTTTAGCACGTAGTCTACCCAGTGACCTCTTCGCTCTGAGCCCACAATCCTCCCCCCCCTCGCCATTTTCAATCAAATCCTCCATGATTCTCAACCTGACGACATTTCGTTACCTTGAGCCGTTGCCTCCTTCCTGGTCTGAGATCTCCGAAGAATAGTTTTCCGTTAACTCTTTCATTTGCCCCAGTCCACTCCGTCTTGTTATTAGAATGCCAAAATATTCTGAAACATCAGTTTACACTACCGCCCACCAGCGAGATTTACCAAATAGTTATGGTAACACAGTTTCATAAAGTCGATCAAGTCCTTGTTTCTCAACCTTCCGAGCTCACCTATGACTGGTTTCAGTGCTGCGACATTGCTCGATCCTGTTATCCATCTCCTTGTATAATTCTGCAGAGTTTCTAAACTTCTTACAATCGAACGCAAGGAGAGGGCACTTATCCCTTGCATCCAACGTACGTTGCCCGCAAGTTGCTCGTATTTCCCGCTAACGAATGTAATCGAACGCACGGCGTACGCACGGCTCACGCACGACGTAAGTGGGTGACACTTGCGTCGTCGCACGGATTTCGGTTGCACCGCCGACGTAAAAATTATCAGTTTGCTCTTGTATTTCGACAAGTTAAGAGATTCAGTTTGAAAGTTTTTCTTTGCGTTTTTTATTCTTTAAGTATTCAAATCAACATGCCTATATGACGTCCAATGATGACGAGGCCTTCACTTCATCAGTATATATACCCAGGGGGAAACTGACGATAGCTCGTGCGACTTTCGCGCGACCTTCGTAAAACCGACGTAGGGCGTCGGTGCGAATGTCTTGCAAGTGACGCGCGACCCGTACGTTAATCGTACAATTCGCACGGCCAACGTACGCTGGTTGCAAGAGAATCGAAAGAAGTGAGTACGAATCCCACGGGCATCGCACGTTGCAAGTGGAGTGTCTGTTCCTAAGAACATCGCACGTGGCCCCTGAGACTCGCACGCCAGACTTACTCATGTCTTACGATGCACTTGCAACTCCTTCTCAGCTGTTCTGGGGCCCTACGACCACCCACGGCAACCACGGCAGTAAAAAATCGCAGAAGACCCACGATCTCCAAAAACGTACGACCAGTTATGACCAAGGCTCAGATGAAACCATGTCTTGTAACCCATTATTGGAACGGCTCGCTCAGCTCGGACCAATAAAGGGTCACATGATATGGTTTTGTTGAAATTGTTTTGAAAAATTTGAATTCAGCAACACAGAATACCACATGCAGTTTTCGTTTTTATTTCTTGATTTCGTCTTGTTTTTCCAGAATTTTACTGACGTTAGTATGTTGCGAGTAAGGCCATTTATGTGATCACGGCATTGTATCACTCAAATAACACACCACTTCATATTAGCCATTGCACATAAATATGTGACCTTAAATACCAATAAATAATAATAATTGTCATCATAGCTAATATGGAAATTTTCAAGAAGAGTGCATAAGTTAAGTACACGCCATAGGACTTTAACACTTACGCTGCCGAAAACGACTGTTGTCACCTATTTTATGATGATTAGCGGTGCGTTCTGGGATGCACAGATCAAACCTACCATCTGGTTAATTGCTGCAAAGGGCCCAGAGAGCCCTTTCCAACAATTAATCACATGATAGAGTTTCAAGTATGTCATATATTTATTTTATTAAACTCCCTCGCATACAGGCGCACAAAGAGGTCTAACATATATGGACAACGTGGGCGTGGCAGTAAAACGGTTAATGGAAAAAAGTTCCCTGATTATTCCCTTCCCTAGAATATAGAAGTAAGGTTCATTTTTGGCTAACCAGCGAAATCATATGATTTTCCAAATGCCATTAAAATGTTATCGACAAAAAAAACAAGCAAAAAGAAAAACGAAAAAAAAACCCCAAAACAAACGAAAAATAGATTATTACGTTTTAACAAGTCTATGGCCGAAGGGTTAGCTTGCATCTAATTTCAGCACTATAAAAATCTACTTTATTGCTTGAAAAGTTCTCAAAAATAGCAGAACCTGGCATTTTTTGTGTATGTTATAAATAAACAATTAATTGTCTACAACGCGCCATTAACTGCATGCTTTACGTCGTAGACTCTGCCTTCATTTTCTTTTGATATCATCTTTTTGTAACACATGTGGTGCAGGTTTTGGCAATAAAATGTCAAAAATTGAACTTCTTGTATATGTATTAACTTGGTAGGGTTATAGGTTAATATCGTTAGTTAGATTTTAATATCACGCGAATTCGTTTGTGCTGCAATTCATTGAATAGTGCTAATGGACTATAATCCATGATAAGAAGGCTTTCTCATTAAAACAAAATATTTTCGCGTCTGCATAAAAAAACCCAACTCTGGCGCTTTGGATGGTATCGTCTCATACAATAATGTCTGTGGGGAAACAGAAAAATCCATTCTGCATTTGGAGGGACGTTTAGTAATAATTTAATTCTGATTAAATTATTACTAATTCTCACTATCTATGTTTTGTTCATTGTGTTTTCTCCTCTAACATCATTTGACATTTTTTGTTCTCTAAAACTGCGATATGTTTTCTTGCAATATCGCAATTTTTGCTCCGGCAATAAACACTACTTATTTGACAGATAAGTTTAGACATTCTAAGAGAAAATGCCCCAGGGTCTTGATTATTCTCAAAGTATACATTTGGCACTCTTTGTCATAATCTTGCCTAATCTTTTTTATGATGTGCAGCGACCAGGACCCAGTCAGTTATGAAACATGAGCGAAAATTACGTTTTGGATCCTTCACGGGAGAGGGTCATATAACAGCGTATCTTAGCTTCTGCAGTGCGGCCATCGTGAAAGATCACTTTCCATGGGTAGGAAATATTTCCACGGATGCACTAATATTAAATTTTAAACACTAACTGTAGGAATAATTATCAACAATTTAATTAATGAAGCACCGGGTACATCCCGGTGCTTCATTAATTAAGATTTTGATGCTGATTATTTTTATTACCTGATAAATGCATGCGTGGACATCACTGCCCACGTGTAGATTACGAACAATCCACGGTGACTGTACTGGACAAAAAGACGAGAATTCCATTGGTTTTAACATTTCACACTGGATAAATAACACACTTGAAGATGATTACATGGTTGGGAGTCCTTTTTGAGAATGAATTTCTTATAAATGGCGGCCGACACTTTTGGAACATCACCTGCCGAATTCGGCGGCGACACAAATCATGCAAACGCATAAAGCAATCTTTATCAGTCTACGCATGCGTGGATTTTCCCATCAGGCAAGCAAAATAATTTGTATTGGAGTCAATGAAAAAAAACAGCAAAGTTAAGATTTTAGAAAAACGTCGCAGTTTTTCGGGTATTGGGGACAGACATTCTCGATGAAGGATATTTCGTCTATATATTTTTATGCAGGAACAGTGTTTTAATACCTACTTTCTGTTTGAAAATTAGAATATTTATAAATTTTCACCGTGAATTACCATATTAAATGATTAAAATCGACCACCTGAGTCGACTATAGAGATAAGAAATCCAATATGCTTCCAGTTATAAAATTTAGCTCGACGTCATTTAATGCTGTATAAATTTCAGAATTTTATGATCATCTGGAATGTTTAATCTTTTTAAATATATGCTTCCCAAAAGATATCTGGATATGTCTTAGTAATATTTTGGATCTCTCTTATTGTCTGGCGCAAATGAACCACCTGCCACCTCCTCGTGTAGGTAGATACTTCAAACATCAAACCATGATCTGAATTGCCTGTAATACATATTGATGTTTTAACTGGTTGAGTGCTAGAAGCCTCTATCAGGGCTTTAAAAAAATGAGGGTACCACAGCAAATGCCAACATTTTCTTTGCTCATGTTTCATATTCAGTCTAATGCAAATAATTTTTTGTTCATATAAATTTGTTTTATCACAAATTATTGAAGAGTGCCAGTTGGCACTCTTCAATAATTTGTAATAAAACAAATTTTGATGAACAAATTCAGACTTCAGACCACCAAAAATAACGTAGCACTCAACCAGTTAATATTTGACAAGTCGAATCTTCTTTCCTTAGAATTGTTTGACTTGATGTTGAAAGAGACCCCCCCCCCCTGCCACGTACATATCACAACTGTGATTGGGAGAGGATAACTCTTGGTTTCCTATGATTGCTGGATTTGTAACAGAAAAATTCAAGACCGTATTGCGACAGAAGTTGCTCAAAGGAGGAAATGAATCTGCACAAATAAGGCCATGGAAGAAGCACATCCAACTGCTGTCCCATAGCATCTTGATAACGTCTGAAAAAAATGATTTGTGAAGCACAGTGTCAAGAAAGTTCGCCAGTCTCTCTGCAGAAATCGTTAAGATTATTGTCACTTCTGTTTTCAAAGAATATGTAAAAAAGTGCACTCCGTTGTTAAAAGATGGAGAGGGATAAGATGTGCAGGAAAATCACTTCGAGAGCAACCTGTTGTTTTTAGACATTAGTATCTGATCCACATTATACAGGAAATGAAATGAATTATTTATCGCTTTATCAGTGAATAACTGTGGGGTGGGAGTGGTAAGTTTTGTATGAAGTGCAGCTTTGACGGAGTGGGATTGTGAGAGGGTGTGTTAAGTTGTATGAAGTGCTAAAGCTAAACACGCCCATCCCACATTCATACTCAGATAAAGCAAAAGTTCAGTATAGTTGCATGTACTATATTTTACTGAGAGACGGTCAAAGGCCTCGTCATTTATACCACACTATGACGTGTATTGCGAACTGTGAATCAAGCATATCAGTTTTTGTAAGGATGACAGTTGTATAGTTTTCAACATAGGCATACACAGTCTCGAATACTCAAGAGGAAAACTAACGTGAAAACCTACGCGAATATTAATTCGTAAATTAGTTTATCAATATTGTACTGAATGTAACCCACCTCTGTTTCGACAAAGACCCACTATTCAGTGGACAACCACCACTAATGACTGATTTGAAAAAAATAAGAAATTCATCGTCTTCTCAGTCAATCTGGTGCAACTACATTCAAATCACTCTAAAATCAGTTGGGTTAAAAATCAACCCAAATCAACTGGATTTGGGTTAATTTTAACCCAACTGATTTTATAGTACAAGTGGGTTCATATTCACTCAACCCAGTTGATTTGTGTTAATTTTTAATCCAACTGATTTTAGAGTACACTCAAAAATCAACTCAAATCAACTGGGTTGGGTGAATATGAAGCCAATTGGGTTCACATCCACTCAACACAGTCGATTAGGGTTATTTTTTAACCGAACTGATTTTAGAATACACTAAAAAATCAACCCAAATCAACTGGGTTGGGTGAATATGAACCCAATTGGGTTCATATTCACCCAACTCAGTTGACTTAGGATATTTTTTAACCTAACTGATTTTAGAGTACAGTCAAAAATCAACCCAAATCAACTGGGCTGGGTGAATATGAACTCAGTTGGGTTCATATTCACTCAACCCAGTAGATTTGGATTAATTGTTAACCCAAATGATTTTTGAGTGTAGAAACGTTAGACATATCCACACTTTTTCACTACAGGTGGGCGGAAGAAAATCAAAAAAGGGACAAACATTTATCGAGATATGAAAAACTCACCACAGCCAATGGTACGCAAAAAAGACTAAATGTGTTTGAAGAAAAATAAAGTATAAAACAATGCCTCTGACTTCGAAAGGAGAATCTAAATGTGTTTTGCTTTACAAAATGGAATCGTTTGTCTTGTGTAGTTGCAAAATCAGCATCCCAGTGATCGGAGCATTCTCCAGTTCCACAAAATGACTAACACGGATAGTCCACTGTCATAAAACAATTTTCAGTATGGACTGCACTGAGAAAGTAACCGCAGGAAGAAGTTCGACTAAAAACATTTATTCACAAAATTCCTGGATTCCACAATACCGAAACAGAACTCACGCCGATATTCGATATTCCGTATTGCGAGAAGAGTTTACTACCAGAAGTTGGAATACGGTACCAAAACTTACCATTTTCTTAAAACACCGACATTTATATACATATGACTCTACAATTAAGGAGTGGATGACATGTGAAAACCAATACCACAAGATTTGAGACGTTGATGCTGTAAAGAGTGAACGAATAATTAACCAAAGACTGTTAATCGCCTTCTAGTCTATTAGTTATAAATAACTGTTGATACGTAATTTTACAATACTTATTGTTCGTTGTTAATAATTTTCCACAGGTTCTAGCATTGTAATACCACAAGTTGAACATCCCCGGGCGCTTGAATAACATTTCTTTCATTTCGTTACCTCGCCTGTGAGAAATAATATGCCTGTTCAACCCACCGCCCCAAGTTAAACACTTATGCTTTGCCCTGGGTCACAATTTAGTTTTCGTGTGCGACAGTGAGAAGTCCAGTATTTTGTGAGGATTATTCTTTATATATATTTAATTGCAATATCGTCCAGTTCGTCTGTATCCACCCATTGGGGGGGGGGGGGGGGGGGCATTCCATTTTTTCTGAGGTAATGCTGAGCATGGAATGTCTCGTGTTGTTTCATTACGTTTTCCGCACTTCATTTAGCTTAACAGTATTCATTGATTCGGGCTGTGATCGAACGGTTTGTGGTTACGTTACACATAGTCTGGGTTTACGTTATTCGTAACACTGAATTCATATACAACACCTTCTCTCCATTTGTGGTCAATGAAATGCTCCTTATTTCCAAATGAAACAAAATACTGCATTTTGATTGGCTGAGAGGTACGGTGTAACTTGCAATCCACAGTGGCTTTTTTTTACACCATGTTTAACCACGGAGTAAAAACAAGAATATACAAGTGCAAGCTATATGGCTAAAACGTACCCATTTTTAATTATTAATTCATACCTTTTGCTCTGTTATGTTAGAACAAAAATAAAAACACAGGAAATTTAATATTTATGTGCAATAAAATATTACAGATATGGATGTCATTGAAACTGGCTCATTGAGCCAGTTCCAATCACATCCATAATTGTCTGGTTTTATTTAAGAAACTTACAGAGTACAAATTTTCTATCAGTTTTTGCCCACAATGTAGGTTAAAGTATTAAGTACACCAAAATTCTTGGAAATAAATCCGTTATCCTTGTGTTTTCCAGGGTGTATGGGAATTTACACCGGTTTGGGAACTCATACACCCTTCGGCTTCGCGTCAGGGTGTATGAGTTCTCAAACCGGTGTAAATTCCCATACACCCTGGAAAACACAAGGATAACTAATAATGCCGCCTGTTGTCTCTTCTTGTATTTTGGTGGCTTTGCTGTTTTGTGTATATGTTTCCAACAAAGAGTCAGATAAGTTTCACAAGTTTTTACACGGATTGACTAAGCAAGTAATAAACCATTTGTTTGGGATGAGCGAAACATGGCTAAACCAAGCAACAAATTCTCGTTAAGGGTTCAGAATTATTAGAAGGAATCGCCCCGCCCAGATAGGGGTAGCTCTGCTAATAATGCGGGGGATTAAATATAATTCAATACCAAGCGACCACTTTAATGCTGAAGTGATTGCAGCTGAAATGTAACTCGACCACAAATATGTGGCCGTCATCTCTAATTATAACAAACCGCAAGCAACAGTAAACAGTAAAGTATTTAAGTTCTTTACCAAAAAATAGAAGCATTGCATATTCTTCCAAACACCAGGTATTCGGTTGTGAAAAACTGAGCCAAATGGCGATGAACTTTAAAAATCAGAGTAAACAACGAAATGTCCGACAGCGTCCCCCTGGAAGCAGGAGCTCCCCAAGTATCCGTTCTCAGCCCCCTCCTATACATCATCTACGTCAATGATCTCAAAATCTCCGAGGATCGCGTTCAAATCTCACAATTTGCGGACGATAAAGGTCTCTGGGACTCTAATAATACTGCCAATCTACTTCAAAACCCCTTCAACGCGCTCTCGGCGACCTTGAGCAGTGGTGTGCCAAGTGGAGAATCAAGCTGAACGCCAGTAGAACGCAAAGAATCACGTTCACCCGTAAGAAAAAATAACCGTGACTTTGCCCTAAAACTACTGGACAAAGACCTCCCTGAATGCACAGAGGCGAAATTCCTTGGCATTACCATCGACCAAAACCTATCCTTCAATAAACACACCAACGATATTGCCAGCAAAGCAACCAAACGTATTAATTTACTAAAAACGCTAAAGGGTACATCATGGGGAGCCAACCAGAATATTCTGTTTAAACTATACAAAGCCTTTGTGCGACTTGTACTCGAGTAAGGGGGTATCATCCTAACATACCTAAATCAAACAAATATGGGGAAACTCCAGAAGGTCAAAAATCATGCGCTCAGGGTCGCCCTTCGTGCTCCCTGGGACACACCTAGCAAAACACTCCACGACAAAGCCGAAATTCCTACCATAAAGGACCGCCTGGCATCCCTAGCCGCGAAAAATCACGACCGGTTAGCCAACAGCCAACTAATATCCGAACTACAGGTAATTTGCGAAAGCCGACAAAAACCCCCAAACGCCAAAATTTAATGTAACAACCATGTAAGTATGCATCAGACCGCGGAGGTTAGGGCAGGAAACACCCCATGGTGTGGCTCTTTTGTTAAGGCCTGCCCCTCCCCCTATTTCGGCCGGAAAATACCTAAGGGAAGGCGAGTAAACAGGCAGTAAAACCGCGTCAGCCGTGACCCTACAGGCAGTAATAACGGCTCAGCCGTGATCTTCTACTAGGAAGAACTGTCTTCACCAACTCAACTAATTCACTAAAATCTAATCTCTAAAAATAAACAAATACTGGAAAAGAGAAGGTGTACCTACAGGCAGTAATAACGGCTCAGCCGTGATCTTCTACCAGGAAGAGCTGTCCTCACCGACTCAACCAAATCACTAAAATTTAGTCTCTAAAATAAACAAATACTGGGAAAGAGAAGGTGAACTTACAGGCAGTAATAACGACTCAGCAGTGTTCTTCTACCAGGAAGAGCTGTCTTCACCGACTCAACTAAAACAGGAGGAGGTAAGGGCAGGAAGCACCCCCGGGTGTGGTACTTTGGTAAAGGCCTGCCCCCTCCCTCCAATTCTTAAGGGAAAAAATCAACCCGGCAAATCATAAACTGAACAAAAGAATTGTACTAACTGCTCCCAGTGATCGACAACCATCCAAAAATGCAATCACATATTTTTGTCTATCTTAAAAATCAACTAATTCTGCCTTTTTCTTTTAGCAGGTACACCAAGATGCTTTCTTTTTGTTCGCCAGCAACCCAATAACCGCTATGGAAAATATAACCGATATGGAACACAGTAACCGCTATGGACTCTAAACATCCTCCGCTCCATCCCTAGAAGTGGTCACCCACCTGCAGGGAAGCGAGTGTTGGTCCTGCGCCCCGCTTCTACCCCTTTTTGTAAGTTCTGAAGCGCGCATTTTTGACCCATCCAAATAGGATCCAATACAGGCCTGTGCCCGAACCATGGAAGTTCGGGTCTTTCTTTGGGTGGACCTCGAAAGGGGCCGTTGTTGTCGGCTATCCAAAACACATCAAACTGAACAGCCGGAAATTGATTAAACAGCCTGAGGCAGACTACACTTGCCCCCAAAACACTACAGCACCTTCGGGGAGAGGTAGCACCTTTGTGAGAGAATCTCCTTTCGCTCTGGTCCTCACCCGAGGGTTCAGTCAACGACCTACACAAAGTCATCCAAACACCACTGATCATCCAGCCTGGGACACCTGCCGAGTACGCGAACCCTTTGTCTCCTTTAACACGCCTTGACATGCAGCTACCAAATATTACAGTCACTGAGGATCGAAAGGGGCTTGCCCCACAGCGTCCCTGCGCGCCTTCGGCGTGCGAAAACCATTTATTCACATGATGAACTTTTCAACATCATTGATGTACTCGATCTATTTGTGGTAAATAACGACCAAGACGTAACGTACATAAGCAACAACCCACTCCATCAATCAGATATCCTAGACCTGATTATCACCAGCAAATCACCAACCAGCCAAATGCAAGACATATTTGTAGGGGACGATGATCTAGGCAGTAATCATCTGCCAGTTCATGCCTCTTTGAAATGTAATACAGGCCACACAAGGTACCCTCCCATGAACAGGAGGAACCTGTCAAAAATTGACTGGGCCCTCTTTAGAAACATTATCGAAGTAAAAATAAATGCAAATGTCCCCTTAAATGCTTATGAACTAAAAAACCCTGCACTCACCTTAACGAGGATATCAGCAATACACTAGATGAAATCTGCCCCAAGCAAACAGTAAGGCTACGTATAAACAAAAAATAGCCTAAACAACACTTCAAATAAATAAACAAAGAGGAAAGCTTTCTGGGATTACCTGTCAGAGGATAATGAGAGGATGAAGCACAACTGAAAACCGCGTATAAACGCCTACACGGAGAAGTAAAAATGGCTATAGATAACGACAATCGCGTGAGATGGGAAAAAGCAACAGCAAATCTAGAGGGCTCGTACCAACAATAATGCGCTGAAGATTAGCGACGGAACTGTGGCCCTACACTGCAAAAAATATAGGTTCTCTTTAGAACCAAAACTGGTTCTAATCTTGTCCCTGAGATGGAACCAGTTCTGTTTAAACAGTATTTATTTCAAATCAAATAAATTTATAAACATGAACATTAAACATTAACAGAATTAAACATAAATTGAGGGGGTTTCAGTCGTAAGTTTAGAGTTTATACGAGGTTGTCTCAAATCAGTATTAAGCAAAGGAGATATGAACAGTTGGCATATCTCCTTTGTTTCAAAATGTTTGGCGACTGTGTTGAATAAGCTCCAAGTTTACTGCTGAGTTTACTTCAGTTCATGTAATATTCTGTTAAAATTGAATGCTAATCTTGGTAAATTTATTTGATTTGAAATAAATACTGTTTAGACAGAACTGGTTCCATCTCAGGGACAAGATTAGAACCAGTTTTGGTTCTAAAGAGAACCTATATTTTTTCAGTGTAGACGCCACGGCAAAAGCCACCACTTTTGTCGAACTTCTAAAGAAAGCCCATTGTCCACAAGGAAACAGATTCGACAACGATTTCAAAGGAAAAGTAAATAAATTTGTCTGAGATAACTACTCAGTTTTCAATGAACCCAACTTCGACCAAAGGCCCGAAGATGGGGACGATCATGAATTAACCGAACCAATTAGCCTAGAAGAGGTCATGGATATAATTAGAAAATGCAAGTCGTCTTCGTCACTTGGAGAAGACGAAGTCTCTCACAAAATACTGAAACAGTGTCCCAACATCTTCTACTATAGACTTACCCAACTCCTAAACTGCTGTCTCTCCTGTGGGTACTTCCTGAAATGCTGGAAAGTTGCCACAGGAGTCATGAAACCTAAATCAGACAAAGACTTTACCAACCCTTCTAACTACCGCCTAATTAGCTTATCTCGAATCAATTAACTTTTTCGACAAATAGCAATATAAAGAGCATATAGAAGTTAGAAAGAAGGAATCGAACACGATTTGAACTGGTCGATTATATGAAAACCGCGTTTAGTCAAAATGAAATAGGAACAGTACTTTTCTTGGATGTAGAAAAAGCGTTCGACTCGGTATGGCACAATGACATAACATATAAACTAGCGAAAATGGGATTATCCAGTAAAATTCTGAGGATCATATCATCATTTTTAACTGACCGAAAATCAAGGTGAGAGTTAACCACGAGGTGTCAGAAGAAGTAAAACTCGAAGATGGCACACCACAGGGATCGGCCCTAAGCCCGCTTCTTTTCATCATATATGTGAATGACATAGATAAAGTAGGGAAAAACTATGTTGAACCATCGCAGTTCTCAGACGACTAGTAAGTCCCGAAACATAATTAAAAATCGGCTGCAGGAGACCATTCGCGATCTTGAGAACTGGTGCGCCCTATGGCGCATCAAGCTCAAGCCGCCAAAACTCAAAGAGTTGCGTTCTTAAAGAAACAAAGATAAAAAACCGTCCCCAGTATTGATCCCGAGTTATACAGCCACAAATTAGAAGTAAGTAACGAGGCCAACTTTTGGGGATTTATTCTGGATAGCAACCTCAGTCTAACCAGTCACGTAAATTCCACTGGGGAGCAAACAAAGACGTGCTTCGCAAGCTTTACAAATCATTTATACGTCTGGTACTAAAATATGGTGCCATAATAACAAGTGACCTGAGCAAGAACAACATTTAAAAGCTACAGAGGGTCCAAAACCATACCCTGCGCGTACCAATATGCAAGCCTATAAAGGAACTTCATGAGCTAGCAAAAATATTAACTACTGAAACGCGTTTAAAAAACCTACGATAGAAAACCCTCAATAGACTCCAAGATAATGAAATAATGGTAAAGCTAAACAAGCACCGAACCCTTAACAGAAAGACTAAATGAACTAATAAGCGCAAAACGAGGATATAGATAGCTATCATAATTGAAGTCGCGTGACTATACAAAATCTAAGGATCTAGCAAAACTACTACAATTGAGATAAAAGTCAGTTTGGTTTACATCGCCAGCCAAACAACCTTTAAGGGCGGAGGCAGTAAGGGATGCCTCACTGCTCAACGCGTTATACATTACCATAACGCGTTTGGAAGGGCCGGGTACTTGGTGTAACTAACCTTTACCGGCGACAGCTGACGACACGCACAAAGCTTGACTCTGCTACCAGTGGAAGCTGCAAACTGTGGAAAAATCTCCACCTGCAGTTGGGTTTTTCATCCCTGGAGTATTAACTTTAGGGTAGGGAGACTATGTGGCCCTCGGCGTGGAACTTGCTGTTGACTGAACAGTGTACTTAGAAGGCGAGTTCATCATCTACCCCTATAAGATATAGTAAAATATACAATAGAATCGAATAGCGTGAAGTCAGTGAGGATTGCCTCGCTACTCATTGAAAATGATAGAATCGAGTTTGTGGGGATTGCCTCGCGACTCTGTGTGTGGAGAGTGGGCTACGAAGTACCATCCCTCACCTCATCAATAGCAACAATCAAACAGCAGTCACAATATACAACAGAGAATTTCTATTTATCACATGACTCGTCCATTTTGTTCACTTTAAAACATTTGATATTTTGTTTTCAAATTAATTGGTGATAAATAAAGCCTTGCGTCAATTTCATTGGTCAATTTCAAAACTAGACAATTTGATTGGCTGAACAAAATACAACTGGGCCACATTTTCATAATTTGCATAATTAGAGTTGGGAGCTTTCATTGGTCAATTTCAAAACTGGACAATTTGATTGGCTAAACAAAATACAACTGGGTCACATTTGCATAATTTCAGTAGGGAGAATTTACGTTATCTGTCGTATTTAGGGTGGGTTATATTGTATTAATCTTTTACCGACAAGAAAAACGCCATTCATTTTTTTTATATTTTCACTTTTTGCTTCCAAAATATAGGTTATGACCCCTCATTGGAACGACCTCGTTCCAATGAGGGGTCATACCCTATGTTTTGGAAGCAAAAAATGAAAATTTTTACTTATACGAGGATGTTTTTTAACTTATACGAGAGTAGTATGTCATGTACCTTTGAGGGAATAGTTGCCGGATCTCATTGCCGGATCTCATGTGACGTCATAGTCACGTGACGTAGTGGCGCCATGTTGTGTTGTCATGGTAACCCGCGTGAGCGGCCATGTTGTGACGTCATCTCCATAGTGATACGTGGTGTGAGTGCGCATGCGCAGCGCGTGTTAGGATGATACGTGTTTCCGTCGTCCATTTTGTGTACAGGAGGCCGCCATCTTGGTTTCTATGGTAGCACGTGATTGCTATGTTACCCAATTTTTCTGTAATAGGACGGGGTATGTTCGGAGGGTGTGTTCGATTGTAGAAGAGTAAACAACCCGACAATCTCTCCAAATCACCAAAATCCACCCGAAATCACCGAAATTGACTTTATTTCCCCATTTTATCGGTTTAGCACGTAGTGCTATAGTACCGAGAGGGTGCAAGGGGTGTATTCGACTGAAGTGGAGTAATTTTCTGGTTCGAATTTTCCCAGAATCCTCATTTAATTACCCAAATAAACCCGCCAATTTGTATTATTTCGAATTC
This sequence comes from Pictodentalium vernedei, assembly GCA_031216915.1. Lineage (NCBI taxonomy): Eukaryota > Metazoa > Mollusca > Scaphopoda > Dentaliida > Dentaliidae > Pictodentalium > Pictodentalium vernedei. Next base: position 661,320,619 of record CM062296.1, read on the forward strand.
TTTCAGAATCCCTTTTTTGGATCCCATGACGTGTTTTTTCCCTATTAAGAGTAGCACGTAGTGCTATAGGACAAATTTACCCAGAATCCTCTGCTTCTACTTGGAACTATATTTTTATAAATTCCTACGCTCTATTTTTAGTAACATCCTTAACTGACCCCCTAACTAATTGTTAGGGTCTATATTTAGCAATTTCTTTAAATGACCCCCCCCCCCTAACTACATGATTTTAAATAATAAAATAAATAAGGATCAAGATGTTTTTACACCAACCAATCAGAGCGAAGTTAATACACCAATCAGATTTCTGGATTCCCATTGTGTTTCTTTCCCATTGACTTCTATACTAATTTTCTAAATTTCCCAACTTTAACCTATAATCCTATAGGAAACAAACACAAACACCCATCGAGAATGAAAATATCGATGAAAAAACGTTGTGACATCGTGACGTTTTCAAAAAAGTCCGTCACGTCTACATAAATTCCGGAGAAGAATAACATCGCGTCATTCTGTTTCGATACTTCGAACTGAACACATCGCTAGAGAGTTTTCTATAGCAATTTTGCCTTTGCAAAAAATTTATGAAGATGTCTGAAGCTGCTACTGCCGTTACCAGAACTGATGTCTACGCCTGTGAAGAGTGTGGGAAGACCTTTACTGCAAGAATGAATCGAGATCGCCATCGGAGAAATACCCATGGAGAGAAGAAGACCCACGATTGTACCAACTGCAACAAGACCTTTACGAGGAAAGAAGATTTGGTAAACCATCTGAAGAAATGTTTGGAGACATATACATGTATGGAATGCGGCCAGGAGTTTAACCAACTACTCCATTTTAATCGACACAAGAGCGTTACCCACCGACCAGTTCCTGTACCATCAAAAAGGAAGACTGATGAACCGAAGAGAGGACCACCTAAACAACCACGGACCACGACGACCACCCATTATGATGTTGACCCAATGGAGTTTGAAAAGAATATGATGTCTGAAGAAGAGCCAGATGAGATATTGACCGTGTACGAAGATAACTGGAGTTCTATTAGAACTCGCCACATGATGAACAGAAGAGTCCAGAACCAATATAACTACCGGATCAACGATGTGAACCTGAAGATGATGACTGATGAATTGATGACTACCATATTTCTGCCACAACAGCTAAGATTTAAAATTAATCTGAGTTTTGGTTTTATCCTGCGACACAATGAAACGAATGAACTGAAGTATTACCATCCATCACAAAACAACGCCCGGGTACTTGATGTTCCACAACTTGTATGCTGCCAAGAAGACTTTGAAGAATTCCTTGATGATGTCATGGAAGAAGATATCCTAGAATGGGCCAAATTGAAACGACCCAACACCAAATGGCTTGTTGAGAGAGTTACCAACGTCACATTTTATGTGAACAAGCTGAAAGACCACCCAATTGGAATGGCAGAAGATCTTCCTGACTACATTCTCCAGAAACAAAGCAGTAAATGCGTTGGTGAAAGATAGAGCTAACCATTTTACCTACGAAGACAACCTGTGTATTTTCCGCTGTTTAGCTTTATGGAGTGGTTCCACAACAGACAACCTCAACTATACAACAGATGCCATGTACAACAAGTATACCCAGAAGCCAAAGAATGAATTCCGTGGAGTAACTTTAGCCGAATTACCTGACTTGGAGAAATGTTTTGAAGTAAATATCCAAGTATATGAACTTGTCAAGAATGCTGATGACCAAATTGTTGCCAAATTAGTACAGAGATCTCACAGAAAGTATGAAGATACCATGTATGTGAACATTTACAAGAACCATTTTAGCTACATCGTCGATATAGACCAATACTGCAAATCCTTTGAATGCCGCAAATGCGGCAAATTATGGAAGACCTCCCGGGCAATAAATCGTCACGAGAAAACCTGTACAGATGAAGTCAAGTACCAGTATGTTGGCGGTGTATACCATCCATCCCAGTCCACATTTGATCTGTTAGAAGACGAAGGTAAAGAAGTACCTGAAGAGAAGAAGTTTTATCCATACCGTGCAACGTTTGATTTTGAAAGTTACTTTGTCAAATCCAGTCTACCTGCTGACAGTGATAAACTGATATGGGAAGCAGAACACCGACCATTGAGTGTTAGCATATGTAGTAATGTTCCAGAATACCAAGAACCGAAATGTTTTATTACAAATGGAAATTCTAAAGAACTTGCTGAAGAAATGATGACATACCTCACAGCTATTTCATCTCATTGCCACCAACTGATGCAGACCTATCGTGCTTGGACCTTGTTTAAACTCAGACAGAAAATTGATGAAACGCTGGAAGCGGAAGCCAGAGCTACTGGAGAAGATACATCCAAGATGCACCCTTTACAAAAATTGGAGAAGAAATTTCAAGACTACCTGCAAGAGATGCCCGTCATCGGATTCAACTCTGGAAAATATGATATGAATGTAGTCAAGCGTGAACTGATGACATACCTGAATAGACATAATCCACTCAAGTTTGCAGTGAATAAATCGAATAACTACATGTGCGTCTCGACAGAATCTTTCAAGTTTGTTGATATTTGCAACTACCTCGCTCCAGGATTCAGCTATGACAAGTTTTTGAAAGCATTTGGCTGCTCCGTGACGAAGAGATTTTTACCATATGAATGGATAGACAGCTTGAACAAATTGGATCAAGACCACCTACCAGACCATGAAGCCTTCTACAGTTCTCTCAAGAAAGAAAATGTATCCAATGAAGAATACCATTACTGCCTGCATGTATTCAACGACCTGGAGATGACAACTTTCCGTGATTTTCTGATCTGGTATAATAACCGAGATGTAAAACCATTCCTTGAAGCAGTTGACAAGCAGTTTGCTTTCTACCAAGAACGCCACATCGACATGTTTAAAGATGGTATCAGTGTTCCGGGCCTCACGTTGAAATACCTGTTCCAGACCATGAATGATGACACTTACTTCACATTATTTAACCAGAAGAATAAAGACTTGCATCACTTGGTGAAAGATAATATCGTTGGTGGACCTTCAATTATCTTCAACCGATACCACGAGAAAGATGTTACCCGAATCAGAGAAACAAAATATGGCAAAGAAGCAAAACCATGTGGAAGTATTATAGGCTTTGATGAGAATGCATTATATCTTTGGTGCCTAATGCAAGAGATGGCAACGTGTTGGAGTATTAGACGTCGTGAAGAAAACCAGTTTAAACCAGAACATCCAATGAAGTATGGTAAAATGGCTGAACAATGTTTAGAGTTTTTATCCATGAGAGATGACATCCACATCAGACATCAGTTTAACGGAACTGAAAAAATGATTGGTCGAAGACAGTTGCCTGTTGATGGTTGGTGCAAAGAGACACAGACTGTATACCAGTTCCATGGCTGCTTCTGGCACGGACATACCTGCATGAAAGATAAGAATGGCCTTCCTATCATCCATAATGAAGTCAGAGATAAACCGATGAAAGAACTGCTACAAGACACCCGTACCAATGCAAAGTACATCACCGATTTGGGCTATAAACTTATTGAAATCTGGGAGTGTGAGTGGAGAGAGATGAAGAAGACCGATGCCACACTCAAAGCCTTCCTGAAAGAGAACTTTTGAGACAAAATAGATGGTGCGATGACAGAGGAAGAACTACTGAACAAAGTGAAGTCCGGTGAACTGTTTGGTTTAGAGGAATGTGATATACATGTACCAGATCACCTGAAAGAGTACTTTGAAAAGATGACACCTATCTTCAAGAATACAGATATTTCCATAGATGATATTGGTGAACACATGAAGGCCTTTGCCGAGAAGAATGGAATCATGAAGAAACCCCGTAGAAGTTTGATCGGAAGCTATGGAGCGGAAAAAATGTTGTTTGCAACCCCTTTACTGCAGTGGTACCTCCAGCATGGTATTGAAGTTGATCACGTCTATCAAGTTATCCAATATAAACCAAGAAGATGTTTTGAAAAATTTGGAGATGAAGTATCTGAAGCAAGAAGACAAGGAGATGTTGACCCTGACAAGTCGATCATTGCCGACACCATGAAGCTGTTGGGAAATTCTGGATATGGCAAAACCGTCTCCAACAAAGAGAAGCATCGACGTGTGTGCTATTGCGACGACGAAGAAGTTACCAAAGCTGTAAATGACATGTCCTTCAGAGCCTTGAATCCATTAGATGAAACATTATATGAAGTCGAACTCAACAAGAAGACCATCAAGTTGGATCTGCCACTTCACATCGGATTCTTTGTTTACCAGTATGCGAAACTCCGGATGCTTCAGTTCTATTATGATGTCATCGATACTTTTATCAACCGCCCAGATTTCGAATATGCTGAAATGGACACAGATTCTGCATATATATGTACTTCGTCACCATCCATAGATGAATTAGTGAAACCAGAGAAGAGAGTAGAATTTTACAAAGAGAATCACAAGTGGTTTCCATCAGAGTGTTGTGATTTCCACAGAGATGATTATGTGAAAACCAAATTAGAAGGCAAAGAATGGCTGTCACCCTCATGCTGCCAAGAAAGAAAGCGTTTTGACAGGAGAACTCCAGGCTTGTTTAAGGTAGAATGGCAAGGAACCGGCATTGTTGGACTGTGTAGTAAAACATATTATTGTTTCGGAGCCACCAATAAATTCAGTTGTAAGGGAATCAGCAAACGCCACAATGATTTGACGAAAGACAGATATTTGCAAGTTTTGAAGACTCAACAAAGTGGATCGGGCATCAACCGAGGATTTGTGATGAATGACAACACTATGTATACCTACCAGCAGAGCAGAGATGGACTATCATATTTCTACCCAAAACGAAGAGTTTTAGAAGATGGAGTTAGTACCATACCACTAGAGATTTAAAGAAGAAACAATTGAGTGAGTGTCATATTTTTCTACAACCTGAACCAAGTCTAGCTTTTGCCTACAAAAAGTTCTATTTAGTTGACCAAAAAAATTCCTAAAAAAAACGAAATGGTTTTTAGGTGGTCTACTCAATCATATTAGGCTCATCAACTTTTTAAAGTCCTTTATGGCATTCTCTAAAGTCCTTTATGGCAGTCCTCATAAAGTCCTACATGGCAAGTTTTTCTCAAAGTAAAAAGTCCTATATGACATTCTCTAAAGTCCTTTATGGCAGTCCTCATAAAGTCCTATATGGCATTCTCTAAAGTCCTTTATGGTATTCTCTAAAGTCCTTTATGGCAGTCCTCATAAAGTCCTATATGGCAGTCTTCAAAAAAAAAAAATTCTAAATGGCAAGTCTTACAAGGCAATACATTTTTTCTAGTGTAAAGATTTTTTCAATTTTTTTATTTATTCTAATACAGAGAGTTTTTTCATCATTATCATCATCATCATCATCATGTTCCTGGTATACTTTAGGCTAACCCTATTGGAAGTGGAGGATACTTCTTTACTTTTTAGTTTCATTCAAAACTTAGTTTCATTCAAAACTTTTTAGTTCAATTTATTTTTAAAAAATGTTGATTCATGGTATCTTTTAGGTTACACCTATTGGAACCAGATGATACTTCTTTATTCAAAATTTAGTTTCATTCAAAACTTTTTAGTTCCATTTAGTTTAAAAACATGTTGATTCATGGTATCTTTTAGGTTACACCTATTGGGACCAGATGATACTTCTTTACTTTTCAGTTTCATTCAAAACTTTTTAGTTTCATTCAAAACTTTTTAATTCCATTTATTTTTAAAACATGTTGATTCATGGTATCTTTTAGATTACACCTATTGGAACCAGATGACACTTCTTTACTTTTTAGTTTCATTTCATTTTTTTTTTAAAAAAGGTTGATTCCTGGCGTCTTTTAGGCTACCCCTATTGTATAACCAAAGGAATAAATCATCATCATCATCATTACTAAGAAATTCTCTGTTGTGAATATTTAAAAGAAATGAGAAATTTTTATGATAGAAAAACTAAATTGCTAAGTTGGACATGTTGTTTTCGTTTTCTTTTTTGATGAACAAAAAAAAAATCCCTCAAAGAGGATACGAACTGTAGGGGGTGGGAATGCACTCGAGCTATTTGACTTATCTCCATTGGACAGAGGTTTGTAGCTTGACCTGTCCCAAACCAGTATAAAATGCAGAGGGCCATATCCTACAGTTTAAGGATCAAGATTGCAGTTTGATCGCCAAACTGACCAATCAGATCGAAGTTAATCAACCAATCAAATTTCTGTATTCTCATTGTGTTTCTTTCCCATTACTTTCTATACTAATTTTCTAAATTTTCCAACTTTAACCTATAATCCTATAGGAAACAAACACAAACCCCAACCAAGAATCAAAAACTCAATCAAAATTTGTTGAACTGGTATGATGTTTTCAATCACGTCCGTCAAAGATATATAAGATTAGGCAAGGCATGGACTTGACATCATTCACGATCGAACCATTGACCAGAGAAAATGTTCCGAATTGTCACCAAGCAGACTTATGCTAAAGTCACCCAGTACCAGGGTGAACTGAAGATTCATCTCAGAAGATACTTTGAGGGAAAAGACCAGAAACCTTATCCTACGAAGACTGGTATTGCTCTATCTTTAGAAGAATGGAATGCCTTGAAATCTCAAATAGAAGAAGTAGATGCAGCCATCAAAACCCAACAAACAACTTTAACTGAAGACACTAAACCTACTAACCATGAAAACTTCAAAAAACCAAATCAAGAACCACCTTTGAAGAAGAAGAAGAAGATCACAGTGAGAATAACCCAACCACGACCATTGTTCGTTGATGAAATTAATAGTGAACTCAGGCAAGTTCGCTTGCAGCATGAACTTTGCTTGGCATATGCTCATTATGTCGAAGAGAACATTGACGCTGTAATGAAAGAAAAATGCTATGGATGTACAGTCGATCACCCAAGTCAGATTCAGCATAATGTATGCCTAATGATGTCTGAAGAAGAGAAGATTATAACATGTTTTAGTGACGCACTTGAAAGAGTTAACAAGAATGATGTTCATCTACTGTGGCACCATAATACTTCTGGAATGAATCCACCACCAGTACAGAAAGAATATGAAGATATGTTCGAGAAACCTCTCACAAATGAACAGAGACGTTGTATTATGGATTTGGTGATTGAATTTATGACCATCAAGAAACCTGTTACAATTGGATTCTAATTGAAGATGTAAACAGATGTTGTAAATAGATGATTTTTTTTATAAAAAGAAAAAAGAAGAAAAAAAGTATAAAATGAAGAAACAAGAAAAAAAGGTGGTAATGACGCTTAAGTTATTTGATGTTTATCTTCTTGACAAATATCAAACAAACTTAAACTGTCCCCAGCCAGTAAGTCAGATAGCCACCAATTTTAAATATTTTTTGGATGACGGTTCATATTGACCACCTCTCCAAAAGGTATAAAAGGGGGGAGTAGTCCCCACGTTCAGTGGGGGCCACCGCCCCAAAAGGTATAAAAGGGAAGTAGTACCCACATAGAACAACAACAAAGATGGATCCTCGTTGGAAGCATCCATTCACTTGTTTGTTGTGTGGTCCCACGGGTAGTGGTAAATCATCCTTTGTAAATCGGGTTATTCAAAACATTCAAAATATTATATCACCTGTCCCAAGTCACATCATTTGGTGTTATAGTGAATGGCAACCATTATACAATTCTTTACCCCCAGGTAGAATTCGTAGAGGGTCTCCCTCAAGAATTAAAATCTGATAGTTTAGTCATATTGGATGATCTGATGCTCGATGCAGATGTTCGAGTGTCTAGATTATTTACTAAAGGTAGTCATCACCGTAACATTAGTGTGATCTACATTGTTCAAAATTTATTCGATAAAAATAAAGTCCATAGGACTGTAGCTCTCAATAGTCATTACATGATCTTGTTTAAAAATCCTAGGAATCGTTCTCAGATCTCACACTTGGCAGCACAGATGTATCCTGGTCATTCCAAGTTTCTGAGAGAAGTTTTTGAAGATGCCACTTCGACACCATATGGTTACCTTTTAATAGATCTCAAACAAGATACTCCTGAACACATGAGATTAAGAAGTCAAATTTTTCTGGGGAAACCCAATATGTGTACCTCCGAAAAGTATAAAAGGGGAGCAACAAGTCTGACTCGAGTCAGAAGCATGTCTGACCGTCTCAAGCGCAACATCGCTCTTCTCAAGGTTCTTATTAAATCGAAACCCGCACTTGTCAAATCCATACTAAAACATGCAGACAAAGAATTGATAACTTGTTTGTGTGACTGTGCCTCGAATATACTGAAGGGAGCAGTACCTCTGACCAAAGCTCAGAGAACCAAACTCGTTCGTCAGAAACAACTAGTGATGGCAGTGGCAAATAAAGGTACCTCTGACAAAAAGAGGAGACAAATCTTGCAGAAAGGGGGATTCTTGGGGGCATTGCTACCTCCTGTACTGTTGGGTGCTGTTAAAGGTATATTTGGATGATGGAATATGCAAAGAAGATGGCTTTGGTAGAACCAAGGTTATTGGAACGTCTACAAGAGACTCAAAGACAACCGAATGAACTGGCTGTTTCATCACTGGATAGAGAAATGAGAGATATTCTCGATGCCCCTTTTCTTTCGGCTGATGAAAAGATGACTCAATATAATCAAATTTTACAAAGATACTTGACATTTCAACAAAAGGTAATGGCTCCTCGACCAATTAAAGTCGAATTCGAGAAAGATAATAAAGACGAAGACATTCTCGATTCTGTACCCATGACAATGAAGAGAAAGGGCAAGTTGTTGTTGAATCGTATTAGAAGTGACCCAAATATATCTTGAAATGAGAAGGGTGAATTAGTCTACAAAGATCAAACAGTGGTAGGGTCGAATGTAACAGACCTTCTAAACGATTTACTTAGAAGACGAAAATCTTTCCAACCAAAGGGATGAGAAATGTTGGCCGAAGCTTTGAGAGATAGTAACATACCCCAAGAATTAATTGGTCATAAAGAACGTTGGGATTTTATGAAACAGGCACCGATAAAGTCGGAACCAAAACAACCAAAGAAAACAGAAACGCCAAAGTGGACCGAAAAAGGGTATAAATAGAGCTGACACTTGAACAAGGCAGTCATGGAAGCATTGTACTATGATTCTGAAGTGCCTGGTAGTTTTGGTGGTGTAGACGCTCTTCGTAGAGCGTCCAAGAAAAAAACCAAACAAGTTGTAAAATGGTTAGAGACTCAAGACACATACACTCTTCACAAACCTGTTCGTCGTACATTTCCTAGAAGAAAAGTAATAGTTAGTGGTATAGATGCACAATGGCAAGCTGACTTGGTAGATGTTTCAAACATAAGTAAATTCAACAAAAACATAAAATTTTTGTTGACATGTATAGATGTGTTTAGTAAATATGCTTGTGTGATACCATTACAAAACAAACTTGGTGATTCCATCGTGAAAGCTTTTAGTAAAATTTTCAAACAAGGTCGTAAACCAGAAAAATTACAAACTGATCAAGGCAAAGAATTTCTAAACAGAAAATTTCAGAATTTTCTCAAAGATCACAAAGTCGACTTTTTCACTACACAAAATGTGGAAACAAAATGTTCCATAGTAGAAAGATTCAATAGAACTTTGAAAACCAAAATGTGGAAATATTTTACCAAGAACAATACAATAACTTTACCACTTCAAAACTTGGTGAAATCATATAATCATTCTCATCATCGCAGTATAGGTATGGCCCCCATTACCGTGAACTTTGAAAATCAAGAAGAGGTTTGGCAAAGGTTGTATGGACAACCCATAAAACACAAGACACCAAAGTACAAAGTAGGAGACAGAGTGAGAATCAATAAAGTTAAGAAAACTTTTGAGAAAGGTTATTTGCCCAATTGGACCGAAGAGTTATTCACAGTAGTAGCCATCAAGAAAGGACATCCAGTCACATACATGTTACAAGATGATAATGGAGAAATATTGAAAGGGTCATTCTACACTGAAGAGCTTCAGCGAGTTTCACATAAAACTATTTACAAAATCGAACACGTACTCAAGAAACGTGGTCGAGGTAAGAAAAGGGAATTGTTCGTAAAGTGGTTGGGATACCCATCTTCGTTCAATTGGTGGATCAAACAGAGACAGCTCACCTATAAAAGGAAGTGAACCTCTGAAGTTTCTTCAAAATGGAAGAAGGATCGAACGGTTCTTGGCCTCTGTTTGGTAAAAGAATTCCAAGGAGCGAGATCACTTATTTTTCACAAATAATCATTTTGTATATCATCATCATTACCAGTGTCGTTAATCTCACTCTCGAAAACACAGACAGCAAGTTGTGGACTGCTCTCTTGAGTAGTAGCATAGGATATTTGTTACCAAATCCAACCATTAAGAAAAAGTAATGTTTTATTTGACTCTACCAAGTAATAGTTCTATGAACGTGTTTCCAGAAAACACGTTGACTACGTACACCACTCAGTTATCACAACCAGTGAATCTCACGGGAGAATGGGAAGTAGGTCTGGCAGAGATTCAGTATCCAAATACTTGGTTCAATATTCGTGGAGAAGAAGCTTTCGTTACAGTGTTCTGGTCTTCGAAAAAGAATTACCGACTTACTCTCAAGGAAGGTCGTTATTCGGATCCCATTGATGTGATACGAGCTATCAATGGTGTTAAAGAATTACTCTTGCCTCGTCACGATAAGGTAGCTTTTGAACTGGATAGAGTGACTGGTAAAGTTCGTATCACGGTACGTGATGGAGTCGTGGTCACATTGAGCCCTGCTCTTCAAAATATTTTGGGATTTAATGAGTGTGTTTTTAAATCAGGAACTTACAATTCTTCCAGAGTTGCCGATGTCAACCAAGGATTTTATTCACTCTATGTATATTGTGACTTGGTTCGTGACCAAGTCGTAGGAGATACAAGAATACCACTTCTTCGTATCGTACCCGTGCGTGGAAAATATGGGGATATCATCTCTAAAACATTTGAGAATGTGTATTTTGTACCAGTAGAACGAAAAAATTTCAGTACCGTCCAGGTGTATATAAGGGGTGACACAGGAGCCATAGTACCATTCGAGTTCGGGAAAGTGACAGTGACACTTCATTTCAGAAATCGTAGATCTCTTCATTTCACATAAACATGACTTACTGTTGTAAGTCCAAATTATACGAAGAATATTACACGAAACAAGCTGGGAATGGTCTACCGGCTTTTTCTGGAGCTCAAATACAGAGAAGATATGGTTTGGGAAGTATATTGGGAGGACTGAAGAATATGGTGTTACCTTTATTGAAAACTACAGCCAGGACCGTGGGAAAACAGTTATTGAGAAAAGGAGCAGCCTTTGCCGAAGATGTCATTGAAGGGAAAAATGTAAAAAAGGCAGCAACCAAAAGAGTCAAAGAGGCTGGTGCAGGAGCTTGGAATGAAGTGGTTGGTGGTTCAAAACCACCCGGTAGGAAAAGTATAAAAAGGCCTGCACCACGCAAAACTAGCAAATCGACAAAAAGAAGGAGAACTGTTCAGACCCAAGACCATCTCGGTGCATGATGTCTCTCATTAATGAAAAATCTTGTGAGTGTGTCAACAGCGAACTAGACTTGTTTTCCATACCACCAACACAGACTAGTGTGGAACATGGGCAATGGGTAGAACGCAGGCCTTTGGCGACTATAGGAAACAGTGGTCCAATAGAATTCCACATTGCAGGATTAGGAGATGATTATTTGAATTTGGCACAGACATACTTGTATGTTAAAGCAACGGTTGTAGATTCCAATGGTGCATCAATTGCACCCGATGCCAAAGTGGGCCCAGTCAATTTATGGATGCATTCCTTATTTAATCAAATGGATATCAGCTTGAATGAAAAACTGGTATCTCCTTCCAACAACACTTATCATTACAGAGCTTTCATAGAAACTTTGTTGAGTTATGGACCAGCTGCCAAGAAGTCACAACTGACTAATGCATTATGGTACAAGGATACGGCCGGACACATGGAAGATTTGACAGATGATAACAAGGGATTTCTTCTTCGAAAGAAATTTATAGAGAAAAGTAAAATCGTGGACATGACTGGAAGATTACATTTGGACATGTTTTTCCAAACTCGTTACTTGCTGAATGGAGTTAATGTTCATGTTAAAATGAATAGAGCCAAAGATGCTTCTGCATTGATGGCCGATACCGCTACATACAAGATCAAAATTCTAGATGTATCCATGTTTGTACGCAAAGAGAGACTCCAATCATTCGTGAGAATGGCTCACGAGAAAGCACTAACAAAAGCAACTGCAAAATATCCTATCGATCGTGTGGAAACCAAGGTGTTTTCAGTGCCGAAAGGAAATCTGAGCATTACACAAGAAAACTTATTTTAGGCCAACTACCTAAACGCATCGTAGTGGGATGTGTAGACAACGATGCTTTCAATGAAAACTTTTCAAAGAATCCATATAATTTCAAGAACTACAAAATCAATTACTTGGCATTGTACGTGGATGGGCAGCAGATTCCAGCCAAACCATTACAACCTAGATTCGAACAACAAGAAGTGGCGAGATGTTATGCAACTCTGTTCCAAGGAACTGGACAAATGTATGAGAATGAAGGAAACCACATCAGCCGAGAAGAGTACATAAATGGATACACCCTATTCGTATTCTACCTGACTCCAGATCCATCACATGGACAACTCTTCGATCTGGTGAAGAGAGGAAACTTGAGACTAGAAGTCCATTTCGAAAACCCATTACCAACCACAATCAACGTACTGGTGTATGCAGAATTCCAGAACATCATAGAAGTGAGTGGATAAGAATAGACAAGTAATCTTCGATTATTCGACATGAACACGTTGCAGTTAGAGAATGCACTTCGATCAGATAGTTGTTTGAAGAGAATATGTTTGGGTGTATTTTCAAGAAACAAATTACCAAGAAGATTACCAGATCACAGACCAGTGGCTTTGAAAGCCAACACGGATCCAGACCACAGAAAAGGAGAACATTGGGTGGCTCTCTTTGTGAGTTACCACAACGCAGAATACTTTGATTCCTATGGATTACCACCACAACACAGACCATTCGAGAATTTCCTGAAGAAGAATTCCAGATATTGGAAGTACAATACAAAACGCCTTCAAGGACCATTACCAGTGTGTGGACAATACTGTTTGGTTTACTTGAAACATCGCTGTCGCGGTGTACCGATGGAAACCATATCCAACATGTTTACCACTGATCTAATGGATAATGATGTGTTGGTTAATGACGTCATAGAGGAAACCAGCCACTAGATGTCGCTGCATTGAAGGAAAACTATAAAAAACTGGTGCACTTGGTGTTCAGCTCATTTGTGTTTCGACAGCCAAAGAAGAAGGATGTCTACTAATGTGACCGTCTTGAAACTTAACAACGATTTACAGATTCACCTGTTCAAGAACGACGTTGGGTTCCAGTTTACCACCAGAGATTGGGAACAAGTGACCAAAGCAGTGGATATTGCAAAGACGAGAAGTCTTGAAATAGGAGAACCCAAACCAAAAAGAGAAAGAAAACCAAAGAAGAATGAAGATAAAAAGGATTGAAGAATGTTCACTATTCCATGTTTGATCAGGATGGCACTGAATGATTATCAATCAAGAAACCAAGAAACAAGAAATCCAAGAGACTTTGTAGAGAGAATGAGCGTTTCATTCGAAACGTATTTTCGTGATGTTCCGCCACCAGTACTGGAGCAGTTATTACGTGGAGAAGATAAAATAAGAAAGACACCAGAACAAAGACCACCAAAACACATCAAGTATGCATTGGAGGAAAATCGTCTCAAGACATTTCAATTCATGTTACAAAGTGAAAGTGTGTGAAAACCCCGAATGAACTGACAAAAGCTGGATTCTTTTATTTGGGGACAGGAGACAGAACTCAATGTTTTCATTGTGGTATTATTGTTCGTTTCTGGGAAACAGAAGATGATGTTATAGAAGAACACAGAAAATATTCTCCAGACTGTTATTACATTCATAATTTACCACCTGAATTCACGGACGTTGAAAAAGAAGAAGAAATGGCCATCAGAGAAGAAGAAGAAATGGACACATCATTTCAAGAAGAAGAAGATTCACGGAGGACAAAATCTAGTGTGTGTTTATTAGCTGAAGGCAATGTCGCTCCGCGACCATGTAACCATTTGTGCCTGTGCAAAGACTGCTGTAAACCACTGAGAAGATGTCCAATCTGCAGAAAGACTGTTTATGATTATCTGACAATCTACATACCATAAAAAGATGTATTTTTGTTGTTGAATAAAAGAAATTTAAATTTATATTTAGTGTTGTTATTTTTTTAACTTTCCATCAAAGTACAAAGAAAAATCAAAATGAGGGATAGTAAATTAGACCTCGTACGACACATCTGTTGGGTAGATCCTCATATGAGTATATGGTGGAACTTAGCTTCATGGCCTTCATGTACACATATGGGTCCTACTTATAATTTTAATAATGGATTCTGGGTAAATTTGTCCTATAGCACTACGTGCTATTCTTAATAGGGAAATAACACGTCATGGGATCCAAAAAAAAGGATTCTTAAAGAATTCTAAATAATACAACTTGACGGGTTTATTTGGGTAATTAAATGAGGATTCTGGGAGAATCCGAACCAGAAAATTACTCCACTTCAGTCGAATGCACCCCTTGCACCCTCTCGGTACTATAGCACTACGTGCTAAACCGATAAAATGGGGAAATAAAGTCAATTTCGGTGATTTCGGGTGGATTTTGGTGATTTGGAGAGATTGTCGGGTTGTTTGTGGTAATTAGATTTACTCTTCTACAATCGAACACACCCTCCGAACATACCCCGTCCTATTACAGAAAAATTGGGTAACATAGCAATCACGTGCTACCATAGAAACCAAGATGGCGGCCTCCAGTATACAAAATGGACGACGGAAACACGTATCACCCTAACAACACGCGCTGCGCATGCGCACTCACACCACGTATCACTATGGAGATGACGTCACAACATGGCCGCTCACGCGGGTTACCATGACAACACAACATGGCGCCATTACGTCACGTGACTATGACGTCACATGAGATCCGGCAATGAGATCCGGCAACTATTCCCTCAAAGGTACATGACATACTACTTACGAGGATGTTTTTTCCAAGTGCCGTCTGCAACTTAAGTTAGGCGATGGGTTAAAAAGTCAAACTAAGTGGCTAATTTGTGCGTGTGTGTGTCATATGATAAATAGAATATGAAATGAGTGTTTTTCTCATATAATATTTATGAAACTCGTCCGAATTTTCCGTTTGCGCTCGCCAGAGGCTCGCCGAAACGAAAAATTCTTAGACTCGTTTCATAAATATTATATGAGAAAAACACTCATTCCATATCCTCTATATCTCTCTCTACCTATAACTTTTCTAAATGAACAGTCTCAAATTTTCTTAAACCACTCTAACCAAGAAGACGCATCGAAAATGTAAACGAAACGCAGGCGGATTAGAACAAGCTCCCTGTTAACAAAGACAGGACACTACAAAACAACAAGCAAGGGTTGAAACAAGCTTGCCTGGCTGGGACCAGTGTACATTTTAAATAAATAGACATATTAATAAAGATATAACAGTCCTTTTAGGGCTTTTGTTTTGGGTGTGTGTCTGTGTGTATGATTTTTTCCCATCACCCCGACATCTGTTCCCCCTGAAGGCAGACCAGATGGCCAAGTTTCAGCATCCACTCTCCATTACAGGCTGATGGATGACTCCCAGCCTTCAAAAACACATGTTGGTGGATTTTTTTCTTTTTTATAATCGTTATGGATAATATGCTGCGGCTGCTCCCAAACCAGCGACTGTTTGGGTTTCTTTTTCTTCCTTCTAAAAAAACATCAAACTACGGTTTCATTATCACCATAAATCTATCCACGTTTCAAGTAAAACACAAAGCAGAATTTTTGTAGTTATGCACAATTCCTAGTTCGCGGGGGTCTGACCCCAGTACCCTACTATCAGTGCGCACACTCAAATGAAATGAGATTATTTGCCCTCGCTACTATCAGTGCGCACACTCAAATGAAATGAGATTATTTGCCCTCGCTTCCGTCTGTCGTGAATTCATACGCAAATAAAAGTTATTCGGGTCGCAAAGGATTTCAAATCCCACATCGTCCATGTGCGCCTCTGGCGCGCTGAAACTTTTCATTCATTCATTCCGTGTATTATTACTTGCTTTTAGATAATAGCTGTGGTGAGTTTATTATATCTATATCTATTTTTGTAACTGATAGCTGAGATACTTATTATTTGTAAATATGGTTAAAACACACTGCAAACATGTGAATAAATAGAGAGTAATCGCTTGACTGGACTTGTTACGTGAAATAATTCATGAGAGGAGAGGGACGTTGTACAAACACGAGGGCGCGAATGCGCACGAGTGTTTTACAATATAGTCCCTCGCCTCGAATGAATTATTTCACACAACCAGTCCAGTCAAGCGATTACTCTGTTTATTACTTTTCATTATTAACGATAATTATATTATTTAACCCTTTACCTCCCGTAACGGCCAAAAACGGCCAGCGCTATTCTCAAAACTCGCTAATTAATTTTCATTATTTTTTTATTCTTTGTCTCTAAAACATAGGTTATGACCCCTCATTGGAACGAGCTCGTCGAGCTCGTTCCAATGAGGAGTCATAACCTATGTTTTTGAGACAAAAAATGAAAATAATAGTTATTCAAGAAATTTTTTTGCACGTTTCGTCTGCCTTTCATGTTAGGTAAAGGGTTAAAAAACCAAAAAAACAATGAAATCCCCATTACACACACGACAAAGCTTCTTCGTTTGCGCGCACGGATACATGACACATTTGTTGATTGCATAATTCACTTGTGAAGTTATCGTTTATAATCAAACCCGGAAAACCCAGTAAATCACACATTGAAAAGTAATAAATGTTTGTACTGTTCATTTGTCTACACATCAGGCCTATCGTAAGCCCATGGAAATTGTTCCAGTCGATGTGCATAAATTACCCAAGTTACAATAAAGGCAATCACGCGAGTGTAACCCCAAGGTGGAAGCAGAGCCTCTACGATAGTTGATGAAGTGAGCCTTCGATAAGACTACAATTCCACATTCATCCTGCGTTCTGTCTATAAACTAACCATCGTCCAATCGAGAATTTACTCCGCAATGATCGCTGAGACATTATAATATCGTTGTCAAAGTCCATGTGTCAAAACCGAAAGCCTCCAGAAATAATCAAGAGACGGCGCGAAGAAACGAAAACAAATGGGATGATTATGCGCTGTGTATGAGACGACCGGAAAAGTTGATAATATTTTCTACCGATCAAGAAGCATGTAAAGTGTCTTCTTAACTCTTCACCCAGTGCACTTGATATCAAAAATTGTTATTTATTTCAATTACCGTTTTTTAACTTTTTAAAAACAAATCAACAAAATCATATCATGTGACCCCTCATTGGAAAGATCTCGTCGAGCACGTTCCAATGAGAGATCACAATATATGGTTTTGTTGACATTTTTTGAAAAAAATATTTGTTTTCAACTGCTTGTAAATTATGCGGGCGGATAAGGCCGATTCGCTAGGTATAGGGTTAAACTGTATATTTTGCTCGTTACACCCGCTTCTCACTTCTCTGCAAAGGAAGTGATAGGTGGCGATAACATCCTAAAAGTTCCAATTTCAATAACCTTTAATATCATAAAATTAAGGCTCTGTGGTGCTGGGTTGTAATGGCAGACATCACTGTTGGAAGAGATGATAACCTAACGACATCTTTTGGGTTTTACGCGTATTTCAAGATTGTGATGTTTTGCTTGGTTATCATGCTATTTTCATAGTATTTATTTTTAGGAGTTCTTATTTTCTTATTCATCACAAATCTTCCGAGAGAAAGCATAGCTTGTTATTGTTTTCGTGATTATTTCCGAATAGATAATATAGCTATCAGCAATTTCATCGAAATGTAAAACATTTCTGTCATATGCAACAATGTAACAGATAAGGTTGGGAAGCCATTTTAAAAACACTCGCATTAACACGTCCGGTGCTCTTGACGCAAATATGTGAACCTGAAGAACAAATCACCGCTTTTATAAAAACCTTCACGCGGCACATCATAAAGTGCTCCGATTATTCTGGGTTGTGCGGCCCGCCTTTATCTCCTTGATACTCTGCAAAATTGGAGAGGAAAGCCAACGCCAGAGGGGAAAAAACGGCACAGTAGAAAGATACAGTGTTCAATCAGCATACAACAATTGGAAAGAAGAGGCGATTCATTGTATCCAAATACACACACATTTCCAAACCCACTAACGCACACATCCCATATTGGCTCAAAAGTAATGCCCGGCAAAGAAATTAAATTTTCCATTACAAAAACGTACCAGCACGATCAACAGTAACGTCGTTCTTGGATTCCATCACTTTAGGCCGCCAGAAATGCTCAGCGGCAATCATTCCGCAGACCTTTTATCCACGGAACGGATAAGGTGAGTTCATTAACACTTAGTACGACCAGAAGACATTTACATTTTATTTATTGCTAATTGCATTTTTTTCAATGTTAATTAATACTTTTTCAAATAAACTACATTATTTCCAAATGAAACAAAATACTGCATTTTGATTGGCTGAGAGGTACGGTGTAACTTAAAATCCACAGTGGCTTTTTTTACACCGTCGTTAACCACGGTGTAAAAACAAGAATATACAATAGCAGGTTATAATGGCTAAAAATGCAGTACCCATTTTTAATTGCTAATTCATACCTTCTGCTCGGTTATGTTAGAACAAAAATAAAAATACAGGAAATTTAATATTTATGTGCAAAAGAATATTACAGATATGGATGTAATTGGAACTGGCTCATTGAGCTAGTTCCAATGACATCCATATTTGTCTGGTTTTATTTATTAAGGAACTTACAAAGTACACATTTTCTGTCAGTTTTTTCCCACAATGTAGGTTTAAGTATTAAGTGCACCAAACTTCTTGGAAATAAATCCGTTATCATTGTGTTTTCCAGGGTGTATGGGAATTTACACCGGTTTGGGAACTCATACACCCTTCGGCTTCGCCTCAGTGTAAATTCCCATACACCCTGGAAAACACAAGGATAACTAATAGTATTCTGATTGCAAAAGCGGTGTACATGTATATCTTTCTCGAGCGAATCGCGACCTAGTCAAGACACATTTACTCCAGTGAATCACGATTTCATTGATAAAATACTAGAAAATGAAGAGCAAATCAAGAATGAAAACACAAACGAAAATAACATCTGATATGCTATGTTTTCGCATCACTTTCAATAGTCAAGGTTCAACGTTGTTGTGGGCTGTAAAGTGGACAAATTCGCCTCAGGGTGTATGAGTTCCCAAACCGGTGTAAATTCCCATACACCCTGGAAAACACAAGGATAACTAATAGTATTCTGATTGCAAAAGCGATGTACTATTAGTTACCCCGTGTCTGATCACGTGGTACGGGTTTTTACCTACCGGAAGCCAGCCGTATCCCATGAGGCCTTTTGGCCTCATGGGATACGGCTGGCTTCGGGTAGGTAAAAACCCGTACCACGTGATCAGACACGGGGTAACGAATTTATCTATTGACTTTCCGTTTTAGAAGTCCAATTTATTTCATGTGTGAACACACACAGCATGAGATCTTTTATCGTCCATTGTTGAGCCATACAGGTTTCTGTGGATTTTTTGTGCAAAAGAGTTTTTGTGAAAATATGCCGATATGACTAGCATAAAAAAATTATTGAATTTCTTTTTTTCTTTTTTGTCTCAAAAACATAGCTTATGAACCCCACATTGGAGGGTACTCGACAAGCTCATTCCAATAAGGGGTCATGAGCTATATTTTGGAGATAAAAAATTAAAATATAATACATGTACACTGTAAAAGTGGAATGACGATTTTTTGCGAATAGTGCAGGTCGTGATCAGACATGGGATAACAAATTTACATGTATCTATTGACTTCTACGGGGTATGGACAATTTGTAGATTTCGGAACGAGGCTTCCACTGGGTATGGGCAATTTGTCAGTGGCTGGGCGGACGTATCGTGGGTTTCAATGAATATGGTCTCATACCACGCATCTATCAACCAATCAAATCAAAAAATTCACTTTAGTCAATAGATAAATGTAAATCTTTCTCGAGCGAATCGCGACCTAGTCAAGACACATTTACCCCAGTGAATCACGATTTCATTGATATAATACTAGAAAATGAAGAGCAAATCAAGAATGAAAACACTAATGAAAATAACATCTGTTATGCTATGTTTTCGCATCACATTCAGTAGTCAAGGTTCAACATTGTTGTGGGCTGTAAAGTGGACAAATCGCGAACCAGTCGAAATTATCTTTCAGCACTTACAATTACAGTACTGTATTTGACAGTATATCTTTGAAGTAAAAAGGTAACAATGAATTGAATAACGGTTCTGTGTATAGTACTGAGCCAATTTAGCTGATATTTTGGGTAAAGGGTTATAGTAAAGTACGGCTGCCTTGGACTGGTCACTTTCCACGGTTTGGCAATATTTCTACGGACGCAATAATATTAGATTCCAAACACTAATAACAGGAATAATCATAAAAAATGAATTAATGGAGCACCGGATACAACTCGGTGCTTCATTAATTAAAATTTACATGTAGCTGATGATGAATTTTATTACCTGGCAAACATATGCGTGGACTCCACTGCCCACGCATGGACCACGATCAGTCCAGGGCGACTGTACTGCATCAGAGTTTGAACAGATTGAAAAAAATGTCAAGATATTGAGTGTGGCCGCTGTCATGCTAATCAGGACGTGGCTCTCCCACCGTGTATATCGAGTGGATACTCGGCATCTGTTAGAAGCCCAAAATAAAACAAAGCATTTTTGATTAATATATTTTATTCAACCCTTCATCGGTGATCGATGCAGCGTCCTAGGTTGCTAATCCTGTATTGAGCCCAAATATGAACCAATGGTTATTTTAACAAATTTGTATCTGACTCCCCTTTGAATGTTGTATATCGAATATCAAAAGATTCTGATGATTGGTTGTGGAGATTTTTTTAAAGTTTTGCAAATATGCTGACTCAGCATTTTTTCGATGCCCATTACAGAACACCCTAACATAATCGATGACAATTTTTTTACCATGCAATTCTACTGGTCCTAAGGATGCTTCACACCAAATAACAGCTCTCTGTTCCGTGTGGTTTGGGAAATATGGGCGTTTCAAAACATTTCTATTTTTAGCTCCCAGGGTTCCAACGGGGATACGGGAATTTTTTTGTGTGCATGAGTCAAGTACTTATGACCCAATAATACCACATACCAAATTTGGTTCAAACCGGACCATCGGTTCAGAAAATAGAAATTTTGGGCGGGGTCAAAAATCTTTCCCCTCCCATTACAAAGCCATATATTGCTTCCCGAACTTCGTTTGAACAAATTTGATTCTACATCTCAAAAGAAAGCTTCACAGCAAATATCAAGTCATTATGCACACTGATTCATGAGAAGAAGATTTTAAAAATATTTTGGAGCATTTTCCCTCACTCCTTCTGAGCATGTTGAGTTGAACAAAAGTGCAATGCCCCTTCGGGTCCATCACTCACACAAACTTTCACTTGAATTGGCTCAGTGGTTTTGGGAGGGAAGACCAAAACATGGTGTTGACGTACGACGGACGGAGAGCGATGAGATCAGCTCAGCTTGACTTTCTCAAGATGAGCTAAAAATCGAAACGGGTGCGAAAATTCTGTACTGGGTACTGCACGGGCTAGCCGCGAGCAACCGTGAGCTCATCGTCGGTTTCGCTTGGGAACTTTAACTTGGCTTCTAGCCGTGGTGGTGACTTGTGAAACTGGAATTTGCATGGATGGTCACATGGGTATAGATATTTTTGTTAATATAGCGGAAAAATGTTACACTCGGTCTTTATTTTCAACATTATTTTTGTACAATTACCACCTGGACTATACGTTTCGAGAGACGACTAAGATGACTGACACCAAGTTAAATTCCAGAGATTCGAAGGAAAACGAATCGGACAGCCGGTTTCGAATCGACCCGAATACTATCTTAAGATTCGAAATCGAATCTCGAAGCTTCCTGCATAATAGCGTCAGATTCGTTTCAGAATTTGCTTAGTGGTTGGAGATCTTGTTCATGTGCTGTGCTCAAAAAATCTATTTTAGTTGTCACAAAGTGTTTTTTTGCGGATCCACCTTGTTGCTCCATGATCGTGTTTATTCATTTTAATTGGTGGTGATGGTTTCCCCGAACCACTCAACGTTAATTTCACATACAACCCGGTAAAACATTGAAATAAAGATTCACAGCAAACTGGTTCATTTTGAATCTTGATGTTAGGTGTCGCAGTTCAGGTTCACTGAATAAACATGAATGCGCATTTTGCTCATTTAAGGACAGAATCAGTAATATAGACACAATGGGATGGCTGCGGGAATGCAGGTGGGTGGGTGAGAGAGTCTGTGAAGGTATAGGCTGTTGAGACCTAAAAAAAATCCGACAGGAACTAGTGAAACGTTGCACTAAGAATGTACTATGGGCCACTCTATTCATCGCTAAATTCTCTCGGTTACTCTATAGTTTGACACCACCCTGTTAAAGGAGGTGTCTTCTCTTTAACCTTTTACCCAACGCAGACGATTTCAAAATTTATTATTTTAAATATCATTTTTTAAATTTTTTTCAAAAAATTTCAACACAACCACATCATGTGACCCCTCTTTGGAACGAGCTCGATGAGCTCGTTCCAAAGAGGGGTCACATGATATGGTTTTGTTGAAATTTTTCGAAAAATAATATTTTTTCAGCTGCTGTGTTTGCATATTACGCTGTCGGATGTTGGCGATTCGTTGGGTAAAGGGTTAAACCTTTTTTAAAACTAGATGGCAATTAAGTCATAACCGCCTTGTCTCTAACTGACGTTGGCAATTTTATAGCATGAATAGTCTATCGTATTAGCAAAGCAATAAAAAAAACACCAACTACATTTTCGTTTATATTTGTTCAATAACAGTTTACAAATATTACAAACTTATCAGCAATACGTAGCAACGGGGCATGGCTGGGATAGGGCGGTACTCATCTCCCACCCCAACTATTTTCCTGACAAAACGTGAAATTTATATACCAGTCATACGCGAAAATCCCCGCCGCCTACCCTGATTTCCCTCGGGCAAATTTGCTATAGGTGAGCCTTCACATTCTGGTAATTGAAGAGTTCTAAGGATGCTTCAGCTGACATGTAAACTTTAAAAGCGCCATGAGATATCTCCCACAGTCCCCATATACGAGAAAAAGAGCCCCTCGAGGCAGCGTCAAGCAAAATATAGTAGGGAAATATGCTTTCTTTTGCAAATGGTAGAAGAATAATATTTCCATTTCCTCACTCCGTTTAGCCTGGCTTCGACACTGACAATAGTCACTACACGATGACAAACTCTGTTTGAGACATTCTGCAATTTCATATAATCCCCGTCAATAACGGCTATTCCCTTAGATTTTGATACCATTTTTCATTAATGCCAAGCCTTAGTATTTTATTGAGAGGCCTAGAGAACATGTATAGTTCACTATGCAAATCAATATAAGTGAGAAATTACAGTTAAAACTTACATGATTGATTTTTGAACCATGCTGAATGAGTTTTATAGAATGCCCAAGAATTGCTACTGTTGATGTTACCTTCAACGCCACAGCACTGAAACTAAAACCAAATGAAAATTTAAATGACATAATTCAAAGGACATTGTACAAAATTCGATCAAAATATCGTAATGTTTTGAAAAAAGAGAAAAAAAAACTAACAAAAACGACTTCAAATAGAGACTAAGAGATAAATACACAAACAGGCCACACAGCAGGCCTTTCAGCCGCAATATTTATACTGAACAGAGACAAGAAAACAGCTGTATCTCGGGTATCACTTACAAGTTGCCAGTATCGTAGATACAGGGGACGGGGAGAGGACGGCTCCAACCCCAAATATTTTCGGCTCCTCGGAAAATTGTTTAGGCCTTTTCTTGGTAACAATTTGCAAAACGGAAGAGAAATTATTAATATTTTGACTAAACCATATGTTTAAGACTGAATATATGATAACTAACCCTTTTTGGATGCAAAAAGCTATAATCAATAATTTGTCCTCCCAGTTGGTATTTCGACACAGCATGATGCATCTTCGTTCCGCTTTGCTGAAGAACAAAGACAATGGGTAATTATACTGAGTCTAATGTCCATAATGGCACCAAATGCAGAGTATGGCGTTGGTGGATTCTGCTTTTGGGAGGGTATTTTTGAAGATTGACCGGGCATCAGTGTTATTAGATATAACTAACCGAACCATGTCGTTTGCAAGGCATTTATCTCGCCAATGGGAAGAATATAATAATTCGGTCAGTGCTTCAGTTACACATTCCCTTGCAGAGGGTCTTAAAGGCCATCATAAGATGAATTTTTTGATTGCCTTGGCTCTCAGACACCTCTCCCAAGAGCAATCTAAATGGACGACTGGCCCATAACCCCTCTCCTGCAGTCGAGGGCAAGGGGAATAAGGTTCAAATGGACCACCCGGCCCTTGTTTCGGCGTACTTAGATGTCAAAAGAGAAACACGGAACACTAATTGCAATTCCGATGCATCGGTTCGTTGCGTCAAAAACATAATCAGTGATTTTGTTGATAATTGCACATGAGTCTCAGTACAGTGATATTATTTTAACCTGTTTTCTTGTAGGTTCAAGTAACTTGAATAAATGGAAAATTAGGAATAAGAAATAAAACAATAATTGTTCGTATCGCTCGAATCGCATCAAGGCTATAACTCTTAACCCGCTGAGCGTTTTCAAAATATTTTTCATCAAATTTAGTCATGGCTGCTTTAAAGTTAAGGTTTCCAAGCAATCTCGACGATGCACTATAATCCTCACAGGGTAATATTCCTACTACACTATCAAGGCATGCCTTCGAAGAAGGCATGCCTTGATGATGTAGTTGGATTATTTTATCAGTCGGGACTTCAGCTATCACAGTCCGAACAAATTAGGTTTACAGAACCCCAACCTCCATCGGAGATCGTCAAGATGCCATGGATTCGATTCGAGGTTCGATTCGATTTCGAATAACAGACATGATTCGATTCGCGATTCGATTCGAATCGAACATGTGTGATTCGCAGGGCCCCAGAGACTTAGTCAGATAAGGTATTCAGAAGCAATAATCGGCGGATTACCTCTGATAAACGACTCAGTTCACAGCTAAGCAGAAAATTCGGCAATTAAATTATATTTCCTGATTTTCCACTTTTCCAAAAGATAGCTTGCAGACCCACACTGAAGTTAACACATAACTAAATATTTTTCCTATAGGCGACTAAAAAAATGTGATCGCATCACTTTAAATTTGACATTCAAATATCTTTGTCAAGTATGTCCCTTCAGACCACTCTTGCTGACCTGAAAACGGGGTCATGCGACAAATAGGGGAGATGAACTGACAGGAAGGGAAATACCGGTCACGTGCACATATTTTTTTAGAAAATTCCCAACAAAAACACACCAACAATCAATTGTATTTTTAGGCCCAAAAAGTCACCAAATCACCCTCTTTATTTATCTAGAATATTCAGCAATAATGCAAGATGACAATAGAATGCTTCAAATGTTTATTGAAACAACATATTTTCCAAAGGCTGTTTATTTTTTGGAGATTGCGTCATTTCGACATTGCAACATTTCAAGGCGGGTAACTCTAATTCAAATATTTACTTCAGTGATACCTAAAATGAGTTCATCGAGATTGTTAGAATGGCGGGATAGTAATATCTGTTAACAGTTGAGGAACACTGAGGAGTGCATATTCTTTTTTGCGCGATGACGACGATGGTGATGACTTTATTCAGCAGAATACAATACAATGACTGAAGACGACACGACAATAAATACAAACTGAACGAACAAGAAAATACCAGTGTACGAAGCGTTCAGATGGGCTTGCTGCATACTGCTAGGAGAAGTCCTAGCTAAATGGGCTTTCTTCCTGACTTCCCCTTGAAGTAAAATTATGAATGAGTATGAAAGGTTGTGAATGTTGATTGGTGACCACGAACTGTTACGAAGTCAGAGACTATTGAGTTAAGGGCTAATTTGGGCTTTGAAAAAGCGGATATTTCGGAACACGAACATCTCAAAAAATAATTGTCAATTGAGAGGGCCGTTTGCGTGGTTATTTAGATTAACCCTTTACCCAACGCAGACGATATCAAAATTTATTATTTTAAATATCATTTTTTTAATTTTTCAAAAAATTTCAACAAAACCATATCATGTGACCCCTCATTGGAACGAGCACAATGAGTTCGTTCCTTCCAATGAGGGGTTACATGATATGGTTTTGTTGAAATATTTTGAAAAGTTTAATTTTTTCAACTGCTCAGTTTGCATATTACGCGGGCGGATGTGGCCGATTCGTCAGGTAAAGGGTTAAGGATATGCGATAAAACAGCAAAAACAAAAATACCACCTAGCAGCAGTGAAGCGAGAATGGATCTCTTTCATGGACCCTCCAAGCATCCGAGCCCGTACTGATCACCTAGCTAGAGAAAGATAATCGGCATTCGTGGGGGTGATTCGTCACCCTAGGACCCACCTGACCCATCTAAGCCCTCTAACGCCTCATAGACCATGTTTAGCCGGGGAGGGGGTGGGGGGGGGTCGAAGTTGATTGTAGAGTTAGAGAAAGATATATATATACCACAGACTAAGCTCTACTATGGATAATCTTATCGACGAGATCGGAGCTTGTCGGAGCTACACACCCAGTCAGTTGCCGTAGCATTGTGGAAGGTTTTCTACTTTATTAACCCTTTACCCAACGTAACGGCCAAAACCGGCCAGCGCTATTCCCAAATATCGCCAATTAATTTTCAAAATATTTTCATTTTTTGTCTCAAAAACATAGGTTATGATCCCTCGTTGGAACGAGCTCGTCGAGCTCGTTCCAACGAGGGGTCATAACCTATGTTTTTGAGACAAAAAATGAAAAAAAATAATTATTCAAGAATTTTTTTTGCAAGTGTCGTCTGCTTTTCATGTTAGGTAAAGGGTTAAATAGAATTACCAGAAACCAAGTCAGCTACACCTGGGGTACGGTATCCTACTTTTATCACAATTGAGCGCATAGGAAAGAGCTTATTTGTTATATTAACGTTCTGATGGTGGTGATGATAGTCGCGGCAGACCCCACTTGTTGCGCTGAAAAACAGCGCCATTCAGCTGATTTGTATTGGGTGCTGTCGCCAATGGTTTTTGATCGCAGCCGAGTTTATATGGAGTGCCTGTAGTTGACAAACATGTGCATGTGGTGGGTTCCAAAGCTAGAGAATTTCAGACTACGCTGTGGGATTATACAGACCAACCCATCATCCAATGAATAAACAAGCACAATTCCTTTTTTGAGTCAGGGGTCAATAGTGTGTTTCCGCGTCTCTTTATCGCGTAGCTGACTCATTAATTGTCTGAATTTAAATTCGTCTGATAAAACTATGTCAAACTCTGCATCAGTTATTTCGTTGTCAGTCAGGGCTTTAGAATAGAGGTCGCTAATGGTGGAGAGTTTGGCCTTTGCCA
Source organism: Pictodentalium vernedei (assembly GCA_031216915.1). Lineage (NCBI taxonomy): Eukaryota > Metazoa > Mollusca > Scaphopoda > Dentaliida > Dentaliidae > Pictodentalium > Pictodentalium vernedei. The sequence goes on from CM062296.1 coordinate 661,348,350, forward strand.
AGGTGCAAATCACGGCGTGGTTCTTGACCTTTTTCGCCAGAGGCGGCTGTTAAATTTTACAAAGATACTAAAAAGAGCACAAGCGCCAATGGTTGCCTCTAGGCTTACAACTATTGGCGCTGCGACTATAGCAGATGATAAGCCAACTCCGCCAACTCCAAAACCTAAGCTGGCCGCGGTTAGAAACGTTTCAATGCCATCTTCGAAATTATCCCCACGCTTATACTTCTTTGTGAGATAACAGGGTACGAATGCACTCGGCGCGCATTGTGTCTTCGTTGATGGTTACTCGGATGGTTACTCGGATTCGTTCGATTTGCGAGCGCTGATCCTCCTGGTTTGACGAGGTTGCCTCTAAGTGAGCCGATCGTTTATCTCCTAAGCTACGCAGGGGCCCTACAATGCGACAACGAATAGGCTCAAATCCGCTCTCGTCACTTTCAATGGGCTCCGGGTTTCCAGAGCATTATGGTCGTCGAACTTGGATAGTATGGCCAAGTTGTTGATTAGCTAGGCTGAGTAGTCTGCATTGCCTTGTCGAGCCCCCAGAGCTCTCTGATATGTGTATTCCACTCCACTGGTATCATAGACGGTTTAACGTTTCGAGAGCTCCAGTGAATATGGTTTGAATGACTTGGCCAAAAGAATGTCTTACCTCGTTTACTGTTTCTCCAAGTATTGCAGTTCGACGTGGCCCGCGACCCCAGCCTCCTCACCCAATTCATTTTTAACTGTTCGTAGAACAACAACAGCTCTGCCAGTTACCTTTTCTGCTGCCACTGCCGATCTATGAGTCCCGGCTCATCTCAGAGAAGAGCACTACGAACATATATGAACATATATGTTCAGCGCTAGGGATTTCGACCTCTGTGTAGGCCTTCAGTTCCAACCCTTCTTATTGAACTCGAACTTAGCGTAATCACGGCCTAAGGCAGGAGTTTGCCCTGTTCGAGTAAGAGCATTGTAGCAGTGCTCAAGAGCTAAACCTAGAAGCTCTTACTGTAAAGAACTCCTCCTTGATATTGAAACCACCCACAGCGTCTGCGGATCTGCCAGTAGCATCCAGAGAGGAATATCTTCGACCACACAGCTGGTGCTGTCTGGGTCTACATCGACAATTTAGGGAGGCCATCCATGTTCCAGATCCACTTGGAAAATTAAGTCTGCTGGCCCGATATACTTAATACGATGCCGTCCAGTCAATACGGCCGCACGCTTGATCCACACAGTAAACAGCGAAAGCCCCTGAGCACAACATCGACAATATCCACCTGGAGTACGACGTGGTCACCCTGCCAGACCTGGTCAGAATGATTCGTAGCCAGCCAGTACGCCGCTTCACCATCCTCTATGACCGCAACCTCAGATATCACAACCTCGCCAAAGATAAGAGCGGCACGGTGTAGAATATCAAGTCGAACATCCCTGCGAGAAATATGAAACGCATTCTGATGCTCTTCGAGGATCCGATAGCAGCGTCGTATACCAGCGAATCTGATCATCATCGATTACTGCTCCGCCAAGAAGAATAGGGACATGCTGTCAGAGCTAGCTTTCAGTGGACGCCACGCAGAGCATGCTGACCAAAATACAACTCTATACCGAAAGAAGACCTCAGTAGATAGACCCGCTGGGCTGCTCTATTTAAATGCAAGGAACGTGACAGTTTTGAAAGCCATCTTCGGGAAAACAATGTGATCGGCGAATTCGCAGACGCGAGGAACAAGCTGCAGTGCGCAAGCTTATGTCCGAAACCAAACATTCCAAGCTCCCAGTAAAAACTGATCAGCCGGCTGCTTATAAGGTACTAAAATAATCAACTGCATATGGAAAGCACTTCTACTTCGGTGCCATGTTTCGATTTGTGTTGTGGAGTTTATGAGTATTTTAGACTTAGATGTTTCATAAAGCGAGAAAGTTAGTTAATTTGGACTGCGATGAGATTTTCGGTCTACTTCTTGTGGAGAAGGTCGCTCCCACGAATGGTGACACTTCCACCTAGGAGGATTTAGTACATCAGCTAGGGGTTAAATGTGTTAGGAGCACAAGAATGTGCGAGAAAAACTCACCGCGTTGGCTGCAGGGGTAAGGGTAAACAATACTTGGGATGAGCCCCCTCAGCTGACCAGATCGACACCATGGACGACGATGATGTTCTGAGGCATTACACAGGATACGAGGCGCGACTAGATGCCGCAATGACGAAACTTCGGGGAATTGCAGCCCTGGACCTTTATGCAACAGCAGCCAGTATATATTCTGCCTATCCCTAGCACTTCTCTGTTGTTTGGGCATCAGTACGCCTGGGAGATGGAGTTGTCTCACTAATAAAGGGTTGCGGGCTACCGGATGTCGTCGCAGCTCTGAACATCGAAGTGATATGTCTGACTGGTAAACGACTGAATGATGCTATCAGGGCTAAGACGGTGACGCAGAATCTCTCTGTGTTTATAGGTAGGCCTGTTGGTTTGTAGGAGCAAAAGATGCCCTCAGGCGCGGACGTGTGGTACCTCTATCGGCTTGGCGAGCTTGGCAGAGGAAGAGAATGGCGAGTTACTGATCATGTGTTGCCTCCGGGTCTACAGACTGGGACGGTCTGTGACAAAGCTAGGTGAGAATGTCCTTTATTATTTATCCCATGGAAAGGATGGGCCTGTTCTTGGGTTTGTTCGGGAAGAGCTATTTGCTATTCCTCATTACACAATTCTGCCACCTGATGGTGTACTTACTCGTTCGTCCGCTGCTCCTCTTTTCCGGTTACATGTCAGGTAGATAAGGCGTACATTACCCTTGCAATGTCCCAAACTGTTCTCTTTTATCTGTTCTGTCTACGCTAAAGGTCTGCGGTTCCTCAGGTTCGAAAACCCAGACCATCTTGATGCAATCAACCGTCGGGTTGAACCGAGGGTTCTTCCCTTGCTCATTGCATTCGTAATGCACAAGATTTTTTCTGGATAGCCTTCCTGATTCTCTACGCACCAGGTTGCCTGAAGTCGATTCTCTCTTGCTTGTCAGGTGTACAGGTAACACTCTGAAGCTGACTCAAGTACTCCACCCTGGAGACGACCTAGTTGGACCTCTGGAGATTATCCAAACCCTTTACGAGGCTTTTATTGTCAGCTCCTGGCCGGAGTGGACTCTAAACGTGTAGCGAACGTCCCAGTCCCCCCACCATACATTTTCGCTCAACCGAGCCGATGGTATGAGAAAGGGGGCACAACTGCAACATTGTTCTAGACAATGACGTCGTGGTCCAGCTGCCCGTAGTTGAATAGGGGACCGTAAATCGGGTCCAGAATGTTGTTATTGATGGGCCTTTGTGTCGTTGAGCAGAACCGAGGTGTATGCGAAGCGTTCTCTGAATCACTAGACGAGCGACTCCTGCGTTTTATCTCGAACTTAATGGCCGACTGCTCCACAAACTTGACCCATCCATGACAAATGAAGATGACTTTACTCATATGCAAATGAACCCTGACTGGTTTGAGGAGAATAACTTTTATGGGCTTTTAATGCATCGTGTTTTTGCCCTGTAGTCACAACCTCGCAACCATGCATTCACGTGGCATTTCACCAGCGATAGGGGGTAGTTGGTCATGGTCACCCTAAAAGACTACCTGAACGCACTCTGCTCTAGCCAGTCCAGGAAGGTTTCGATGATTGGCTTTGGGACGGTACAGACATCGTCCGACATGATGAATTACGGGACAAACATCTGGCCCATTCTTTCTGGCTAGTCGTTCTGTCCCCTTCACCGGAAGAAGCTGTGTTAGGGTTAGGCCCAGACTTCCCTGCCTCATATACCTTTCGCTAGGTGATGCGTAGCAGTAAACACCAATGGATCTCTTACTCGAAAGACCCTGATCGCTCTAGTCGTCCTTCCACTGCCGCCGCCGGGGTTTAGGTAAAGATTTGATGGGTTGTGAAAGGGTCGTCATGCCAGAGTGCTGTTGAAACTGAGATGTCTTTTTTCCGGCACCATCATTCTGGCTTGGGAAGATACCCAGCGAGATTCAGAGGCATATAGAGAGTTCCTCCCCGATCTTACAATTAAGCCGGGTTACCGGGAGCAGATATTCTCCCTTTAGTAGACACGGTCCGCATAAGGTATCGCTCAAATCGCAGGTATTTTGGGTGACAGAGGATTGCACACTTGGAAGTTTGTGGAGAGAGCAGTCTTGTTGATGTATGTATGATGTCTGTTGCTACTTGAACGCTCCATCTTCGTCGAAACGCTGCAAAATGCTGAGGAGGCCAATATGACCATTTGCTAGCATTAGGCTCTTAGGTGGGAGCATTGTCGCTGGCTTCCATCGTAGCTAGTTAACACGCGAGGGGGGGGGGGGGGGCACATTTCCGGAGCTCCAAAAAGAGTTCCACTTTGGCGAATGTCTCCTATAATATAATAGAGTTCACCATGCGATGATGGTTTCTCCGACCTCTAGCTTGGTTGGAATGCCGGACTCGGCGAGATATGAAAGGAGGACCCTTGGAACTCAGCCCTGCTCCTATAATTGCCCCAAACATGCAAAAATAACTGGGTGGACACTTGGACCGACTGCCCACGTATTTGGGGAAAACCGGTACCTGCGTCTAGGTGCAATGCACCATTGACAGCTACACGAGTCAGTCAGGCTTTTGGATATCCGACGCGTTCGACTTTGGGTTATATGTCACCAAGGCCATGGAATCTAGCGGAGTTGCACGCCATCATGCCGATGCTGGCGATGTCATTGACGTGAAACCGCTCTCCGTACCAAAGACCGCCATACAGGAATGATGCTGTGATCGACTTTCAAGCATTGTATTCCCTCACCATGATTGCTGCGGTGTGATTTATCCCGAACCCTGCCTGCTTGGGTTTCGTCTCCTAAATGAATACATGCTTCGATTAAAGCGTCATGCTGCTCCTGCGTGCTATAGATCCGGCTATCTTGGAGCACGAACTGGTCGATGGTCGAAGTTGAGCTACTTATGGCTCTCTGAACCACCACCCAAGAGCCAGGCTGCAATTGGTTCGTTTTTGAGTGAGAGGTCTTACGCCATCCTACAGGTCGCCCTGATAGATGTGGACCTGTCTGATCTGCGATAAGTGGGAGTCTTGAGGCCAGGAGTGACCATTTTGGACGTTGTTCTCGATTGGTTGATAATTGCCATTACCCCCCCCCCCCCCCCCTCTCTTTAGTACCTTTCATTGATGTAGATATCTTCACCAGCGACGTCTTTCAAGATGACGGCCCGCTTGAGCCTCTTTTCGAGTCATGTTACGTCCTCAAATGTGGCGTTATTATTCCCACGCTTGCATTTTCCGGCGTCTGATCGGGGTGAAACCTTGCTCCCTAAGGACGACGCAATTGAGATGACCATCCTTTAGCGATGATAAGATTGCTGGGTGTGGCTCTTTGGAAGATAGAGCTATTCGTCCACAACGACGACGGGGTGGGCATTATTGTACTACGGACCGTCGATCCCAGTCAGGGCACCTGGCTTGATATACCGAGTAATTTAGACAGCACCCTCGCCTTTCCTTTTCACTGCCTTTACGGGGGAAAACTTGTCCTCGATTACCCATTCCCCCTTCGACCCGCTCACGAAGGAACTGCATTTACATGTCGTTCTCATCCTCGGGTAGGTGTTAGACGAGCTGCCCTGCTCTCTAGTTTGCCATTCAAGCATCTAGATCCATACGGCCTGCCTTGGCTTCAATTCCATCAGCGATCTGGATTTCACCAATATCAAACGGATTCTCCCCTCAACCCTTCATGTGGAGAAGACCACACTAGCACCGTCAACCTCAATCGCAGTTTTGACGTTGTTCGTCATCTCGACTGTTCGTTGGCAGGTAACCTCACGGAAGGAGGAGTCTTGGTGTCCAGGTCGATGAATTGGTACTCCAGTGGGGTGAGGTCTGGATAATACCGCATGTATCTCGTCGATACCATCACCCATAGCAAACACAAGTCTGTGGTATAATGTTGGATTGTATGTTTAACGAGGCAATCAACTTCATTACTAGGGGTGCCCTCTAGATGAACACAGGACGGAAGACTTGAAGGTGCAATGGCGGATCTAGTGCTAGGGTGAGTTATAGAGGATGAGGCGGGTCTGGTGTGCCTTAAGTTGACGGAACCATCCCACAGTTATCTCTCTCTCCTAGCTATGCTCTTGACATGGAATTAGTGAACTGCGTTGGTATCCTCGAAAAATACTTCCCATTGATGCGTAATGCAAGTATGTTGAATGGCGTGGTGATTATCGAAAAAGCACATGAAGTTGAGAGACTCAAACTGAAATTATATTTGGCTGGGCCAAAAAATGTGGAGATAACAGTTGGGGCATTCTGATTCTGTCTTGGACACAATGCACAATTTGTACTCAAAGTTTCTTCGTGAAAAATTGAAGAGAAGGCACGTAGTTCACGTAGACATATTTTTTGATGGACAGATCACTGGAATATTTCCACATTTTTATCCACAATGAAATGATAGATCATTCTTACTATCAACAATATCATTAAATAATGTATTGCTGATCATATTACCCAACGCAGACAGTTTAAAAATTTATTATTTTAAATATCATTTTTTAAATTTTTTCAAAAAATGTCAACAAAACCATATCATGTGACCCCTCTTTGGAACGAGCTCGACGAGCTCGTTCCAAAGAGGGGTCACATGATATGGTTTTGTTGACATTTTTCGAAAAGTAATATTTTTTCAGCTGCTGAATTTGCATTTTACGCGGGCGGATGCGGACGATTCGTTGGGTAAAGGGTTAAACCTTCTAAACGATTTGAAATCATGCACATTGTCATGCATACCATCGAAAGAGCGTGCTTCTTGTAGTGTTGGAGTCTGAATTTGAGGACAAACAAATTTAACCCATCTGTTATGAGGAACTGTCCAGGATCCATTTCATTAACAAGGAAATTTATAGATCAAGACTGAATCAGAATAGTCATAAGATCGACAATCAAGAATGGTTTCCGTCTTTTTCGTCCTCATGTAATCAAAATATTCACTGTTATTACGATGTTTAAGGTAACACTAGAGACAATTACATGAGTGACATATGAAGGTTTGTGATGGTGATTCCCCTAAACATGCTTTTACATGTAGATGAACCAAAATTTATATATTATCCCTTACAGGTCACCTTGATCAAAACTGCCGAAGAGGTCATTTGGTTGATAATAGCCCCTAAAACTGTAGACATGGTGGTAACAGTAGAAATTATCCGGAAAAATGCTCACCTACTTAGAAAGATTGAAAAATCAACGTCTTATCCGAACAAGAGGCCCCAGGGGGCCTGGGGCGCTCACCTGACATGGTAGTCTAAATATCAAACCAGGGACTTGACTTGAATAAGCTGCATACGCCCCTCCTAAGAAAAGCATATACCAACTAGATGAAGCGATTGTGCCCACACAATACACAGAATGTTCCTTCTATTTTCAGTACCAGCACTTTTACGTCCCAAAATTGAGATAAACGCATAAAAAACAGATTTTTTGAAATTTTTGTTCGGAAATTTTTACCAAAACACATAAAAAACCAAAAAACTAATTTCTGGATTTTGGTCCAAAATTTCTAAGTCCCACCGGAACCCCAAATTTTCAGTGTAAAAAGAAGAAAAAAATTTTGTCTTAAAATTGACCGAAACGCATAAAAAAACAAAAAGCTCATTTCCAGATTTTGGTAAAAAATTTCTGAGTCCGGACCAGGACCCCACATTTTCAGCCTAAATATGAACCCAGGGACTTGGCTTAAACAAACTTGAATCTCCCCCCGCCCCCCGCCCTAAGGATGCTGCATACCAAATATCAAAAGATTCTTTTTGGTAGATCTGAAGAAGAAGATTTTTAAAGAATATTCTTCATACTTCACTAATTTAAACATTTGGGCTCCCATAGAGTGCCCAAATATGGACCCAGGGAATTGATTTCAATAAACCTGTGAAACAATCTTCCAAAGATGTTATATGTGAAATTTGAAAGCTTTTGGAGCAGTGGTTTGGGAGAAAAGTAGTCTTAAATGTTTTTCCCATTACCCACAGTGTTAAAAAATGTTGACTCAGCACTTTTTCAAAGTCCCAAAAAAGTACCCCATGATAAAACCAATAGCAATTTTTCTTTTACCATTCCATTCTGTTGGTCCTAAGGAAGCTTCACACAAAATAAGAATTCTCAGTGCCGTGTAGTTTTGGAAATATGGGCATTTTAATTTTTTTCTATTTTTAGCTCCTGCGGTTCCCATAGAGCGACGGGAAAAAAATCTGTGGCATAAATTAAGTACTTATGAAACAATAAGCCCTCATATCAAATTTGGTTCAAATCTGCCTCTCGGGTTGGAAAATAGAAATTTTGGGCGGGGCAAAAATTCTTGCCCCTCCCATAACGACGGCAAATATAGCCCCACAAACTTCTCTTGAACAAATCTGAGTCTACACCTCAAAAGGAAGCTGCACACCTAAAATCAAGTCTCTGCTACTGCTGGTTCATGAGAAGAAGATTTTTTAAGATTTAGGCACACTTTTTGGGCATGGCCCTACCAAGGGGCGAGGCAACTTGATTTGAACAAAATCAAATTGCGATGTCATAACAAACTATTATCTCAAATATCAATTAAATTGGTTAAGCGGTTTGGGAGGAGAAGACGCAAACACGTTCACGGACGACGGACGACGGACGACAGACGACGGACGATGAGTGATCACTATAGCTCTCCTGACTGAAAGTCAGATCAGCTAAAAAGACGCCATGCTTTCAGCCATATTGTTTATTGAGTTGAATCGGCTACCAGTTACATTTCGTCCAAGTCAAACCTGGTATATTCTATAGTTAATAGTAAATAGGGACAACAGGGTAACAATAGGGACACTCCTTCATATGACATAGGTTGTGAGTTCACCGTAAGCACCGACATTGTAAATTTGCTGCCTGTGGCTCAGAAACACCAGAATATGGTGCAAAACTGGCGTAAAAAATAGAAACTTTGCAAAAATATGTGAAAGAAAGATGACTTTTCTCCCCAAAGTCGGAAATTGGGAATGCGCTGTTGGCCAATTTTCATCATGTAAAGAGTCCACAGACCATCGGAATATCTGAAGGCGCAGAGTGGTGGCAAGTAGCGAGACAGTCTCATCCTCGAGAATGGATGAACGCTTATAAATTTCATTGTTCAGACAAAAAAGTGACGGACATTAAATATGCACTTAATTTTTTTTTAAAAAAAACCCCATATATGCTACTTCATTCTGCTGCATTGATACTGGATTGATGAAGTTGTATATTTGCCGCGGTTGTCGTCGTTTGCTGTTTGAGCTTCGAGACTTTATCAGTAGTATTGGCGACAGAGTACCATGGCGTTAAATAGAATACAACTGAATGTGGACATGAATTCCACTGCTATGGTTTCATGAAAATATTCCGATAAATGATGGTTACTAAAATTAGCTTTGATGTTCACACAACTGCTCTGCATTCAAACGGTATTTTAACCCTTTACCTAACGTGAAAAGCAGACGACACTTGCAAAAAAAATTCTTGGATAACTAATTTTTTTCATTTTTTGTCTCAAAAACATAGGTTATGACCCCTCGTTGGAACGAGCTCGACGAGCTCGTTCCAACGAGGGGTCATAACCTATGTTTTTGAGACAAAAAATGAAAAAAATAGTGAAAATTAATTGGCGATTTTTGAGAATAGCGCTGGCCGGTTTTGGCCGTTACGTTGGGTAAAGGGTTAAACAAATTTAAAATTGGCGTGTTTCTTTCACTTTCAAAGTCTTACCTAAAACAACTATCAAAAAATACTTCAAAAAACAAATTTCCTGAATAACTAATAATTTTCACTGTTTGTCTAAAGACACACACTGAAAAATATAGAAGAAAAAATGATTGGGGACTTTTGTGAACAGCGATGGTCGGATGTGGCCGTTCCCTTTGATAAAGAGTCAATATTTAAGGGATCAACATCTCTTTCTGGACTTACCTGCCCTTTTAATTTTCTGTTCCTGAATAGTATTATAATAAATACATATTATCGCTATAGTGAAGTGATCTGGGTCGTAGTATCACGTCGAGTTGAGGAGGTCAAATCGCCGGATCAAACGAGCTGGCGCAGACCCAAACTCTCGGTCCACGAGTTCAATTATTCTCTTAGAAACTCGACGCTTTTAACGGCCGCTTGTTTGTTTGTTTGTTTGATTACCTCATTTTGAGGAGTTTGCGCGTAAACCACCGTTGGTGTAATGTGATGTCCCTTTTCTCACAAAATATACAAATATTCTTTCGTGCCCTAGTTGAAAAAAATTGCAGCCAATAAGTATTTAATTCACATTGAAAACATCAATATAGTAAAACAGTCAGTGGTACTACGCGGCGTAATCATAAACAGTTGTGATAATTTGTCATTCAAAATATGTAGTGAACGAACATATCTAATAGTAAAGTAATGTCATCATAACCCTTTACCTAACATGAAAAGCAGACGACACTTGCAAAAAAAAATCTTGAATAACTATTTTTTTTTACATTTTTTGTCTCAAAATCATAGGTTATGACCCCTCATTGGAACGAGCGAGACGAGCTCGTTCCAATGAGAGGTCATAACCTATGTTTTTGAGACAAAAAAAAAAATGAAAAAAATAATGATTTAATTAGCGATTTTTGAGAATAGCGCTGGCCTGTTTTGGCCGTTACGTTGGGTAAAGGGTTAAATGGAATATTTATTTTCAGGTTCGCTTTTCCGACAAATAGATATTCCATCCGACTGAATCTAAAATAGGCGATGGATTATTTAAATGCTAGACTGGTTCCAGATCTTAACACCATCAGATTCGTTTTTAGAATTTTACTGGTGATTGAGAGCTTTAGCTGACAATATAACTGATAGTGGTTGGCTACTCAGGCAGCATTCCTCGTGTATAAGAACAAGGTATAAACCTCTGGCCAGTCAGGCATAGTCACATCTTGTTACAGCTAATACTATAGACATATTCCGGTGCTTTGTTATCCACTGTTTATATCTATTTTGAAATTTTATGGTCTTGCTGTATCACTATTTTTTCTGAAAGACAACGATAATAAATTATTCGGCGGACAGAGAATGTCAAAATGGTCGGAGGGTCACGTTTGTCATACGAAGTTATTATTATAACCGTTCTTAGCAAAACAAGCACGAAGGCTTGGAAGAGTCTGTCGAGATGCTGTGTTACACGAGGAACCATTAGCGAGCCATGATGAATCACAGGGACAGATAGACAGTTGTTCAATCCTATTTGTAACCATTGTTATAGTTTCATCTGTCTGGAAGGATACTCTTGAGGGAGTGAGTGGGCGTGAAGCTTTGAGCGGTCACGCACATGGAGTGGGATTTCACAAGCAGACAATACTGGATGCGTATAGCAAACAAGAACCTCTGTAGTTTTATCTCTTATTTGACGGCGTTATTCAAAAATAATTTTACCAGTAAAAGGATTTATGCTCGACAATCAGTACGTTGAGGATTGGCGTTAATCTTTGAATACTGATTTGGCATGGGCTTAAAATAATAGAAGGCTCTGAAGTAGGCGGTCACTTAAGACCACTCAGTTTCCATGCTAATGTAATTAACTGGTAGAGTGCTGGAAGCTCATATTTGGGCTTTATTCTGAAGTGCCGGTACCACAGCTTGAAGGCTCACATTCAGTGGATGTGCTTTGTATTATCTTTGAAGTGATATTATTTAGTCTGTGAGGGTTTGCCTTGTTACAATTTATGGGAGAGTGCCATAAATTGTAACAAGGCAAAGACCTGTATTGAAGTTGTGATGGCCAAAAATAATTTAGCACTCTACCAGTTAATGAGTTAATCAGTGACCAATCAAATGAATAGCCTGAGGGGGCGCCAACATCTTAGCGTCCCTATTCAGCTAATTTCTTATTCCTTTGTTTCATACAGTCGCGTCGTGTTCAAGAAATTTTTGAGCTCAAAACCTTTCTGATTGGAACAATGGTCAGTATTTTTACATCATGTTCTTTTGTTGTTCTCTACACTAGCTATTTTATTAATAATTACATTATTGGTATGTCTCGGAAGGTTATGTGGCAGTTTCGTCATTAGATTCTCGGAAATGTTGTTGTCGAATACGGCTGGAAATAACTGCCCCATGTTGCATGATTTTGCGACAGCACTGGATTTTAATTTGTCAATTTCTCCCGTTGAGGTGTGTATGTTTGGGATAAGTGACCCGACACTGAACAAAATCTCGGGTACCCATCTTCGGCAAATACAACATTATGGTCCTGACATTGCCGCGTTAGTGTGTGGTGGGAACAACCTTTCGGCCAATTCCCCAGACCAGGTTTACAAGGAAATTCGCGATTTTGTTCACTATTTGGAAAGGTGTGGTCACGTTCAACACATTTTTGTTTGCGATGTCCTTCATCGTTTTAGGGTCAAACCTCCAGTCCGTGACAGGGTGTTTTTCACTTCCCCTGAGGTTGCTGGGAGTTTCAATGGCAAAGTTGACGAACTGAACCTCAAATTATCCAGGAACTTGCAGGGATACCGGTCTTCGGTGCGTTTCTGGGGGCAGAAACGTTTGGCGTTAACGGTACGCAAGAAATTGTCGAATGGGGTGCATCTCAATGTGCTTGGCATGAAAACGTTTCGAGCAAATATTCGTGCAGCTATTACGTCTTGTCTTAAAGTCACCCTGTACGACTGAATCCGAGCTGGCCTAGCATTTATATAATCACAGAATGTTGGTTTGGTCGATTCAGAGGGAGAAGTCACCTATTTTCGTTTAGGTCTCGTTTCCTATTAAAAGGTCATTTCCGAGGTTATTGGATATCCTCAGCGAAATGGCTATTTTGAGCTATACTTTTAGTTTATGGTGGTGTGGATTTAGTAAATAATTCTCATTCATGGTGATATGGCCAAAATAATCTGTTGATGGTCTTGATTCAAACTGTGTATTGTCAAGTGCATGGAAGTGTTAAATGACTAACCCAGACCTGTTTGGGACCTGACAATTTGCAGTTTACAAATGGGACAATTTTTGTGTAAATTTGCTTTGAGAAAGTCTTCTGAAAAAATGAATAAGAAACCCATGTGTTTTTTATTTGTCAGAATGATCATGTTATGCTGCAAAATCCTCAGTGGAGGAATGAGGAATTCCAAAAACACAGTTTTGTCACTATCGATGCACGAAAATTGGAGATTTATTCCCAAAATGAGAAAATTTTGACCATTTTGAGCCATTTTTTTTAGCCATCAACTGTGTCATTCAGTTAAGTGTATTTGAGTGATATTGTAAAATGTTTGTTGTGTACAGTTGTCTCCAGAAAGGGCCATATTCAGAGCTTCCAGAAACTGTACACATTGTGAGAATTGTGAATAGGGGAGGTAATTTAAATGCGAAATATCCCCGGCCGTGTTAATCAGAAGCAGCACATTTCTTGAAAAGCCGACATTTTCACCTGAATAACTGTGACGAGACCTTAGAATTTTTGCACACGGTTCCGATTCAATCGGATACTTCCGGCCATTTCCGGCGCCGATTCGTTTCAATATAGCTTCGTTTGTTGATTTGTGGATCCCTTCCGAGGCTTCAATTTGAACACATAATGCCATAGACCAAAACTTCGGCTTCTCTGAATTTGCGAATCACACATCATTCGCCCCCTTAAATCATACGTCGCGGCTCCCCAACGTGGAAGAACGAGATCGCCCCCCCCCCCCCTCCACCATTTTCCCACGCCTTGCCTCTGTCCTTGTGATTTGTCTGGTTTTGTGCAGGGCCGACGAGTGCCCCCTGAGGTGGCCTGTCATAATTGGTAAAGAGACGGAGGATGGGAGATGGGGGGGGGGGGGGGGGGGGTGGCTTGGTGCATGGTGTTATCTAATTATCTGTTGTAGCGGAGCACGTTTAATTTACTTCTCGTGCCCCGTTTGCTTTTTGTTTGATTTGTTTTCATTTATCGGTGCCCTCGCTTGCTGAGTGGTGGGGCGGCTGGCTTATAGCTATTTCTCTTTATATAATCAGCATTCAATATTTCCCCTTCATTATTAATTGTTACACAGCCATGTGGATTCCTTTGTTATTGTTGACATTATAAGTTTAACTGCTTTGGCGGAGCACGTTTACTTTGCTTCTTGTGCCACTTATGCTTTTCCTTTCTTTGTTCTTTTTTACCGTTCCTCTAACCTGCAGAATGGGGGGGGGGGGGGGGGGGTAGGGGGGGGTTGCTAACTCACAAGGCTTTCCCTTTCCTTAAATCAGTCATCAGTTGGCAGGTGAGGGGAACGTTGCTCGATTGACTGCAGGCCCGTTCTTTTCTCTTTGTGTGCTTTGGAGCACGTTTAATTTGCTTCACGTGTAGCATGCTCTGTCGATAAAGTACTCTGACATTTCACGGTCTTGCTTCATGGTATCCCTCCACATTGCCTAATGTTACTGGATCCATTCACACCTACTGCCACCTGCAGCAGCACCATGCTATATTGCCAGTGGCTGATGTTGTGATTTATTGGAGAATGTTTATAATGCTTCCCAGTACATCACAGCAGCGTCACCATTCTTCTTCCTTTTGTGATAACAAGGCACCGGGTGCTGTGTAAATTGTCGACTCACTACTGCCACCTGCAGCAGCCCCATGCTATATTGCGATTGGCTGATTTTGTTGTGATTTATCGGAGACTGTTTATAATGCTGATCAGCACATCACAGCCATGCCACCATTCTTCTTCTTTTGTGAAAATAAGTCATCGGGCCCTGTTTAAATTGTCAATTCAATCTATTTTACAGGGGGGGGGGGGGGGGGGTTAGCCTTATTATGACGGTCCATTCTGAGAAGGTCGGAGGACGTGGCAGTCAATTCTCGTACCTCTCACACGGCCGCGTATACGCGTCCGTAGTCGGTCGGACTGGTATATTTTTGTGCACATTGTCTTTCATTTCATACTTGTGAGGGGAAACTAACACTCAGACCGTTTTACATTTCAGGATGCCTAAAGCCACACGGAAATCCTGAAGAACCTGCAGTTAGTCAGCAGCACGGGTCTTAGCCAAAAACTAATTTGACAGACGAACTTTCTCATTTGTATAATATATCACAACCTAGCCAGAAAGCTGACCACCCACCTGAGTTGGCTATTTGTTGATAGTGAAGAAACACCAGCAGATCAGCTGCAACAACAGTGATGTCCAGTGCCAGTGTGCACCAACCCAGAGTGACTCCACTTTCGCCTCTGTGAGGTTCAGTTTAAGCAATGCCTACGGACGCTTGTTTGTCTATCATCTAATCATCAGCCAGGGGTATAGACTCACCAACTCTCAATATCAATGCGGACAGGTATTACACTCAAACTGTTCAAGTTAGTGAGCATTCATATCCAGTTGTACGGGCGTCATCTAATTTGGACACTCTAGCAAACACAGAACAGTCCACTTTGAACTTGATCTCGGGCCAAGGCAATGGCTTCCATACGGAGTGTGAAATGATTTCCGACAGGTCTACCAACCAACCAATGAACTCTTCTGGTGCTCCGTCAACGTCTCGCCAAGCCTTGATATCTCACTTGGAGAACACATTATGCAACTCCGTCAGGCAGAGGCAGTAGCCAACCATCAAAGAAAGGATTTCCGACAAACTCCAGGACCACAAGGTAGCCAATTTACTTCTATATGTGAACTCTTAATGACATTAATGTCCACTCAGTACATCACCCCTTGGAACACCCCTTCCACAGGATAACCACACACTGCCACAACCATCATGCCAGGCCATGTCTTGTCAATTTGTGTCAGCATCCGTACCGCTGGATGGATCCGTACCGCTGGATGGGTCGGTCAGCCCCACATAAAAACAAAAAAATATGGGCAGAAGAATTTATTGATTTAGCTAATCTCCTCCCCCTTAATGCCGAGGGTACACAATACACTCTGTCACTAGGTGCTCCAGACTCGGACTTCCCTGCGCTTCAATGTGTGCCAAAGACGCCAAAGCAGATATTGGGCATCAGTCCTGAAGTTCCAATCGCTGATTAGATCTTTGGCCGCTGACAAGGGCAACTGGACATTTTATGACCGACAATTCAGGTCTCGCAGGTAATATGACCCTTCCCTTCAGTGGGACTCGATTCACATAGAACTGTGGATCAAGGCGTTACATACGCCTTTATCTCATCCCCGGGGCAGCAACACCCCCCCCCCCCAACCTCAGTATAAGAGCACGGGGTACACTGCCGCACGTGCAACTCACTACAAAAAGGGGTTCTACACTGGCTGATCTAGCCCCTGCAAGTACAATCACTCCTGCTTTGCATGTGACCAAGATCATTCCTTTACCAAATTCCATGGAGTGGGCAACTCCATGCGGCCGCCCTTTCGGAACAGGTTCGGCCGACGACAGACGGCCAAGTCTACTTACAAAGGGCAGTCACCTTCAAACAACACTAAAAAGTGAGGCAGTTATCACTCCCATTCGGGTCAAGACTTTTATGTTATAATGGATATTCACAATATCTTGTCAATGGTTTTACAGAGGGCTTTCGGTTGGGTTGCCAAAAGGTTGCCACTCAGCTAATCTTACTTCGGCAAATGATTTTCCATATACTTTACCAAATAACGCAAAGAAATCCAAGCGAAACGAGTCGTGGGTCCCTTTACTGCACCATAGCTTCCGGCAGTTCAAGTTCCCCACTTGAGGTTGTTCCCAAGAAAACCCCTGGGGAATTTCGGGTCATTCACCACCTCTCGTATCCTCAGGGTTTGTCTGTGAATGGCGGGATTCCACGCGAGGAGGCTTCTGTTTGTTGTTCCACTGGACAAGATGCTATTTTCATCATACATCAGCTAGGACCAGGTTGTTTCTTAACAAAGACTGTCATACAGTAAGCCTTCCGGTTGATACCCATGCGACACACGACGATCATCTTCTGGTTTCCAATGGCAGCTCTCTTACTACTTTGACCGACGCCTTCCCATGGGCTGCTCCACCTCCTGCAAGATTTTTGAGAGTTTTAGTACGGCCCTGCAATGGATTGCAGTTCACAAGTTCCATAAACCAAATATGGTTCATGTCCTGGATGATTTTTTGATCCTAACTCATGGACAGCAGCAATGTGCTCGGGCGCTTCAATTGTTTCTTCAACTTTGTGAGACAGATGGGGTTCCCATAGCAAATGATAAAATCTTCAATCCATCCACAACCATGGAGATTTTAGGTATTGAACTTGATACTTTATAGATGGAGTCACACCTCCCGTTACACAAATTACACAAATGTGAACGTGAAATTGTCGCATTGCTGTCCCCCCAAAAGGCCACATTACGTGAATTGCAGTCCATTGTAGGGCTTTTGAATTTTGCATGCTCTGTTGTAGTACCAGGGAGGGTATTTTTGAGACGTTTGATAAATCTCACCATTGGATTACAACCCCCCTATCACCGGGTTAAGCTTAGTAAAGAGGCGAAAGATGATTTAGTTGTATGGCTACAGTTTCTGGAGGAATACAATGGAAAAACCATGTTTCTCGAGCCCAACTACATGTCCAGTGACACACTGCAGCTCTACACTGATGCATCTTCCACCCCGGGTTTTTCAGTCATTTTTAACACTTCTTGGTTCTATGCTGCGTGGCCTTCACGGGCGAGAAATTTGAATATGGCTATTTTGGAGTTTTATCCCATTATTGTAGCATTGGCGATTTGGGACGAAGTAATCCAAAACAGAAAAATCATTCTGCATTCCGATAATGAAGCAGTGGTTCACATCATTAATACGCAAACATCGAAGGAGGTGTGCTTGTTACATCTCCTTCGGAAAATGGTGTTGACTACTCTTCAACTCAATATTTTGGCTAAGGCCGAACATGTGCGGAAAGGAAAATATTCTAACTTTCTCGCTTGCAGGTGCGAGAGTTCAAACAAGCAGCTCCATGGGCAGAGCAGGAACCGGCAGCCATTCCGGAGGAACTGACCATCCAGAACTTGCTGGGATAGTGGCTCACATAATGTCTCATGCTCCATAATCGGGGATCCAGGCAAGCTATAACAGGTCATGGACATTGCTACATAATTTTTGCCATCTTTATGGCCTATCCGATTCGCCCCCATTTCCCTCTTCCACAATAAGTTTCTTTGTTGAGCATCTGTTTCACCTTGGGTACAACATCGCCTCAATCCGTACTATTTTATCGGGCATCAATTATTTTCATAAGATTCAAGGACTCCCTGAACCTACAAGTTCATTCTACATTAAAAAACTCTTAATAGTTTATCAAAAATTACGCCCATCCGTTGAAACACGCATGCCCATCACAGAGAAAATATTGTTTCGGTTGCTTGCCGCCATCCCTCACTGCACACATATTCATTATGAAACTACATTATTTCAAGCTATGTTTTCAACAGCTTTTTATGCTTTTTTGCGCGAATTGTAGAGCTCTGTACAAAATCAAGAAATTCTTGTCCAATTTTGTCAGTGTCAGATTTAGACATATTTCCAGACGCAGTGTTCATTCATTACCTTTCGCGATTTCAAACACAGTACGCCGTGCACAACTCATGTTATTAAGGTTAGCCAACAACCAGGGGTGGCCTACTGTCCCTGTGCATTACTTAGGAAGTATCTGGCGGTCCGTGGTCCAGCACCAGGCTATTTGTTTCTGCTAAGCAATCTGCGCCCGGTTCCAAGGCGGGCTTTTGATGTTACTCTTCAGGCGACACTGGCATTTTGTCGCCTTTATAGGGAAACATACAAGAGTCATAGCTTTCGAATTGGGGCAGCCACACTGGCGGCTTCACAATGTTATTCCGACGCCAAAATCCGCATCATGGGTCGTTGGAAATCCGATGCATTTAAAAAATGCATACTTTCCCGATCGTTACCCTAGTTGATCCAGATGCTCCACTAATCTTCCATCTTTTCATAAATACTGAGGTCTTGTCGTCACCCTGCAGTTTTATTTTTCTACGGTTGGACAGCAGCACCACTGGCGTGCTCATCGGTTCCCTTGGTACACATCAGTTCTGCCTACATCGCTGTTGACGTGTGAAGGCATGAATCTCATTTTGTAATTTTTCATTCAATGTAATCTTTATTTCTGGCTACCTTGGGTCCTCCTCCTGGGACAGAAACGTTTATCTTTTCAAGAGCACCGCCAATGGCGTGCCTTGAAATATACTTGTTGGTCCTATTGACCAGATCTCTGCGTTACAGCATTTTTCAAATTTGTGTAGGATGTATATATGTTTTATCTGATTTAATTCTTGTATTATTGTGCTGTGCTGTGCAGTTCAGTTTTATTTTTATTTCTGGCTACCCTGGGTCATCCTCGGATGAACAAAAAATATTATTTTACCCTTTCAAATAGCACCGCCAATGGCGTGCATTGGAATATTTTGTTGGTCATATTGACCAGATCTCTGCGTTACAGCCCTTTTTAAAATTTGTTTAGTTATGTATAAATGTTAATGTTTCGTCTGATTTATTTCATGTACTGTTAATACAGGGCAGTGCCAGGAATAATCATCGTTGTCTCGCCAGGTCGACATTGTTATCTTACTTTAGGTTGGAGTGGTGCCGGGGCCCCTCTCGCATATACTGTAATCTGCCAAACCTTTGCGTGCGCCAGTCACTTAGGTGTTAGTGAACATGCCATAACAGCATTCATATTGACACAGTAAACTGAATAGTTCCCTCTCTGGCACTGCACTAGTCTATAACCAATTTATTGGCAGTTTGCACATTGACATTGTCGTCTATCTAAATATGACTTACTGCATAATATGGGCTTTTACATATGACTCGTCCGTTTTGTTCACTTTAAAACATTTGATATTTTGTTTTCATATTAATCAGTGATAAATAAAGCCTTCCGTCTATTTCATTGGTCAATTTCAAAACTAGACAATTTGATTGGCTGAACAAAATACAACTGGGCCTCATTTTCATAATTTGCACAATTAGAGTTGGAAGCTTTCATTGGTCAATTTCACAACTGAACAATTTGATTGGTTAAACAAAATACAACTGGGTTACATTTGCATAATTTCAGTAGGGAGAATTTACGTTATCTGTCCTAGTTAGGGTGGGTTATATTGTATTAATCTTTTACCTACAAGAAAAACGCCATTCATTTTTTTTTATATTTTCACTTTTTGCTTCCAAAACATAGGTTATGACTCCTCATTGGAACTAGCGTGTCGCGCTCGTTCCAATGAAGGGTCATAGCCTATGTTTTGAAAGCAAAAAATGAATTTTTTTAGTTATACGAGGATGTTTTTTCCAAGTGCCGTCTGCAACTCAAGTTAGGTGATGGGTTAAAAAGTCATACTAAGTGGCTAATTTGTGCATGTGTGTGTCATATGATAAATATGAAATTAGTGTTTTTCTCATATAATATTTATGAAACTCGTTCGAATTTACCGTTTGGGCTCGCTCATTCCATATCCTCTATATATGACGTCCGACCCTCTATAACACGTGGCTACCAGTTGTTCCATGGGCCCTGATTTTCATCCCTGAGAATTGGCTTGTTTTCCTTGTATCTTGAGTGGGTGTATGCAAACATCTATCCCGGATCATGTTTGCATGGTGGCGGGTACACTCACTTGCAGTTGGATTTCAACGAATTAATTTCATATTTTCCATTCAGTATTAATATTTTGTAAAAAAAATGATTCTGTTTATTTTAATTTATAGTTCGTCTGTAAAATTATACTACTATTTATCATCAATAAATATGGCATCATCCATTTGGCACTTCGGTGATGCCCATAACAGAATCTATTTTATGTTATCTTTTCCCTCTTCAGTATATTGTTAGTTGGGCATAAAGATAATTTTTCAAATTTTATTATTTTTTTTAATTTTTGCATAAAAATGTAGCTTTATTCTACGACTGGAGCGAACTCATTCCAGTTAGCTGCCATTAGCTGTGTTTTGGAAGCAAAACATTTTGATTATTCAAGAAAAAGTCATGCAAGTGTCGTCTACTATCCATCTTTGATTGAGTTAACCCTTTACCCAACGTAACGGTCAAAACCGATTCAGCTCTATTCACAAAAATCGCCAATGAATTTTCATTATTTTTTTTCATTTTTTTTCTCAAAAACATTGGTTATGACCCCTCTTTGGAACGAGCTCGTTCCAAATGAGTGGTCAAAACCAATGTTTTTGAGACAAAAATGAAAGAATTAGTTATTCAAGAATTTTTTTTGCAAGTGTCGTCTGCTTTTCATGTTAGGTAAAGAGTTAATTCCAAGCACTCGGGTCGCCAGTCTAATTCTGTGAGGAATTCGACGCTGTTTTCAGTTGTTTATTTACCCACTTTTTGAGAAGATTGCACGCAGACTACCGATGACGGAATGTGATTTTCTTTTACTCACAGAGATATACAGATATTCTTTCCTGCTACAGCTATGTATATCCCAATCAATAAGTATCTAATTCACCTTTAAATCATTAAGGTATTTAACACAAATAGTGTAACTACGCGGTGTAATAATAAAACCACGAATGTAGAGAGTCTTCATTCCTAGTTGTAATGCCATTAACCCTTTGCCCAACGCACAGAATATAAAAATTTATTATTTTAATGATTGATTTATTTTTAAAATTCAAAAATAATCAACAAAACCGTATCACGTGACCCCTCATTGGAACGAGCTCGACTAGCTCGTTCCAATGAGGGGGGGGGGGGGGGGGCACATGATATGGTTTTGTTGACATTTTTGGAAACATATATTTTTTTACTGCTTAATTTGAAAATTACGCGGGCGGATGCGGGCGAATCGTTGGGTAAAAGGTTAAAAATTCGGTCTAATCAAATCTCGATTGAGCAACATGCCTAGCGCTGATTCTCGGAAAATGAATGTTTATTGTATTTTGTAGATTCAATCTTCTGGAATGTATCAGTTCGTTGGAAATGCGAACCGAAGATTTCCTTTTTGGGCCAAGTGTAATATTCCAGACAGTTTAATTTAAACACAGACAATGAACTATTTAAGGGCTAGACTTGTTCCAGGCCAAAACAGCGTTCAATTCTTTTTTTTACCCTGGATTTGTGGAGAGTACTAGATGTACAACAGTGATGGCGGACCTGCTCATAGGAAATTTATTTACTTATTTATTAAGGTTTAACGCCACTTTAACAGCCAAGGTCACATCCCGTCGGTGACGGTTTTACGGGTGGAGGAAGCCGGAGTTCCCGGAGAGAACCACCGAGCAACGACGAGCAGCTGCCAGCTCCCCAACATCGTAACTCCGCACTGCAGCAAATAGGAAATTAGTAATACTTTATTCAACAACCTTATATGGCTGCAGGATTAAATTGTTGTTGCAAAATCGTTGTCAGTTGTGCTGTCATCGCGCCACATTCATCTTCTTTCCCTTCACGCAAACAAGGTGCACATTGAAAAGTCAGGCTGAAAAAATTAAAAGCGTGAAAATACTGTACAGTACTTACAATTTTCTGCAATGTGTCTACAGCTTGTGTTGTCTGTTCATTTTCACTGATACCATATGTGTTATTTAACGCTGAGTATAACACATCTCTTGTAATGTCACTGAGCTACAAAGAAAAGCATGTATGATATTACGAATTCGCCAGTTTCATCAGAATACTCAGTGCTCATTCATTCGCTTCTGTTCATCCTTTCGTTCAGTGCCGTGTCTTTCATTCATTCGTACACTCATCAATTCGTCCAGTCGCACATACATTCACTCGGTAGAGTTGATGGGTGGATGTGTAAACGATTGGACATGTGGGTGAATGACCGACTGGCTGTCCCAGACATCTAAGGTACGTTACATTAAATGACTGTTACTATACTGACCATTCCAAATAAGTCAACTGTTGAAACCCACTGTAGTTACTATCAACTATAGAAATAGAGTCCGCTTTGATGCGGCCAGATAACAGTACTCATTTGATGTCTATCGTATTTAACACTTACGCTACCGAAAGAGACTATTGTCACCTATGTTATGATGATTATCTGTAGGTTCTGGTATGCGCAAATCAAACCTACCATCTGATTGATTGTTGGAAAAGGCTAAGAGAGCAATTTCCAACAATTAATCAGATGATAGAGTTTCAAGTTTGTCATACATTTGATTTAACTTCCTCGCATACAGGTATACATAGAGGTCTTCCATATATGAATAAAGTGGGCGTGACAGTAAAAGGGTTAAGCTCATCATATGCCATTTTGTTTAACCAATTGAACTTTCAGTACTAATCAATTTTTATCCCGTTATAAATTGTATAGTTGTCAATTGTAAAGGCTTCATTCATTTTCTTATGCTCACCAATTCGTTCGTTTCTTCATTCATTCATTCATTTCATTCACTATTTTGAGTGGGTGGGTTGGTTTATGAATAAATGGGCGTGTGAATGTCACGCCCCCTGACTGTCCCAGTCTCACAAGTCAAATTAAATTGCTGCTATATTAATGACCATTAACGATTAATCCGTACAATCTTGGCTGATACCGCCAGCTTGATGCAGCCAAGTAACCGTACTCCTTTGATGTCTACTTTATTTAAGCAAGAAGTACCTGCTCATCATACTGTGTGTTGTTTCGCCTCTTTTGCTATTATCACTCATTCATTTTTATCCTGCGATAACTTTTATGGTCACTGGCAGTTGTGAAGGCTTCAATGATTCTCTTATTCGTTCAGTCTTACCCATTCGTTCATTCATTCATTTCATTCACTCTTTTTGAGTGTATGGATGAGTGTGTTAACGAAGGTACGTATGAGTGTTTGACCCACGGACAGAGGCGGACTTGCCGTATGGTCCACTGGGAAATGTCCGGTGAGCCCCCTATTACGTGTCCCCCATGGACACCAAAATGGATGCAGCCCAACAGCTGTTGGTGCATGAAATTTCGCGAAAAGACGAAATGGATCAGATTGCATAGACTATTGGTTTTTCGAAATGGGGACTGCCATTAATCGGTCAGATACAAATAAACAGCGTTCTCTCGGTTCGAAAAATTAAAACTGTCTTCCATTGGGTCGAACTATGGTCGGCCCGATGAGTCCGAGCCCTCTTTGGTGCAACCATTTTGCCAAATGAGCGACAAAAATGATACAGAAATGTCATCGAAATGCCCTCTATGTGGACTGCCCTTGATCGCACAGATGCAAGGAAGCAGCGTTCTTTCAGTTCGAAATATCCAAATTTTGTCCAGGTCCAGGCCCCTTGGTACATTTCCCGGCAACTTTTCTTGGCCCAGTCCGCCCCTGCCCACGGACTGTTTCAGGCATCCACGATAAACTCCTCAATTCTTGGCAGATACCGTCTTCTGTGAAAAGAGTATCTAATTTGCTGCTTGACGTACCTTCTTTGATGTTTATATTCCTTACATCAAGAGGCACTTGCTCATCAACTACAGTAGAATTTGTTTGATCACCGAAGTAAGAGAGCTTTTGCCAGTTGTAAAATATATGATTAGCTCATTCATCTGTCAATCGTCATTTGTTGAGCCACCCATGCGCTCAATCGTTCCTACATTCACTGTTTTGAGTAGGCAGATGGGAGGGTGAACGAATGGGTGTATGGGGGTGTGACTAACAGACTGTCTCAGGTTGATTAATTAAGTTAAGCTCCTGCTATGCTACTGACCATCCATGCGTGAATAAGCCAATCTTGACTTGAAACAGCCGCTAATTCATTCCTTCTCTATCATTCATCCCATTCGTCAACTCATCCATTGGTTCAGTCGCGCAATCCAATCCTTCGCTCATTCTGAAGGCGAAGAGTCACTCTCATGTAAAAAATCCATCCTTTTCCAGTTGGAAATACGGTTTTTTATCAGCGCACACATTCGTCCGTTATCATCCATTCACCCATCAATTTTCTATGTTGTTCATTCGTGCACTCACTCCAGTAGCGAACTGGTCCCAGACAGCTGGAAAAGATTTCACTAGCTGATTCATTCGTTCGCTATCATTCATTCAATCATCCAGTCGCCCAGTCGTTCAGTCATCCATTCATTCACTCATTCGAGTGGATGGGTGGATGCATGAATGGATGGAGAGATGGGTGAGAAATCGAGTGGCTGTCCCAGTCCAACAATTTAAGTTGAGTAGCTACTTTTTTACTGTCCATTATTCATAAAACATCCAACTCCGATTATTGTAAAAATAGTGTTTGCTTTGTTGCTAGGCGCAGCGATCTTACAGTGCGCCTTTGATGTTTACATTATTTAAGAAAGAAGCGCCTGGTCATCAAACCAGTGTTGTTTGACCGATTGGGCTTTTAATGGTCATTCATTCGTTTTTTTTATTATTCTACCACCCATTCATCCGTCTGTCCATGATACCACAAAACCACACATTCTTGTAGGGGGGGGGGGGGGGGATACTGCATCCAACTTACTTGTATATATACTCCGCTATTAGTATCACAGTTGTACAGTATAATTGGGTTCCTTTCCTAAGCCATAATTGCTGCATGAAATTGTTAAAACAACCTGTGCCAAAAATGTAGCAGAAATGACTCTTTTCAAAATATGATGTGCGATTTGCAAATATCGGGCTTACCGAAATTTTCCACATTCCCTCAAACACCTCGTATAACTTAATAATATGAGGCCCGAGAATGATGATGATCGAGGAGGATTAGGTCTTTACATTTATGATGGAGTGGCTTACAAAGTTAAAAGTGACATCTCTGTATTTATTCATCAAGCTTTCGAATCTCTGTTTATTGAAATCAAAGATAAACAGAATTGCAAAGTTATCGGTGTCATTGATAGACCCAACACACCACCAAACGCCGATGTTAAAATTTTCCCATCAAAACTAAATGAATTAAGTGATGTTCTGAATATCGAAAATAAAAAAAAAGTTTATACTATGGGTGATCTGAATCAAGACCTTCTTAAAACAACCATACACCCCAAGGCGGAAGAATATGTCGATCTCATGTTCAGTCGGGGATTCTGACCTTGCATTACAATCCAACTGGAGTAATCCATCATGTCGCTACTCTGTTAGGTCATATCTTTTCTAATAGTTTTCACAAACATCCTTTTCCTGAATAATAATACTTTAGTTTGAACATAACTATGAATCCAGAGAGTAATGTAGAATACCTCTATCACAAAGTGATTTTCCCCAGTATTGCAATCAAACTGTCCCAATACATCTTATGAAACCGTCCTAACCATCTATGTGGAAGCCTACGAAAAAGCATTACCATTCAAATGTTTGCGACAGAACAAAAAAATTATTAACCCTTTACCTAACATGAAAAGCAGACGACACTTGCAAAAAAAATTCTTGCATAACTAATTTTTTTCATTTTTTGTCTCAAAAACATAGGTTATGACCCCTCGTTGGAACGAGCTCGACGAGCTCGTTCCAACGAGGGGTCATAACCTATGTTTTTGAGACAAAAAATGAAAATATTTTGAAAATTAATTGGCGATTTTTGAGAATAGCGCTGGCCGGTTTTGGCCGTTACGTTGGGTAAAGGGTTAAACAGCAACCTTGGATGACCAGGGGACTTATGGTGTTTTCTAACAATAAACAAAAATTTTACCACTAACAATTGAAAGTGCCCATTGAACAGAATATACAAAACTATAATAACTAGAGGAGGATTTTCAGTTCAAAAGGTTAAAACACAATGCAGAACAATCTGTTACAGAGATATCACAAATGAAAACAAAACTAACACGCGAAAAACATGGCCAATTTTAAACGAAGCCATCAATAAAAGAAAACGCGAAGCTAACTTACCTTCGTTTTTTATTCACGATAATACAAAAATAAACGAAACCCGTCACATAGCAAAAGAATACAGCACTTTCTTCGTGGACATCGGAAAAACAATATCCGAAACCAAATAACGCTTACGTAGACAACATGATCAGTGACATTCTAAATAGTTTTTATATAATTCCCACTAATCCAAAACAAGTCCACCAATTGATAAACAAAATGAAGCCAAAATCGTCAAAAGATTGTAACGAAACGGTACGATAGTAGTGGAAACGTCATAATCAACGTGTGGGCAATATTTCCAAGCATGAAACGCTAAAAACTAAAGTGTTAAAAACTACACTTGAAGTGCTGTATTTAAGGGGTCGTCCAACCTAACTTTGGTCAATTTTTTGACATTTTTCTCAATGCCTCAGAAACAGATAAGAGAAGTAAGGAAAGGCAAATTATATATCAAAATAATGATTAAAGTGCATAGAAAAGGTACATATAATTTTTTTCAGGAAAAAAGTGAATTTTATGATTTTGAGGAAGATTAATTTGCAAATGGCATAAGTAACGAACAGGTAAAACCACAAAATAATCGGTAATTCGAAAGCCTTGTCCTCAATATAATGATAACATACTACAGACTCGGAGAAAGCATTTTTTGACACACTCTCTGGTGGGTTTTGACGTTTGAACGTAAAAACACCAACACAAATTTTTGATGTTCCGGATGTGGCCATGTTTCAATGATGTTTATTCCGGTCATGTGATTACGATGTGGTTCTTGCAGAAATACTCAATTTGGGCAATCGTAAGAATGCAAGGACGTGATCACGCCCTTTATTTGTTCGAGACAATGTATGAGCGGATTTTCAAACAGGTGACAGCAAATACTTGAGCTGTTAATGTCATAACTGCAAAATATGGTTCGAAATTCCTTCTCGTGTTTACAGGCCGTCTGAACTTTTTTGTTGACAAAAAATCTGAATTATTGCGCACTAGAAAGACAACATGAACTACTTGTAAAAAAATAACCGAGTGTATAAAATCGGACGATACACATAAAATAAGACAATATTCATAACAAAGTGAGCAAAATGCTTCAGAAATCACTTTTTCACGAAGTATATTCCAAGTGACCTGGAACTATATTGAGCGTGTTGATTTCCCCCGATGTTGTGAAGTTATTTACTTCCTAGTAACCATGGAATTTGAGGCGGGTGTGTTTGATGTCTGCAAAGGACCGATTGAAGATGGGTTGAAAATGATGCATTCGTGCTTTTAAATAAGGTGCGCTTGAGAATTTAGTTTTTTCTTGCAACCAACCATACTAACACAAGCGTCGATCAGTGTCTTTTGTCATCGTTTTACACTGACAAATGTGACAAATCTCCTTCACCGGAAACCATCCCCCAACTTGCATATCACAATAAACATAACCGCTGTCACTGAGTGTCAGCGTGGCCGTGTGGTCAAAACCGAAACGAATTATCGAATGAACGGTCAATATTAGCTGCAATTGGCTTTTAAACAAATGAAATACACGAAATATTCGCAATTTCTTCATTATTCATGCCGAGTTACTTTTTAACCAAACCACATGCGTTCAGTTTCGTTTGTCGGCATCAAACTGATATTGTTTGTGGTAATTAAATAGTACAAGAAGGCGAAGGAAGCCAAATATTTCCCATCATCTATTAATTAATTAAAATTGATAATTTCTTTTATTTTACTGAAATTATGAATTGATAAGGTGGGTGTGTTGCGATTATTATGCCCCAGACCCGGAAGTTGGAAAATCAAAGGTGCATCTAGGGCCGTGCAGTGGTGACCCCTGTCTTCTTAATCTTAGTCTTACCCATTCATCATTACATGTACCAACATTCTCCCTTGTATCTCAACCATTGCTACTCCAATTTGAAGGATATTTGTTGTTGTGATCGAGCATCATGGGGAAACAATGCCTGTGTAGCTGCTGTAGCATGTGTTTCTTCTCACATTTTTTCAGAGTTGTGGTACTTTTTCACTCTTTTGAGTTAGAAAATTTTGTTTATAACTAGTTGATTTGTTACAATTTGTTGCAAAGTGCCTGCTAATACCCTCAATTGTATTGCTACAGAATTATCTGGTGGAGATTTTGTTCCTTCCTATTACTTATCAAGCAACAACCTAATGAATATTCTGTATAAAGCCACCAATCTGATGTTTGACACTTTTATCGGAGCTTTTTTGAAGGCTTATGGAACTCAAAATGTTGATGATGGCAGGACTTTTCTATTCCATTAATCGATAAATTAAGTGTTATAGTTGGAAGTAAGAAGCATGAGAGGTCCAGAACTAAAAGTCTAAAAAGAATGTTTTGCAATGTAACATGATTTTTGCAGATACACTTATTTGGAGGGTTACCTGTCTGATAGTGTTTGGAACATGTGTGGCCAGGATCTTCAAAAAGAAAAAAAGAGTTAAACTCTGAGAAAAAAGGCATATGCCTTGAGTGCCGGAGGTAGCGTCATACAAGGAAGAGAGCCCCCCCCCCCCACCCCTTCCGGGATATTTTTTGTGTCAAATGGAGCTCACTTGTCACCTTTTGGGGATTGCTTTGTGTACTGCGTTCTTGGAAAAAATATGTGAGACCCTCTCGATGTGCCCTTCTGATCTCAATATGCCAATAAGCCTCCTTGGGGAAAGTACATGCAATAATGGTTATGTAAGGTTGATTTGATGTGTTTTGAATAACAATGTACTTTTAAGTACATTAGATGGTTTATTGCAGTGACAGGTTACAGTTACCCTTATTTCTTCTACAACAGATATCATGAGTGTATTGGTGTCCAAGAGTAAACAAAGCTATTATACTTATTGATAAATCAGACAAATTTAACAATTTAATCACTATCAAATTGATGCGTGGGATAAAAGGGGTTACAGTGCAAGGGGTTTGTAAATATATTTATTCAACTACAATGTATGACTTTGCAGTGCATTCTACATAATAGAATATCATAGTTTCTTTCCAAACCACCACAGTAAAACATACATCTTTATATTGGGAGACACTATTTTGTCCTTCCATACTTCTTCTGCTGGACTCCTTCAAGTTGACCTTTGCTGAACTCCCCAAATCAAAACATAAACAAAAGAAAATGTCTGCCTTCAATCAGTGAGCACTCCACTTATAACATTTGGTCTCAGTCTTTATTACTTTCATGAATTAGGAAAAGACTTCTTCGAGTATGTACTTCAATCTTTCTAGAATACAGCTGTTATTTTATTTTGAGGTATTTTATTGTAAAAATTTTGTTCTCTTACTTATGCCACAGCAGACTTTCAGGTGGTGCTATTTACACATGGCAGCAGATCCATGGCAAATTTCAGTTTCCACATGTTCTATGTTTCATTCCAAGCATTTTGGTATATAATTTATTGGGGTTATTCATTTTGGGACTTTTTTAGACTTGAAAGCAAATTACATGAAATTTGACCAAAGTTAGGTTGGACGTCCCCTTAACACTTACTAAGAGCTGAACTATCACTTTGTTCAAGTGTAGATATCCCAGAACTTGACAGGTGTTACAATAATACCACTTGACAAGTGTAATGTGGCGACACTTAAAAGGAAAGAACGCAGATGACGCGGATCAGACTCGAACTCTTGAGCCTGATCCGCGTCAACTGCGTTGTGTCCTTTTAATTATGTACCCACCAAGCGCAAATCAATTTACGGACGATTCTGGAAGAACCATCAATGCTAGACACATGGGAAGTGCCATCCATTCAAGTTTCAGATGTCTGACGATTGTAATGTCTAAGTGCTTAAAGCATTGCACTTTGAGTGTTAAAATCAAACCCTAAGAGATAGAATGGGTTTAACACCTTGAAAGTGTCAGTTTTAACACTTTAGTTTTTAGTGCGTAACAGTGAATCTCCGACATAAAACAATGGAATCGCCCTCAAATTTTCAATGAATGAAGCACCGGGTATGACCTGGTGCTTCTTTCATTGAATATTTACTGAAAACTACTGATTATTGATTGACAAAAATGAGAGCGCGGTGGCTCAGTTGTAGACTGTTGGACTTCTATGATGTGTCCTTGGGCAAGACACATTATCTCGGTTGCCTACATGGGGGCTCGATGACGCCTTGTACTAAGGCGTATACTGTACGTCGATGGTGCACATGTCTTCAACCACTCCCGCCCCCTCCTAATTTAGCGTCATATGCTTTTTTCTAAATTGGAACTATTTGGTCACAGTCTGTTTGTAAATGCACTTCTTTCCAGGGGTGACAGGTAGACACCCAATCTGACTATGCTATCTCCTACAGTATGCTATTTGCTAAACTTGTGAAATATATGTATTTGTAACCGTTATTGTATTTGTAACCGTTAATGTATACAAATCTAATCTAACCTACGGTTGTCTTGATATCAAATGGAAGTGACGGAAGAAATAAAAAATGTGCAAGGCTGGACACGCGCGGAACGCACCCTATCTATACATGTCCTATTTATACAATCTTGACGGCTATTTTTTATACAAATAAACTTTAGACCAAAACTAAGAAATGTTCTGATTTCGATTTGTTGAATAGGATGGCATCTGCTCGTCTAAGACCTCGCAAACTGAACGTTTTTCATATTTGCTTCCAAAACATAGCTCAAGACTCGTCTTTGGAACGAGTTCTTTGAGCTGTTCCCAATGAGGATTCATAAGCAAAAATTTGAAAGCAAAAATTAAAAAAATAACAAAATTTGAAAGATAATTTTTCATGTATGTCGATGTATGGATTCGGCCTTTGTGTTATGTAAAGGGAGAGGTGACAAATAGCGTAAACATACTCCAAGCATCCTCTCCACGTGTTTGACAAGAGAGCAATCGAAACATCTGCTTCTTTGATTCCATAGTACACGAAGAAGTGTATATTCCTGTTAAAATAATATGTACATGATATTGCATGTTTGTATTTAATACAAACGGTGCTGTTTATGAGAAAATAATATCGGTATTTTCCTTTTGCTATATTGAAAATAAAATATTTCTTTGGCAAAAGATCTAAATTTTCTCTCTTGGATTTATCCTTAATGATATTTCGTCAATACATTTGTGACATCTACACAATTTTCGATATTCCAGCCAAAGAGCAGTGGTGCAGACAGGGGAAGGGAGGGGCGTGTTTTGTTTGAAACTTGGAGTTCTAACGGATTTATTTACTTACACACGATTCCAGTGGTGCTAAAATTAATTGCCAGTGATGAATTGACTCGGTTTGTTAATTATTTCTCCACATATTTTTCTTTCCGAAACAAGCAGGATAGGCGGCAACGCCCTATATCGTTAAGATCTCTCCTAACTAAAATGTGTGATTCGACCTCCCTCCATCTATATAGCTATCTACGCCCCACATACGAAACGTATATGATACAGGATCATCACAAATTATGGCTAGAAACATTTCAACCCTTAACGGTGTGTGTCGCACGTTTTCTTTCCCGCTTCCACAGATATACAAATATTTCTTTTCTGTCATCTGACCAACAACTCAATTTTCTCGATTTGTTATGGCTACTTGAATGTTTGTTATAGCAATCCTATCAAGGGCAGAGACGGGAGGGGGTTTTTGACGGTTGGGCGAGACTATCAAATTGTCGACAGAGAAAGGAGACATCAAGTATCGTCTGTGCCACACGTGGCACGCGCTGGTCCATTGCATCGTTAATACTGGGCGACAATTTTATGGTATCAGCTCTCGTATTAAGAGACGGAATATCCTTGATTCTGAGTGATAACGCTTGTATATTTTAAGCGTGAAAGTAAAAAGTCCCTACAAAATCGTTCGTACCCGGTTCTCTGTTCTCTGTGTACGCCAGGGTAACAAACTGAAATGTACAAGGTAAAACTGCTTTTACCCTTCAAATAATAATGGTATCTACCATATCACTTAAATGGCATTAGTTGGAAGAGTCCACCATGTTATTTTTAGGGGGTAAACACATTAATTCAACCAAAGGAGTGAGGTTTTTTTTCAAACACCGTTCTGTACGGTTACCAAATAACAGCACCCATCTTCGACAGTTCAAATAACATCAGGTCATATCGATCGCCTTGAATTTATCTGTAGTCTTACATATCTTATAAACAAGCCAGAAAATAAGCAGACTGTCATATGCAAAATGAGGTCCCCAGAGGGTGAATTTAGTGATGCTACCCTGCACAGCAGGGTAGCATCACTATATTTACCCACTGTGAACCTCAGCCTGAATCAAGGTCTCAAAACTAAACAGAAAGAGACACCCAGCGCATAAATTGGCCCACAGTATGGGGTAGCAGCATCAAATTCACCCTCTGGGTACCTCATTCTGCAAATGTCAGATTGCTTTTTTTCAGGCTTGCTTATAAATGATTTGAGACACTGAACCTCGCGGACATATTTTTGAGCATAAAGAGAAATATAAGAAAAAATGACGAAAGATTCGAAGAACGAAAACAAAACAGTGTGGTTCAACATGAACGTGAATAGCCAACTCGGCTCCAATGAGAAAACACTGTGCATGTTAAGCCTTCCAAGAATACTATCATATCAGGCAGGAACGTATGCGGGCAGTCCTATTTGCAGGAATTCAGTCATCTGTCAAGGACACGCTGTAACCCTACTTGAGCGGAGCTTGAACAGAGTTAGAATGTTGAGGAGCTGACAGTTGCTTGTCGATGATAGGTGGTTCTCCCCGGATACTCCGGCCTCTTCCACCCGTAAAACTGTCATGGTCACGATTAGCTATTGTGCATAAGTATGTGACCTTAAATACCAATAAATAAATATTCAACAGTAGGGTTTGAAATTTCTATCAACAGTACAGAAGGAAAAGGAAAGAAGAAGGGTACCGTTGGTTATGTGTGGAGGACTTTCTCATTTTCTTCTTAGCTGGTGGTTTTGTTGGTGTCTAGATTGCGATATTGGTTTTTGGAGTTGTATGGCTTCTTCTTCGACTATGGCTGAGAATTCAGCGATTATTCTATTCTGCAATCTATAGTCATCTCTTTGGTTTCCTTGGTAGGGGCCTGGTCTGAAGGAGGAGGTAGCTTGAACTAAAAATGATGAAGTTCCAGTTTCCATCTCCACATCAGTATCACTAATAATGCTACTATCCTCCAGTTCAGCCCCTTGAGGTAAATAAACTGGACCCAGGGGGTTTGGAGTTATAGGAGACTGAGGTGAGGAGATGAAATTGCCTTCACTTCCTTCGTCTCCTTTTTATCTCCATTCCTCCTTTTCTGGAACTTGTCCAAACGTTGGCGTCCCGATGCTTGGTTGATGGATGCATTCTTTCTGGTCTTCCTTTTCTCGTTGTGTTTGGTGGTTCGGCCCTTTCTAGCTGGAACCAGTGTGGGAAAGGATTCTCCGCAAAAAGTGCATCCACTTCCGGAAGGCTTTAGCGGTAGTGTGCTCTCAATGTGCATTGTCCGATGGACATTCCCATCTACCGTGAGAGCCTAAGTAATTACTTCGGAAACATTCAAACCTAAATAGGGTCCGTGACATGGGGGCTGGTAATTCCATTGGCGGATGAATCAGACAGACCTAGTATCCTTTGATGCCTTTAAATACAACAGTAAGTCTCGAAACTGTCGCTAACTAAGGAAATCGAAAAAACAATGTCAAAGATACAAGTAGACGCGTTAATATAGATAATGGAAGATGCCCACAAATATTTGTTAAATATTAATTAAAACCATAAGAGATAACGGCATTCCAGTTAGAACTGAGTATAATAGTCGATAATTTTGCACTCATGCCAGTAGGCGTGGGAAGTAACCTTCCTTAAATGTCACAACTCAACATAGAGGCGGATTGGGAATAACGATCGGCAGTGGTGGATTTAGGTGAAGGCAGACCCGGCGTTCGCCGTTTCTCCCTCACTGAAACTTATCTTAATTTTTAATGAGTGCTTACGTGTGGCATAAAGTATTTTACTGATGTTTTCTTTAATAAACTACGTTATTTCGTTATAACCATTAAATTTTGGTTTACAAAGTTTCAGTTCTAATACCTAACAGTGTCAGCAATATGTTGTGCAAGGAAACGGTCGTGTATGCAGTAGAGATACCTATATAAATTTTATCATGGCAAGTCATGTGTTGTCCATAATTATCCGGTTATAGCAGGGTAATATGCTTACACACCGCGCTAGTCCTGTTTCGTAAAAAGTGATTAATTATCCATGCGAGGCGAGATCAAGCTTGGGTTGATTAGATGGAAATGCGATCGTTACTTGCCGCAGCATAGAAGTGATTTCCCAGTGGCTTTCTCCATGGGTAAAACTGTCTGACGCATGACCTTGTCTGTTGAAAGTAATGTTAAATTACCAGTGCATGAATAAATGATTTGGATACAATTCCCCACTCGTCGTATAACAGATACAATTGTTTTTTCAAACGCAGCACTTTGTCCATGATGAAAAATAGAAACATTGATTTAAGTTTTATAAATGATATCAGAGTCAATCAGATGGCGCCTTTATGAACACAAGGGACGATATGTTTTTGGCAATCAACCGTTGGTAACACTTGATAGTTTTCCGATTCCATATAAGATCGTTGGCATCCGAATGAGGCACGGAATGACACTAATCGAGTTCACCCAAGTTACTATATCCGTTCCTTGGATCGATTCATTTTTTTGTAAATATATAATTTCTCACAATTAAACAAATCTCGTTATTATTTTT
Organism: Pictodentalium vernedei; assembly: GCA_031216915.1. Lineage (NCBI taxonomy): Eukaryota > Metazoa > Mollusca > Scaphopoda > Dentaliida > Dentaliidae > Pictodentalium > Pictodentalium vernedei. The sequence continues at coordinate 661,383,790 of CM062296.1, forward strand.
AATTTATCGTAATGATAGCGATGTGTAATTTTGTTCTAACTAACACACGTTCCTTTGCGAGTCACCCTCCATTCCATGCGCACACAAAAACGATGAATAAAATCAATAATGCTGATCCAAAATGAATCTCGTTCCACTTGCAATTGCAGGTTATTTAACCTTGGGTTGATTGCCGTATATAAAAGCAAATAAATAAATAAATAAATAAATAAATAAATAAATAAATAAATAAATAAATAAATAAATAAATAAGGGGCCTTAATCGCTCACCTGCCAAAGTGGTTCAACGAAGTATTTGGGGTCACATGCAGTTAGATATGGCTCATCTACATTACAAAAGAATGAAAGTGATGAAAGTCAAATTTTATGGAAAAAACACTAAGGAATGGATTTGACCAACATGAACCTAACCTGCCCCCCCCCCCCCCCCCCCACCTCAAAGAGATCCCAAATATTAAGCCAGGGACTCAAATTGAACAAATTTGAATCTGATCCCCCTTGAGACGTTATATACCAAATATGAATTAATTCTGACTGGTGGATCTGAAGAAGAAAGTTTTTAAAGAATGTTCTCACATTGCTCTGAGTTAAAATTTGGGCCCTCATAGAAACCTAAATGAAAGTGTCAATGACACTGTAGCTACACTTGACTGTGAGTAGTGTTTGATGAAAAGGATAATGTTCAATGTTTATGAAAGGATTATGAAATAAGACCAGAAGTGTGATAATTGAGAATAAGTTAATTTCTGTTCCATGACAAATTCCACACACATATATGGGACTTGATAATTATCTATAATTAGCTAATCTAACACATGGCTCCTTGATGGGAGGAAGATATAACCTGTCACCTGACACTTGGCCACTTGATGCAGACCAGATATGGAATGCAGACTTGAGATTTAATGTTGATGGTATTATTCTCTCACATATATTAAATGAATTCAGTGATGTTTGTTTATTTTTTCTTGAAATGATACAAGCAATGCTCTCAACATCTACTGAGTATGAAAATAATCTGTCAGACATAATCTGATTTGGATTACCTCTGCTGGTGATGGCCAGTTGTTTCAATTCTCCCCCGAGTTTGATGGCAACAGTAGCAACTTACCCAGATCTGTAACAACGAGGTGTTGATGACCTGACATGACAAAACAGAAGGTATGTAGTCACTGTTCCTTCACAAGATTCACTTATACCTAAGTGAAGAATGAACAGCTTACACCGAATTTAGATTCTGACTGGTGGATCTGAAGAAGAACATTTTTAAAGAAATTTCCTCATATGGCACTAAGTTAAAATTTGGGCTCCAATGGGACGCCTCAATATAAACCAAGGGACTTAATTTGAACAAACATGAATCTGCCCCCCCCCCCCCCCCCCCCCCCCAGAGATGCTGTATACCAAATATGAAAGGATTCTGACTGGTGGATCTGAAGAAGAAGGTTTTTAAAGAAATTTCCTCATACTGCACTAAGTTAAAATTCAGGTTCCCATAGGGAACCCAAATATAAACCCAGGGACTCGATTTAAACAAATATGAATCTGACCCGCCTAGAGATGCTGTATCCCAAATATGAAAGGATTCTGACCGGTGGATCCGAAGAAGAAGATTTTTAAGAAATGTTCTCATATTGCACTAAGTTAAAATTCGGAAATCCAATTATTAACTGAGAGACTTGATTCGAACAAACTTGAATCTGGCCCTCGTAAAAATGATGTTTACCCAATATTAAAACATTCTTACCAGTGGTTCTGAATAAGAATATTTTTAAAGCTTACTTCCCATATTGCCCTAAGTTAGGATTTGGCTCCTGTATTGAGCCCAAATACGAATCGAGGGGCTTAAATTGAACACACTTGTATCTGACCCCCATATGGATGTTGTATGCCAAATATAAGAATATTCCGATCTGTGGTTCTGGAGAAGAATTTTTTTTTAATATTTGCAAATATGCTGACATTTTCTGTTTTTAGCTCCTGTGGTTCCCACGGGGAACATGGAAATTCATTTAGCATGACTTAAGTAACTGTGACTCAATAATATCACATATCGAATTTCACGTATCAAAACATTTCGCCTGGCAGTTTCAGAGGAGAAGATTTTTGAAAATCTACCAATCAGAATCAAAGAATGCCTCTGGCGGCCATGTTTTTCAACCCACGAGAACAAAATGAGGATCGTTTTTAGAGGACCTCCCATAGACTATCCCTGCCCTGTTTGTTTTCACGTCGCCTTGGTTTTTCCAGAGAAGAAGAGGAAAATGTGATTTCCCATAGGGTTTCTATAGTAAATAAAAGCCGCAATTGTGGCCATGTTTACAACCCGATGAACATTAAGTGAGGATCGTTGGTAGAGGGGGTCCCAGTCATCATTTATGTGAAGTTTCGAAACACTTGAAGTGACAGTTTCAGAAGAGAAGATTTTTGAAAATCCACCAACCAGAATCAAAGAATGCCTCAGGAAGCCATGTTTTTCATCCGACGGGAACAAAATGAGGATCGTTTGTAGAGGACCTCCCATAGGCCATTCCTGCCAGGTTTGGTTCACACCGGCTCAGCGGTTCCAGAAAAGAAGATGAAAATGTGAAAAGTTTACGGACGCCGGCCGACGGACGACAGACGACGGACGCCAAGTGATGAGAAAAGCTTACATGGCATTTTAGGCCAGGTGAGCTAAAAAGGAATACTTTAGCCAATCATTTTGCCTGAAAATGCATGAAGAGAAAAAAAGTTTAATTACATACAGTTAGAGTACAGTAATACAGATAGAAAGCAGAAATAAGTTTCAGTTAGCAGGAAAATAACAGTTAGCAGAAAAATAACTTTTAACCACGAACAGAAAGTGAAAATATTTCGTTCAAGTGTCAAAATTGCCCTTTACGATGTGTGTAGCAGAGAACCACGATCAAGACCTTTACGTTACAAGTTCACACGAACGTGGATCTATACAAACAAAGTGCACGCAGGATTTCAACAAAGGTGTGCATATTCAAGTGCTGTCGGAAGCTTCTTCAGAAAGAGTGCCAACGCTTATCGGACCTAGGCAGGGAAATAAGGGTCATATTGCTTTCCAGTCTATTTTCTGTGGCTAATTGTTTTTTTATGAGTACATGTTGAGTGAGGAAAGTTCTAGTTCTCGATAGAAACACTTTCGCCCCATAAAGCCTTGGAAATGTGATTGACATTTTTTCAAATCCGAAGGTTGACGATACTTTGGGATGTGCGATGTCCTTGATACTATTGATGGCGAAAAGTATGTACTGTGGGTTCAGTGGGAAAATAATATTATTTTTCCGGACAGTAGTTCAACAAAGTTTAAGCCTTTGTCTAACACGAAAAGCAGACGACACTTGCAAACAAAATTCTTGAATAACTATTTTGTTCATTTTTTGTCTCAAAAACATAGGTTATGGCCCCTCTTTGGAACGAGCTCGACGAGCGCGTTTCAAAGAGGAGTCATAACCTATGTTTTTGAGACAAAAAATGAAAAATTAATAAAGATTAATTAGCAATTTTAGTGAATAGCGCTGGTCGGTGTTGGCCGTTACGTTGGGTAAAGGGTTATAAGAATGATACAGTGTATTCAAAAATAGGTATAAAACTGTCTCTTTGAGGAGAAATAAACAGTTTGCAGGTCAGTCTCAGAAATCTTACATTTGAAGAGTCTGGCGTTGATAAATAATGTTGATTGTAAAATTGTATACTGTAAGTTCTGTAAGGAGGAACCATCAGTGACTTTGAACGGACTTTTGTATATAGATTTCCAGTCATTATCAGGGTATATCTTTATGTTCAAAAGTCTATTCCATTTTGTTTGTTTTACCTTTTCGGTGTGTTCATTTCAGATAACGTCAAGTCTTGTTTGTGTTTTATTGCCATGTCCATGCCCTGAAAATTGTATTTTTCACTAGTAGACGGGAAAGGGTGGTTTGCATTATATTTCTTAGAGAGCTCTTCGAAGATCAAAATATCGCCATTTTCTTTTATGAGATAGTTTATGAAAAACATGCCCCTTTGCACCAACTTTTATTCAAAAAGAGCCTTCTGTTAATATTTATCTTTTGATTATGAAAAGTTGACTGTGACAAAATTTTCTCTGTGGTTAGTCATAACAATCTTTGTTTATTACGTTTTAGCTTCGTTTCACAGCATAGCATAGCTCGTGTAACGATGAATTCAAACCGAGAACTTGCAAAAGATGACATTTACTACATGTTTATAGTATGGTACTCATCGCCCGCATCAAGTACAGTCTATAAAGGTCCTGGTGAATGCAGAATGAAAGGGTGTATAGCCAATCGCGACTAAATTCCGACAGGACATTATTTGATCCTACGAGAACACATTTTTGGTGAGAAAAGATTAAACTGAACTCCACCCTGTTTATAAATTTGGAATTGAGTAATTTCACTTTCATCTGCGCTAAATAAATACTTGACAAGATCTTTCAATAATGTCTCTCTGATCAGAGAAAGCAGATTGCACAATTCAATTTTTATGTGAACTTAACTCTTAACCTGCTGAATATTTATTTTTATTGGTGCTTAACGCTACGTCTGCTGCCAAGGTAATATCGTGGCGGTAACCTGCCGACTATTTTAAAAAACTTTAATTAAATCTAGTCATGACTGCTGTAGGGAAGCCTTGACTAGATTTAATGGAAATAGTTTTGGAAATTCAACTCAAGAAATAATTTGTCAAAACCCTGATTTAACTTACAGGTGGTAAAGTTTCTTAAAAATGCCCAAATTTTACTTTTTCTAGTGGTGGGTGATTTACTGTCCAGGGCAGGAATATCCGCCAGCAGCAAGTAAAGAGTTAACCAACTGTGGGTTAAAAACGATTGGTTTCGATACTTGTTTCAAATGTGTAAAAAATCCAAAATTCATTTGACAACAAAAGCGAATTATCCAGAGATACTGGCGATCTGGGGGTAATAATCGGATGAAGGGTGGTAAAGGATGCATGCGCTCCCAACACACACACTTTTTTCAACAGACTGTCTATATGATTGCAAAATGGGTTTTAAACATTGAGAGTGTGCAGATATGACAAGATAAGACATTCCTGTAATATCCTATCTGCAATCGTAAGCAAATTCTTGGAGTTGGAAGATGGTGGATGAAAGAAGAAATAGACCAAACTCTTGCCAGACAACATACGCACTAAACAGCGAGGTAGCAAGTACCTGCACATTTGGTGATGCTAGATTATAATGTGTGCCTTTAGAGGAAAGGATTTTATCAGCCCTCATTAAATCATTAAGACCTGAGAATCGAGAACTTGGCAATTCCTTCCACCAGACTGAATTATAAGGTAGGTCCAATGGGAAATTTATGCCCACCACTGCATAAACATTCATTGAGCTCCCGCCGTATTCTGATGCTGATACCTTAGATAGTGACAAAGGCAAAAACATTGATGATTTACAAAGGGAGAGCATTACTGACCCAGTTATCAGTGGCGGAAGATATCATAAGAACATATAAGAGCATGACAAAACCAGCCACATTTTAAATATCTCGGAAGCTGATTTCCAGCAAAGCTTACCTAAAGGCCAATCAGGAGTGAAAGAACTTCATGTTTTGCATTTTTGTTTATGTGAACATTTCCTTACTGACATCGCCCGACTCCAACGGATCCATTTTATGAAACTTGTTGTGGTGTATACGAGGGAATAGCTTAAAGCGTATTCTTTATCTACGTGTTCTTGTATTGATTAAACTCATCCGGTGTGTGGTTAGCATACCAACTTAAGTAAATCGATAGTTAAATTGTGTAACAGGTGTGGTCTGTACGTAAGTTTGAATACTGGGATCAGCTTATATTTTTGGGCCCGTTTCGTACTCTACAAACATCGCAAACTGTGCGCAAGTTTCCTTTCCAGATATTCTGCCCGTCGAGGATAAGTTATTGTTAGAGGTGGATGGGTGAATAGTGCTGATGTTTAGATTAGGCTGGAGAGGAGGTGTCCTCTCAAATGTATCCGGGTTTCACTTCACTATTAACTGATTTGTTTAGTGTCCGGTGAAAGTTTAGGGTTGTTATAAATTCGTGGAGTCTAAGGTAATATCTATCCAGAAAATAGAAGCACTGATATACCCGATGAGCGAATTATCATAGTAGTTCGAATGGGTTGGATCACAAGATGTGTGATGGTGGGAGAAGAACTTGACTTTGAGTATAAACGTTACTACTTGGGATGAAAAAAAAGGTTTTTCGACAGTTCCACTCGTACTTTCTCTCGACTTTGAAATTAATGAAAATATAAAGGTCGAAAGTTAACACCTCCTTTACTTCTCATTTCGAAAGTTGAAGTTGCCAGATGAATTAAGACCACTTGGTTGGAAAATACTCGATTGCGTTGTCTGCAATTCACATTAAATCCGGTCACCAAAACACTAAAGGCTGAAAACATTTATCCCAATATTAGCTGGAATCCCTACTGTTCATGTTCACTTTTCAGAAGAATTCACATCCCACAGATTCCTTCAAGTAGTGCACGCAGTAACGAGATCGCTACAACTTATGCTTTTCCAGTTTTCTTCAGTTTGGCCAGTGGTTTAACCAAAATTTATACGTAAGAGTTGGAACTACAAAGTTAAGTTGGTAAGGCATGCCAAAGAAACATTTTAGGGAGCAAATTTTGAAATGTCAGGGAGCAATTTTTCTACCAACACCTCAAACCTTAGTTTGTTCATTAACTCAATATCGAATATCGTTTCTAGTCTATAATGCTATGACAGTGATCCAGGTGCATAAGAGGTACACTATCAAAAATTAATTGACACCACACCACGCACCTCATAAAAAGAGCCAGCTAGGCTTTCCTGATGGGATTCCACGGAATCACTAATTTTAATAACTTCACATTGCACAAAGCAACATAGCAGTAATTGAGACTATATTAGTTTTAGGATGACTGAGGTTAAAGAGCCAAGATTTGAAGTTTCCTCTGTGTCCGCGAAATTTATCACACGTTTTATGCGTTGTTTCTTTTTCTGGGGAGCACACTGCACCCCCACCTCCATATATGCTCCCTTCTGTGTGTTTGCGGCGATTACCTGCTAACCACAAGCGTTGGAAATATTTGAACCGAGGAGATGGAAGTAATAACAGTCTTGTCATAAGACAGCGCGTTATTTTTATGTCCACAATGTCATTTTACAGGGGTTGATCCAAAAGACAAAAATGAGTATAGCACAGGTCACACAGATATAATATCCCAGCACAAGGGTAGGGAGCCTTGGGTTCCTTAAATCAGAAATTTTCGGAAATTTAATGTGTTTAGAACTATTCTGATGCCCCCTGAGCATGTATTTGGTTGGGTAATATATCCAATCAAACATTTGCAAACTCCAATCAAATATGTACCGGGGAGGCATAAAAAAAGGTTGCAACTATACAAATTATTAACCACAAAGTACACGGCTTTTAATCTTTCAAGGGTATTGCAATTTTCTAGAATTTTAATGACTGTACCATAAGTGAAGATTGCATTCAGTCAGCTTTTCAAATCTTAGCTGATGAAAGGAAAATTAAAAAAGATGTCTAGGTGGGAAGTCATCTCCAGTAAAATCTGAGATGGCAAAAGAGCCTCTGCATGAAAGTCTTTTCCACTGGAGGGCAAAAAACCATTTAGAACCAGGGGAGTTGGAGATACGGTGGAGGCACCCATATATATATCCATTGGTTTTGTGGCATGGTAGAAACACAAATACAAAAAACTATGTTTCAATAAGAGTAAAATCATCGCCCTCTGATTGGATGAGAGCTGGCACAGTTTCTTGTATGTTTATGGCTCCAGTAGCAAATGTTACCGTCTGACGTCACAACGCGAAATATTTGAAATGACGTTGACCGTTTCGTAATGGGAAGCATCGCGATTACAAACTACCGATAGATGGCGCGAGAGTACTACTTGTAAGAAACGCAGATTGATTTTTGTTTACGCTTTACTAACGCACACACAATAGCGGAAAGCTCAGTATTCAAAATATCGATGAAAGGACTATTCCCTCAATAACGCCTCCCAATTGTTTTGTCCCATTGTGTGGGAATGTTATAGGTGTTTACATGTTTCCAAAAGAAAACAATTTACACGATAAAAGCTTTGAAAAGAAATGTCTCATGTCGAAGCAATCGTGAAAACCCTGGATGCCGGCCGGACATGCAAAAAGGGGAACTAGTCCGCAAAGACCACCTTTTACCTTCGGATATTCTCTACTTTACCTCCACTCCGTTTTTATTACAGACGCGTTTGGTGCAAAACACGTAACATTTTCACAGGGTATTACAAAATTATGTTGCGTGAAAGAAAGGCTAATTACCGGTACCAACGAGTCCGATATGCCCTCACTCAAGTTACTGAAACACACGTATGGAATTAAGCGATTCACTTGGGCATTCTTCAGTAACACATGCCTTTTAACCCTTTACCCAACGTAACGGCCAAAACCGGCCAGCGCTATTCTCAAAAATCGCCAATTAATTTTCATTATTTTTTTCATTTTTTGTCTCAAAAACATAGGTTATGACCCCTCGTTGGAACGAGCTCGTCGAGCTCGTTCCAACGAGGGGTCATAACCTATGTTTTTGAGACAAAAAATGAAAAAAATTAGTTATTCGAGAATTATTTTTGCAAGTGCCGTCTGCTTTCTACGTTAGGTAAAGGGTTAACTATGGTGGTTTTCTCATAATTATTTTTGTAGTATAAAAGTATCTGTCTAATAACTCATTTTTAGACATATTCTAAATGTGACAAGAGGTGTTTTTGGATCACCAATATTTGTAACACTAACCACTGTTACAGTTACTGAGTTAGCTCTTTTGTCGCAGTTTTATTTGTTCATGCAATTTGTTTTGTAACAATATATTGGAGAATTCCAGCCAAGGACTGTCCCCCAATAATTTATTACAAAACAAGCTTTGTGAAGAAGTGACTGATTTATATTATTTTACTTGTCCAACCAATCCTTCTGGGATGAATCGTCCTAAAACCAGTTCGCCCCAGGTTCATCCCAAATAGATTATCCTAAGTGAGATGATCCGTACGGTACATTTTGTCCCATGATAAATAACAGAAAGCTTATAAAATATTTATTTATTGGGGTTTATCGACACTTTCGACAGCCAGGGTCCCCTCGTGTCAGACAGTTTTACGGGTGGAGAAAGCCTGAGTACCCGAGTGAACCACCAAGCAATTGCCAGGCTCCCCAAAAAACTAACTCCACACAGGCAGGGCTAGCATTAGTTAAAGACAAATGCACCATCGACATGCAGTACGCCTTAGTAGACAATGCCACCTTGCCCCCATGTGGACAATGGGGGTGAAGTGTCTTGCTTGAGGACACAATGTAATTGCTGCATGTGGGATTCGAACCGAGGACCTCTCGGCTTGCATCAGACTTATAAAAACAGTAGAAATAAAAAATCACTCTGCACTAGTATTGCAGGAGTTAAGTTATGGATAATAGAATTCACTACAACACGAACTAAAACATTGCAACAATATTTATGTGTTCAAAAAATGATGCAAAGCGGAAATGTTAAACGAGTACAGTTAGGCATGACAATGTCATGTTTTCAAGAAAACAAGAAATCAACAGTATCTAGACAATAAAATTTATTCAATACATGTACCAATATAAAAACCACATTCTTTTTTCCAGCATCGTTTTCCCTATATCTTCCATAAATTGATGCGATACTTCTTCTCATCTTAAGTGATAATATTAGTTACCCCGTGTCTGATCACGTGGTACGGGTTTTTACCTACCCGAAGCCAGCCGTATCCCATTCGGCCGAAGGCCTCATGAGATACGGCTGACTTCGGGTAGGTAAAAACCCGTACCACGTTATCAGACACGGGGTAACGAATTTATCCATTGACTTTCCGTTTTAGAAGTGCAATCTATTTCATGTGTGAACACACACACAGCATGAGATCTTTTATCTTCCATTGTTGAGCCATACAGGTTCCTGTGGAATTTTTGTGCAAAAGAGTTTTGTGAAAATATGCCGATATGACTGGTATAAAAAAATTATTATTATTTTTTTTTCCTTTTTTGTCTCAAAAACATAGCTTATGAACCTCACATTGGAGGGTACTCGACAAGCTCATTCCCATAAGGGGTCATGAGCTATATTTTGGAGATAAAAAATTAAAATATAATACATGTACACTGTGAAACTGGAATGACGCGTCTTCTACGGGGTATGGACAATTTGTAGATTTCGGAACGAGGCTTCCACTGGGTATGGGAAATTTGTCAGTGGCTGGGCGGACGTATCGTGGGTTTCAATGAATATGGTCTCATACCACGTATCTATCAACCAATCAAATCAAAAAATTCACTTTAGTCAATAGATAAAAGATAAAACCAGGACAAATAAGTGTAATGAAAAACAATTTAAATATAATCCCCGGGGGATGTTTCCATATAGGTTTACACTTCTAGCATCTCCCTTCAACAAATTTTTTCTTACCACTATGTTGTTGATATTAATATTTCATTTAATAATGCTCCATCCTATTAAGTATGATATAAACGCAACAGTAATATCACTTTGTATTTATTACTGGTGTAACTTGTCATATTTGTTGAGTGAACAGTTCATTCATTCATCCATTCATTCAAGAATTATTGAAGAAAGTGCCGAACAAATTGGAGTCGCTAGGGCTACTGGGGATAACACTTTCTTCTATCTGTTGCATGTACATCCTTCGCTCTCTTTTACCATTTACCAGAATAGGAATGTATATGTGATTAATTAACATTTCCCTTCTTTTTACTATTAACTCCCAGCCTCTTCACCTCACCCATCTGTGTCCCGTAACTCAACCAATGAAAGTATTTAAAATGACAGGCATGTATGGATGAATATTTAAAATAATTTCTAAAAGTAAATCAATTATTTAATTGAAAAAACTAATAATCAAAGCTCAAAATATTTTTTTTCCGGTATAGGACAAAATGTCCTGCCCCAAGTAGTTGGTACAGGTCTTTTTAATTTGGTGCAGGTCATTTTCAATATATTGCTTTACACCTTGTAAAATGACATATGGTGACTACTAAATAAGGAAATGACTTCGCAATGAAATTTAAGTTTATACCGAATTACCAGTGTTTTTTAAACTCAGATACTAAAATTGAGCAGAATATTGCACCGGTCAAAATGTCCTATGGATTTCAAGAGTGTAGGTCAAAGTAAGTTTGGTGCCGGTCATTGTCCTTGTCCCACCACTTATTTCAAACCTTGCTGGTAATTTATTTTATGTTGAAATTTATTTAGAATGAAGCTTTAGACATTTGATTTAACAGATATATGCAGTTCAGAGAAACCTTAACATGATTGGGGACTGGGTTCTAAGCTTACACCTACTTTGGTTTGTATTACACCCACTTTCAAGTCCTCATACTCTTAACAATGATGGTTGACTTAGTTGCATATATCTGTAAATGACTGTAATGTATTAACAATGGTACTACATGTAATTACTTTTAAACTACGTTTAAACAATATGTTGCCCCCCCCCCCCCCCCCACTAGGATGTGTGACCCTCCACTATCCACTCCATCTCCTCTCCCTTCCTAGGTGTTTTTGCCAAATTACCCAACCAACACATAAATAAATACAAATGAATTGAATATTTATTGAATTCAGTTGCTGATAGGCTCATTTTGAACACTCCCTGCAGGGATCCACAGAAGTCGGGATATGATGAACATTTCAAACAGACCTGTCTCCGAGCGGGTAGATTGCAACTGCTGCGCCTTTCCATTCCCTCTTTGTCTCTGGGGTGGGAGTTGGTATCTTGTTGGACTTTTTACCCTATTCCTTACTGCAATAATAAATTTGCTTTTTACTAATTTTTCTTTTCTTTATTTATCTTACTGTGTTAAATATTTTTCTTGTCTGTGAAATGGCAGTAAGGGTGGGGCAGGATACACAGGTTAGATTATCCCCCACCCACTCTGAAAATTCTTCTTTCCTAAAAATTTCCAATATTTGAGTCTTAAAATTAGATTATATTAGGGATGACTCTTCGGAAGCATTGGTTTGTGCCAAATAAAATGTTCTTGTCCTTCAAGTGTCAGGTAGGGGAAAGACACACCGGTGACGTTATCTCCCCACCTCATAAACATTGTTTTAAAAAATATTGGACATATGAGTCTTGAGATGGGATTTTATTGTGGAACACCCTCCAGGAAAATTGTTTTTTGTATAAAAATTGATTTTTGTACAAAAGAAACATTCTTGACCTTGAAGTGTCAGGTGGGGAAGGGGGTTAACATGCACACACATCTTTTTCCTAGGAATATCCGACATAAGTCTTGAAACAAGATTAGATTGAGGAAAACCATTCAGAAACATTGGGAAAAAAATATTTCTTGTCCTTGAAGTTCCAGGTGGGGAAGATACACTTGTCATGTTACATATATTTGTCACCTCCACTTCCTAAAATGTTGTCTTCAAAAATTTTTAGATGACAGTCATAAAATAGATTATATTTTCAAAAAATACATGTATTTCAAAAATACTGATTGCAGGAGAAAAAAATTTGTGAGTTCAATGTTTTTTAAAAAGTCTCATTACATGGAAAGGCAAAAAAGGAATTAGGTGTGTGTCACTGTGTGTGTGTGTGTGTGGGGGGGGGGGGGATAATCAGGGTGTGGGAAGTTAAATTAGTTAATCTGGGGTGGGGGGGGGGGGGGGTAGGGGTATAAATTGTTATACCGGTGCTTCATTAATGGAAATTTGTCTTTGAGTTCCACGTTCTGCGATGAAGTCCAATGCCTGTATGAATAAAAATGCCTATGTGTGGAATTCAATCAATGCTCAATGGCCATACTGTACATAAAACAGTGTTCATCTTATACCGATTGATTGTGATTTGTTTTGTACATTGTAAATACATACATGTATAACTAACACAATGTCTCCAATTTTAAGAACATATCGGTCCAATTTTAAGCACACTGAGGAAAAGCTTGCAGCTAAATTTATTCATCAAACGGAAGAGATTCAACATTTCTACACTTACCATGCATTCTTCTTTTATTATGGGTACTTTGGTGTATAGCATGACTCATTTCTACATAAAATGACAAAATACTGTGGGACTGAAGCACCGTCTGATTTCCAATAACAATTCGTGTCAGATATGCTCTTAACACGGTAAAGGAAATCTAAGAGCTAAGTTTGTATTTCAAACGTAATGTTTTGAACACATCTTCAATTAACTTGCATTTTTGTTTTAAATACAGGCACTTGTGGTGTGTAACATGAATATTTCTAATTAATCGGATGACGACTGAGAACAAATATCTCAATGACTGGGCGAAATTAGGTTACACTTCACCAAACAATGTCCAAAAAACCCCCAAAAACAAGACACTCGCCTGGTTATCAAATCTGTCTTTCAGCCGGTTATAATGGCCCCACTGTTATCAAGTTCAATTTTCAGACGTTTAACCCTTTACCTAACGTAACGGCCAAAACCGGCCAGCGCTATTCTCAAAAATCGCCAATTAATTTTCATTATTTTTTTCATTTTTTGTCTCAAAAACATAGGTTATGAAGGGGTCATAACCTATGTTTTCGAGACAAAAAATGAAAAACTTTAGCTATTCAAGAATTATTTTTGCAAGTGTTGTCTGCTTTTCAAGTTAGGCAAAGGGTTAACGGTGTAATTCCCATGATTCGACATATTCATCGAAACATATTTCAGCTTTTGCGATAACAACCGTGGGTATATTTTCATGAACAAAAATAACTTCCTCTTGTCAAATCGAAAGTATTGTTTAATCGACAGAACACGCGCGCCATCTATCGACAGCCAACGTGGCACGCCTCATTGCTTCATCAACGGAGTGACCAGCAAGCTGCTTCATTTTTCTTGATTTTCCACACGTGCAGCAGACGGTATTCCTGATAAAGTGTTGCTTAAATTACAAACCTATTTACGGTTTGATCTAAGATGGAATGAGTTTATCTGATTTATTGATTATTTATTCACTGCTGTCGTGGGGTACACGAGAGGTTTATTTACTAAACTTGTGATCGTTAAAAGTTGCTTTCAACAAGGCAACTTTTAACGATTATATGTTCAGTAACTAAGCCTCTCGTATTTCACGATGTAGGTTTTGGACTGTGGGTAGGATCGCATTGGAACATACACGTTATTGTGATAAATTGACGGTAATATGGTTTGAGGTTTGCGGCTCGAAGCGTATGTTCAATCTCGACGCGTCTCGTTTGGACATAAGCCCCGAGCCGCAAACCTCAGACCATGTTACCGTCAATTCATCACAATAATTCATAATGTTTGGAACTGACACTACACGGCCCTCTACACAGGGAAAAGTATACACTTTTGACTTCTTATTCACCAGATTTCCCCACCAGGCAGAAACATTGTTTCGGCCTAGCGTGGAAATTTGTTGAATATGGAGCCAAAAATTGGCACTTTCCTGGACTTAAAAGGCCGTAGGAGAGAAATCAAACGGTAATCTTCGGTCGCATATTAAGAATTGAGAAACTGTGCCACCCCCTCCCCCATGATTGAGGCGTGTTACAGCCCTACTTCCACACCCCTTCCCCATACACGGCCTGGGCAGCAACGGCCGTGAACAACAGAATTAAAATAGGAAAACCATCTGGAGAACTTTCAATAGAAGCATATTTACAACTTTAAAAGACGTACCTTATTACGTATGGCATACACAACTATTCCACCCACAAGTAATCCAACAAACATCACCAACAATAACACAAAGAACTGAAAAAGAGAATATTTGAAATAGTTACCTTCTGACAAATCAAATGTCAGTATTATGAGGAGTTCTAGATAAGATATTGGTATAAAGGGTGCCACGCCTCGGCCTGTTAGCCCTGCGTCTTTTACCTCGCCGAATGTGTAGGATAATATATAGACAATAGTTCACGGCTTGGAGTAACGTACGATGTTTATTCTCGAGTGGGATGCGGAAGGTTATTTTCACGAGGCGCCCGTACGTTACTCCAAGCAGTGAACTATTGTGTTTATTATATTTCCCTGATAATATCTGCAACACAAATACCCCTCTTGCGTCCCAAGGTCGCTCAATTTGTTTTGACGGTTAGAAAAATCGGCGCATGAACACAAAAACATGAATGAATGAACTGACAATATGACGTCATCAGAAAGGAATGCAATGACTCTCGTTTTCAAATGGAAATTCAAGTGACGGGAGATATGAACTTATGAAGGAAATCAACACATTTTAAAGAAATAATTCAATCAATCACCATGAATGAGTAGTCATGTTCAACTTCTTATAACTTGTGTGGATGTATACATAGTCATTATTCGCTGTCAGTTGGAATATCAAGAAGAATATTTGTTGAAGTGGATTGGGTGTTATCGCTGGATTTCGAAGCGGGACAAATTCAATGGCAAAAGTTGTCCGTCATGACTGGGAGTGGAATATCGCCGTGGGAGTTGAATAACACTTCCGAGGTCGTGGGAGTAGGATATGGTTTTTATTTACAAAGGAAAAAGCTGTAGAAATATAATAATAATATAATCCTGCTGTCAAGACTTCTTAACTGGTTGCTTGCTAGAAGCCACTATCGGGGCTTTCAAAAAATGAGGATACCAGAGCAAAAGCCAACACTTTCCATGCTTATATTTCATATTCAGTCAAACACAAAACATATTTTGTTAATATAAATTTGTCTTATTACAAATTATTGGAGAGTGCCTGTGGGCACTCTCCAATAATTTGTAATAAAACAAGTGTTGAATAACAAATTCAGACCACCAAAAATAATCTGCCCTCAACCACATAATCACTAATATGAAAAATATATTGTTCTTCGTACTTTCCGACGTTTGACGTCGCATTTTGAAAAACGTTGAAGAAACTGAATTCCCAGTGACGTTTGAACGTCAGGATAATCAAAGTTTCAAAGGGTTAAACCCCCCCACCCCTCCCCCCCCTCATTGAATGTATCGGCTTGCAGAGTCTTCCAAAGTTAGTATGAAATTGTGAAATTAAAAATTCTACCTTTTTGATAGATGTATATTTATTTGTACATGTTTGAAAATATGTACATTGCCTCATTGTATAACCGAACATAAATGTTTTCATACATGTATTTCTATATTAACCGTAGAGATTTAAATTTTGTTTTGGCTGTCAGAATTTGTTCAGATGTCTGTGCTTGGTTACAATTTATGGGATAGAGCCTGCACAAGGCAAACACATGCAGATGAAATAAATTCATTTAAAAATAATGCGAACAACATACACCCGCAGCATATAAAACCTTTAAGTTGTGGTACCTGCATTTATCAATGAAACACCAATATGGGCTTCCAGCACTCAACCTGTTAAACCTTTACCTAACGAATCGACCGCATCATCCCACGTAATTTTCAAATTTAGCAGTTGAAAAAAAAAAATTTCAAACGTTTTATCAAAACCATAGTATGTGACCCCCCCCCCCCCCACCCCCACATTGGAACGAGCTCATCGAGCTCGTTCCAATGTGGTGGGGGGGGGGGGGGGTCACATGATATGGTTTTGTTGAAATGTTTTGAAATTTTTTAAAACGAATCAAGAATTAAAAATAATAAATTTGATATCCTGTGTTTTGGGTGAAGGGTTAACATACAAAAAAATAAAAAGTGAAAATAAAAGCCTCTCCCCCGCTCACTAGTTTGAAAAATGAAGTGCTCGAGAACCAAATGTATTTTTTTTTATTTCACCTAAGCATCAATTTTTTATTTCATTTTTATTAAATATCATTTTTTGTTCAACATCTTGCCTGGTGACAAGCACCTGCGATTACAGAATGGGTGCCAACCTTTTACAAACAATAGCGTTTTTATGAATGTTATGGTTATTGAACAGAATCGTCGTAGCTCAGTGGGTAGAGCATTGAACTGTAACCCTTTTACTGCCACGCCCACCTTAGCCATATATGGAGGACCTCTATTTATTTATTTATTTATTTATTTATTTATTTATTTATTTATTTATTGGTGTTTAAGGTCACATATTTCTGCACAATGGCTAACCATGACCGTGACAGTTTTACGGGTGGGGGAAGCCGGAGGACCCGGAGAGAACCACGGAGCAACGGCGAGCAACTATCAGCTCCCCAACATACCAACTCCACACAAGCAGGGTTAGCATTGGTTGAAGACAGGTGCACCATCGACGTGTAGTACGCCTTAGTACACAGCGTCACCGTGCCCCCACATAGGCAATGGGGGTGGAACATCTCTTTTTAATATCTCTCAAACGCTGCGACTTCAGAAAAGACCCCGATAATATTGCAAATGGAATGGCCGGGATTCGAGTCCTTGGCGGGAGGGTTTCGTTCTGCCCCACCAGGGCGGTAAAAGCCACCATATCTGGAATTAACCCTTTACCTAACACGAAAAGCAGACGACACTTGCAAATAAAATTCTTGAAGCACTATTTTTTTTATTTGTTGCGACAAGAACATAGCTTATGACCCCCTCATTAGAACGAGCTCGTTGAGCTCGTTCCAATGAGGGGTCATAAACTATGTTTTTGTGACAAAAAATGAAAAAGTAATAAAAATTGAATAGTGAATGTTATGAAAAGCGCTGGCCGGTTTTGGCCGTAACGGCGGGTAAAGGGTTAAAGTCACTTGTAAATTGTGGTCAGATTGTGGTAGATGACTCCTATAAAGTTTCGCAAATCCATCTCAAATCGGGCAATAACGTTTACGATGCGCCACACAGTTGTATTAGGACTATTTCTTGCGACTTCAAGTCTTCAGGACTTGAAGTGTCGCACAAGTCATTCAACATAATATTCATATAAACGTATGATACTTGGGACGTCATTCCGTTTCGTGGAACGGTTACTGACCAGCTGACGAGAGGAAGTGGGCGATTCGCCCCATGTTCTGTCCGATTTGAGCATAAATGAGCAATGACTTGAGTTAGGATCCAACGCACAATTTTTTGATCACAAGACCGGCTCGCAAATGAATGAGCCACGGCGCTCCGAACTCTTTACCTAATGCGGCTAGCACACTTGCAAAAAACTATATATTGTCATTTTTTCCACAACACGTAGCTTATGATCCCTCACTGGAATGAGATCGAAGATCTCGTTCCAATGAGGGGGTCATAAGCTATATTTTGGATGTAGAAAATTGAAAATCTGCACTAACATTTGAGCGGCGACTTCTGTAAACATGGCTGAACGGATATGACGGAAATGTTAGCTAAATAGTTAATTATATTCAGGGTAGCCATGGCAAATGTTTACATACATACATTGGTTACTGACAATTCCAGTCTTCTAATTCATTTTTAGATTGGTGTGGGATACTGGCACGAGTGGTGGAAAGATGTATGTTTATTATTGATTATTATGTACAAGCGATGAAAATGTGTATGTTTATTGTTGTTTATTATGTACCTATCAATGATACGCCGTGTTTTTCACCGCTGAGTGGTTTTCCGATTCGTAAACAAATGTTTGGTCTCACAACGAGAACGGCACTGGAGAACGTCAGTAGAGTCCGCCCCGGTTTCCAACCGTTTCTAGGCACGCTTCATTTATGTAAATAAACACTATTGAATAACGTGAATTCCTAATATTGTTCTTAATCAATTTTATATTGATTTCTCGTGTGAAAGGTGAATTTCCACAACGGTATATAATAAACAGATCATTATGACAGAAAAGTGATCTGGTTTGTCGTATTCCTTTTTGTACACGAGGTCAACTCGACAAAATACGACAAACCAGATCACTTTACTGTCTCGGTTTATTGAGGTTTCACGACACTTTCAGTAGCCAGGTTCTTAGAGTGTCGGGCAGTTTTACGAGTGGAGGAAGTTGAGTACACAGAGAGATTCACCGAGCGGCGTCGAGCAACTGTCAGACTCTCAAAATTACTAAACCGGCAGAAGCAGTGTTAGCAGCGGTTGAAGACCATAAACGTGCAGTAAGCCTTAGTACTCAGCGCCAGCGTGACCCCATCAAGGCAATCGGAATTAAGCGTCTGGCTGAGGGACACGACGCAGAAGGTTCGGGTCAGAATCGAATTATCGACCTTTCGGTTTGATGTCCGATGCTCTAACCATTGAACTACCGCGCTCGCCGAAGGAAAGGTAATATAAGTATCAATGAAACGTACAGTGAATCGTGAGAGAATAAGACATTTAATGTGATCAGAAATAAGATGCTTGTAGAGCCAAATAGACTTTATGTCCCGTGTCCCTGATTTGAGGAACTCATGAAATTCTGTTCTAGAAATAATTTGAAAAGTACTTGCAAAAAGTTCTTTTTAACGGTTGAATTTTGTATGCGACAGAATAACAGAGCTCGTTAGTGTCAAACATTCGGCCTGTGATTTATCTTCCTCGGTATGACAATCGACAATTCACAGTTCTGTATGGCGTACGAACAGGTTCGAAAATAATTATTGAGGTACATACTATATTATTTGAGGTTCATCCTATATTATTTCAGGTTCATCCTATATTATTTGAGGTTCATCCTATATTATTTCAGGTTCATCCTATATTATTTCAGTTTCATCCTAAAATAATATTTATGACCCTCTCGTACGCGATCAATAATTTGTACGACCCTGGATGCACTATAATTATTGTTTCATGTTGAACCAGGTTCGACATAAATATTTCAGGTTCATCCTATATTAATTGAGGATGAACCTAAAATAATTTGTCCGACCCTGGATCGACCATAATTATTGTTTCATGTTGAACCAGGGTCGACATCAATATTTGAGGTTCATCCTATATTAATTGAGGATGAACTTGACATAATTTGTCCGATCCTGGATGGACCATAATTATTGTTTGTTTTGCCAGTGTCTTCCACAGTACCGGCAGTTTCCGGCACGTGGCAACGTTTACCTATTCCCGGTTCCTTATTCAACATTAGATTTTTATCGGCTGATAACGAATGTCGAATGAGGAACTGGAATAAATAACCGTTGTTACATCCTTGTGGTTTTCAAAGTCCATACACCCAGGGTTGGCATCAGTATTGTATAATATGGGCGCGGACAACACCGTTCTGTAATGTCACTTTCGGCCTGCCATCCGCCTTCCTTTATGGGGATGGCCTAGCGTGGGTCGAAAGCTCGACAAGGAAAAGCGGTTTTATCCTGTACCGTGTAACACTGATACCGTTCCTATTCTGTGGACAATGGGAAATACTGGAAGAATGGTTGAATATTTAGTGGAAATTATCATGAATCCTGCATACAAATATATCGAAATATTCCATGGCCACTTACTGGATAATTACGGCTTATTCACACACAAAATGTTAGACTAAACCGAAGAGTTGGGCTGAAATGGAAATCAATCATAGAGTTTGTACTTTGCTTTATTATTCCCAAAGCTAAAGCTTGATCACCAGCGAATATATGCGCAGCTAACTGCCTCACCACACATACATTGTTAAATACTACCCACGAAGCGAAGTCAGACAATTAGTTACATAACTGCTTAAAAGTATGTTTTAATTTAGTTTTAGTTCAGAGGGTTTATTATATATTTAATTTGTAGCTAGTTTAGGGGTTAATACAAGGTGAAGCATGTAGGTTTAGGCCAATTAATTGGTATCGATTATAATATCAGATGTGCCCTCAAACAGAATAAGGAAATAAGGCTTATCTTTTGTGACATTAGTAAGGCTTTTGACCGTGTGTGACACGAAGGCATAATTTGCAAGTTAAATGGAATAGGTATCAAGGGTACTCTGTTGACGGTGGTGATAGATAGTCAAATCTCTGAGAGAGACCTGTAAGTGTAGGTGTTCCACAGGAGTCCGTCTTAGGCCACCTTCTGTTAATATATATATAAGGCCCTCTTCGGTTAATGAGATAGCTGCCGCGATACTTAAATCGGATATCCGCCTTATTAGTAGATGAGAGGAAACTTGGCAAGTAAAGTTTAGTCAAGATAAAACGTTAACACTTACCATCTCTCGTAAACACATTCTAGACCATAAACCCCCTTTTTACTTGAATAATAAGATGATAAAAGAAGTTGAAAGCCACAAGCATCTTGGACTGACATTTTAGTGTTATGGAAGCTTATAAAAATAGCATCATTAATAAAGTAAACCCCTTTGGGAATTGCCTCCCTGGAATCAAGTACAGACTGGCACGATGTATTACATAAATTTGACTACGCAGATATCATTTGCCGTTTTCGGCGAGGTTGTCGAATGGATTGGATGCCTGCGTTCGTGAAAATGACAATGTTAATATTTTCAAGTGATTTTTGGGAGAGGATGATCCCATTGTTCCAGAGTATTACGGGTATGGTAGCCGAGGGAGTTGTAACGGATTTGGTAGCAGCTGTTGAAATATAATATACAACAAAAGTTATAAAATACTCTGTTATAATTCGCCTGTTTATAACAGAAGTTTAATTCAATTTTTGTTGGTTTCAAGTCATTTCCATGTTCAAATGAATTCATGTACCTTATTGGTTCACGCCATAGTGCATTGTGCTGTTGTTTCATTCGTCGAGGTGAAAGCGAGGGATCAATCAGATTATAGTATTCGAAATCTTTCCCCGCGAAATTATCCTCGCTTATAATTCGTAGTCCACTTTATGTTTGGGAAAAGCTTTAATTTGCTGGCCAGACTTAAACCTATATAGTAGGTTAGTTTAGGGACACTTTGTAACCCGTAAAACGGTTAACCATGATGGGCGTCGTAATTTTTGGACCCGTTCAACATTTCTGACACTGATTCTCTCGAGTTCTGTGGGAACCATTCACAGTTAATAGACTTGTTGGGCGGTATTTAAACCTATTTTGGGTAAAAAGTGTAGTGGGCCCGTGGCTTTTGACCCATCATTCATAATCATGTCCATTTCATATCATACTATTTTTGTCTTCTTAATAAACCACGTATAAACTGCTGTTCCAATTTTCTTGTGTATTCATCCAGACCACAACACATAACTTAATGTTTATTCTACCTCCAGAGTTGAGTTATATTTTATCCATGCGTCCATATTTTGAAAGTTGACCCAGATCCTCACGAATCTGAAGACCAACAGGAAGATTTCCGCCAGGATTCTAGCCCCGGGGAGTCGTTCACCCACCCCCTGTTACAAATTGGCGAGGACCACTCCCTGTTACAAATTGGGGACGCTACCAGGGTCTGGTTATTACAACTACTTTATTTATGGACCATTTTTCTCTTTCTTTGAATGATCAAGATGAATTTAATCCATAGGGAATTTGGAGCTCGAATGTTGGAATGCAAATTTCAATAGCTAGCGGTTGTATGGTCACGAATATAAGGGCTTCTCCTCGGATAAGTGCAACTTTGTGAGTTTACGTTGCAAGATTAGCCACAGTATACCACTGCTGGTAAAGTGGAAGCTCATGAGGTTGGTGTATTTAAGATTTTAAGACAAGGTCATTCTATGACTGAATTAAAGTCTAAGTTTATAGACTGTTCGTTCTGTAGTTTTATTTTACTCTGCACCAGACTCCGAGATCTCACTAAAACTAGGATTAACAGAGGCCTAAATACCCCCCCCCCCCCCCCCCCCCACACACACACACACACAAACACACAATACATATTCTGTATGCTTGTCGGCGATCTGAGTAATTTGAGCCAGAGAATTTGAGAGGGTCTGAGCTGATCCCTTTACCCAACGCAGACGATATCAAAATTTATTATTTTAAATATAACTTTTTAAAAAATTTTCCAAAAATGTCAACAAAACCATATCATGTGACTCCTCATTGGAACGAGCTCAATGAGCTCGTTCCTATGAGGGGTCACATGATATGGTTTTGTTAAAATATTTTGAAAAATTTAATTTTTTCAACTGCTCAATTTGCATATTACGCGGCGCGGATGCGGGCGATTCGTTAGGTAAATGGTTAAGGAGGTGTTTTTTAACATCTTGTTACGGATGGATTGATTTTGAGCCTGGTAAAGGTATTGAAAGTTAAGTATTAAGCCATATCATTGGACATTTGAAAGTGTCAATGTAACTCAAAAAGCTTATTCGTGAAAAGCTGTGGGCGGTATTGGTCGCAAAAAATGTCTTCTGTTGAATTACAATTTTTCAAAAATACTTTCAATTTCGAGGTTTTGAGGTTCATTATGAAGATGGTTCATTGAGTGAGTCACTCTCTGAACCATACGAATCGTGTGAGACCTTAGGTAAATAGGAACGGAAGTCGAGTTATATACCCTTTAGTACAAAGTAATATTGAGTGTTTACTGGATTTAACCCCACAACTTTCCATTCAACTTCTGGTAATGTTTAAGGTCAACTTTAAATCTAATAAACAGGGCCAAGTTAGAAGGTCGTTAAGGTATTAACTTTTAAGTAAACTTGATTCAAGAAATAATATTTTAGTAAATCGATACTGAAAGCTAAAATGTTAGATGATTGCATTGCTCATGAGTTTCGATATATTTTGTGTTGCCGTAGGTAACAAACACTCAGTCGTGACCAGAAAGGTTTTTTTTCCCAGGAAAACAAATAAGAATCGCAGTTGCCTATTTAAAGTAGGTAGTACACAGTGTGTTGGTGTGTCAATCTTTTATTGACAATAGGCATAGCCGTTGGCGGAGCCTTACCTATTTAACAATAAACGCGACGTGTAGGAGTTTGTAAATATTTGTACATTTCTCTTTTAAGTTATGCTCCCGGCGTATTGGGTTCCGATAATAATAGGTGGTTTGTCTTCAGCAGTCTGGGTGCTATTTTTAATATTACGCAGATAATATTTGTGGATGTCATTGCGATACACCATTTAGCACTCAGGCGATGATATGTCAAAATGAACTAACCTTAGAGGTGTACATTAGTGTCTTATATAGGGCAAGCAATTTACAGTAATTATGTTTTCATTGGATAGCCAAAAACCCCCAATTTTCTAAACTGACCATTAAATTTAAAATGGGACAAAACTGTGAGCAGTCTTTTAACCCCTTGGGACTTTAATTATCTTGACGTTAAAACGTCACTGGGAATTCAGTTTCTTTAATGTTTTTCAAAATGCAACGTCAAACGTCGGAATGTACAAATAAGACATTTTTCACATTAGTGATTATCTGGTTGAGGGCTAGATTATTTTTGGTGGTCTGAATTTGTTATTCAAAACGTGCTTATTACAAATTATTGGAGAGCGCCCACAGGCACTCTCCAATAATTTGTAATAAAACAAATTTATATAAACAAAATATTATTTGTGTTTGACTGAATATGAAATATAAGCAAGGAAAGTGTTGGCTTTTGCTCTGGTATCCTCATTTTTTGAAAGCTCGGATAGTGGCTTCTAGCACTCAACCAATTAAGAAGTCTTGACAGCAGGATTATATTAGTATTTTAAGCTGCAGTATTTGGCTCAGTGGTTGTCACTGAGCACTATTCGGGAGAAAATAGGAATTTAGGTTAAAACTTTAAAAAATCGAAAAATAATAACAAAACAAATGACCACAAAGTATCAACGCGCTGTTTGATTTCGTAAGTCATAAGACGTACAAAAGTGTCAAAGGGTTAAAAAAAGCCGATACAGCTGCTTATTCTGCTCGAATATTGATATATCCCATCGGTAGTAATTTATGGTTAATAGTGGAAAAGCTGGGGAGCTATCACATGCGTCAGATTAGTGGATACCACATGGCCTTGCTCGGCTGACCTTTACAACGTCACAATTATGTTTGTAAAGCTTTGGAATTATTGGAGGAATTGTAAAATCTAACTGAGAGAAATAATCGTATTCAGAATTTCATCTACACTCATACAATGGTAGTCTGAATATTTTTTTTATCGTACTTGGAAATTAACCATGATCATTATGCAATATTTTGCATTTTGGAATTACCGTAAAACTATAAAGCAGTGAAAGCAATTAGAATTGCTATTATTGCTGGACATTTAATTTGCTTACTCCTCCCTATAGAAATGGAATGTCTGTTATTCACTACTGGAGGGTACAACATCACGAGAAGAAGCTGGCAAAGGAGCAGGGCGATGCAGCTTGTAGTTCGAAGGAAAATAATACTTATTCTCTGATTCCGGTGAGGCACCTTTGCTATGCGTATCAGTGCCAGCTGAGAGAGAGCGGAATATGGTGAACGTGTTGCAGCAGATCGGAGGTGGTTAGACAAGAGAACTTCACTTCTCCATAACATAACGGCGTATGCTTTAGAGTGCTGTGAAGAACAAGGGAATTATCTTGTTATCGAGTACTGAAAAGAAATTGGAAACATTCCAGCACTAAACACCAGGGGACTACTTCAGAAAAAGCAGAGAGACAAGATCAAGACTTTACAGAATTTCTAAAAAGAGACAATAACTTAAAAAACTGTATAACAGTCAGTAGAGAAATCATGTGTAATTTTATAACACCTTGTTCATCTCCTTCGTATCATCAGTTTACATTTTGCATATTATGTTTTCAGGGGAACTGGTTTAGTAAGCCGAATCTCGTGAAAGTTTATGGGGGAATGTTTTATGTGGAACGCCACATTTTAAATTTTCATTATAAAATATTAAAGATTTATTGGAAATGTATTTAACAACTGCTGAATGGGTCTAAAAATGTTAAATATTTTTCTTTTTAAGGAGGGGGAGTGTAACGGATTTGGTAACAGCAGTTGAAATATAATATACAAAAAACGTTCTAAATTACTTTGTTTTAATTCGCCTGTTCAAAACAGAAGTTTAATTCAATTTTTGTTGGCTTCAAGTCATTTCCATGTTCAAATGAATCCCTGTACCTTATTGGTTCACGTCGTACTGCATTGTGCTGTTGTTTCATTCGTCGAGGTGAAAGCGAGGGATCAATCAGATTCTAGTATTCGAAATCTTTCCCCGCGAAATTGAAATTATCCAAAATAAGCACGGGCTCGCTTATATATATATACCCCAGGTTAGTTATAGGGACACTTCGTAACATGTAAAAAGGTTAACCATAATGGGTACCGTCATTTTTGGTCACGTTCAACTCGGCTCTTGTCAGAATCAACGTTTCTGACACTGATTATCTCCCGGTTCGAGTCCAGTGGGAACCATTCAGAGTTAATAGACTTGTTGGGTGGAATTTAAACCTCTTTTGGGTAAAAAGTGCAGTGGGCCAGTGGCTTTTTACCCATCATTCATAATCATGTCCATTTCATATCATACTATTTTTTAGTATAAAAAATAAACCACGTATAACCTGTTGTTCCAATTTTCTTGTGTATTCATCCAGACCACAACACATAACTTAATGTTTATTCTACCTGCAGAGATGAGTTATATTTTATCCATGCGTCCATATTTTGAAAGTTGACCCAGATCCTCACATATCTGAAGACCAACAGGGAGATTTCCGCCAGGGTTCCAGCCCCGGGGAGTCGTTCACCCCACCCCCTGTTACAAATTGGCGAGGACCACTTTCTTTTACACAGTCAGATTACACACACACATTTGCGTTTGCGTTGCGGCAATCTCAATTCACACAAGTATAACAGATTTGTATCAGATAGCCCGACTTGTCCATGTGAGTATGGGTATGAAGATGAGGAACATGTGTTTACATGTTTGCTGTTGTGACAAGTCCTTATAAGTAAAATCGACCCCGAACACTTTACATTAAATAACTTGTCATGTGGTAATCCCTCGTTATCCACTACAGTGAACAAGACGATATTCTTAGCAGTTCAGGAGTACATCACGAATGCAACAGATTTCAGTGAAACACCTGTTTAAACTCCTACTTTTTAGGTTAAGATGGGGGTCCAGAGTAGTATTATCTTGGGGGTGGGGGTTGGGGGTACTTGACTAATATATCATATTGATATACTGGCCTTTGTTTGTTGTGTCGCGGAGAATTGTTATCCTCAGGTGGAATGTTCGTCTTTACCCTCGGAGGGTGATAATCTACTGTGGCATGCCGGCAGATGTCAGTATGTCTTTTATTATGCTGAATGTCCATTCAGTGTAATGATTCGCACTTAAGTAATATTACAAATCAACAACAAACTCGAATTAAATAACATTTGAAGTAACGACAATTTGAAAAATTGAAAAAAAACAAGCGCAAGCTCCGAAGGTTGTCGAACGCGGGAATTAACATCTGCCACTGCGGCAGGTGTTGATTTTTCTGCGTCCGGTAGCCTTTCGCGCTTGCGGGTGGCAATGCAATAATTGATCACCTTTTGCGAAACATTAACAATCGTTGTCAAGGATGGGTGGAGATAAAGAGTGTAATTATGTGAATTGTCCAAATGGTATTTGACAAATCAGATATCTAGACTGTTACATGAAGTATAATAATAGAATCTTCCTATCTCAAAACAACACAATCTCATACTTGGTTCTTACATCCTTTATTCTATTAGCAAATTTATAAACGCGTCAGTACCATAAGTAGTATAATTTCCTTTGACCATTTGCATTTGCACCTGACTGATGTACACTATCTGTGTCGTTAATGTAGCCCCTACCTGTTCGCAGAAGCCTATTTCATTTAAGTGAAATAACTTATTATTTATAAAAAAAAAGGGATCCAGGTGGTGGAGGTGACTCGGGGTGTGCAGGTGGAGGAGGCAGAGGGTTGCAGGCTGGGTACTATGAGGAATGCAGCGGTCGACCAATGGTGGCCAGTAGTGGAGTGCCTGAGAATTGCAGGGATGTCTTACAGTTGTTAGAGAAGTGTGTCGGGTTCGGGCGGGAAATTGCGGAGCTGAAGAGGGAAGATGGAGAGGGCTGGTATAGCTGGGTCCACCCGATGAAAGTTACCCACGATAGTGAGGTGGAGGGTGGATGAAAACGGCATATGATAGACTATGGCGGAGAGTATGTTCCGAATGCGTGAAACCGCTGGCCTGGGAGATGGTGGAATTATGAAAGCATTATATAAAGATGTGCAATGTGAACTTAGTCTGGGTAACATAATAACAAAACGGGTGCCGTTTCCTCTCACCATTTGTTTACGTTATACATCAAAGAGTTAGGAGATGAACTGCATAAATACATATATCTTACCTCCTACAAGTATTCATTGGTTCAAAGACGCCACATGCAGATTGCATATAAAACCATATACTGCGTGTCAACATTAATATACGCTGACAGCTATGGGTAATCCCCCCCCCCCCTTTATTCATTGATTATGGGTAATCCCCCCCCCCCTTTATTCATTGATTATTCACTCGCTTTTCGCTCGAGTCCAATATGGAATTAACTGACACAATATATACCATATTAGGCCACCAACAAACTGTGTAACTAATGGTAGTTTTCGCGACGCATGGACTTCCCGTCTTCTTGTTTAGTTCGCACGTACAGTATGGCCGCCGTGGACTGGTCACTTTCCACGGGTGGGCAATATTTCCATAGACGCAATAACAATTAAATTCCAAACACTAATTATAGGAATAATCATCAAAAAGTTAATTAATGAAGCTCCGGGTACAACCTGGTGCTCCCTTAATTGAAGTTTTGGTGATGATATTTTTTATTACCGGATGAACGCATGCATGGACATCACTGCCCATGCGTTGCTTACGACCAGTCCATGGCGACTGTACTGTACAGTACTCCAAACTGGTGAGGTCCTAAACTGCACAAATCGGATTCCAGTCCATCTGCACGCCCTACCGTGTGTGTTAATAATTTCAAGTGTCAAATCATTATCCACTATGAAAGTTCATCATTACCAGCAAGAGCGAAAATCGGATTGCTTTGCTTGTTGGCATACTTACCGCTACAAGCATACATCGCACTTCCTTAATGGCTCCACAACATCCAAGGAATGATAGAAGAACTATAATGGCACCGCATGCCATTATAACTATAGAAAGTAGACTATACATATGTCTCCCCAGTAAACCAGCTATCTTGGAAACGTCTTCTTTGCTTGTTTTTAAATAGATGCCCAGTCCTAGAATTCCGCACCCCGCTATCTGCAAAAGAAAAATAAAATTACATGTATCTTACATTCTACAAGTTGCTGAAAATTTCATTGCTCTCAAAACGCCACAATGCAAAGCTGTTCATAAACTATCTATTGTTAGCCACAATATTTATACAACTGACACTCAGAGTGATCTCCCCTTTGTTCATTCATTTTTTAACCCTTTACCTAACATGAAAAGCAGACGACACTTGCAAAAATAATTCTTGAATAACTAATTTTTTTCATTTTTTGTCTCAAAAACATAGGTTATGACCCCTCATTGGAACGAGCTCGTCGAGCTCGTTCCAATGAGGGGTCATAACCTATGTTTTTGAGACAAAAAATGAAAAAATAATGAAAATTAATTGACGATTTTTGTGAATAGCGCTGGCCGGTTTTGGCCGTTACGTTGGGTAAAGGGTTAAAATATCGACAGACGATATCCACACTGCGCGAAACAAGTAAGAATTCTATCCTTCATTCTTCATTGCAGTTGCCAGTTAACTATACAAAAAATGTTGTCGGTAAGAGAGAATAGCCACACAGTTTGTTAGTAACATTATGTGGCATATATGGCGTGAGATCTAGCCCAGTGTGGAATCAACTGACGCCGTATATGCATGGGCTTTAAAAAAACTAGATATTTATTGTCCATCACTCTTTTTCTTAAGAAAAACCTCTAAACAATGAGATTTATAAGCTCTCAATCATACATCAGGATGAGGTTGACCCGGCACAGGTCGCATATCTACGTCTTCAAGCTATTCCTATTGTGATAGGCTCCGAGTTCAATCCCCGTCCGGGACGACTCGCGTTGTGTCCTTGGTCAAGCCACTTTATCCCGATTGCCTACATGGGGGCACGATGACGCCGTGTACTAAAGCGTACTGCACGTCGGTGGAGCACACGTCTTCAACCGCTGTAACCCTGCTTGAGCGTAGCTTGAACAGAGTTAGAATGTTGAGGAGCTGACAGTTGCTCGTCGATGCTCGGTGGTTCTCTCCGGGTACTCCGGTTTCCTCCACCCGTAAAAATGTCACGGTTACGATTAGCCATTGTGCATAAGTATGTGACCTTAAACACCAAAAAATAAATAAATAAATATATTCCTGTTGTGATAGCAACTGGCAAAAAGAACATCACACAATTTGTCTTTTTCTTGCTGTGCGAAGTCTACAAGGGCAACGAGCCGGACTGTTTTGATTAACAAACTCAACACTGGCAAACGAATCGGTTCAATAAACAGGCTAAACATACCGTGGTTACTATTATATTTTCCAAAGCAGATCAGGGACAGTTCATGTCCAGGCATGTAAAATAGCTATTATAAACCCTTTTATTTTAAAATGGTACTGTTATAATTGTGGCGACACAGCTTCCAAGTTAATCAAACACGCATAAATCGTTAGGCTGAAGCTAAATTAGACAAACCCCCTTCGGATGAACACGTGGACACGAAAGTAATGAGGTATATAGTTTAGTGCCGCCATAGGGTGACGTTCCCAGTGGATCCTATGGGTATCACGGAACTAAATATTTACCCATAGGCGACCATTATGAAAAAAAAATATGATCGCATCACTTTAATTTTGGCATTCAAATATCTTTGTCAATTATAGCCCTTCAGACAACTTTTTTTAACCGAAAACATGTGGGTGATGCAACAAATAAGAGAGAAAAACTGACAGGAATGGAAGTACCGGTCACCTGCACATATTTTTCAGGGAATTCCCAACAAAAACACACCGTCGAGCTCGTTCCAAAGAGGGGTCACATGATAAGGTTTTGTTGAAATTTTTTTTAAAAATTTAAAAAATGATATTTAACATAATAAATGGTCGACCATAATATGTGTTTATATTCATTATAAATTAATCAAAAAATTGTGAAATCTTTGTTCTGTCTTGTTACTTACTATTATTACCACTTTAGCGCGCGTTCTCTAGTATATTAACACAATTTTACCTTTACGGTAAAAGTGCATAATGTACAGACTCAAACCGGAAGTTGTGTGTTAACGTGGTTAACAGCCCGCTTCCGACTAAATGTTTCGTTAACAGCCCCGGCTCCGGTTAAAGTTTATGTAATCCGTCATACCAAACGCGCCACTGGTTCCGAGATGATGAAACGCGCTTAACTGCAATGAATGTTAAAAAAACACGTGAAATTTGTGTGTTTTCCCCTTTACTTCGGTGATGAAGCATTCGAATTGTCAAGGTGAGTGTAATTAATTCATTACGGTAGGTTTTTGTTAGTAGATTTCGGGAGAAGGCCAATTTTTCGTGGCAAACAAAAATATTTAAATTAAGCTATCATGTGATTGACCACGTGACGTTTTGTTTATCTAGAAACAGACGACACATGTGTTTTGTTTAAATGTCATTGCGAAAACTCGGGATGTCACAATCAAGTGAACTTGATGAAGAACCTTTGGATTTAACCATTTTAGAAGCGGTAATAATTGTAATAACAAGAGTTTATTGGACGTCCCTGTTTATTAACCCCACCCGCCAGGAATGATTAACAGCATTCGTGCCGTTAATTCCCCTCGACTTCGTCTCGGACTGTTAATGGACCTCTGGCTGTTAATCATTCCTGTCGGGCCGTTAATAAACCGTAACGCCCTCCAAAATCATGTTATTGGTATATTAACGACGACCTAAGTGCCTGGGCATCCCATCCAGTTTATCTGATCAGTTCCAGATTCATGTCCCTCTCAGCCAAGCATATACTAGCTATCTTCTGCTGAAAGCCACAAAGTTACAGCCAAAGTGTCCGTGGGATCATTAGCAGGTGACTAATCGAGACCTACGGGAGTGAACTGCGATTTTATATAGAATAAATAGGTTCTTGGGCCGGTAATCAGATTAAACCACGAGTAGGATAAGGATTTAACCCCTCGGCTTCCCGAGTGGTTAAAACCCTTATTCTACGAGTGGTTTAAATCTGATTACCGGCCCTAGCACCCATTTGTTTTATTTGTATCATGCTCTTAATAAATAATAGACTTTATCACTTAAAAAGGACAAAAACGGCACTTTCTATCGCAAACACACGGGTTTGTTTTGTTTACATCTGCGCCGGTGTGTAGTACTACCGGCTGTACGTGAATGCTTGATTGACAGCAAGACACATCGTCAAAGTTGATTGAATTTACCTTGTTTTTTCAGTCAAATTATTTTTAACAGTTCTTAAATTTTATTTTCAATATTTAATTGTAGGTATTTTAAACTTAATAAGTCATTGCACGTAGTAGGTAGTACCGCAAAATGTATGTTTGAATGAAACATCGCGAAGTGTGAATGTATCGAAGTTGGCAACTTGCGTCATGCCAAAGGTCAAGATGGATGAACTTCCGACTATAGGTGTAATTTTTTTTAACCGCAGTAGACGCTTTACATCGGTATTGGGTTAAAAGCTAAAATTTAATGTACATGCTTTTCACAGTTAGTAACATAGGCGAGCATGGAAAACAAAAAGGTTAATTCACGAAAAGTGAAACTCCATGGCGATTTGGAAGTCGTTTCTCGTTTATTACCAAAAAACCTCTACTGGTCAGCACTTTCCAGCAAATAACTATCTGCTCCTCCCTTGACAATACTACTGCGATGTCCCGGAAGTGGTTATTGGTTTTTTTATTAGAGGGGCTGCAGCAATTAATCACCACTCTGATAGTACTGAGCCGTCACGTCCGGTGGAAATTAACCTGCGGCCCACGCCGCCAATTTCTCATCTTGTGATATTATTATGAAAATATAAGCCGTTAATTGTGTCGCAATTGGCGAGGTTACAGAGAGGGGGTGTGTCGCAATTGGCGAGGTTACAGAGAGGGGTGTGTCGCAGAAGCGAGGTCGCACGTCGCTTCTTCTGAACCAAGGGTGTTAGAAGATATGTTGGGGCAGATCAGATTGGAGGGTACTTTGTATATAAATATATTTTCAAGGTTAGCCCCGCGCAGGGCAAATCTTCATAGTCCACTCAAAGTGGTGTATAAGAGTTACCTTTCAAGTTTCTTGCGTACGTGACAACGGTTACTTATTCCCAGTTCCTTATTCAACATTCGTTATCAACCGATTTAATGTCGAATAAGGAACTGGGAATAAGCAGCTGATGTCACGTGCCCAGTTTCTTTATATATCTCTGTAAACAACTTGATAATTGCATTTGCGAGCAGACACAGTGGCACTTGATGAAATTACAGGCAGTTGTTTGGAGATCCATCCGTTTAATTTTTGTTGTGAATTTTGTCTTACCTTCATTTGTAAACGAAAGCATTGCAATGGTGCCTTATTCCACTCAAGGAACGATATTTTTGTAGTAGTTTTAAATGCATTTTATGTCCCAATAACTTCCTCTAGTAGTTTTAACCCCTTTAATTTTAGCTGGTGGGGTTTCCCATATTTCCACCCAATGCACCAACAGCGAATCTCTTGTGATTTGTACTGGTACAAATTGGGCACTTTCAACCACTTTTTGTCTGTGAACTGAACCAGCTTTTAAGCGCCGATTTCTATGGGTAAAAGTCATAAATTTGTCATGAAATCTAGTCACGGATGCTTCATAGCATTCCCAACTGAATTTAGTAAAAAATATTTTAAAAAGTACTCGGCGGATTACGAGTTAATGAGGACATGAGACCCCTATGGCCGCACCAAAACTCTAAAAATATTTTTTTTCGTTCCACCTTGCGGAAAAGGAGAAGGTGTAGAACCCCAACCCACCTCCTTTGGACCCACGTGTGCCAATATTATTGCACAGTGGCGCGGAACTCTCGCCAAGCTGAAAAAGTAAGAGTACAAGATACAAATATGAGGTGCGTGCGACCTTCTATAAGTATTCCATGCGAGACGCCCAGAATGCTATATACAGAATGTCAAAGTGTGCGGGCTGTCTTCGCCTGAAACGTCCAGGTACACATTCAGTTCAAACGGGAGTCGACTTTGGGATGTTGTTGCATTATACAAGTCACAATGGCCGCCAATTTAACTCTTCCAATGGTTCACTGTGAAATAGAAATAGCACGTTTTCAACGAATCGTGGTTACCTTCACATACCCTCTGTTGTGGCATATTCTTCATCCCCTAAAAATGCGTCACGGTCGCTTGGTATTTTTGTTTGTTTGCTTATGAAGGCCCACGAAGTGTAAATAAACATTTCTTTTTTTCTTTTTTTTTGTAGTGGGCCAGTAATCGGTAACGGCTATCGGTATCTGATATTTCATAATACTGAAAATTATCCCAATAACCGATAATTTCATTTCTGGTTTAAGAATCTCGATGATAAGCAATTTAACCCTTTATCCAACGTAACGGCCAAAAACGGGCAGCGCTATTCTCAAAAATCGCCAATTAATTTTCATTATTTTTTTCATTTTTTGTCGAATATTAATAACTAATATTAAGATTTCATTCACACCATCACTACTTAACCCTTTACCGAACAGTAAAGGCAGACACTAATTCTTAAATAACTAAATTTTTAATTTTTTTTCATCAAAACATAGCTTGTGTCCCCTCATTGGAACGAGCCCAATGAGTTCGTTCCAATGAGTGGGCACTAGCTATGTTGTTGAGACAGAAAATGAAAAAATAATGAAAATTCAATGGTGATTTTTGTGAATAGCACTGGCCGGTTTGGGGCGTTACGTTGGGTAAAAGGTTAACAAGAATGAAAAAAACCCTATTAATGCCTGCATGAGCTATGGCTACACGGTATTTGAATTGTGGCACTGATGACAGTATTGATATCAACAGCGCGGTAAACCAGAATATTATTGACAAAGACTTCAGATGAAGTAGTACAAAATACCTTTATTATTCTACGTGACATCTGCGATTTTCACAGTTCCCTTGTTGGCGCTCAATCCCAAATAACCACCCACCACTATAATAAGAAAACAACATAAAGCTGCAGATGCAATATTGATTTCCCCATCTAAACACGTGACAAGCCAAATGGGGCAACCTGGTCGGCGAGAGAGAAGAAACATAAGCAGCAACACTGGCCAGGGAGTGGCTCGGGATTTTTATCCATAGCGGTTTCAAAAAGGATTGGAGATAAGCTCGATAATATTTTTGAAGTCCGAGGTCATCTACCAATCCGCCCGGGAGGTTTAGATGTCGTATTTGCCCCACCCCGCCCCGGAAAAGAGCTGATGTGATCAGTGTGTTGATGGTTTGGTGTGGCTTAAAGTTTGATGCTCCATTTATACATTTCTTGTTTGTAAGTCGGACGTGGCAGGTTCATGCCACGAGTGGCGTCCAGCACATACACTGGTATCTGTTCTAGGGCCGCGGTAAATAAAGATGTTTTCGTACGTCCGTATCCACTCTGGCGTGGGTGCAAGTGTGTGTTTGTGGCTGTTCTGGAGTCGACGTTGTCCTTGTGTTTGAGGATATAGTTTAATTTTGCAATACGATTCTGATTCGTCGGTGGGCGCAGGGTTAAGGCACGAGTACCATCCAGTTGCAATGGTGACATCTGCTGGGGGGAGGGGGGTCTGGCGAACAGAGATTTCTACCGTACACAGTTTTTACCTGTTCGTTTCCACTCTGAAGTGATTTGGTGAGTTAGCGGGCACGTACTTATTCCCAGTTCCTTATTCGACATTCGTTATCAACCGATAAAATCGTTGATAACGAATGTCGAATAAGGAACTGGGAATAAGTAACCGTTGTCACGTCCGTCTACTGGCATTGTGCCAGCTCTGGCGTTAGCGTTGTCAGGATGTTCACGATTGTAGTCTATTTTGTGCTGTGGTTGATATTAGTCGGCTGGGTCATGGCCCGGCAACGAGTCACGGCTTTTGCCTGTCCGTTTCCACTCTGGGAGAGTGCGTGGTTAGATGTTTCTTCTGGTATCGATGTTTTCAGAATGAACACCTCATCCACTGGTTGAATATTCCAATGTTTCTGGCTGGAGGAAACAATCTGGCCACTGTTAGGTTAGAACAAATGACTGCATGGCTTGACTTTTCTATGTCTAATCATGAATATGACCACTTTGCAACATACTTTGCAACCTTTTTTTTATCGTTTTGAATTCTATTCATTTTAAATCAGAAATCTCCATGGTTTGTGCTTTATGTGTATTAGTGAAACTTTCTTCTAACGGTATTGTTAGAATATTCTGAATTTTATTTGTTTACTGTACTGTGTCTGTGGTGCTTGTGGAAAAGAAACACTGTCAGCGATTTTCTAAAAAAATGAATCGAATGTAATGAAATAAAATAAATTAATAAACATGATAAGGCCAAACAAAATTAAATAATTGATACTCAGGATTTTTTTTTTGAAACGAATGAGAAAGGGAGGGCGGGTTTTATTTTTATTTTTTATTCCTGATGGAATGGTCGCCGATTCCTAAAATCCAGTTGTGAGAGCCTAAAATTAAATACTAAAGCTTTCATATTGATTTCACTGATAGTTTTTTTTTGTAACAGTGATCATACAACCCAAAACCAACACAGAACCACTAAAACGGAGATAAAAAATATTAAGGAGTTTTTGAACTGGTTGGGTGTTAGAATTCACAATTAGG
Organism: Pictodentalium vernedei; assembly: GCA_031216915.1. Classification (NCBI taxonomy): domain Eukaryota; kingdom Metazoa; phylum Mollusca; class Scaphopoda; order Dentaliida; family Dentaliidae; genus Pictodentalium; species Pictodentalium vernedei. The sequence continues at coordinate 661,420,287 of CM062296.1, forward strand.
CCTTTCGAAAAAATGAGGGTACCTTTGCAAAAGTCAACATTGTCCTTACCCATGTTTCATATTCAGTAAAACGTAAACAATAGTTTGTTTATACAAATCTGTTCTATTACAAATTATTGGAGAGTGCCAACAGGCACTCTCCAATAATTTGTAATAAAACAAATTTTGATGAACAAATTCAGACCACCAAAACTAATCTAGCTCTCAGCCAGTTGAATAAATATTTATTTTGTACATACATATGAGAATCGTGTTGTATTTCGAGAAGCGAATAACATTACTGTATCACATTACATAATACATTGCAAATCGCGATGTGGTTCCGCTAAAATCACAAACTACGATAGTTTTATACATTCTGAATTTTGCCTCCGAAGTAAATATGACGAACGCGGGCCGAAAAAACGAATGCGCCGCTGCCTGAGAATCAAAAGATTAATTTTCTTTAGCCTAAACGGGGAAAAAGTGGATTGGGGGAGTACTACTTCTAAAAGAAATGCACGAATTCTTCTTTATAGAACAGCAAAATTATGAATGCAAAAGTGACCAGAAATGGCTATATTACGAAGAAAGTAAAATTTCTCCCAATAAAATCGAATATTTACACCAGCAGCTGAAATGAACACAAATACACCTGATGACAAGATGAGGGCAAGCAGTTTTCGTACTCCTTCAAAGTTTATTAATGATGCCATGAAGTTATTTTCAGTTGAAATATTAGCAAAAATGCATTGGCAGGCAGTTAAATGCCGATCATCTCTCTGAACAGAAAGATAATGGGATGTTTAGGTTCCATACATTCTCTGGCTTGTTATTATTTCGGCCTAGTTTTGGATCAGTTATTACCTACACATAGCGTGCCCTTATACATCTGTACCGATCAACCCTTTTCAGGCATAATGATGACAAAAAGTGTTTTCTTTTAGATTAAAACGTTTACTGGGATCCCTAAATGCGGTGTCTTTAAGCTACAATAGCGCAACAGGGTTTTTCTAGTCAAATGGTTGTTTAATTCCCCAGACGGCGATGGAATTTTGTCACCCCCATGCATGTAACATGCCGAAATAGGACAGCTTCATCATATGACGGCGCAGGAATACTCTCAGTATGCTATTCATAACAAGCACACCATGGGCGTTGCATCTCCCTACAAAAAGAAGTACGACCTGAAGGTTCCAGTTAAGATTCCACATGTGAATATAACATGTATGCTGCTTTATACCATGATTACCTATTCAACTATATATAGAAAGCCTATGACATAAATCTTAGCTTTACATACCAACCGTGGTGAACACGCCAGCAATAGGATTTCAGTAGTTAAAATTTACACCTACAGTGGAAATGCATCTAAATTAACCTTTGGTGACCTTGCCTTGAATGCAAACTTGTCTAAATTTATCACTCGTCGCCCCGTGAAGAGTGAAATGAAACCGGCAATTATTTATTACGTTTTTAAATAAGTTTACCTCATAACATACCAAATATTAACAAACATACGTTGTCTTATGTTAATAAAGCATCCTTAACTCGAATAAGTATGTTATTATGTTATTAAATTGAAAAAAGGCCCCTTAATGTGCTCGCTTTGTTTTCTATTTCGTTTCGGCGATAAAATTGCCAACGGAAGCACCGTCCACCGATGTGGATATTCATGTATTCAACATTTAAACTCTTATTAATCTGACGATCATGGTATAAAAAAAATATACCCAAAGTAGCTTGGTGTACCAAATGTTCACCACCCGTGGTGAAGTGGTGTTAACTGCGCGCGAAAGGCGGTTAACACCACTTCACCACGAGTGGTGAACATTTGGTACACCAAACTACTATGGGTATATTCTATATTTAATCCTTTATCTATCCCCACCATTTATTTATTTATTGGGGATTAAGAACACTTTTGACAGCCAGGGTCACCTCGTGTTGGACAGTTTTAAGGGTGCAGGAAGCCGGAATGCCCGGGGAGAAACGCCGAACAGTGGTACGTAACTGTCAGACTCCACAACGTACTAACTCCACACAAGCAGGGTTAGCCTTGGATGAAGACAAGTGCAGCATCGGCGTGCAGTACGCTTTAGTACACATCGCCACCGTGCCCGAGCATGGGAAATCTGGATTAAGTGCCTTGCCCAAGGGCACAGTGCAGTTACCTCTGGCGGGGATCGAATCGTAGACCTTTTGGTTTAAAGCCCAATACTGTAACCACTGAGCCACCGCACCCCCACGCATCGCAACTGAAAGACGACACTTGCAAAAAAGCTTGATAAACTAAATAACAAAGCTTATGATCCCTAATCATAAAAAACAGCTTATGGGCCGCATTTGAACGAGCTCGACGCGCTCGTTCCAAAGAAGGGCCATAAGCTATTAAAGCTATGTTTTGCACTCATAAATTGAAAAAATACTACAATACGGATGAACTTTTTGTGAATAGCGCTGGTCGGATATGGCCGCTGTGTTCCGTACTGAAACCTGTAGTGTGAGACAGAACATGTACTCATGAAGACTACGTGTGGTCACAATGTCCACAGAAATGACAAATAGCAGATATGGTACAAATATAGAATATACCCATAGTAGCTTGGTGTACCAAGATACTTTGGGTATATTTTATTTATACCATGATCGTCAGATTATTAAGAGTCGCTATTATTTTTTCTCGATTTTATTGAGCAGCAGCCGTGCATTCGCGGGAATTTGTTTTTGTTCACTTGAACATCGGTTGGTGGTACTTCCGCTGTCAATTTTATCACTGAAAGGAAATAGAAAAAGAAACAGGGCCTTTTTCATTTTAATAACATAATAACATACTGTTTCGAGTTATGGATACTTTAATAACATGAGACAATGCAGGTTTGTTAATTTTTTGGTGTTTTATGGGGTAAACTTAAAAACGTAATAAATAATTGCCATTTTCATTTCACTCTTCGCGAGGTGACGTGTGATATATTTAGACAAGTTCGCATTCAGGTTGACGTCACCAAAGGTCAACTTAGATGTAGTTCAGAGACATCCATTCCGACCTTGCCGTTTGCTGTGGTCAGCTTCGAGGTTCTTCTGCATCCGACCAGCATATCTTCCATCGCTGTACAGGATTCTACTTCAAATGCATGTTCGTCCATTTTCTCATGCCAATAACCCGTCACCCAGTCCTCACAAGGCTTACTGTACACAATGTAAATGTCGTATCTTAGAAAATATCAAACCACATAACAGATAAGATAAAACAGCGCTCGTGATATGAACTTGATTTTTGAATATCTAAGGGTGTTATTTTGCTTTTACAAGATGTGCGACTTCCGAAATGTCCCGAGCGCTGTCGATACCATACGTTATCACACTACTAAATATTTTCCCACAGTGGACCATTATAATGTTCAGGTGAAGAAAAACATGATCGCATCACTTTAATTTTGGCATTCAAATATCTTTGTCAAGTATAGTCCTTCAGACAACGTTTTCTGACCCCAAAACAGGAGATCATACAATAAATAAGAGAGAAAAATTGACAGGAAAGAAAGTATCGGTCACGTGCACATATTTTCCAGGGAATTCCCAACAAAAACACACCAATAGTCAATTGTATTTTTTATGTCCAAAAAGTCCTCAAATCACCCTCTTTATGTATCTGGAATATTCAACAATAATGCAAGATGTCAGTAGAATGCTTCACATGTTATATTGAAACAATATTTTCCCAAGGGTGCTTAGTTTTGGAGATTGCATAATTTTATCTGCGGCTTTTCAAGGCAGGTAACTCTAATTGAAATATTTACTACAGTTATACCGCACGGCGCGTGTTAAACCCGTTTCTACACCACTGTTAGGCGTCCATCACAATATGTTTCGTAAATGATTCAATACTGATGTAACTGCTTCATTCTTCTCAGACGTACCAATAAAAAATAAAAACATCACTTTTTCACATCACTGTGAGCGGTGATGAAATAATTTCCAGATATATGTATACCCGTGGTTATTTTGAATAATCATACAATGTTTGTATGGCCAAAATCCGAAAGAGGCCGTTATCTAAAATAATGATATCTGATGTGAATTTGCCTATTTCACTTCCAAAAATCTTCTCCTTTTCAACACACTAAACCCTCTTGTTGTGATTGGTATTTGCTTGTGGGGAGGTATCTTCATTAACAGATATAGGGCACTGCCACGCTTCGTGATTCGATTCGATTTCGAATCTTAAGTTGTTATTCGGTTCGATTCGAAATCGGCTGCCCGTTTCGTTTTCCTTTGAATATTTTAATTGGAATTTCGCTTGGCATCATTTATCTTAGTCGTCTAACAAAACGTACAGCTGAAATAGAAATTGTACATAAATCTTGTTGAAAATAAAGACTGAGTATAATTTCCGCTATATTAACATAAAAAGCATCTGTACACTTGCCACTATCCATGCTAATTCTAGTTTCACTAGTCACTAACAATGGTGAAAGCAAATTTAAAGTTCCCAAGCAATATCTACGATGAGCTCACGGTCGCTAGTGGCTAGACCCGTACAGTGCCCAGTACAGAATTCCCGAACCCGTTTCCGCTTTTTAACAAAAACCCTTACCAGGTAATATTCCAACTGCATCATCAAGGCATGCCTTCGAAGAATGTAGTTGGAATATTTTATAAGTCGGGACTTCAGGACACCAGTATTCGATACGAGGTTTCGAATAGTAAACTCAATTCGATTCGAATCGAAAATATGTGATTCGAAGGGCCCTAAACTGATCACAATGGAAAGTTTAGTAGACTACAAAAATAAACCACATCGCAAAACCGAAACGTTGCAAAAGGAAATAACCCACACACACACCTAGTTGCATATAGGTGAAACCGAAATTCGTGGAGTACTGAATGGGTTTGAGGCATCACAGGTTCTGTAAGCACACATAGAACATCTGATCAAAGGATTCAAATAATGAAAAAAGAGGCGAATCAACCTCCTAACTCCCCGGCCCAAAGGCACCACCAACCACTCCTTGAAATATTTTTTTCATTTTCTTCCAGACAGATCTTTGAACCCATTGTCACCAAATTTGAAAAGCCAGGAATGCCGGAAAATTCGTCTTCACTGATGTTTTGTTCAATTTCTCCTTTTCATTTCAGAGTTCAGTTCAAATTTTGTTGTTTTGCATTTCAAACTTGATGGTGTTGCAGCAATCTAAATTTTGCTTCTTTATTTTTCACAGTTCAAGATAACAGGCTGATGATGGGATAGGCAGACCCATCCCGGTCACATGGAACACAGAGATGCTCATCCACTTAAAAAGAAAACATTAGACATTCTGTAAAAGGAGACCCCGTTACGAAACAAAAAAGTTCACTGATTTTTGTAGTCCTGCACCATCAAAAGCAAAATATCTCTAAAGCCGACCGGAGGATGTCGCAACTCTAGGAATAGAGCATTTAACTGTGGCTCCTGTTATTAAAAGAACCAATTCCTGCAGAGGTCACACCTATCTAATACTAACAGAATTCTATTCTGAAAGTCCATTCGGATTCATTCCAGTGACAACAAGACCTCTTCATTTCATACTATTGAGTGGGGTCGTCTGCTCAACAAAGTGTAGCAATAAGAACTTACAACCGCCACCAGGATCCAAAGATTCTGTTTGCAATGGCTGCTTGAAACTAATGAATGACAGCAGGCCGAGTGTCTCCCGTCAGTGAGCCGATGTTCATCCAGAGGATGTGAAATACACGGATACTACACTTGCGATAATCGACCCGAATTAACCCTTTACCCAACGTAACGGCCAAAACCGGCCAGCGCTATTCTCAAAAATCGCCAATTAATTTTCATTATTTTTTTCATTTTTTGTCTCAAAAACATAGGTTATGACCCCTCGTTGGAACGAGCTCGTCGAGCTCGTTCCAACGAGGGGTCATAACCTATGTTTTTGAGACAAAAAATGAAAAAAATTAGTTATTCGAGAATTATTTTTGCAAGTGTCGTCTGCTTTTCAAGTTAGGTAAAGGGTTAACTGAGACACTAATCAACAGGGTTGAGCGAATATGAACCCAACTGGGTTCATATTTACCCCACCCAGTTTATTTGGGTTGATTTTTAACTCAACTGATTTTAGAATGTATCTATTTGGGATTTACGAAATAGGGAGGATAAACTGAAGAAGCAGAAGTTGCAATACGAAAATACTAAGAGGAGAGTCACCTTATATTCAGGGGTAGCTAGACCTGTACAAAGATAATTCATTTGATAGCTACGAATGACAGCAGATATTCGCAGTCTGTGTGTGTCAGAATAGAGGTGATAGTTTCATTGTGTCACAAATGACTTCAGCCATAAACGGACTATATTCATCACAAAGGTTATACTACTCGTGATATTGAAGCAGCTGGAATGCTTCTGCTTGTGTGAGGTCAGAGAATTCAGAATCTCCTTACCAGACACCTGCTTACTGCTGGCGGTGGAAATGGCAACATGCAACAGCTGGATAGCACGCATATAGCAGAAAAGTAGGCACGAAAAGACAGTGGGTGGTCACTAAAGATAGGTGAAGTGGAAGCTGGGAAAGTAGTGCGTTGGGACCAGTCCAGTAACGAAATCCAAAGACTATAAATGAATCGCACAAAGAAGAGTGACGCTGGTTTTAGTAATCAACACACTGTTATGAAAATTGAAGAAAAGTTTGACGATAAAATCACCCAACTGGGTACAGAAGCCTGAGTGTGTTTTTGCCTTGTCTTGTGTTGGTGAAACAAACTATCACAGTCGACCAATCAATCGTCTTTGTTTCTATATGTACGCATACAATTTCTGAGGAACAGAAAACTGTTTTCGTATCGGTGATTGATAAGTGAACTGGAACTAAAAACAAGCTTCCGAACATCGAAACAGATGGAGAGAGAGAATAAAACGGCAAGTTTTGAATAACATAATGAGATTCACACTGGATCTTTCTCCATCACCTTTTCCATCACTTCGATAGCTGAATTTTCTTGACATGGAATGTGAATTTGCTTTGTGGCATGGGCCAAAGAATGACGCACTGAATTTTGATACAACAGAGTCGTAATAACCTGAATTAGTAAGTGTAACCATCCTTTGAATTAAATTCAATGCTACCATGTTACGACCTTTACTTTTGAATTTGAACAATTCTATCGAGCAATCAAACTACGTGCTGATCCCAGAGCACAAGCAAAATGTATCTGGTGTTGTGTAACTTCTGACTGTATTCACCAGTATCGACTCGTGAAAAGTGGAACATTTCACACCACGAATAGGTAACTATTTCCCAGTCCTCTCAATTTTGAAAGTCGTCTGCAATGAAATCATCCGATGGTACGTGGCATGCTGTGTCTCTACAGAGAAGGACATGAACTGATTCCCAATGTTATACATCATAACTTACAATGTAAAATTCAAGGTGTGATATTTTCCGCTACACAATTCAAAATTTTGTACCCAGAAAGCCACTACTATACTATAAATTGGTAGTGAGCAAGTTGAACAACTATTTTTCTCTGTTAGAACTCACACTCATGACTGGCCATGCGATTTTCATCATCTTGATATGTGAATCGACTCACCCGAGCAATGGTTATGGATCAGACCTATTCGAATCACCCAGGCTTGAGTCGGGAAAAGAGCATACACGCCTGTCAGGACCGGTGGATAACGCGCCAGCCAAGTAAGTATAGGGGACAACATGGAGGAACATAGTGAAATCAGTGATTCCTGGGGAGGTAAAATGATCAATATGTAAAACGTTGACCCTGGCAATGGTGAAGACAGGTGAACATTTCATCCGTGTAACAGACCAAGTGGACCCTTCTGATGGTATGAGCACTGAAGAAAATGTCAGTCACTCTGTAGAAAATAGACAGTTTTTTGTTGTATATAAAGATGATCTGAATGAAATGATAGTGACATCAGGGCGGGGGGGGGGGGGGGAGGGGGGGTCACACACCGGGAAAAGCAGCCCCGCCATGACATGCAGAAGCATGCATGTCTCGAAGGCCGAGGTGGGAGAGTTTTAGAGGATGTTTCCCCTTCCCATCTGGAGGGGGCATCAGCTTCCAAGTTTTCCCAACTCCTCCATTGAATTTTGAAAGCTCCCAGAACGGATTTGGGCTGTTTTTTAAGTTTACTTTGAGAATAAATCAATACAACAAGAGGCCCCACGGGGCATGGAGCGCTCACCTTGAACAGAACGCGATATAAGCAGAGTCTAAGAATGAGTCTACATTAAGCAATCCATCTTCATATGATACATTGTCAATCCTTGAGCCCATCAGGAGTATCAAAAATAGTCCGAGCATCATGTCTTTTCTTCAGTTGATCATAATGTAAAATGTGGAGCTCCCCTATGAAGCCCCTTGATACAACCGACGTGGATTAATCTTAGTTACACACCCCTAGAGGGTACTGAATACAAACAAAATTGCTAATTCTTCAGCTACATGGCCAATTCTGACTCCCATAGGGAGTCCAAATATTAACCCAGGCTCTCGATTTGAACAAAGTTGAATCTGACCTTCCTAGAGATGTTGTATACCAAATATGAGAGCATTCTGACTGATGGATCTGAAGAAGAAAATTCTTAAAGAAATTTCTTCATATTGCATTACGTTAAAAATTTGTGCTACCATATCGAGCCCAAATATTAACCTACGGATCTGATTTGAACAAACTTGAATCTAACCCCCCCCCCCCCCCCCCCCCCTAGATATGTTGTATACCAAATATGAAAGGATTCTGACAAGTGAATCTGAAGAAGATTTTTGAAGAAATTCCCTCATATTGTTCTAAGTTAAATTTCAGGTTCCCACATGGAGCCCAAATATTAACCCAGGCACTCAAATTGAACAAACTTGAATCTGATCTCCCTAGAGATGCTGTATACCAAATATGAAAGCAATCTGACTGGTGGATCTGAAGAAGAAGATTTTTAAAGAAATTTCCTCACATTGCACTATGTTAAAATATGGGCTTCTATAGCGAGCCCAAATATATACCTAGGTACCCGATTTGAACAAACTTGAATCTGACCCCCTAGAGATGTTGTTTTTCCAAATATGAAAGCATTCTGACTAGCGGATCTGAAGAAGAATATTCTAAAAAATTCTCCCCCATATGGAACTAAGTTAAAATTTGGGCTTCCATAAGAAGCCCAAATATTAACCTAGGGACTTGGTTTGAACAAACTTGAATTTGACACTCACAGCAATGATGTATACCAAACATCAAAAGATTCTGACTGGTGGTTCTGAAGAAGAAGGTTTTTAAAGAATATTCCCCATATTGCCCTAAGTTAAAAATTCGGGCTCCTATATTGAGCCCAAATATGAACCAATGGGCTTTATTTTAACAAACTTGTATCTGACCCCTCCCCCCTCCCCATGGATGCTGTATACCGAATATCAACAGATTCTGACCACTGGTTGTGGAGAAAAGAAAAGATTTTTTTAAATTTTTGCAAATATGCTGACACAGCATTTTTCGATGCCCTCTACAGAACACTCAAACATAACCGATGGCATTGTTTTTTTACCGTTCAATTCTACTGGTCCCCATGATGCTTCATACCAAATAACAGTTTTCTGTTCCCTGTGGTTTGGGAAATATGGACGTTTGAAAATATTTCTATTTTTGCTCCTGGAGTTCCCGTGGGGATGCGTGATTTTTTTTGCACGAGTCAAGTGCTTATGACCCAATGATACCACATAACAAATATTGGTCAAATCGGACCATCGGCTCAGAAAATAGAAACTTTGGGCGGGGCCAAAAAATCTTTCCCCGCCATTACAAAGCCAAATATTGCTTCACGAACTTCGTTTCAACAAATTTGAATCTACACCTCAAAAGGAAGCTCCATAACAAATATCAAGTCATTGTACCCACTGGTTCATGAGATGAAGATTTTAACAATATTTTGGAGCATTTTCCCCCACCCCTCCATATGAGGCTGGGCAAATGGAGTTGAACGAAAATGCAACGCTCCTTCAGGACCATCACTCACATAAACTTTCACTTGAATTGGACCGGTGGTTTTGGAGGAGAAGACCAAAGCATGGTGTTGACGGACGGACGGACGGACGGACGGACGGACGGACGGACGGACGGACGGACGGACGGACGGACGGACGGACGGACGGACGACGAACGGAGAGCGATGGGATTAGCTCAGCTTGACTTTGTCAAGATGAGCTAAAAAAAAGTGACGAACCTTGGAAGGACATTATGAGCCTCTTCTCGACCCCACTCTTGTTGTCCGAAGGCAGGGAGGCAGATCCCCCACCCCTCCTGCCCACGTGCTTCCAGGGTGCCTGAGCGACCATCATTTTATTTGAGGGTAAGCGTATCTTCAAGGTCACAGTTTTGTAGGGTGTGCCAAATCTGGTGACCGACATCGGCGTGTAAGGAACCGTCTAAATTTCCGCAACCTCTCTCCAACTAAACGGTGCAGAATCAGATAAGGATATGCAACTGTTAAAGATTTTAGCCTTGATTGTTCCGCTTTGTCTCACGTTTAACAAGGGACAAAGTCTTTGCTTATTCGTAGCTGGTGGGATTAAAAATACCCAACTAAATGTAAGCTACGTTCCTCAAAATTATGATGCCGTTGTCTCTGGACGAATAATGAGCCCAAGCTGTGAAGGTGAAACTTATTTTCGGAAGCCCATGGATTTGCTGAGTACAGTCAAAAGCTGGCTAACACATCGTCCCTTGAGTTCCAATGTGTCCTATGTGCCTACTGGCACATAGAACACATTGGAACTCGGGGAACGACATTGTCAGCTTGTATCACAAGAGATGAGAACAGACGATCGAGTCTTTATGACATACGAATTCAAGGAGAATTGTTCAACAGCCTGACCTATTATGTTACAAAACTGAACAAACTGCATTCTAGAATTCTGAAGACTTATCCGAAATGAGTTCATTTCGTGCTCTTTCAATTTGGAAGACACTATTGCTTCTGATGGGGCAGCCAGTTTTCAGGATGGATTTATGTGTGCAGTCTGTCACAAAACATTGAAGAAGAAAGAACATATGGGAGCTCATATCATTAAAGGAGACGTCCAAAATTCTATGTGGGGATACTGCTTTGGGAGCGGATGTTGAACAGAATTAAAGAAGGCATCCCATGCAACGTTCGTCCCGGGGACGAATAGTGATCACTTTGTTAAATTCAGTCGCAAAGCAGGTGAAAGTTCAAACGCCACAGCATTATGCGCAAACCGCCCATTCAAGTGCACAGTATGCTATGTTTTTTTTTACTGGAAACTCATTACAAGTTCAAGCACCCTTACGGAATATTGTCCAGTGGAGACATTAGTATCTGACTCGGTGAAAGTTTGGATGAAAAGGGGTTTTAGGGTCAACTGGACAATATGATAAAGGTTGCATGAGCTTTTAATAGTATTACTGCATCTTTGTATATTAATAATGTATATTTTATGATTGTCCATCACCGAATTATTGAACCGAATCATTCTGATTCAGAAAATCTCATAAGACAAAATGATACAATCCCTTCAAATTTCTATTTTTTTTTAGTTATTACAGATGGTTATTGGAGGGCGCGGTGGTTCAGTAGGTAGAGGTGCAGGCTGTAAACCAAGAGGTCCTCGGTTCGAATCCCATCTGCGGCAACTGCGTTATGTCCTCGAGCAAGACATTTCATCCACATTGCCCACGTGGGCGCACGGTGGAGTTGTGTACTAAGGCGTACTGCGATGGTGCACTTGTCTTCTGTCTTCAACCAATGCTAACTCTGCTTATTTGGAGTTAGTATGTTGGAGAGTCGGACAGTTGCTCGCTGTTGCTCTGTGGTTCTCTCTGGGTACTCCGGCTTCCCCCACCCGTAAACCTGTCCGACACGAGTGACCCTGGCTGTCGAAAGTATCGTTAAACCCCAATAAATAAAAATAAATACAGATGGTTATCTGTCAAATCGGGACGATTATTTATGTAGTTTTATGTTTTTGTATTAGTTTTAATTTTAAATAAGATGTTCTGTTGAATTTACCATTCCTTATGGGAAATGCACTGGGTATGTTGGTGACACTGTGAACATGAAGTCTCACCTTGAGTTACCGTACTAATATAATATTAGAACTTTTCTTTTCATGTTCTATCGGACGATACTACCTGAGTTTGTGTGATTTCTGAAATAAAACCTGAAGCAGCAAAGCTGTTGAAGCTTATATTTCAGAAATCACACAAACTCAGGTACTATCGATCGATAGAACATGAAAAGAAACGTTCTAATTATTTTATTATGGCGAACAAGAAATAGCTTTCATTGTTAAGCGTTAACTGCAGCATGCCATCAATCTTGTAACAATGTAGTCGAATCGAAAAACATGCTTTTAGAGTCGTCATTTCGAACGAATGACGTCTCTTTAGGAGTTTTCAGATCACCAAATTCGGAAATGACTTGTTGCGTGTGCCGTCGCGTTGGGAGTTTCTATATCACCAAATGTTTGTGTTTACAACTGCATCATGCTGTTCATGTTAAAATTCAGTATTAATGCTTGTGCGATAAGTGGTATAATGGAATATAAATTCATGTTTTGTGGACAACGACAGTTGTCAGAATCAATTTATTTTGAACTTGAGGCGGAGACTCAGTAGGGTCGAGGAGTAATACTAAACTTGTGGAAATATAATTGATTGAAGTCACATTCATGATTCACTAAAGTGGTGAACAACACGTGAGTTTTTAATATTTCAGCGTTTTTTGAATTGATTGTTTGCAGTTAAAATTAAAAGCACACCCACTGCAGATGACATATTTGTTGGTAAGTTTGTGTCTATCGGTGACGAAAAAAGTTAAAAAGACACGGCGCTTGGTGTTGAGAAATTCCAATCAAAGCGTAGGTAATCGACACTGATCAATGGATGTGGAGCTTACTTTTTCTTGTTTCTCATGTCTCCAGAGAAGAAAGTTCCGATAGTACCCGTGTTTTGTCCAAAAACTCAAGCACCATGACTTTTAGAAGGCGTCATATTAACCAATCACGGCTGATGTCACAGACGTGAGGCATAATAAATATAATTTAGAGTCTATTCAAAATACAATAGGCACTTGTCTATGTGGATGTCGAGAACCCCATAAAATCAGTATGCCAATGCTGATGTGTACTTCAAATGGATGCGGGCACATTACTAGTCCACCCTACGGGAAGCTAAATGTGTTTAAATGGTCTATCCGTGCTATTGAAAGGTGTGTATAAAGTTACAACAAATATGAATGAATTCGAGTGTGGGAAATATTGTATTAATCATTTCTTTGAGGCGCCGGACCACCCAGTTCCCAGTTAATTTACCGCGACATTCATTTTGACTACTGAGCGGAACCTTGGATTGATGATTAGTTCAGCTCCATCACATCAGAGGGCTGTGGAGTTGTCTTGAAGGGTTGATTAATTAATATCTGTAACTTTTGTTTCTGCTTTTTTATCTAGCAGATATGCACAGAAAATAATAATACAAAAAGTATAAACATCTGTGGTCACAATGGAAGAATAAACATCTGTGGTCACAATGGCAATTTATACACATTACAATGCATATATTAGAGAGAGAATATGCATAATTAGGATACAGAACCTCAGACATAAAATGTTTGAAGTGTTTACGAGGGTTGAGCGGTTCATATGAGTTGTGGAGTGTTACCTGCAATTGTTGAAGCTCACTGTGACGTGTACAGTGATGTTGTCAGAAAAACAGGCAAGAATTTCCATCAGATCGTGATTAGGTTGTGATCCGCCCGAAATTTATTCTGCGTTCTCGAGCCATTTAAATTTATTGAGTCACTACCGGATCGCAATCTGATTGGGAAAGACGTCACTTTAGTGATAAACGACAACGTATCCATTAAATTATCCAGCAAATACACAAACACAAACCCCAGGGCCAATACTATAGAACTTTTAATCCCACCTGCGGCAACCGCGTTGTGTCCTTGGACAGGACACTTCACCCCCAGTGGGCATGTGGGGGCACGGTGGCGTTGTGTACTAAGGCGTACTGCACGTCGATGGTGCACTTGCCTTCAACCAATGCTAACCCTGTTTGTGTGGAGTTAGTATGTTGGGGAGCTGACAGTTACTCTCCGTTGTTCGGTGGTTCTCTCCGGGTACTCCGGCTTCCCCCACCCGTAAAACTGTCGCGGTCATGATTAGCCATTGTGCAGAACTATGTGACCCTAAACACAAATAAATAATAAATGAATAATAGAACTTTTACAACTGTATTTTCTAGAATTGTATTTCCCAGTTATGACTTTAAGTGAGTTGAAATAAACCATTAGCATTTTCAAAGATGTGGCAATTTGCCAGTCGGCAAATTGCCATATCTTTCAAAATGCTAATGATTCAGTTTAGTCAGTTATATTAACAGGTAGAAATACAATTCTAGAAAATACAATTGTGAAAGTTATATAGTATTGGCTCCAGATGTCAACCTACGATTCAAACCCCAATTCAGAATCTAAAGTTGTGATTCCACAAGATGCAGTTGTATCCTAACTGATTTGTTATCGGGAATTCTGTTCCAATTCAACGGAGTGAACGTTACTTAATTGGATAAAAGAAGACGTAAAAATTCAGTGATAATGACTTATTGCTAGTTTCTTCTCCTTGCACCATCTCGTGGATCAGAGAAACAGTATCTCAAATTAACTAAACAATGCTATTTAGCATACTGTGAGTCAATAGGGAAAGAATAAGGCTATTTATAGTTTCAAAGGATTAGCTTATTGAGAACCTTCGCATATCTCTGCTCTTCAACTTGTTATCTACACAGATGTTTTCTATAATATTTTATTCCCCTTAATATTGGCTCATGATATAATATGATTGTCTGCATTTTCCATTTTATATGAATGGATTTACTTTTTCTTAATACAGATAATGGCGGATGAAGTTGTTCTGCACAGAAACTGTGATGCTGCCATTGGGTTTAATAATACGATGCCCGTTCTTTTACCCTTTACCTGACACGGATGGTCGGTAAAAAATAAACCGGAGGTTAAAGTGAGCCTAAAACGCTCACCTGGCTCTAGTTGTCAAAAGAGATGAGTGTATCAGTAAGTGACCGTTACCAAGAGCAATGTTTTGATTTGCTATGGCACAACCAAAGGCATTTGTTTGGCCATTCATTTCTGCTGGTCCTAGGAAAGCTGGAAAGTTTTCAAGTCAAAAACAAAGCTCTGTTGTGAAGTTTCAAAAAAGTGTGCAAACAGTTTTTGTTTGTATTTAACTTCTGTGATTCTCTCTACCCCCCCCCCCCCCCCACCCCACCCGCCCCCCCCCCCCCCCAAAAATGGGCATAAATGAAGTACTTTTGATCCAGTTATATACTACTTGACAAATGTGGTTCAAATCTCCCCATAGGCTCTGGAAATAGAAATTTTGAGTGGCGCCCAAATTTGGGAGCCCAAATGTAGACCTACTGAGTTCCTTTGAAAAAGTTTCTCTGCATCACTAAAGTAAGTTCCATACCAGAAATCTAAGCATTGTTGCGGGTGACTTATGAGAAAGGGATTTTTAAAGTATTTAGGGTCCATGGAACATTAACCCCACCACAAGGAGCACAGCAACTTTTTGGGGACAAAAGCAGAAGAGTGAACTCCACCAGCCCGAAAATGGCAGCAGCTTCATTTGAACAAAGTAGAAAGGGTATACTCCAAAGATGGTTTGTGCCATAAATGAATGAATTTGACCCAGTGGTTTTAAAGAAGAAGACAAGTTACAAATTAATTGATGGAGCACAAAAAAGATGATGACTCAACATTTTTCCACTGCCAACGGTGTTGAAATGGGCATTCCCATACGACACCCCATGGCAAAATCGATAGCACTTTTTTGATCCATCTGATTCCACTGGACCAGGAAGCTTCATACAAAAAACATTATTCTCGTCCGTGCAGTTTTTGAAATAATAATAATACACTAAATTAAAATTTGGACTCCCATAGAGAGCCCACATATTAAGCCAGGGACCCGATTTCAACAAACTCGAATCTGACACCCCGAGAGATGTGACATACCAAATGTGAAAGGATTCTGACTGGTGGATCTGACGAAGAAGAGTTTTTTTAACAAATGTTCTCATATTGCACTAAGTTAAAGTTTGGGCTGCAATAAAAGGACCAATTATTAACCCAGTGACCCGATTTGAACAAATTTGAATCTGACACCCCTAGAGCGTTACACCAAATATGAAAGGATTCTAACTGGTGGACCCGAAAAAAGAAGTTTTTAAAACAAAATTCTCATATTGCACTAAGTTAAACTTTTGGCTCTAATAAAGAGCCCTAATATTAACCCAGGGAGCCAACTTTCACAAACTTGAATCTGACCCCTCTGGGATGTTGTATACCAAGTATCAAAATAATCTGATTGGAGGATCTGAAGAAGAAGATTTTAAAAAATTATTCCACATATTGCCCAAAGATGATATTCCTATTGAGCCCAAATATGAACCGAGGGGTTTAATTTGAACACACATGTATCTGACCCCCCCCCCCCCCCCCCCCCCCTGGATGCTGTATACCAAATACCATAGATTCTGATTCGTGGTTCAGGAGAAGAAATCTTTTTTAATTTTTGCAAATATGCTGACTCAGCATTTTTTCGATGCCCCCCTACAGAACACCCTGACACAACCGATGACAATTGGTTTTACCATTCTATTCTACTAGTCCTAAGGATGCTTCATACCAAATAACAGTTCTCTGTTCCGCATGGTTTGGGAAATATGGGCGTTTGAATGTTTTTCTATTTTTAGCCCCTGCCTGAGCCCAAATATTGACGTACAAACTTCCCTTGAACAAACTTTAATCTTCAACAACAAGAGATGTTTCATACCAAATATCAAGGCATTCTCTTTGGCGGTACATGAGAAGAATATTTTAAAAGATTTTTGGGCTTTTGGGGCATTAACCTCAGCCCGAAGAGGGTAGCCGCTTCATTTGAACAAAATAGAAAGGGTATACTGCGAAATATATGTTGGAATTTGGTCAGTGGTTTTGAAGAAGAAGACAAGTTACATAGTTAACGGACGACGGACGCCAAGTGGTGGCAATAGCTCACACTGACTTGCAATCATGTGAGCTAAAAAAAACACTTGTGGAATAACTAAAAGTTTCATTTTCACCCCAAAATTCAGTTAATTATCCCTCGTTACAACGAGCTCGAATAACTCCTTCCATTCAGATATCAGATGTCATAAGCTATGTTCTGTTGGCATAAACGGAAAAAGTAATGAAATTTCAATGGCGGTTCTGTGTGTAAGGCTAACCGCATTTTCTTATTTACTTTCTGTAGCCAAGAAGCAGAAGGGGAGAGTGAATAGGCCACAACAAATGGATAGACCCATCAGGGAAAAGACCTTACAGAGTCGCCTCGGCCCACTAGCAGGCCCTATTTGCTACACACTATACACAGAAACACATGTGCTTTTCTTGTTCGTAGAGTTATTTGACGAGCTGTTTGGGGCAGTACTATAAAATTTATCTGTCGCTTACACGTAAAGGATCAGGGAATATCTCTTGTTCGAAATATGCTAGAGAAATTATTAAATAATTGGGCTCTCTGTCGGAGATGTGGCGTACAAGGTAGCGAACAATAAACGGTGGCGGGACAAGGGGCGAGAGTTTATGGATGAAGTTAGGCGTCTCGCGTCGAAAAAGGTCTGAAGCATCCATTTTAAACAGACGATATTATGGACTATCCCATCTATCTCTTCTGTGGATGAATTTATCGAAGATATAGTTAGCATTCGTCGACCTGGACACCCTCCCCCCCCCCCCGCCCCGCGGGAGTACCTGCCAAAGAGCAGTGGGTCAATGTGATGAACGACGCTAAGACTGAGTGCGAAGTTGATGGGAGCCTCTACGGTCTACTTAACATGGAGGGGTGTGGAACAAGATCCGTACGATCTTGGTGACTCCCAGGTCGCTGATGGAATCGAAACCAAGGCAGGCCTTATGGTCATCGATGGACGAATGACTAACAAGAGAGAATCACTGAGTATTACCTGGGGGTAGGTAAGAGGATCAAAATGGGTAGTGGAAGTTTGACCCAGTAAAGACAGAAAGGAGGAAAGGCCAGGGTGGCATAGAGATCACCAGAGACACAAATCCAGGCTCACTGACTGGGATCGATGGCCCGTACTGCAAAAATGCCTATCCCGTCACCGTCGTGGTGTGGTCTGTGGGCTCTATCTTCCCCAGAGCTAGACCCAGCCAACCTAGCATCACGGAGGTTTGGCGCTCCGAACTGCATTGCCAAGAGAGTGGTTGAGTACTTTGTGGGAGCTCTCAGTGGGCAAGATCTCGCCCAGATCAGACGCCAGAAAAAGACAGAGATGGGAAGAGAGGGTTCACGAAACCCGTGCCACACTTGAGGACTTTCCGGGATTCGAAAAGATCCTTAAGCGGGCCCTCATCTTGAAAGATATCGATGGTGAGGATATCTGCAACAGTGGCAAATATGAAAGACATGCTAACTGCATAGACCACAGACCAGGCAGGCCCAGATCTGTGAGGGTGACTTATGCGACGCAATAAGACGAGCCACCCAAACTGAACCAATACCAATCGCGGTGTGAATCTTGGGTGAGAATAGCCAGGGCAACAGCTCAAAGTGGACCGGTTCGTGCACCAAGATGGCCGGACCTACAGAACACAGGAACAGAACAGTTTGCTGCGTTAATCGAAGACTGTACTCAGCTGGAAAAACGAATCTCTGGAAGACAGAGTCGTTGGCGTCAAGCACACTGCAGCTGCAGTGGCGGCTGGAAGCCGACCCCAGCCTCCTTCTTGGAAGAAACCCAGAAAGCGCGTGTAGAACACGGCCGTGGCGGCCTCTTGAACGGAGAACGAAACCACGTCACTGAAATCATCAGCATCGACATTAATGCGTGCTATCTCGCAAGCTTCCAGGGTCTGAGTAAAATTCAACCATACTTCGAGCTCTTCGGTCACCCAAAAGCCAAAATGTCTCTCGTATCAATCAACGACTCTCTGCCAAAAGACATAGGTACCCTTTTCGCTCAAATACGCAACCAAGTGTCCACTCCGTAATCCCTGCATGATTGGGGAGGCACTTAGAGGAGCAGGGATGGGGTCCGATATTCCGCCTCTCGTATCTCACCGAATCCGGCATCCTGGCCAAGGTAGAGGTCGCAGAAGTCATCACCGTGACTGAAAAGCAGATGAAGTATGGACTTCTGAAAATCGAGACTCAGACTATGGCATCATCGGGAAGGTCACTCATGGGGCAAAGGCTGATGGAGAGCGTCTCACTCGCGCCTGGTTACAGACCAAGGCGAACTTGATTATCTCGTGAGAGACACTCGACAAAGCGGCACCGTCTGCGGGGTTCCGGGAAGGTGCCCCGTGGGCCCCCAATCATGACGGAATTTCACGTGTCATTTTTTTCACGGACATCGCGTATTTTTCACGCCAAGTGCTGTTAAAACATCAATCAATTGCTGTGGTAAGATCTGGTTTTTTTTCGCAGGATCAATTAAAGAAAAACAAAACAAACAAATTTTCCTTGAGAAAATGTTCACCCAAATCTGACCAAAACGGTATATTTCTGTTTGATTCGATTTCATTAACATAGGGTCTTCAAAATATTCAGGTCCTCTAGGAATTCAATCACGCATTCGTGGTAACTTACTCGTTAGTGAAGTGCGAAACTCAGGAAAACCTCGTCGCTTGTCATAAAAAATTGTGTTTCCTTTGTGATAAATTAGCCAATTTGAGTGCGTTGAAGGCCTCAGATTGAAGCTCAGGGCTTTAAAAATTGAAAAAAACTATCCCGGGGGACACCCACCATTGAGAGGACGTGCCCCTCTCAAACTGAACCCATTCTCGATCCTACAGCCCTCGGGACATGCCTATGGCATTTCATTCTATGGCTCCCCAAGTGGGACGTGTGCACCCATCGATTGGAAGTCCTGTCTACGCCGCTGCCACGAGCTACGTATTAACATAAATGGACGACCCAGTATGCCCACCTGAGGGCGTGTATGCTCGACAATGTCCATATTAACTCCTTTAGCATGCTGCAGCGTTTCAACGAAGAACAAGCGGTTCGCGTGGCAACATACAATATGTACGCCAAGAAAACAGCGATACACAAACTCTCAGGCGTCCAAGTCTACGTCGCCCAAAAGACCTGTGATTGTGGCGAAGCCATACGTGGACCGTGTCTATTAAGGGCAGAATACCTGCCTAGGGTGGCCCCAGCCCAATGGCGAGATAAGGGAGAAACTCACTACATCTCTCACGACGACGCTGCATATGATCTAAAACCATAGTATTGGCGCCGGGAAAAGGCATTCTAGATTCTACAGCACCACGGCATGACGACCCTCTCAAAAGTCCACCAGATCGCATACCTAAGTAGTAGAGGCGACAGTGCGAAGACAGCGAGAGCTATTAAGGTCCTTCGAGTCAGGGACCCATGTATGTTCACTCCGACTCATCGCCGGATGAAAGAAATGCGGGATAGGGGAGTTAAGGCTCAAACCTGCCACACCTTCCGGTGGAGCGGACAGAATGATTGGACGCCAGAGAGAATGGACCAGAAGTATGTCCCGCGTGTCAATCCGCGCACCCTTCATAGACTGGCTTGAACCGGAGGTGCGTCAATGTAGTCTGTTGCGGTGACCAGGGCAAGCCACCACCTATCGAAGGAGAAAGGCAGCACGAATGACTGTGAGGACATGCAGATTATTATGAGGAGGTGGAGTATGACAACTAGACCACAATTAAGCACTCAAAACCCTCAAGAAAGCTATTCGCCTCCAGCCAGACAAAGTTCAATACCAGTGGATGCGTAAAGCTGTCGGAACGGTTTGTGGTGGAGAGAAAGAGGACGACCAGATCCTTACCGTCTGCCATAAAGTTCGAAATAAAGCCCAGGAGTTGTTCTTCCACGGACACCCTGATCCCACCCCTACCATCCGAAGGACAGCCGAAAACAGAACTTCCTCGTCACGATACCCGGTCCCTCGATAAACGACTGGCGACCCGACCGGGAGAGCTCTCGTCCTGAACTATGTCGCTGATGTGACCTCTACCCACGGCATTGATGCAGTCGAGCGAATGACATATGGCGAGGACTGGCGCATCAGGTACACGCTAACAATCAACTCCAGCCAGAGACAGACAATAAAAGCTCCACAGAAGGTTTGGATCATCGACGACTGTTTCCAGTCATCCAACCTTGTGTACATGGCCATAACCGGGGATGAGTGCTTGAGTCAGCTTCAGAGTGTCCCACGACCGTCTGAGAAGAAAGAGAGACCCAACATCAGGCAATCCACCGTACAGAAAATCCGGAAGACCATCCAGAAAATGCTGGTGTACTACCAACATAATGTCCATATGAAGAACCTTCGGATTGACATGACGGTGGACTACGTATTGTGGCTCAAAGAGTGTTAATGGAACCACTGTACAGCCTGCAACATCGCATCAAGATGCTCTGGGTCCTCGAACCCAAGGACACGCAGCAGTTCAGCGCAAACAGAAAAGACAACAGTCTCACATGTCTCGAATGTAACCCCAGAAAAGAAGAGCGGCGGACCTCAACGAGTAGACACACCATCAGGTGGCAGCGCTGTGTGACGAGGAATAACAAGTACATCTCCCCGGACACCGGACAAATTCACCAACAGGTCCACCTTGTAAATAATACAGAATAGTCTCACCAGGCTTCGCCACCGACCCCCCAAGCCGGACGACCAGGAGGAATCACACATGATCAGTAAAACACCGCCCTCCCCCATCCCCCAACAGGTTGGTAGAGGTACCCACGCATCATCAGAGGAAGTTTGTTGTTCCTCCCAACCAACTGGTCTACCTACAATGATAGATGGCTTCTGCGTCAGCGTCGTAGCCCTGATTGCACCTATGGGAATTTTACCAGTAAGATGCGTTATGTTATTTTCAGTAGATTTTTCACATTGAGACAACATCGTCACATGGGCGTACCGATCCCCAAACAGCCGTTCAGCGAGTGTGCGGTTAACCTTTCTCAAATGCCTTGCCTTCCTTGGGCTTACTTCTCGCATCGTCGGTCTGACACGCCATACTGGGTCAGCAGCTGATGCAATGAGCCAAAACACTCCTGCCAAAGATACATCTGAAGGTGTTTGGGCAACCGCAGAACGGCTCGACTGTAGATTCGCGAGAAAGAGCTAGTTGCCACGGTTGAATTCATCGATGTCAGCGGGTGGTCCCCTTTGTAGCCGCTAGCCACTTCGACCATGGTCAGAGAATACCTGAAGCCCTTTGGACCGCAAGGCAAGCGATCGTGAGGTAGAAATAGGAGGTCGCACTGGTGGATCTTGTTTGGAACAGAAACATTTCGGCATCGGTATGTGCTGCAGAACGGCAGGTAGATCTGCCAAATAGCCCGTTTTTATCACGCTCGGGCTACCTCTTCGGAGACGTTGTAAGCTTCAGCACGCTTCGTTATGGCTGCAATCCCTTTCCAGTAGCATATGGGGCTGTAATATATACACAAACTCTGATTGCATTTTTAGGCTACTTCTTCATCTGTGGTAGCGATGCATTCTTTCAGAGTGATCAGCCTCCAAAAGGACAAAAATCATCTTGGCTAGTTCCTGTGGGAAAGATACGAGAGTTGAGGTTCGGGGGTCGAGGGAATGTAGACTCGCGCGTTATCTTGTTAACATCATTGAAAGTGCGAATAGCATGGCCTTGAAGCCGGAGTTCTTCGTGGATCCAGTCGAGTCATTCTGTTCTTCTTCAAGGGCTGACTGGATCTCTTCGATGGCCTTATCGTGGCGCTTTCTCTCGCCGTCGACAGATACCTCAGCTTCGTAAAACTGAGGAGAGGTAGTTTGATCCGTTGAAGGCAAGTGCGTTCATTAGGAAGTCGCCTCCTAGCATCGCAAGAGAAGTTATTTATACCCGTTGCACATGTTACTTCAACATGTTAGTTGCAATGATACATTTTCAAAACTGTCGATCCCATTTATTCAGCAATTATCGCCCAATACGAATTTTACCATCTTTCACCAAAAAGTTGGGTTTTTTTTTAAATAATGTGAATAAGAATTTCAAAGTTTTTATGTAATCAGTATCAATTCGGATTTGGAAAAAGCCCACCAGACAGTGCACCCCATACTGCATCTTTTAAATAACGTTGCACTGACGTACGACAAATCAACAAAAGACTGCATCCCAGCAGCATTTCCAGGCTTTTCTAAAGCCGTTGACACTGTAAACCACCACTTCTTGTTAAAGAAATTATAAGATATGAAGAACATCATGGCATGAGAGGTCATGCAAATTCTAGAGTTGAAACGGTTAACCCTTTACCCAACGTAACGGCCAAAACCGGCCAGCGCTATTATCAAAAATCGCTAATTAATTTCCACTAATGTTTCCTTTTTTGTCTCAAAAACATAGGTTATGACCCCTCGTTGGAACGAGCTCGTCGAGCTCGTTCCAATGAGGGGTCATAACCTATGTTTTTGAGACAAAAAATGAAACAAATTAGTTATTCAAGATTTTTTTTTGCAAGTGTCGTCTGCTTTTCATGTTAGGTAAAGGGTTAACAGATTAACCGTTTAACCAATGATCAACGTCTTGATCGATCAAAAAAGTAATTGATCGATTAGCCGTTACTTTTGAACTACTGTATTTTCTGGTTTAGCAAAGGAACAAACCTGCTCCAAAGCAGGCAAACATTGTCACACTGACTCATCAATTATATGATGCAGAGTAAAGCATGCAAGTTACGTGATGACATACTTACTTGTTCACTTGCATGATCATTATACAGTATCAGTAGCTGGAACTGGTCATTCTTAAGTTAACCTTTATCCAATAGGAGTAGCAGACGACATTTGCAAAATATATTCTTGAATTACTAAAAATTTTAAATTTTTCTCTCAAAAACATAGCTTATGATCCCTGATTGGAACGAGCTCGTTGAGCTCGTTCCAATGAGGGATCATAAGCTATGTTTTTGAGATAAAAATTGAAAACATAATAAAATTTGAATGGAGATTTTGTATGTAGAGTTGGCCGATTTTGTCCTTCACGTTAGGTACAGGGTTAATGATATAAATCATCACCGGTACGGAAATTATTCAGCTACCTATAAGGGCAAGTGATTAATCGGTTAACAAAGGTTTATCCCTGTGATTAATCGATCAAGAAAACCCTTTAACCGTTTGAGCTCTAGCAATTTCCTGATTGGAAAGTTATCTGAACTCAATATGTATCGTTCGACAACACCAACTTTGACTCTTCGTGCATAATAAAGAGTGTATCGCAAGGATAATTTCTTTACCCCCATTCTCTTTACACAATATATAAAAGATACAAGGACTACGCAAAGCGTGGGTTACTGCCCCGACGCACAGGCATGTTCGAAATAGCCTTAAATGTATTGTGGCACAGATAAAATTTCTGAGTGGAAAGAGTAAAAAGGGCCATGACTCTGGGAAAATTATTGGACGGAACTCCTTCCCCCAGGTGGGTCTATCAACATACCAAAGGAGATACAAATCCGATCGATGGCTTCGACATTACAATACAAAACATTTGTACGGACAGGCGGACGGACAGACGGGCGGACAGAGGTCTCCACCAGAAACCCCGAATCCTCCTTCGGAGGTTGGGGCAGTCAGGGGCTGGAATACACCCACAGAGAGCCCCGGTAGTTCGACGAGGCAATGCACAGGACTCGAGGCGAGTTAATCAACAACTTGGCTAAACTATCCGCGCTCAGTGACAATATTGCTATCAAAAAGCGGAAGCCTGCCGAAAGGTACTAGGTTGGATTTGATGAGTTTATTCGTTGTTACGTTGCACAGCGCCTGCGTGATGTAAAAGATAAATGATCGGCCTGGAGGCAGCCGCATCGAACCGAGAGGCTCTGCGTTCGCAAGTCAAACAAATCAGAGAAACCATCCATAGTGTTCTCAACAAGGACAAAATGCTCGCCGAGCGCATTCGTAGACTGTCGCACCTCAGCAACAACAACCCCGGCTCCTCCGGGTAAGGGAGGCTTGAAAGAGTGGTTCAAGAAACATCTGCAGGCCCTTGGTCGCGCTCTAACAAAATTCGCAGGAAAAGCCGAAGCAGTTCTCCTTGTTATTATTAGGAGCTTAGTGTTCTGACTTCATTCACTACTTTACAAAACGGCCGGATGGATTGCCGAAAATCTGTAGACCATGGTCCTCGCAGTCGGGGCTTGCTGCTCGTTGCTGAGAGACTGGTTATCGTGAAGAGATGAATCAAATCGCCAGTAAGCCCACAGCAACACCACATAAGATAAGGGCAGATTTTCCTCGTCATGATGTTCAGCTTCCGCCGCGGATGTGCGCGCAGGAACTGCAGCCATATGTTCCTGAGAAATGGCAGCCCTGGGTTCCTGAGAATGGCAGATAAGGCTTGCAAAGCATTCACATCACCGTTAAACTTACACAGTCTGACAATGCGTGGCAATCAGGATCTCGTCATCATACCCTGTAATACCACGTGACAACACACCTAGTTCTATATCTAAAGGTGCCATGTTGAGTCCAGAATTAGTTTTTGATTTGGCTTGAGAGCACGTACAAGAAGCGTCGTTTGATTGCGTCTGCACGTCCACCGAGCCAGCCAAGGCCATATTTCAAATTCGTCTCGAACTGCTTCCGTACATCGAATGTAGTGCCCGTGCCAAGCATCAGTGGACGATTGCCCAGACATTCGACATAAAAGAGTCATGTATGTTCTCAAACTCAGCCCTTCTGAAACATTTTGCCTCGCCCACTATGAAGGTGGTCCAGTCTGTGTGCTCTTGTCTGAGAAAGTCCGCATGGGTGTGGGCATGCCCTGACCGGTGGGTGAAGCTGACTGTATGATCAAATTTACGACTGGTCTGGTGTAGATCACGTTGCGGTGGATGATCGTAAAACCTGACTTGGTAGAGGGTACACAGACCGTCGTTACAGTCAACTTCCACTCTCCAGTCGGTGCTAGGTGCTACGTCAAACTAATTGCATAGCCTTTCATAGCCGCACTTGTCGTATGAGGTATACATTGACGAAGCGTGGTCTTGCGGCAACGTATTTTTTCGGCTAGTATTCGTCGTGTTTTGTAGTAGAAATAGAAAAACTAAAAGATTCGAGCGAACAGGCGTATGGCATGCCCAGATGTTCAGTTGCTGAGACTCCGCATCCGATGGTTGCGCAGCAAACAACAATATTTAGTTGATTCGGCCAGAAATCCATTGGGCGCTGTCGCCAAAGGTTGATGACCGTGGCAGAATTTATCTGGGGATGTCTGTAATTGTCGAATATCTCCATGCGGTGAGTTTCAAAGCTGGCGGTTTTTCGACAGTCCTGTGAGGGTACACAGACTCGAATCTCATACGCGTCTTATGATGTTTACAGAAGCCACCTGGCCTTACGACGCCCCGCCTCATATCGGAATGCCTTTGCTCGCGTTTCTGTGGGAATCCAGTGCCAGCTGTTGAACTCATGGCCCGTTGTTGTTTATACTTATACTAATGTACGTGACAGTAGCTGATGTTCATCAGGTGCGCTTTCACCGAAGCGTGTAGGGTGGAGACCGTGAGTGTGCCCACGCTGAGGTAACGTACTACACGTTGAAATCCAATATTAGTGCTGCGCTTGGCAACAACAAAGTTCGGGTCCTGAAGCTTGTGGTCGTCAAAAGGTTCCTTACGTAGGCCCCCATCCCCTAGGCTGACTTGGGAGGACATTAAAATATTTGATGGCTACTACCACTACTGTGAGGTATTTCAGAAAGTCGAGTTTGAGCTGAGCCTTTCTGTCCCGTCTGGTCATCTGCGAATCAAGACAGGTGATGTGTCGATGAAAAACGCTGGGGCGTACGTTTGGGATTTACTAAATGTGGAATACCAACATTCACTATGCTGTCAGGGGAAAGGCTTCCAAGGCTAGTAATACATCATGAGCTCATTTCCGTCGCTCAGGGATCAGTACCACACGCAATATTCTCAATGAGTAACCCACTTCGCTAGTCAGGGCTGTGCCGAATGGGATGAAAGTTGTAGCCGTGGTACGATGGAGACCTTCCCACATCTGCAATATAAAAACTCGTCTCAAGCCCTGTCGATCAGTTCACAATTCAAATTGGGAACAAACACAGAAATGAGCTGACTGCAGACTACCAATCAGGCATATGCTGTATTCGAGAAAATAGCTAATAGAGAAGGGCCAGGTATGCAAGAGGTGAGGCCGTGCTTGACCTTTCATCTGGCTGATCTTGGCGATACATACGGATTCGAAGATCCCCGTATGAGAGGACAAACTATACACAGTACAGCTCTCTGACGGGGTGTACAAGAGAAAAGGGTTCTTGTTGACAATGCTGATGGGTGGGAACTCGATTTCAGGCTTGTTTAACCTTACCTTGTGCTGGGGCCCGGCAGAGGCTGCGAAAGCTTCATTGCAGTGGAAACGCCCTAGTCTCCTATATTTCATTCTGTAGAAAGCCTGTCTTCGCTGACGAGACTAGGCATTGGGAACTGGAAACATTTCCCAAAATGAAGCTACAGCCAGACTTCTTTGCCATAACGCTCGACTTCGTTCCTGTGTTACAAGGGCTGGATACAAGGTGGGTTTGACGTCACGCCGATAAGAGCTTGGTATCGTTATCCGCGTTGATGAGGTTAAACTCTCACTGAATGGCGTAGAACACAGAATAGCAGATAACAGGTGTCTGCTTCCATCGATTAATACCATTTCCATCGGACCACTACAGTTTCTGTGGTTTCTGCGTTTACGGTACATCAAGATATATTTGATCGTTGAATATTTAAAGATACCCCGGCTTGGCCTAAGCATAGCACTCTTTATATCCAGAGCGATGAAGGAAAATGGTTACCTAAACCAGGAGGTCGGCGATATAAAAGCTCGTCTTACGGCCGAACGGGACGCAGGGGCTCTCTCGGACAGAAGTATGATCAATGGCTTAATTTCGCTAATGGCGTTGAAACGTCTCTCTACCGCAGTCAGAATGGGTCTTGAAGTCAGTTGGGTTGGACAAAAGTCGCTGCCCCTAGTGTTAATACTAGATGTGAACGCACGCGCTGCGCTCTTGTTGGTATCCAAGAAAATGCATCAGCCGTTGACTGGCAAAAACGAGAAAAAAACACACCACGATTTACACCTTGGCAGAGGCCAAACTCTCCTCAATAGCCGATTTGCTTTCCAAAGCCAGTCAGACCACCAAATCTGGAGAAGTTAAATTCCTAGAAATCATGGGTTGGATACGCGGTAAGCAGGGACAGAAACAAGCTCTCGACTCGAACTTAATAAAGGAAATGGGCTTCTTTATACGCCAAGAAATGGAGGATCTCCTACGGTCAGCACAACCAACAGGACGTTGATATTTTTTTCGCTTTTTCCTTGGGGTAAGTGAGCTACAAATACCTTCGGTATCTGGTTTTTTTTTTTTCGAAAACCGCCCCAGCTGCCCACCCTAATACACCCCGGACTATCTTTTTCTAGCTGCGGCCGCCGGTACACTATAGCAAAAAGCGGCTGATACACTTTAGCAGAATCCATTGACCATTCAGACCCATCCACGCTTCGGCGCCCCAGTCTAGAGCATACGATTTGAGAACTTCGTGCCGACGCAGCTGATGGATTGAACTGCACCACTTCAAGAGGGGTTAACGCATTCATCATAAGTAGTCGGCTGCTTATGACGATGTACGTATGGATCCGCTATTGCTATTGATTTGTTAATATACCGAGCTCTTATATAAGAGAAGAAAAGCAAACAAAAGAGTGAAATGGCGTTCCAGTTGAGAGAGAATGTTACTTCTACCAGCTGTTTACTATGGAGCGTTACTAGATAATCTATTTCCTACACGGAAGTTGTATCTATTTTGGATTTTGAAATCTGTTTTAGTGTTAGATTTGCCAACAAAGATGTTACGCACCTTTTCGATACAGAACTTATTCTTCTATTTTCTGTTCCACTATTTGGCCAGAGATTTAGCGGCACATTGATCGGGGACTGGGTGGGTCTGACAGGCCTTTATGGTGGAGGGGTATGTGCATAACGTCTGCTGCATCGGTGGGGCAACCGAGGGTCAGGCGGAGGTGGTGAACCAGGCCTTAAAGGCTTGGAATCCCCAGCGTCTAAACCAATTGGCTCGGCAGAGGTGCTGAGAGTGCTGGAGGGGCGTGCCAAAATCCGATATGGCCCGAGAATGGGTTGGGTGGATCAGAGGGGCTTATGTGCGGTGGAGGTGGGACTTATTCCCCCAATGTCCTCACTACTCGAGTCGGCGGATGGGGTGGGGTGCTGGGGTAATGGTAGGGTCAATATACCCGATAACAGGCCAAGGTGACTCTAATGGACCTATCCCCTGATGGGTAAAACCATTCATTGAGGTCTATTAACCTACCCATGGGCGGCTGCGTTACCTGGTAGAGTTTAACCAACAAAGGGAAAGTACGATGCAACTAACAAGAAAGGGGAAAAGATTTCCCCCTCTCTTTCTCTCTCTCTCTCTCTCTCTCTCTCTCTCTCTCTCTCTCTCTCTCTCTCTCTCTCTCTCTCTCCTTTCACGGCTATGGAGTTCTGCAATTTTGACCACATCAAGCTCACAACTGGCATCATCTTGAGGTATTTAGTGATTACTACTCACGAAGAGAAGACATAGTTATTTGCTGAGCTCTTTGTATTTTCTGTATTATATTTTTGGTAATTATCTAGTTATATTTTGGAGGATTTAGTGTCTATTCTTAGTTTTGGAGATGTTTTGGGGCAGTAATGTATGGTGAAGCAAGTAGGTTTAGGCCATAGGGTTTCGGGAATTCTTATTGATTTATTTTACTTTGCCCTTTTTGTGAGTGTCGGTTGTTTTTTTCAACTCTTTCAACACGAGAGACCGCTTTTCCGGGCCAGCAACACAATACGTCATAATTTTATTCAGTAGGATGGCTACTAAGTGAACGTGTGTGGTAGAACAATTAATATTTTCAACGTGCAGCCTGAAGACTGCACGCTGAAAATATTAATTGCCGTACCCCCAAATAATGGATATGGACTCTTCCAATTTCTCCCATTTAACTGGCATGGAAGATACCACCAGTGTTCAAAGGGTTAATTGTTGGTTATAGATTATTGGATTTGTACATATATTTCGTAAGTGCTCAACTAGTGTTCCGACGGAGGTAAGTATTTTTAGTCGAGGGATGAAAGGGGTCCAATGGTTGGGGGTGAGGAGGGGTGTGCAGGGGTGGAGGCAGAGGCTTGTATGGTTAGTAGAGTGGTGCAGGTACAGGAGGCAGAGGCTTGCGAGCATATGAAGTATGGGGGTGGTCGACCAATGGACAGAAGTGGGGTGTGTGAGAATTGCAGGGACATCTTACAGTTGTTAATTTGTGTGTTGGCTTGAGCGGGAAATTGCGGAGCTGAGTGGGTGGGCTGGGGTGGCTCGTATACCTGGATAATCCGAATGAAAGTTACCTACGATGATGAGGTGGAGAGTGGATGGAAGGTGGTTGTTGATTCATAGATGAAGCGGGGAGGGAGGAAACGTGAATGGGGGTGTTTCTGGGTAGAGACAGAATGTCAAAGCCTGCGTTGGGCCACTGAGGCTACTAAGCGGTGTTTAGAAAATGGATGCAGTGTCTTAGTTTCTGATGCATCTGGGTGAGAGGGTGAGGGAGAGGACATGAGTGAGTAAGAGGAGGTTGATGGAGTTAATAGGGCAGATAAAGTAAGAAGAACGGTAAAAAGTACGAAATGCTTGGATGCCAATCGAACGATGCAAATTGCCGGTAATATAGGTGATATAGAACAACATCAGGGAGAGTAGATCAGTAAGGCTAGTGGAGGTTACAGGGATTCGGTTTTTAAACTGCTCACTAAAAATGCAAGGGTAGTGGTATAAGGAGACTTTCCCGTTTTAGAGGGTGGGGATGTGCGGAATTTGTGGATTATGGCATTGAATGGGGGTTGGGGTTGGAGGATTACCGTGTTGTTTAGGAAACACTCTTTACTGATCACCGGGGCACGTTTTGGGCTAAAGGGAATATGTACGGGCGAGACGGGCTGCATCTTAGCAGGATGGGGACACAAGTGTTTGGAGAAAACATTCTACAGGTTGCAGAGCCTTTTGTGGAAACGAGCAGGATGGGAGGCTTGGGACAATAGCAAGAGTGTGCCCAGGTGAGGTGAACAAGAGAGTGGGGTGGCAAGATTATTGAGGTTACCATCTGGAAGCAATAGGATCAAAAAGGGGGAAGTCAAGGAATTGCGGTACTTTGAAAGTGGGGCACAGCAACATCCAGGGTCTGCACAAGAAAGTAAGTGTAATAGCGAAATTGATCGAGGAAGGGAACTTTGATGAAAGAGAGGACACTGGTGTCATGGGCTTATGCGAACGTGGTTAAGACATGATGAACGGATAGACCAAGTAAGGGGTGGGTGTGGATAGGTCAGAAAAAGAGGAAGGGGCAGGCATATACATTAAAGACGATTTAAAGCCGTCGTTGATCACAGATCTGGCATATGTCAGTAGGCTGAGGTATCTAAAGAAATTGGGTGGATGGGTAAAGTTTAATCTAAAAAGAAGTGTTGCTCATGGGATTGCGTCCTTTGCGGTGGAGGGATGCAAAGCCGTAGTGTCGAATGACTCAATATACTCAACTTTTAGGTACAATATCGCGGAATTAGAAAACAAGGAACTCGATATAATTCTGATGAGAGGCTTTAATGGACACATTGGTAGTAGGGAAGAAGGCATCCAGGACGGGGAATGAGAAAGACAACAGGAAGAGAAGAAGGTTGTTGGATTTAACAAGTGAGCTCAGCCTGAAGAGTACGAACAGGGATGCGAGGTGTAAGGGGAAATGGACCTGGGAGAGGAGCGACAGAAGAACAATAATCGACTATATTCTCACAGATATCGATTTATAGAGCGAGGTGATAGAGGTAGAAAAGGGCGATTGGGGGGGGGGGGGGGGGAAGCGGAGTGGGGAGTCTGTAGGATAGTGATCACAACATAAAACGATTACAGTTACGGTCAGGGGCAAAAACTCAGTAAGAAGCAATGAGATTTGGGAACTAAGAAAAGATGCTGACTGGGCGAAGTTTGTGGAAAGACTGAAACCAAAGCTTGTGAATGTACACAGGGAAATGGCAGATGCCATAGTTGGGAGCCTAGAGGAGGTAGGGAAGGAAACTATGGGAAAGATTAGGGTGCCAACACGGGAAACTGGGTTCAGAGTGAATGGCGAAATAAAAAAGGGCCATAAAGGTAAATAAGTCAAATGTGCTGCGTACAGGAGGAGTAGAAAACCCAAGGGGTGGAAAGCAACGGGCCAGGGTAGCAAAAGAAGAATGCCAACAAACTCGAAATAAAGTAAATAAGATCAAAGACGAAAACTGGAGAGAGAGAAACTGCAATCTTATTAGGACGATAAAAATGACAGGGAGAGCGAGTTCAAACGTATTTTGGAAATGAGTTAACCCCTTTCCTAATATGAAAAGCAGACGACACTTTGCAAACAAAATTATTCAATAACTAATGTTTTTCATTTTTTGCCTAAAAAACATAGCTTATGATCCCTCATTGGAACGAGCTCAACGAACTCGTTCTAATGAGGGGTCAAAAGCTACGTTTTTGAGGCACAAAATGAAAAAATAACGAAAATAGAATGACAATTTTTGTGAAAAGTGCTGGCCGGTTTTGGCCGTTACGTTGGGTAAAGGGTTAATAAAAGAAACAAAGAAAGTAATTTTTATCCCGTCAGAACTAATCAGGCACTGGGTAAAAATAAGCGATAAGCGATGGGCCGGGCGAACCCACGGGACTGCCATAACGAAGTCGAGGAAAATTTATCGAACTTCGTGTGCAGCGAAATAAAAGCCGAGGAGGTATGAAAAGTGGTCTCAAAATTAACGAATGGAAAAGCGGGAGTGATGGATGAAATTCCCATCGAGTTCCAAAAAATGGGGAGAGGAGCTCCGTAAAAGCCAAACGACCATATTCAATTTAGCCATAGAAAAACAAGAAGTTGCAAAGGAGTGGATTGAAAGCAAGGTTACATTTATTCACAAAAGGGGGAAAAGGACTTATTGGATAATTATCGGGGCATCTCTGTCAGTAGCAATATTGGAAAAGTTTTCTGTAAAGGATGTGATCGAAGAGAAGGCTTTCTGGGAGAGATCCAGAATGGCTTCAGGAAGGGAAGGAGAGTCACTGACTATTTTATCTCTCTGTCCTAAATGAGAGAACTGCGAAAGCTAAAAAAAAGACGTTTATGGCCTTTCTGGGTGTGAAAAAGGCATATGATAAAGAGGAGAGGAGGCTATGTGGCGAAAGCTTGGGGCCTTTGGCCTGGGACGTGACATTCTGGTACTTCTTAAAGCATTATATAAAGATGTACAAAGGGAACTCAGCCTGAGTAATATAACAATAAAACGTGTTCCTATGGAGATAGGCCAAAAGCAGAGTGCATCCTTTCGCGTAATTTATTTGCACTGTACATCAAAGATGTAGGAGATGACCTGCACAGCGACGAAGGGGTAGCAGTTGCGGACCTGAAGATTTTTCGCAGATGATATGGTAATAGTGTCAGAAAGCGAAGAGAGGCTGGCGAAAATGCTGGCAATTGTCGGGAGATATGAGAACAAATGGAGACTCGAACTAAATGAAAGCCAACGCAAAGTTATACCCGTTGGTCGCAAAGTGGTACCTACTCGAAGGTGGAGAAAGGAGACTCCTGTATTCCGGAAGGTAACAACAGCAAACTTATTAGTGGGGGGAGGGGGGGGGGGGGGGACAGGTGACCACGGATATTTTTTTTTTTTTTTTTTTGGGGGGGGGGGGGGGATATAAACATTACCGGAAGAGGCATCTACAGAAACCACACGAATACACACACTATCTGTGAAAAGGAAACGAATCCTTCAGCAAGTGAAACTTATAGGGTGTACTGCTGCAGCACTAGAAGCAATCAGGGGTGAGCTTGGGTGGATGAGGACCAAGGACAGGATAGACTTGATAAAACTTTGTTTTCTTAACTATTTGATAAATCTCCGCCGATGGTACGAGGGGATGTCAAAAAGTTTTGAGCCTAACATAAATAAAATTGGAATATCGTTACAGAACATATTTATTTTTCAACATAGTCCCCTTGTAATTTATACACTTGTTCCACCTGGTCTGTCAGTCGTTGATGCCGCGTCTGTAGAAGTTTATATCTTGGTCCTGTAGCCAAGCCTCGACAGCAGCAGTAAGTTCCTCATCATCTTGAAATCTTTGACCACTTAAGAGTTTCTTCGAAGTGGGAAAGAGATGGTAGTCACTTTGACCACATAAGTGCGTCTTCAAATTTGGAAAGAGATGGTAGTCACTTAGTGACTACCATCTCTTTCCAAATTTGAAGAAACACTTACGTGGTCAAAGATTTCAAGATGATGAGGAACGTACTGCTGCTGTGGAGGCTTGGCTACAGGACCAAGATATAGACTTCAACAGACGCGGCATCAATGACTGGCAGACCAAGTGGAACAAGTGTACTGAATTACAAGGGGACTGTGTTGAAAAACAAATATGTTCTGTACCGATATTCCAGCTTTATTTATGTTAGGCTCAAAACTTTTTAACATCCCCTTGTATAAACTAATGTTTCAGAATATGTGGAATTCAAACACAAAAGCAGGGTGGGTGGATCAAATGAGGGAGTTAATAGAGAAGTATTCAATGGGAATCTCGGACTTAGAAGTGGACACAACCCAAGGTAAACAAATCGTCACTGAGAGAGAGTCATGGGGGGGGGGGGGGGGGGGTTGTAACCTGGATTGACGAGAGATAATAAGAGAAGAG
Source organism: Pictodentalium vernedei (assembly GCA_031216915.1). Classification (NCBI taxonomy): domain Eukaryota; kingdom Metazoa; phylum Mollusca; class Scaphopoda; order Dentaliida; family Dentaliidae; genus Pictodentalium; species Pictodentalium vernedei. The sequence continues at coordinate 661,455,168 of CM062296.1, forward strand.
AAAAAGAGAAGCCAGGTTTTGAAGAGTACCTTGCTGGCACCTTCGGGGTTACTGCTGTTGATGGTGATGTCGCGATCGGTGGAGCTAAATGGAAAATTGAAAAGACAACGAAAAGGAATGTCAAATGTGTGGTGTGGAAACCCTGGAACACTTTCTATTAGAATGTCCAAAATACCTGTCTAACAGAATAAGATTCACTGATGATAATTTTTATTGCCTGGTAAATGCATGCGTGGACATTCTCTGCCCACGAGTGGATTACGACCTGCCCACGGCGACTGTACCGATACTGTATTTTTTTGAGCGATTCGTTTATCATTTGATCGGAATCACAGAAGACGAGCTTGAAGGCAAGCTGAAGTGAATGCAAACATTCATATAATTTTTATGGCAAACTGCTGGGAAAATCGTATTCACACACCTATTGCCACTTGGTATGTGATCTTCAATAAATTCACTCTTATTTCCCAAGCTTATACAGATGTGTACGAAACGTGTTGAGATTTTAGTTAAAATGGGGAAATATTCATCTCTTGACATTACAAAAACGTTTGATAGACATGTCTAAATGAGGAAATAATTATTTTCATCGATTTACTCCGCCTCAAAAATGAAAACTATTCATTGTTTCATTTCACAGACATCAGAGATCTGCATGTCTTGACATGGCAAATTGATTCACTTACAAGTAAACGCACAAAACTGTAGACAATAAGAGCTTGTCTCCTGCATTATACAGTTCAGAATTTCGATCCGAAAATAGAAACCATTATTTGGCAAATTTATGATTTTCCGTGTTAGGCAAAAGAAAATAAATCTTTTGATTCCCAGGCAACAGCGCACTCGTCTTTTCGGCCCGCGTTCGTCATATTTATTTTGGAGGTAAAATTCAAAATGTATAAAACTATTATAGTTTGTGATTTTAGCGGTATCACATCGCGATTTGCAATGTAATATATCATATACATTGATTTATTATTTATTTATTAGAGTGAATCCCACCTGCGGCAACCGCGTTGTGTCCTTGGGCAAGACACTTCACCCCCATTGCCCACGTGGGGGCACGGTGACGCTGTGTACTAAGTCGTACTGCACGTAGATGGTGCACATGTCATCAACCGATGCTAACCCTGTTTGTGTGGAGTTAGTATGTTGGGGAGCTGACAGTTGCTCGCCGTTGCTCGGTGGTTCTCGCCGGGTACTCCGGCTTCCTTCAACCGTAAAACTGTTGTGGTCATGATTAGCCATTGTGCAGAAATATGTAACCTTAAAACACCAATAAATAAATAAATAAATTTATTAGGGTTTAACGACACATTAACAGCAAGGGTATTATCATGTCGGAGAGAGTTTGACGGGTGGAGGAAGCCGAAGTACCCGGAGAGAACCACCGAGCAACGACGAGCAGCTTTCAGCTCTCCAACATCGTAACTCTGAACTCTACACCGCGGCACAGGCAGGGTTAGATTGGTTGAAGACAGGCGCACCATCGACGTGCAGTACGCCTTAGTACACAGCGTTATGGTGCCCCCATGTAGGCAATCGGTGTTAAGTGCCTTGCCCAAGGACACAGCGCGGGAGCAACGAATCAGTCGCTGAATCGGATACATTGATACAGTATTGTTATTTTCTTCTCGAAATGCGACACGATTCTCATTTGTATGTACAAAATAAATATTTATTCAACTGGCTGAGACCTAGATTAGTTTTGGTGATTTGAATTTGTTCATCAAAAAAATGTTATTACAAATTATTGGAGAGTGCCAACAGGCACACTCCAATAATTTGTAATAGAACAAATTTCTATAAACAAACTATTATTTGCGTTTTACTGAATACGAAACATGGATAAGGAAAATGTTGCCTTTTGCACTGGTACCCTCATTTTTTTCGGAAAGCCACAGTGTGTCCAGCACTCAACCAGTTAAAAAACTCCTTATTATTTTTTATCTCCATTTTAGTTGTTGATTTTGGGTTGTATGATCACCGTTACAACAAAACGTGAACTCAACCTGAAAGCTCTAGTATTTAATTTTAGGCTCTCACAACTGGATTTTAGGCATCAGCGGCCATTCCATAAAGAATAAAAAATAAAAATAAAAACCGCCCTCCCGCATTCGTTTAAAAAAAAAATTGCTTCAGAATCAATTGTTTAATTTTGTTTGGCCTTACCAAAATAGTTATTTAACACGGGTCACTTAAAAGTACATAGCCTACTCGAGTAATGTGTTTTTTCATTAAAAGAAGGTTTCGATGATAATGCGTGAAAATCTGGTAATCAAGCTTCAGAGTTTTTGGCAAGGTTTTTAAGCAGACAGACTGACACGTTTTTGGACTACTAAATTATAAAGGAACAAACTTGCTCCAAGACAGGTAGACATTGTCACATTGACTCACATCAATTATGTGAGACAGAGTAAAACATGCAAGTTACTTGCTGACATACCTGTTTACATGCATGATCATCATACTCTATCAGTATCTGGAAATGGTCATTCTTAACCCTTTACCCATTGCGGGTAGTAGACGATACTTGAAAATTAAATTCATGAATGACTAAAATTTTTCAATTCTTGTCTAAAACACATAGCTTATGACCCCTCATTTGAACGAGCTCAACGAGCTCGTTCCAATGAGTGGTCATAAGCTATGTTTTTGAGACAAAAATTGAAAACCTAATAAATTTGAATGGAGATTTTTGTATATAGGCCAATTCGGTTTTGTTTGTTACGTTGGGTAAAATGTTATTGCTGTAAATCATCAACTGTATGGAAATTATTCAGATATCTATTTGGACAAGTGATTAATCGGTTAACCAAGGTTAATCCACGTGATTAATCGATCAAGAAAAACCCTTAACCGTTTCAGCTCTACATACACGTTCCAGAAAAAAAACAACTCATAAACTGAATCATCATAGACGGATAGAATTAATTTCTTCACGCTCTCCGATTATCTTCAGCGACGATTAAGAATCAGATTTGATGATCTTCAAAACCCACTTCCAGAAAACATGGAAATTATATAATAAATTACACATGCTGTTTTGTCTAAAATTTTCATTTGGAAATTGACTGATTTATTAACCCAGACTGACAAAGGTATGTAATATTATCAAGATAAATGGATGAAACTACAGATAAAAGACAGGATTCGGCAGGAAGCTTAGAGCTTATTTTGAGTTGTCTCCCAAAATAAACAAATTGTAATTGAAATATTTGGTCACAGACTGCGTCTCCCTAAATAAACAAATTACTTCTGTAATTGAAATATTTGGTCAAAGGCTGCAAGTAATATTGTTCAAGTAATACTGTTTAACCCTTTACCTAACACGAAAAGGAGACGACACTTGCGAACAAAATTATTGAATATCTATTGTTTTTATTTTTCACGTCCAAAACATAGCTCAAGGCCCCTCACTGGAACGAGCTCAACGAACGCATTCCAATGAAGGGTCGTAAGCTATGATTTTGAGGCAAGAAATGAAAAAAATAATGAAAACTGAATGGCATTTTTTGTGAATAGCATTGGTCGATTTTGACCGTTACGTTGGGTAAAGGGTTAAACTTTTGCATATAGATGAAAGAAATAGAAGATGGAACAGGAAAGAGATGACCGAGAGAGAGAGACGGGGGGGGGGGGGGGGGTGGGAGGGGAGCGAGGCAGAGCGTGAAGGGGAAAACAACTTGAATACAAAGCGTTCCATGTGAAATAATACAACGTGTTCAAGCGCTGCATGTGTGTCTTTTGTTTGTTAACGGGATTTATCAACTACAGCTGTGCCCCTTTGGACACAACGTAGATCTCACGTAACACACATCCTTGATGCAACGTTGATACGGCACCAACAGTCATAAGCTACGTTGCTGTAGCATCACAACAAGGGTAATTGTGACCCGTAAAGGCACCAAAACATCGCGCCTAGACAACGTGCTAGCTGGGGTTTAACTCAGAATTTTGCCAAAAGCATAACCACAGTTAACGACACGCGTTAAAGAAGAATAGCACCCACCGCATCTGTTGTCTGGTCTGATAGGCAATGGAGACAAGACCTGGACCATGACTTAAGGCCATGCAGAAGCAATGAGTAAAATTAATCAAGCATCAGTAGATTACAGGACCGTTGGAGTTTAGTTGAAGCGTCCACTCAATAAGATATAGTCTTGTACTGCTATGAAAACTTGGGAGTTTCCGACCCAAAGAGAAGCGTAGAGAGATCAAAGGTAAACGGAAGGCCATAAATGCTGGAATTATGATCTTCAAAATACATTGGACAATGCAACAAGAAATGTTCTGTTATTTCGTGCCTACCACACTGATAGAGGGGAGAGGTTTAGAAATGGTTATTGTATAAGTGTGCGTGAATACGACCACAACGCAACTTTAATGTAATGGGTGTGGAACCTTGTTTGAAATGTATGGAGGTGTAAACCGATGATATACGTTGAAGAATTGGAGAAGCTTATGCTTCGGGAGTCTTTCAGGGAGAGTGTCCCTGCATGTTTCTTGTACTGACTTACCATAGCCCCTAGTCACAAGAAGAAACAAATCCTGGAACGTTTATAGCTTAGCCCATAAAAATAAAGCTTTCCAATTTAGCCTGTTCAACCGAAATATGCAATTTTGTCTGTGAAAAATATTAAAATACATTTTGCTTCTGTTTGTAGGGACTGTGATAGTTTGTAGAATCTTGAGATATTTGTCGAGGTTGCCGATATATATATAGTCCATTGTGGCTCAGTGCATAGATACCGGCACTCGATGTGAGGGGCTATGTACGCCACATTCCACAAAACGCTTTGTCGGAAAATTGCAGACCCGTCGAAATTTGTTTAGACATATGGCATTCTAAGTATTATTAAAACGCACAGAGGTAATTATTTATCGCGAGTTAGACACAAGAAGGCTGCGTCATTCAAAAATATATTTTCAAGAAGTTCATGTTTTGTGAGGATACACTCTCGCATAAGACGGGGCTCAATCTCACGAACTATCTGTCAGAAATTAACAATGCAACGCATCGTTTCGTGCCACTTACAGTGCGCGGTGATATTGTCCATCACTAATTTCTGTGGGACATTTTATGGCCTACGTCACTGTTTGTAGTGTGCTCGTCAGCAGCCCATTTGCTCTTTTACGCCAGAAATATTGCATACCATTTTAAAAAAATATTTAAAGAACTAAAGACGTCTGATATTTAAAGAACTGAAGACGGCTGGTACAAAAAATTGAAATTCAAATGTTATTTTTTCCAATTTTGCCTCCAAAACATAGCTACTGACGACTCTTTGGAACGAGCTCCAGAGCTCGTTCCAATAAGCTATTATCTGGAAGTTTAAATGAATGTTTTTAGTTATTCCTCAATCCCTTTGTAAGTTTCGTCTCCGAGTCGTATTGGATAAAGGGTTAACAGATAGATGACTGTGCCATAATATGTTTTCTCTTCAATTCACGCCTCGATTTATGTAGACCAGAAAAAAGATGAGTCTTAAAAAAAAATTCATCTCAACGTTCGCATTCTAGATACTTTGTTGGCAGATTTATTATTTGACAATATCCAAAGATTATTGTTAGTTTTTGGCAACTTTCAGTAGTTAACCCTTTACCCAACGTAACCGTCAAAACCGGCCAGCGCAATTCTCAAAAATCGCCTATTAATTTTAATTATTTTTTCATTTTTTGTCTCAAAAACATAGGTTATGACCCCTCATTGGAACGAGCTCGTCGAGCTCGTTCCAATGAGGGGTCATAACCTATGTTTTTGAGACAAAAAATGAAAAAAAATAGTTATTCAAGAATTTTTTTTGCAAGTGTCGTCTGCTTTTCATGTTAGGTAAAGGGTTAAGATCCAAACATTAAATTAAATTCTCTCTTTTAGAGAGAATGCTGGCCGGGTGCCGGGTAGAAAAATCAGCTAATGTCTCAGGTTAGAGTTTCTGGAACAAATCCTCGGTCAGGAGTGATATTGTACATGGTGACCGAACACTAACTTTCAGCATCAATTCTCGTACTGTCATATCGGGATGAGACGAAGGGAGTCAAAATTATATTAATTGATTTAGCTCATGTAATTTCGAACTTGAAGTATTAAATGCCGAAACTGAGACTTGAGATGAAGAATTGTTATGACTCTCTCACATCGTGGGCAACGTCCACGAATAGTCCAGCGTATAAAATCCTCAAATAGAATAGTAAACTTTAATACAGACTAGTTTGTCAAAGATCAAATTTCTTATAATAATAATAACTCTTTGGCCAGCCGCTGATTTGTCGCGGTCCTCATAAGAGAAGGCCATCATTCCCCCTGCACCCCACCCCCTCTTCCCCTCCTCTCCTCCCAGCATTCAGATATAAACTGCTTAATAGTGTCCCTCACTTCCTCTTTTTCAATTTCTTCAATAAGCATTCCTACCCTCTCCCTCGTGTCCCCCTTCAGCCATCTATCCTTTGTTTCTTCACCCCACTTCTGCATTATTCTTCCAGTAAATTTTATTCTATGAGGTATATACTGTGGGCATTCCAAGAGAAAATGTTCCAGGGTCTCCACTACTCCAGAGTGGCACATTTGGCATCCCTTTTCTCCATCTCTCCCAATTTTTCCCCGAAGCTCCAGTGATCTTGATCTCAGTTTGAACAGCAGTGACCCTCCAAAGGTGCCATCTAGGTACTTCTCAAAAGCTGGTTTTTCTTTATATTGTAACCCCTGCAGTGATCTTTTCACGCTAACCCCTGCTCGCCAGTTTCGATTGCAATCTTCCATGACTCTCTCTTTGACAAACCTTTTGCCTTCTTTCATTCCTACTTCTATGTTTGTGACCTCTATAGAGTAATTGTCCATTAGTTCCCTCACCTGTTTTGACCACCCCGTATCTATATTAGAATTCCAAATGGTATCGAGCATCAATTTGCACCACCGGTTGTCAGGCAGGTTTCTCAAGTAGTTAAAGTAACACAGTTTTCCCAAATCTACCCTGTCCTTGATTTTCATCCACCCAAGCTCCCTCCTTACTGCTTCCAAAGCTGCAGCATTACTCGACCCTGTTATCCATCTGCCGGCATCATTCTGAGTACTTTCCAACTTCTTAATAACGGTTTGGATTAATGGAATCATTAACAAATGAAACTGAAGGCAAATGAGATGGCCTACAGGACGACAATTGAAAGCAACAAGGTGGTAAATACTTCATCTGTTTCAGCTGGGCAAAACTCTCTTCACCATGGATAAGGTTCACTTCATACCAATGCTAGAAGCATAAGCGTTTTCACCCTGGCCTACATGATTTCAGATATAACACACCATAATCGCGAAAGGGCCAAAGAGTTGCGGAATAGGGGAAAAAACACCATTTTCTCTTAATGTGAGACGAGGTATCATGCAAATCCACCATCATCCCCTAACAATTTGTAACGTTGGGTTTACACGGATCACAGAAAACACAGAGCAGAACCTATGATAACTGGATCACTGTTATCAAATGTAATTAACAGCCACACTGTTGAAGATAAGTCGCAAGTGAGGTAACTCGGTGGAACAGTGATTAGAGCACTGAAACTTGAACCGAAAGGTCGACGGTTCGATTATGACTAGCGGTAACTGCGTTGTATCCTTAGGGAAGACACTTGAACCAGATTGCTCACGTGAGGGCACCTTGGCGCTGTGTACTAGGAGTACTGCATACTGATTGTGAACTTTTCTTCGACTGCTGCTAATTTTGTTTGTGTGGGGTTAATAAATTGGACAGTTTGTCAGTTGTTCGCCCCTGTTCAGTGATTCTCTCTGGCTACCCTGGCCTCCTCCACCGTAGAACTGTCCGTCATTAAGTGGGCCCGTCGTTTGAAAGTGTCGTTAAACTTCAGTAAACAACGTTGCTAGGGGATTACATTCTCACTTTTTCGAACAATGATGATACCTGATTCTGACAACGGGACTTGGGGAGCATTCAAAGAGAACTTTTTAAAAAATCAAGATGTTAAAGATACATTTTGCGGGGACCATTCGCGTCTATTGGGCTGGTACTACAAGCTGCTTTATAAAAGAATTATGTTGTTCAATGGCGTTATGAGGTTACAGTACATCCGTCGTGGTGTGGTAGTAATCCACGCGTGGGCAGTGAAGTCCACGCACGCATTTACCAGGTATTTAAAATCATCAGCAGCAAAATTTTAATTAATGAAGCACCGGGTTGTACCCGGTGCTTCATTAATTAAATTTTTGATGATTATTCCTATATTTAATGTTTGTCACAAGATGTGACTTTGTTTAACATATAATGTACTGAATGTTGGGGGTCCATGTCCTTTCCGAGGTGCACTTTCTGTGTGCTTGTGTTTCCCATGAAACGAAGCTCATGTAAAATTTATAAAATTTAATTAAACTACTGACTAACCTGAAGGGAATTAATATGTTGAATGATGCAATAAACAAAACAACTCACAAAAATTCATAGAACTCACATTTCTCGTTTGAATTAAGTCCTAAAAGAAAAATTTAAAGGCCTTTTTCACTTGTCGAATCTTCGCTGCCAGTTGATGGGTGTGATGATCCGATTTTGTTCCGTATGCGGCAAAATATGAAGAGTGACTGATATTCCTGATCTTCCTTGTTTGTTAAGTGGGAACAGTACTTCGCACTTTCTAAAAGCACTGCACACTGACTACAATGTTCTGTAGCTCAAGGAGCTCATTTCCTAAAAGCACTGCATGACTTACTACAATGTTCTGTAGGTTCAAAGAGCTTGGTTAGTTCTTTACACAAACTGATGTTGTGTGATATTGACGATGATGTTGAGCTTCACTGGCTATACGACGTAATGTAGATGAAATGTCTCGTCTACTTGTTGCACAAGACGGTGACTTTTATCATTATTGTTGATACTCCACTGCCGAGTGAGAAATCTATTTCAAACAGGGCGCTTGTACAGCGTCCATACCGCTGCTCATATTATTTCGCTATTTAATTGTCTGTTGTGGGCAGTAAAGGAATAAATAATGGAATTCAATTGAATCTTCGGAGTTTGTATCCCGTGCTGACCCATTCGGTAATGTACATGTGTGACAAAAGTGTGGAAATTATCAAACTGCGTTGTCAAATTTCGAAAATTTTAGTTTTCATTCGCGAGTTGCGCGATTCTAGAATCCACAGTTCCGTTTTGGGAAAATGTTTTGTTTACCCTTGCCGACCGATTCAAAATCTGTCTTCTGCTCATATCAATAATCCAAGTTAGCCGTGTTTTGGAAGAAGAAAATGTTTTTTTTAAAAACTACATGGTATTTTTTTTTCTATATAACGCTGGTTGGTAGGGCTGCTACATTGGTAATAGATTAACAAATCGGACAGATGTTTTTCTTGATGGGTGTTCGATATAATATAAGGATTAGTGCGGGAACTACACCACCTCACTGGGCACTATATGGGCGTAGTCAACTCCAAGCCATGCACTATTCCTTAAATATTGCATCTGCGGAAATATTGCTCACGCTGACTGACCTGTCAACCGAGGCCGTACAGTATGTTTATTACTCCCCTTCACGGGAGATCTTATTGGGATATTGGTTTTACGTTTAGTATACACGAGGTGCACACCATGCGCCAATTTCTCCACGTTACTTTGTCATGGAATCTATTTTAAATCATAGCACCCTGTCATTAAAGACCCGGTTTGTCAGTCTCCTAAGTTTTCAACCATTTGTATCGCGTTTGAATCGACCTTTGTCAAACAAGATATAATGGATAAATTTTTCGTCTCATATTAAACAAACCATCATCAAACAAGATACTGATGCAATTCTGACCGACTTCAGGGATCTATAGATTTTGTTCCAATTTAGCCTTGCTAGTTTATGTCAATAAAGGTTCCCTATTCTCACTCCTAGACAAACGTGTATTGCACTAGAAAGGTGTTATATATTGATATTTACATTGGTGAAAGTCCAAATCAGTCGTTGCTAATCACCCTTAACTCGTCAAAGCCTGACAATTAAGAGTGAACTTATCGAAAGCCACACGCTGTTCAAGACTTAAGGCCTGACAGGCGTTTCTAGGCAAGTGCCGGTGTGACAGGAATGGAAGTCCGTAGGGACGTTTGTCCCTCTGGACTATTATTCCGCGGAATATAGTCCTAGGTCTAACATTTCTAGGTATAGTAGTCCGGCGGACTACTATTCCTAGAAATGGTAGACCTAGGACTATAATTCCGCGGAATAATAGTCCAGAGGGACTAATTTTCCTACGGACTTCCATTCCTGTCACACCGGCTCTCCGTTCAAGCAGATAGAACTTGACTTGAAACACTTGCTGAGATTTTCTCCAATCTCTGCCCACTTTTATCTAAACCGTCAGTCCAGAATGTCTGATGTTTAATTTAAACAATATTTATTTGAATAGAAAATGCTATGTTACATGCAAACAATAAATAACACACATATTCAACGAACAAAGGTAATGTACAACACAGAACACAACAATACATAACTTAAGAGGTTGTTTGATAGGGGATTCGACATAAAGCTTCGAGCTTATATTAGTCGGCTCCCCAGATTCACACACTTACGCTGTATTCCATGTGGCAGTGGTTAGCTGTGTGTATCGTCACCCAATGACCCAGTATTCAGTGACCGAAATATTTAGATCCACTAACATTCCATCACCGGCGGCAGTCACCCACAGACAGGTTTCAGCACTGCCTCGTCCGCCCTAAGTCAAAACCAACATGATGGCCAAACAGCAGCTGGCGAGGAATATTGGGATTGGCTAATTGGCCCTCGGTTCCGAGGTGACGATAGCTGTTGTTAGTTTAACAGTTCCGGTGAGAATTAAGGAAGAAGAAGAGAAGAGAAAAGGCAAGCAAGAAATAGCAGAAACAAAAAGAAGACAGAAAATAGTGGGTAAGTCGACCTGAACACGTGCACACGTAACTTGAAAAAAAATATTGAAACAGTGTCAGATGCGGCCAGTCATACCTAAATTGGGAAATCAATGTCTGATGTTTTACATGATAGCGAGTAGTCTGGACGCCATATCAGGGTTTGAAGTGTTAATGACCAGTCATGAATCAGCTCTTCTGTTATAAGGTCTGAGTTTGTTCCAACCTCCGATATGTGTTACCAGGATTTTTCTATGTCATACATTGTCAAAAAACCCACGTAAATTCTTCGAGTTCATAGAAAATGAACAGCCATGCAATCTATATGCTAATTGTGTTCTTGTGTGGCTCCTCACAAGTCTTGAAAAATCCTATTTGGCTGTACTTGGAATCAGACATGCTTCAATCTCCCGCTAGAAGTGCTTTTTCTCACCCCACGCGATGGATAACTAAACTAATCTCCACTTTTTGTGATTCACGCTTGTAACACAATATGCAGATATGCTGAAAACGGAACGCTGATTGAGGCAGCGTTGGAAGCAGTTTCGCATAGGTCCACAGTAACCCAGCATCCTTGCTGCACAACTTTTGTTTGTTTCTCTAGTTCAAAAGCCAGAGGCGTACTGCCCCACCGAATTACCCGGGAATTTCGAGTGTGCTCATCATCAGGTTAGAGACCCCTATAACATAGCGAGATGAAGTTAAGCAGAAAGATAATACATTTAGGGTCCTCATTTCAAACGCCAAGAATGTACATAAAAAATATTGCAATGAGTATAACAACTCATCCCCTGAGTTCCAATGTGTTCTATGTGCCTACTGGCACATAGAACACATTGGTACTCAGGGGACGGACTGTCGATATCCTATTCTGTTGGCTTTTTCTTTGACGTTCTCCATCACACGAAGGCACCTCAAACAGAAAAGGATATTGAATCTGAGATTATGTCAGAATTGTGAACCCAATACTATCGGATGCATGTGGACGAGTTTGTGACCAAAGAAACGAAGACCTTTTACTCTTACGCCTCTCACAGTCGTTCTTCATGGAAGATATTATTGACCTGTCCTCCATTCTTATCAAAATAAATGCGTTCAGTGTATTTCATCAGATGTTTTTCTTATAGTGAGCGAAGACAAACCCTTTTGAAGATTACTCTTTCGGCACCATAACAGACCTTCATTGTATACCATGAAACATTCAAGAAATCCATAGGAGTTGTTGGGTACGCTTAAATCTAATCTCATTTACTGGACCCCCGCTACCATCTCACAAACAGCGCTGTTGCAATAATGTAGTGGGTGGAGTGGTAGCGCTTGCGAGAGGCTATGTGACTCGTTACAGTGTTTCGTAAAATTAATTGTTTGCTCATTTTGTTGTACTACCACGACCATAATTACCAATATCAATGTGACACTGGTTACTGTGGAGCGAAGGGCTGTCAAAACAATTCGTCGCCAGAGTGCTAGAATGTTATATGTCTCATAGGGGACATAGAACATTCTAGCACTCAGGCGACGAATTGTGTTGAGTGTTATCGCCAGGGATTCAAATTGCAATTGGGGTGCACGATTTGTAGAAAATTCTGGTGAAATTTCGCTTCTATTTAAAAATAGTCCGTCAACGATTTCCGTTCCACACAGGTGTGCGGAACGGATTTTCATTTTCCGCATGGTTTAGTGTTGCTGTAGATGGGGATTTCATAGAATAGGCGTGTAATAAACTATCTTACCCAATAGGACGGCCCTCCGTCCCTATAAGTTTGGAACTATATGGTTGAATCTATACGTTTGGACCTGCAGGACTTGCTCCATAGTGACAAATCTCTCAAATGTCAGGCAAAAAATTCAAAATACCATTTGCTTTTTTTTCCTTGTACTTCACAAAACAAGAAGAAAAAGACGAAACAAACTTATCGGTATGTGTTGTGATCGACTTCTCAGTGACAAGTGTGTTTTTTCTGTATAGCAAATAGCTTTGGTCGTATGATTAAGCATGAAACTAATCAGTTTTGTAGTATTCAGTTTCGTAGTGATAATAAGGCTATTCACGCTATCCCAAATGATAAAATCTACAAAAGTTAAAAGATAGGATGTTTATGGCGTTTCTGGACGTTAATGAGCCATACGGCAGAGTATGGAGGGAAGGTATGTGGCGCAAGCTTGAGGCCTTGGGCCTGCAATGTAAGTTTGTTGAATTCTGAGAGCATTATATAAAGATGTATATATAGACAATAAACATATAGTGTGTTTTTATATCTGTGTTATACAACGAGTTGAAATATGGTTTATTTTTTCGAGGCTATAAAAAAAATAAAATAAACCATATTTCAACGAGTTGTATAACACAGATATAAAAACACACTATATGTTTATTGTTTTTATCTGATAACAAACAGACACCCGTCTCGTGCGTCTATCCGACTTATATATGCTTCCCACGGGCCTCCAAAGAAAACCAGTCTACGAGACAAAAGAAATAGGACAAGACGCATAGAGTTGTGTCCCTTACATTACAAAATCGATGACGGCGATTGTAAAGTGCGATTGCACTTCTTGCATCATGTAACTGCGCTGGAACAAAATAAATTTCAACTATTTTATTAACAGTAACAAAACGGTGTTTCAGTAGAGTTATTCTTTTTTTGACATAGTTCCAGTTTTCTTCCGTGTTTTATGCTGTAGTCCCAATATAACAAATAATTTTGCGTTTGTTTACAATTTTTACGAAGTGTTTTTTTTTTCAGGTAGAGCAGACGAACTTTTAATTAGCGCAGTTCCGCGAGTACTTTTGATCGAGGCCGTGACTATAAATAGTTCGCAGTCGCCGCATACTAATTACTATTAACATTCAAGTAATTTCTACAATGTTTTGAAGCAAAATTTTAGGTTGCCTTTATTGAAGCAAAATAAATAAGAAATGACACCATCAGAGGATTTTGACAAAGTGCAATAAGCGTACAATTAAAACCTGCCATGTGATATAACGATGTTTCATGAATGAATGAATGAAAATGGAATTGAAAGAGGTCAGAGGTCGTTCGCATAAATTATAATTATATACAACACCCGTTGTATATACTTCAAGTATATACAACGGTTGTTATACTCTATGGTTATCAGATAAAAAGATGTATAAAGTGAACTTAGTCTGGGTGACATAACAACAAAACGAGTACCTATGGGGATATGCCTAAAGCTTTTTTGCATTGTACATCAAGGATTTAGGAGATGAATTCCTGCATAGCGACGGATATGTAGCAGTCCTGAAGATCCCAGGTTTATTTTTCGCAGATGATATGGTACTAGTGTCAGAAAGTGAAGAGGGGCTTGAGGAAATGCAGGCAATTGGTGAAGATGTCGGAACAATTGGAGACTCGAACTAAATGAAAATAAAAGCAACTGTTAGTATTTTCGAAATATGAGCTTTACAGAAAAAGATTCCTGTAATAGGGCGGTGGGATAGAAGAATGAAGGAATGTGGAAATGGAGTGACACAAAACAGAAGTTTAATATATTTATCGGAGAGATTGGGAAGACTGGGGTTCGGGATCTTATCAAACAGTTCGTTTCTGAGTGTTGGATGAAGACGTGTGTTTAGAGGGAGATGTCTATGAGTGTGGGGTTAATCAAGCCCACCCCCCCCCCCTTCACCCGAGAACAGGGAGAAATCAGCTGCCGGACAAACTGTTATTAATATTATTATTATTACTATAGACCAAACCTTTGTCCATTGCAACATTTACAGTAGAAATTCCCACATTTATCTATGTATCTGGGCCTATAAGCTTTGTCGTATAAATTTTGGTCTCTAGTGAGAGATACCAGTACTAGTGTTCTGGCATATATTTCCGTGAAGTGGGTAACAACTGTTTACATGTCAAGAATCTATGTTAGGGGTCCAGTTTTATAACTTTAGTTTGGTCTGTCTTCTGATGTCCTGTCCTGAGCTGGCCTTGCTCAGAAAACTCCGGGATATTTCTCTTTGAATGGCTTTGAATCTAGATATATCTGATTGATCCAAAAACTCTCGTTTTGACCACGGAAGGCATAATTAATTTTTCCGTCTATGAAAGGTCACATTGATCACTGAAGAACCATTAATTTCAACTATGTACCCAATTAAACCAGAACTAATAAATCTCTGGCTTCAATAATTGTTGTGAACATTTTCAAGATATGTTTTCGAGAAAAAAATAAATTATTTATTCTTATTAATCCCTCAACTTTAAGCTTCGTTTAGCAGGATCATTTCTGTTCGAGATATTTTTCTTCACAATCACCTCATAAATTGTTTGTTATCTGTTCTGGAATGAGAAACACATATTTGGAGAGGGCTCACCGATCCATTACGGAAAGGGTGTTATGCAAACCTGGAAATAAGCAATCTGTCATTTGAAGAATGAGGTTCCCAGAAGGTGAATGTGTTGATGCTATCCCATACAGTGGGCTCGAATCCCCAATTCTTCCTCTGGATACCTCTTTCTGCTAAGACCGGAGACCCTGATTCAGACTGAAGTTTAATGAGGGTAAAGTTAGTAATGCTACCCTGCACAGGGTAGCATCCCTAAATTCACCCTCTGGAGAGCTCATTCTGCAAATGACAGTCTGCTTACTTTAGGGTCGGTGTTATGTAACAACATGTCACCAGTTAAATTGAAGAAACTTGTAGATTAATCTGATTTATTCTGGGGCGACCAGATAGGGCATGGTACCGAAGCATTTAATTATCTTCCTTTTTCAAGCGTTATTCTTAACCTTTTATCTCACGCAACAACAGTATCGCCAACTCTATTCACAAAAACCTCCATTTAAAAAATAAAATGAAAAGTCTTAATTAATCAAGAAATAGTTTTGCAAGTGTTGTCTTCTTGTCGTGTTTGGTAAAGGATTCATAAGTGCTCTGTTACCATTGAAAAGAACACCGGATGTCTTTCCAACCCAAACAACAAGTTACTGCGATCAAATGACGTTAACATGGTCTGAGGTTTGCGGCTCGGAGCTTATGTTTAACCGAGACACAAAACCCAAAGCCCAAAACTTACATCTTGAAATGAACAAGGCAACTTCAATGAACAATACATCTTTAACCATAACAGATTTAGTAAATAAACCTCTCGTGTACCCCACGACGTCACTGGACAACAAAAAATCAATAACTCAGATAAAAGTCGAGGTTACTGATCTGAATTAAGATGGAGTAACATCGACTTTTTTTATAAGTGAGCTGTCTGTATACATTCATAGAATGATCACTGACCTCGAAAATACGAGTTTATGCCCTTTGACTCTCCTCCAATTGTTATCATCTTTTCAAATATTTCATTTTGGTGACGTCATATGGTAAAATATTCTATCGGAGCCGCAAACATAGAAAACATTAAGCGAGCTCTCTTCCATTCAGAGGGCGAAGATTCAGTCATATTATTAGTTCATTAACCCTTTCAACCCTGGTGGTACCTTCCATGTCAGATCAATGCCAGAAATTACAATTCATCATGTTCCTGGTCAGGAAAAACGACCCCTCGGGTTCAAAGGGTTAAAGAAATGCAATAAATGATCAGGGAGGGGGGGGGGGGTCGGCCCATCTAATCTGCTTATGAGCAAAAATAAATAAACACAGTTTCAAAACAAGGTAGATATTCGGCCATCCGGCATTTTTACCCACTCTGCCAACTCTACCGATAGTTTGACACATGCTGTCGGAAAACATCTTGATAAATCTTGATAGATCACCGCCGAGGCTTCCATTTAACCGGATGTGAATACAGGACAAAAAGCATTTCAATTCGTTTTTTTTTACAGGTTCCAATTTATACGATAAAATGGCTTATATCGGGATTTACGCCTCTATCTCTAGACATAAATATCTTGAAAAGTTAAGTTATTTTGAAAAGTTAAGTCATGGACGCTGATAATGGATTCAGATTGATGAAATATTTAGCAGTTAGCAGTTAACCTTGCCTCTAACCAAAACACAATTTTAGCCTGTGAAGAGTTATTCTGCAAGAGATGCTGATTTCTCTTTGAATACTATAACTTTTCATATGACTGAGGATAATTCGTGTGTAAATTATGCTCACTCCACCCCACCAGTTCATACGTGTCTATAATATAATACATATTCAACAGACTCCTTTCTGGTTTTTCTAGTAGATAACATCAGAATATCAAAACCTTACACCATCTTCCAAATATACAACCGAAACGTAGGGATCTGCGAATCACAAATTTTTTTTGGAATCGAATCACGAATCGAATCGTGTCTCTGATATCGACATCGAATCGAATCCCGAATCGAATCTTAAAAGACAAGTTATTTCATATTGCATCAAACGGAAGTTACGGAACACTGTAATGACCCTTACGCGACGGAGTGAACACCTTAAACACCAATAACTAAATATTCTCTGTATCACCGTCGATGAAACACTGTCGGTAGTTTTAGTTTTTGAAGGCCTAACTTGTTACTATTCACGTTCCTAAGAACGTGAATAGTAACAAGTTAAGCCTTCAAAAACCAAAACTATGGATAATGTTCTGGGCCAAATTCACACCTTACCTAACAATTAAACATTGTCAATTACTCAAATAAATAGGAATTGAGCCTACAGGAATGAATTTTCTAATGACAGTTTTAAATGTAACAAATTGAAGTTAGTACGAGAGATTCGAAAAAATCGAATCCTGAGACTGATTCGGGATCGATCTCGAAGCATACGTATGGTATCGATATCGAATCGAATCTCGAATATTCGCAGGACCCTACCGAAACGTCATAGTTTCAAAATGAATATAATTTGCTCATTATGGGGTTAAAAAGTCTAATACTCATGCGTTTATGCAAAAGCTGTGTATTACAGAATTGTAGTTTAAAAAACAATCAAAAAACTTTTATTTGTTTCGATTCCTTGTCAGCTCCATCTTCAATTGCAGGTCTGTGATATAACTACTGTTCTTCGCCAATTTAACCCTTCGAACCCTGGTGGTATCTTCCATATCTGTTCAATGGCAGCAGTTGGAAGAGTCCATATTTATTATTTGGGGAGAGACCAATTAATATTTTCAACGTGCAGCCTTAGGGCTACACGTTGAAAATATTGATTGGTCAACACCACGCATATTCCTTGTAGCCATCACCCTTAATGACATTTTAACGTAGCTTATGACCCGGCCGGAAAAACGGGCTCTGGTGTTCAAAGGGTTAAACCTTCTGCACACTGATGTCAAAATATCAGATTTCAAACGTCCATCCTGAGGAGTAATTTATTATTGATCCCCCTCCCCTATTAAGTAGTTGTGTTGTCTACTCATGGACTGCTAATGTTAACTGTGCGGAAAACTTTTATGCATACCATGTTGAAAAGGGAAAACTCTGTACGGGCTCTTTAACAATGCTTCAAATCTCTGTACAAAATGTAGGTCAGTTTAAAATATGAAATAAACTGAATAATCATATAATTTTCAGTGTGCAAAATTTGACGAGAACGCTCGTTTCGTTCGGTGGCGGTTACGCAAATTTAAATTTACGTGAACGGATGCCCGGTTAGTCAGAAGCTGAATCTTGAATGATAAAGTCTGAATAACTTTACTGGTAATTTGTTTCTCAGCCTCAAGATTTGTTCACACATTTTTGTCTTGTTACAATTTATGGGAGAGTGCCTATAGGCACTCTCCCATAAATTGTAACAAGGCAAATCGATGGAGATTAAGTAATTTTACTTCCAAGATAATAAGGACATCCACAAAATATATTAAACTTTAGGTACCTGCAGTTCAGCACTACCAGCCTTTCTTTTGTCTAGATTTGTGTGTATTTTAATCCCTCGCAATATATGAATATTTGCTAATGATAAAAAAGCAGTTTTCCAAGAATTTTTACTCAGACGTGCGTTCGGTTAGCCATCTCCAACCCACGTGAACGGTCAATCGGTTAGAGTCATTCTTGAAATTTTGCACACTGATTTTGATTTTTTGTTCATTTTGAATTTTTGATGAGTGCACGAAAACAATTATGCTAAACACTGGGTTTGACAAAGGAAATGCTACTTCATGCAAATTGCTTTCCATATTGTACCTTACCGGATGATTAACGCCCCACTTAACACAAATATACACATGCAAAAAATCTCTTGAGTTATTAAAAAATCAAAGGAGTGGATCACAGATCCACAAGTGGAATTATGAAATCTATTTTTAAAGACGTTACACTCATAATAACAGTGCCTGAAAACAAATAGAAAGTGCTATTTTTTATTATCAGTGACCTTGACCTTTAATCAAAGAATCTAAAAATCAAGAGGTTCTTCTTCCATGAGTGTACCAACCCTGTAAATTTGGTGGTTCTGCGTAATGAAGTACAAATTTGACTTTTACCAGGCTTTATTTTAAGAAACAGTCCTCTGACCTTTGAATATTCGACTGCAAATTACAACATCAATAAGATTCATTCTCTCCCACAGTGGTCCCCAACCTGTAAATCTGGCGAGCGTGTGACATATAAATCAAACGCATTGTCCCAACCCAATTTTCGACAAAAGGTTTTATAGTAACAGTCCTGTGAACTTTGACCTTGCGACTACCGTGCCTAAAATTGATACATCTTCGTTGTCCCTTTTTCAATTGCTTTCTGTAAGTTTGGTTGAGCTGTGATGAGCAGGACTGTATTTATCGTATAAAAAACCCCAATGTGCTATTATTAGAAGCAGCGACCGTGACCTTTGGTCGCTGAAGAATCGATGAATTTCTTTGTCTTCCATGTGCAATTAATTCTGGAAGTGTGGTTGGCCAGTTGTAAATAGAACTGAAGTTATCACCCAGAAACCAAAAAAATGTTATTTTTAGTAATGGTAAATCTTGACCTTTGGTATACAAACTTGAAAATAGAAAGGGTTATTCACCTTTTGTTTGTTTTGAATATTTTGGCCAATTCACCCAAGTTCCCCTACCTTTGGTATTCATGTGTGTGACCCCCATCACCAGCACCTACTTCTAGTGACCTTCTCCTGCGCTTAATTATCAGATGGACGAAATGTTTATTAGTAATCAATTTGCAACTAGTTACACGCTAACCTGTAAACTCATCTGCACTTGGAAACAAAGCTGTTATTGAGCCAATATTGATCTGGTTCCGTTGCACATTAAATACCTATAATTAGATTTTCTGTTTTGTTAACACGCATTCAACGACTTCGCCTATTTTCACTTCGGTAGTTTCCAGTTTTACGCATATTTGCAGAAACATTATATTGCAATAAGAGTAAAAAAGATGTTAACTGCACTAACGTGCTCTCATTCACTCACCTGTGCAACGTTTTATTTATTAGAAATGCACTAAGAAGATTTGTTTTTTTAACTACCGCTCACCAGTGCCACTCATTTCGTGCAGTATTACAACAGTTTCAATAGATCGGGTTATATACAAGGATATTTAAGAGCATGAGCTGGTACAGTACGGCCGCTGTGGGCTTGTCACTTTCCATGGGTAGGCAATATTTCCACGGACGCAATAATATTAGAGAGGGAGCGCGGTGGCTCAGTGGTAGACTGTTGGACTTCTATGCTAGAGATCCCGAGTTCGATCCCCGTCCGGGACGACCCGCGTTGTGTCCTTTGGCGAGGCACTTTATCCCGCTTGCCTACATGGGGGCACGATGACGCCGTGTACTAAGGCGTATTAAGTACGCACATCGATGGTGCACAGTCTTCACCCGCTGCAACCCTGCTTGAGCGGAGCTTGAACAGAGTTAGAATGCCTAGGAGCCGAGAGTTGCTCGTCGATGCTCGGTGGTTCTCTCCGGGTACTACGGCTTCCTCCACCCGTAAACCTGTCACGGTCACGATTAGCCATTGTGCATAAGTATGTGACATAAATACCAATAAATAAATAAATAATATTAGATTCCAAACACTAATTAGAGGAATAATTATCAAAAATTTAATTAATGAAGCACCGGGTACAACCCGGTGCTTCCTTAATTAAAATTTTGCTGATGATGATTTTTATTACATGGTAAACGCATGCGTAGACATCACTGCCCAAGCGTGGATTACGACCAGTCCACGGCAACAGTACTGTAGTATCAACAGAGAGTAACAATGTTTAAACATTGCCGTGAGATGTACACTAAATGTAGTGGCAGCCAGCTGCCAGTACCTCTACTGCAAAATTTATGGTAATATTTACTACTGCTTAAAGTTTAATCACACGCAATACTAAGAGAGTAGTATACTCATATGCAGTGTAGCACTTTTTCCAAATGAACCCATTAAACCCTTCAGTCCCCGCCTTTGCAAAATTACATTGTCCATTTCGAAAATTGGCTTGTTTAGAAAAGTCAATTGTATAGGTAAACAATGTCATATCTGCAACTTGAAGCCATACGAATGCAGGCAGAAAATAATAATTGGGGTACTATCAATGATAACTCCACAGTTTTGTGTTGTAATGAAGATAACCCAAGTATCACTTTCTCAATTTTTTTCAAAGTCGAACGATAAAAAGTATGCACTGACAAAAACAGTTTAACAGTTTAATGGGCATTTTTTTATGGCAAACATTTATCGTTAGAACTCTGTTGCCAGAACTATCACCGTTTGTGTGACGGACGTGTTCAGAATGAAGAGATAAGTCGCATGTACTTGTCACACCTTACATTTTTATATTCGACCTCACGTGGAGAAAAACCTAACGACGTCTTTGACATCAAAACACTGCACGAAAGAACATTGTGACACGAACCGTTTTAACCGCCTTACCAAACGCGAGGAACAGACACATGCAAAATATTTTTGAGGGCTAGATTATCTTTGGTGGTCTGAATTTGTTCATCAAAAAACGTTTTAGTACAAATTATTGGAGAGTTCCCAAAGGCACTCTCCAATAATTTGTAATTGAACAAATTCGTATAAACAAAATATTATTTGCGTTTGACTGAATATGGAACACGAGCGAGGAAAATGGCTTTTGCACTCGTACCCTCATTTTTTGAAAGCCCTGATAGTGCCTTCTAGCACTCAAACAGTTAATAACCAAAAAAACCTAAAAAAACAAGTTGCCTTCAATACCCAGCTTATGACCCTCCTTATTGGAACGAGGTCATTCGAGGTCACGGATCAAAGCTATATATTTTCGAGCAAAGCATTCAACAGAAAAAATAAAATTTAAATGGCGATTTTTGTGAATGGAGCTGGACGTTATTCATTTTCCTTCTTAGACAAAGGTTAACGCACACGCGAGTCCCATACGAAGCTCTGGTAAAACGCGTTTACCAGTGATGCTGAAGCATTTCACGTTACTCTGAATGTCGGAGTTACGTATCTGTTTCAGAAGGAGTCCTTAGTCCGATCTGTGAACCATACAATAATCGAAAAAGGAAACATTTAAACTGGACCCTGTTTGGGAGAATGTCTGTCAGCCAGGGTACCGGAGCGGATGTTAGGCGGCGGGAAGGGGGTGGTGGAAGTTAAGAAAAAAAGATTATCGTGAGCTCTTGCCACCACTTAATGCCCAGCATCCGTAAGACTTACGTCATCTGTTAGCTTGTATATCAGTCTTTCTTTTCAGAACCATTGGTCGGTCCAAACTCAACGAAACTGGGCACAAATTATCTTTTGGAGATTCCAAGTTAGGATAATATAAGTTGCTAAGCCTAATGGGCTGGGAGCAATGCCTAAAATCCCAATGTTGCGACCATGATATATAGATGCAGAAAGTGGCCTTGAACACCAATAAATAAATAAACCATCAGTCACAAAGCCAGATTAAATTTTGCTCAAATAATGTCCCAAGGTTCATATTTTAGGTTTCATACTTTAGCTTAGTACAGTATACGTAGCTTTAAATTCCGCTAAGTTAACCCTTTACCCAACGTAACGGTCAAAACCGGCCAGCGCTATTCTCAAAAATCGCCAATTAATTTTCATTATTTTTTTCATTTTTTGTCTCAAAAACATAGGTTATGACCCCTCGTTGGAACGAGCTCGTCGAGCTCGTTTCAACGAGGGGTCATAACCTATGTTTTTGAGGCAAAAAATGAAAAAAATTAGTTATTCAAGAATTATTTTTGCAAGTGTCGTCTGCTTTCCACGTTAGGTAAAGGGTTAATGATAGTAAATGCTATTCCCAAAGAGAGGCAATTGTGCCCACATTCTATCCAAAAACATTATGCCACGTTTTGCTGTTTTTCGCAGCTTGGTAACACGTTTCCCAACATGCAAAATATAGTTTAAGGTCCCACCTGATATGTAAGTTTTAAAAGTCTATCAATGCAGACTTCTTTCTGCTGGCAGTGTCTTATACGAAACCATCAACAGAGAAGGACTTTGCCTGAAGGACTCCGGTTATGTCACCTGAAGTCTTGAGATCTAAACATTTTATATCTGTACTGTTTACTATTCAACTACATTTATAATAGCTCTAGATGGAAGGCCAAGCACTGCAGGGAAGACAAATATGCTGTAATCTATGTTTCTGAGCGAAAAAAATGAAAAGTAGCTGAGATGGTAAAACGATGGCACTTTTCTTTCCCACTGTGTATCCAAGTTCTCCATTGTGCCCAAATTAAACCAGTCTAAAGGCCTGACAGTATGAGAAATCTTCTTCAGATAGACCAGGCAGAAATCTTTCATATTTGGTATTCAGCATCATTGGTCACATCAGATTCAAAATGTATGGGTTCGTATTTGAGCTTCCGGTAGGAGCCTGCATTTTAACTTAGTGTATTATCGGGAAAACGCTTTTTCAAAATCTTCTCCCGATCCATCAAGCAGAATATTTTCATATTAAGTACTCATCACCTTCTGGCACAAATTTGAACTTGGTGCAATATGAATAAAATCTTCAGTTCATCTGATCAGAATCTTTTGACATTTGGTATTTACGGGCATCACAACTCCATTTTATTAAAACTAAGTCCATGGGTTGTTATTTGGGCTTCCTATGGTAGCCCAACTTTTAACTTAGTACAATATGAGGTAACGTCTGGGAGCGCGGTGGCTCAGTGGTAGACTGTTGGGCTTCCATGCTAGAGGTCCCGAATATTCAGATTATTAACGTGTGCTAAACGTTTTGGAGATAGGATATATCGTTCATACACGAAGGTGTCGTTGCAACCTTCTGAAAAACCTGTTGATTTTTCTTTCTGCATTCTGTATTTGTGTCGGAAAAAGTAACATGTCGTAATCTGTTTCATAGTGAGGGAAGGGAGAGCTACACTAAAACACAATACACTGACAAAAGATTACACTGAAATGATGGAAAAGTACTGACACGAGCCGCGGTACAGTACGGTCGCCGTGGACTGGTCAGTTTCCACGGTTGAGCAATATTTACACACACGCATTAATATTAGATTCCAAACGCCAATTATAGGAAGAATCATTAGATCAACCCGATGCTTCATTAATTAAAATTTTGCTGATGATGATTTTTATTACCTGATAAATGCATGCGTTGACATCACTGACCATTCCACGGCAGCTGAACTGTACATATACCATAAAATGTTTTTGATAAAAATAATTTTGATACAAGTTTGTTCTACTGTACATGAATTTTCCTATCTTGATATTTCGCATGATTAAAATTCAAGTATTTACAGTAGAATGAAAGGTGCAGGTGGGTACATTTTCATATTTAACGAAAATCTCTCAGAGTGTAGGGTTAAATCCAAATCCGATAATTAAATAGAATTTCGGAGAAAAAGCTAAAGGTTCTTCCTGAGCTTCTCAGATGTTAACCCTTTACCTAACCTGAAAAGCAGACGACACTTGCAAAAATAATTCTTGAATAACTTATTTTTTTCATTTTTTTGTCTCAAAAACATAGGTTATGACCCCTCGTTGGAACGAGCTCGACGAGCTCGTTCCAACGAGGGGTCATAACCTATGTTTTTGAGACAAAAAAATGAAAAAAATAATGAAAATTAATTGGCGATTTTTGAGAATAGCGCTGGCCGGTTTTGGACGTTACGTTAGGTAAAGGGTTAAAAATATTTGTCTGCTGGTTAGTAGTATTTAATGCGGGTTTAGAGCAACATTTGAATCACGACGACTGATGACCCCGGGCATGGCGTCATATTCTCGTCACCATTGACGTCAGAACTGGTAGTGTTGTCGTGGTAGCCAGCGGGAACGTTGGAGTTGTGATGTCATTATCATGGTGGCACGTGGTGCCAATGCGCATGCACAGCGCGTGTTATGACACGTTCATGGGTCATCTATTTTGTTTACATCTATTTTGTTTACTGGGCCGAATAATAGTTGTATTTCATGCGAGTTTAGAGCAACATTTCAATCACCCCGACTAATGGCCCCGGATATGGCGTCATAGCCTCGTGACCATTGACGTCAGGTCTGGTAGTGTTGTCGTGGTAGCCAACGTGAACGGTCATGTTGTGATATCATTACCATGGTGTCACACGGTGCCAATGCGCATGCGCATGCGCAACGCGTGTTATGACACGTTCATCCGTCATCTATTTTGTTTACTGGGCCGCCATCTTGGTTTCTATGGTAGCACGTGGTTGCTATGGGGCTAAAAGTCCTACAATAAGACGGGATGTATTTCGCGGAATTGAATGAGAGCATATCTAATTACAACAAACAACACGATAACTACTTAAAAGCACCAAAAAACACCTAAAATCACCGAAACGGATTTCATTTGGCTCAGATTCTCCCAGAAGCCTGCCGAATAAGTAGCAGGTAGTGATATAAGGCCGAACGGTGTGTTCCAATGTAGGAGAGTATATCCAGATACCACAAACGCCCGGCAACTTTTTATGTGGCTCGGATTCTTCTAGAGTTCTCGATTCCCATATTTTCAGGTCCTGACCACTCTCACCCCAGCATTCAATGTAGTCATAGCTATCTCTTGTTTCGACCTCTTCTCTCGAACAATCAGACTGTTTAATCTCCCGTAGTATGCATAAATCTAAACAGAGTTACCCCACTCGTGGATGGATTGTGTGGTTCTTAATAAAAAGTCTAAAGTCAGTCGAGCAATGACTGGAAGAGGCATTGCTCGTACGACTCGAATCCTGTCGAGCAAATAAGCTATCGAGGAATTGCTCGAAAGAGTGACTCTACATGCGACTCATATGTATATACGCATCTCGAGAAAGAGATTCTATAATCACCGAAGTATTCTAGAAAGAGATTCGGTTGATGGGATTCCGTATGTGGGATTCCAAGATCCTATACATCTCGCAGCTCATAGACTAGTCTTCGTGGCTCACAGACCACCACTATGTGATAGTTAAGTACAATACCTACATCACATAAACACATGCATGAAACACATCTGTTCGCTTTTGAGAAAATAGACAATCTAACAAAATTCCTATTGCACATAGTCATATACAATTAAATTTGGGTCATTTATTTTAGCGTAGACGAACTAACGAAGGTATTCCGCAGAACACCGGGCTGGTGATTTATGAGATGTGCTTATGTGAAAAAAATACACAATGTGCGCAATAATACAGTACATAAGCATATAAAATGTGGATTTTATAGGCATAGACAGTCTGACGAAGTGATTCCATAGAACATGGCGTTTGTGTTGGATGGAATATGCTTATGTGAAAATGCACAACACGCGCACAAGACATACAGCGCATCGAAACATGCTTGAAAGACCGATGTGTGCTTATGTGAAAATGCACAATGTGCGCAAAACACATGCAGGACATAAGCATAAGCAAATTGAGTGGAAAATGGATTCTATATGCAACCCACAATGAACTTTTTCTAGGTACACTCCTTCACTCTTTGAACCCGTGAACCTGTTTTCCGTCCACCAAAACATGATACGTCATAATTCCATTAAGTAGAATGACTGCTAAGGGAATGTGTAGGAGAGATCAATCAATATGAATTGGTCTACTCCCTAATAATGAATATGAACTCTTCCAATTGTTACCAATGAACTGACATGGAGGATACCACCAGGGTTTAAAGGGTTAAACAGAAGACTTGTGTTGTCTATTTTCTTTAGTTGATTACCACTAACCCTTTACACTATATCACCACAAACTCTCAGGGGGAGATTCCCATAAATTATGCCACGAGTGGGAATTATCAAGAGAGGAATATGGAATAAAAATTGTCTTGTAATTATCCTTCAAGTTATTTCATCTGGTTATTCATCAGATAGTTGCATCTAAGCACTTAATTCTACGAACTGCACCTCAGAAGAAATCAGCGGGAGTACTTGTCTTTTTCAAATTTCTCGGATGCCATAGAATTAAGAAAGGACGCTGGTTTTGTTTACATTTGTATGGCGGGGGTGACCGAGTGGTGTGCGTGGTTCAGTATAGTTTCGCTAGGCGGTTGGTCCCGAAGGAAACTCTCTCGGCGTGGGTTCGAACCCCCGCCATGCCAATGTATTTCATCTGGGATTGTAATGACGACTCGCTGGGACGAGCTGATCGGCAAATTTCAAAGAGGTGGGGAGGGTATGGGGGTGGTGATGGAAAATGATGAATCGGAAATCTTTGAAACAGATTTTTTAAAGAAAAGAAGTATTAATATTGTAGTCTGAACTTATAATAGATAAAGGTTAAACAGCAGTTCATAAGTGGGTCACAGGAATGGAAGTAATTGATTTTTTTAGGTATTTGTTTTCTTTTCTGGTCCTCTTAAAAGTGAAATTAATCTACAAGCGTCATAACTCTCCGCATTAAAGCTGGGCTACTCTTTGAAATTGTACATCAAATTAAGCTGATTGATCAGTCTCAAGGAGAATTATTGAATTCTTCTAACAGAGAAATCTCCGTAAACCTTAACTCTATCGATAACCATAAACCAGTTGTGTACTTTAGTGTAGCAAAGCAAGATTGAAATATTACTTTATATGGAAAGATGGAATAGCGACGCCTCAACTGACTAGTGAATTTTATTGATTTACAGCGTTAACTAAATTGCTTTAATAAAGAAGTCGACAAGTATTTTAATACATACTATAATTAACAATGAAATTGAAAATCCCTGACCAGTCGATCCTGTGCGAAGCTTAATATAAACTCCTTGCATGGAGTGATCGGACAATCTGAGTATTGCAGTTCAATAAAATAGAACATCCATTGATTAGGTACAAACATTCTATTCAGTGTAGTATCCCTGGAGTCTTTACTGAGGAAACTATATCTGAGGGCGGCAGTATGAGAGTGTGATAACGTCTGTTGGGGGACCGATCCGAAAACGATTCAATTACAATTATTTAGCTTCCAATAAGTATGTAACGAGTCCATTATTTCCTGAATTAATCGTATATCAGGGTACAAATTCTGTATCCCGCAATTACAGTATACAAGCGTGTATTTAGTTACTATTTCTTTACGTTACTGTTTATAGAACATTACAGGCTTTCGAAAGACGTCTGAAAGATACCATATATAAGTATATTCGCCGTGGACTGGTCGTAATCCACGCGCGGGCAGTGATGTAGACGAATGCGTTTACCGGGTATTGAAAATCATCATCAGCAAAATCTTAATTAGTGAAGCACCGGGTTGTACCCGGTGCTTCATTAATTAATTTTTTGATAATTATTCCTATAATTAGTGTTTGGAATCTAATATTAATGCGCCCGTGGAAATATTGTCTATCCGTGGATAGTGACCAGTCCACGGCGGCTGTACCGTACGTTCAATATATTAACCCTTTACCCAACGTAACGGCCAAAACCGGCCAGCGCTATTCTCAAAAATTGTCAATTAATTTTCAAAACATTTTTTTGTCTCAAAAACATAGGTTATGACCCCTCGTTGGAACGAGCTCGTCGAGCTCGTTCCAACGAGGGGTCATAACCTATGTTTTTGAGACAAAAAATGAAAAAAATTAGTTATTCAAGAATTTTTTTTGCAAGTGTCGTCTGCTTTTCATGTTAGGTAAAGGGTTAAGAAACACTTCCCTCAAAAGTAATGTATAATTATTAAATTGTAAAACAATATTTCTTTTACGTTTCTATATCTGAATTACTGAAAACTTTCGAGTTGAACTGTCGCAGTTACAGACCATAGCCTTTTCAGAAATTTGACACGCTCAATACGTTTATCCGGAGAAAAATCAAGGCAGCCTAATACAGTTTTTGACCAAAACGGACAGCAGTTTGTGGGTCGAAAGATGCAATATAAAATTAAAAGGTTAGTTATTCAAGTTATTAGCACTACAGTTCAGAACTGTATGATAAATCTATCATCGCCATCATGACTCGTCGAGTTGTGGCCTTAGAAACAAGAGGGAGACTCTGATACAGCATTTTGTACATTACAGTGATAATAGATATTTATCTACTTTATACGTAAAAACAGTAACGTTTTATCTTTTATCGTTATCGAAAACTCGCCGTCAATAAAAAATCTTTTATCGTTATTGCAGTAAGAATAAAAGTCACGTGATATCGCAAGAATACAACGTTCACGCCCATCTCATTTGCATGACGTACTATTTCATTCAACACTTTGAATAACTAATTATCGCTGCCGCGGATCGAAACAAATAAAACGAGGCGTATTTATCGAAATGTATTGAATAAAAAAGAAGGCCATTAATTAAACTTACTGAATTGTAAAAATAAAATTTGACGGAAAAGAGTAAAAATTAGTAACTTACACTTTTTCAAATGAGATTATTTCACCCTTCGAGACTTTAATTATCCTGAAGTTCAAACGTCACTGGGAATTCAGTTTCTTCAACATTTTTCAAAATGTGACGTCAAACGTCAGAAAGTACAAATAACCAGATATTTTTCACATTAGTGATTATCTGGTTGAAGGCTAGATTGTTTTTAGTGGTCTGCATTTGTTAATCAAAACTTGTTTTATTACGGGAGTGGGGGAGGTGGGGGTGTAGATAAAAGGGTTATATACACATGGTGTTTGTAAAAAATCTTTTATCGCGACTCGAGCGTTTTCGGGGGCTACATAGCTACTCGTCGCTGCGCGACTCGTAGCTATATATCCCCCCGAAAACGCTCTCGTCGCGATAAAAGATTTTTTACAAACACCATGTGTATATAACCCATATTTATCAGCTTGGTACATTTTAACTACAAAGTTTGCTGATCTAATAACGAACACGGTTACATGTGATTCCTAAATACGCAATTAGGGATTAAACATGACTGTGCCACATTGTCTTACAACGAATTGTTTCTTCTCCACTTGAAACCCTGGCAAACAGTAACAAAAAGAATACGTTTCCTAAATTCGTGATATGCCGATAAAGGAGCATTTCCGTCCTTTCCATGCATTTCTGGAAATTATCCAGCGGTTTCTTGCCACCTCTTTGTTTGTAACTCCCAACTGGTTCACAAACGGACACGGTCATTTTTTTTCTTTGCCCGAAGTGATGATGAAACTTGACAAAGTCTCATTATCACTGACTATTGACATAAACAATACAGTGTATTTCTTAATAAGATTCTTAACCCAGAAGATATGAGATGTACCAAATATATCATGTCCCATGTTCCTTCGGGAACAGTTCGCCTATACCGTCGTTTGGTCAGATATAGTGTCCTCACCAAACGGCTCGAACATTAAATCTTACCAGGCCGTAGAACAAGAGAATAGTCCCCCCAGGAAAGGCTCCTTACAGAATAGTAGCACCGCTATACGTTAAAAATATACGTTGGAAATAATAATGTTGGTCTTATGATTATGTGCATAACACCCGAAAAAGTAACATAATTCGTACCCCTGTAATTATCTGCAATGGATAAACTAATAATAATAATTCGTTTGTCGTCCGCTGATTTGCCGCGATCCTCTAACGAGAAGGCCTACATCATCCTCATCACCCACCTAGATACTCCTCCCCCACTTGCTCTCCTAATCCCCCTGCATTCCGACACAAACTGTTTTGTTTCCCCCAACTGGCTCTTACCCAATCTCCCCAAGCGTGATATTGGTTAATTTCCTCACATCATCCCCCATCCACTTATCTGTCATATTTTCACTCCAATCTTCTTTTAGTTTTTCAAGGAATTTTATTCTGCTTTGCAAATATTGAGAGCTTTCTAAAATGAAATGATCCAGGATCTGCGTTACACCTTGGCTACACATTTGGCACCCTCTTTCTTCGTCTTTCAACTATTCCCCCCTCATTTCGAGTGACGTTGATCTCACTTTAAACACAAATCCCCCCACCACCCAACGATCCAGCGAGGTGCAACCCAAATACATCTTTTTTGGTCATATAACTTTACTTCCCTTCTAGAGCTTCAGTCTCAATGGAGTAATTCTCCATTAGCTCCCTACCTTGCCTTGTCCACCATGTCTGAATGTTGGAATCCCATACACCGTTTACTGTTTAGAAGGTTTACCAGGTAATTCAAGTAACATAGTTTTCTCATATCTATTTTATTTATAACACAGACCTGGCAATCTAGAAAATCAAGGAGTGCAAAACAATTGCCGTCCTCAGATTGCTTGGGAGTGCAATTGCACCTGAAATTTTCAATGCAAAAACTTGTATGCTATTTTGGTTATATTCACTTCAAGGTATTAATATTGTGACTGAAGAATTGTACTACATTCAGTTACACAGTGGAAAAATTGGCACCCACATCTCATTATTCAAAATGTTGCATTCAGTTCTTATGTAACCCTCTTCTACACTCAAAATGTATCGAAATGCGACCCAGAATGGGTCATGACTTATTGCGAATCAATGCAACATTGACAAATCGTCCCCTGAGTTCCAGTGTGTTCTGTGTGCCTGTAAATGATAATAGATTTAAAGGCAGTCCCAAACAGGTCTGGCATTCCAGAAAATCATGGGGTGCTAAAAATTGACCTCCCCCCCCCCCCCCTCCTCATTTTTTCTAGGCGTGCAGTAGGCGTGCAGCACTCCTACACGCCTAAAGAATACTAGGCCTGATAACTGACATCCAACAGCATTCCCCTCTGACCGCTTCCAGTGCGACTGCGATATTTGACCCGCTTATCCACCGACCTGCAGTATCTCCAGGTTCTTTATTAATCCCCCTCTCCCAAATAGTTTTAACGAACACACTGTTAAAACTGTTCCTTCTATTTTGTATTAAGTTTATTTGTATGGCTTCTGTGTAGACCTCTACCTGTCACACATACGTACACCACCACAAAGTATTCATATTCACCCACACTGTTCGATCCATACTTTCCCCCTACACCAATAGAAAACGTGCCCACCCTCTAATTTCTGAACCCCTCTCCCTATGAATGAGTGTGCTGGAACAATATGATCAAAAATGTGTCAGACTGTAATTAAACAAAATATATAATAAACAATTTATTGTTTTTATGCACCTCCGGCTACCCAGCGAGTAATCACCCCAAAACGTTCGTATAATTATTAAAATTAAAACGGGCGTTCATGCCAATAAAGGGCATTAAAGTGGACGCGTCGATTTCTTATTTTAATGTTCCAAATAACACCACTCGGAGAGCCAGGTCCCATCACACCCCAAGAGGCCACTGTTATAGTAGACTGCTCTGCGATACAACCATCCCAACAACCAGCAATACATCAAGTTCTCAGATGCACCTAGTAGAAGCTACGACATGGTTAGAAATTGTTATCCAGGTATTTTGGTTTCCATCTTTCCAAGGTTTATCTATATGCAAACTAAGAGTGGAACCCTGCTATTGACAATGAAATATAGTTGAAGACTTCCTGAGATGTTTTGAGATTGTGAAGTGTCTGCTCTATTCCATATGCAAAAAAAACCCCAAATAGACGAGCAAAGTTGCATCAGCTGCCGTTGAAAACACAATGAAAGCAGCTACCACGTTGGTCGGGAGTCGCGTACGTTATTTTGACAGAGTCGGTGCTTCGCAAAAACTTAACACTGATAAAAAGATTTCAAAACATCACTTACCAAAATAACGGAATTAAATAGAAACATGGAATACTTCAGAAAATTTCCACATCCACGGAGACCCATTCTGGAATCCCTGCAATGAATAAATGGAAAATACATGCATCAGGACCATGGCCCGTTACCAATGAAAATCAATACTATTTAGTTATTATCTATTGGTGCTTAACGCCTCATCAGCAGCTAAGGTTATATTGTGGCGATAAAAAGGCAGCAAGTAAAACAATGTCATTGTCAATTTTAAAATAGAAAGATTGATTAAAAGTAGGATATTAACACAATACAATGTCAAAGATAAGAGTAGCATGGACAGGAATGAGTGATGAATCTAGATGTGTAGTGAACAGGGCCGAAGCCAGTGGGGGTGTAAGGGGGCGAGCATCGAGAGAATCTGTTGGAAATGAACATCGTTACGACATTATATTCCTCTTTTGCATCCGATTCCTCGCTCATTCTCAGAGGCACCGAAAACCACTTTATCTTAACCATGCCCTATTGAGCTGCTAGAAAAGCCGGAAATCATAAACCAAGATACTCTACAGTCGTTATCAGAGGCATGTCTTTTACAAAATTTTCTCCCACCAATGGGAGGGGGCTATGCACCTAGCTGGGGAGAGTATGGCATGGGGGGGTGTCACTCCTGAGGGGTCGACCCCCTCCCATACTCTCCACCACCTCGGTGCTACGCACCTCGAATATGCCGTTGGCATACAGATGCTACTTCGCCCCCCCCCCCCCCCATGTCGGGTGATTTGAGACTTGAAGAGTCCGGGTTATGAGAAAAATATAGAATATACCCATAGTAGCTTGGTGTATCAAATGTTCACCACGAGTGGTGAACATTTGGTACACCAAGCTACTTTGGGTATATTTTATTTATGCCATGACCGTCAGATCATCAAGAGTCGCTATTATTTTTCCTCTATTTTACTGAACAGCAGACGTACATACGTGCGAATCCGTTTTTATTTACATGAGCATCCGTGGGCGGTACCTTCGCTGTCAATTTTATCGCCGGAACGAAATGGAAAAAGAAATGGAACCTTTTTCG
Organism: Pictodentalium vernedei; assembly: GCA_031216915.1. NCBI lineage: Eukaryota > Metazoa > Mollusca > Scaphopoda > Dentaliida > Dentaliidae > Pictodentalium > Pictodentalium vernedei. The sequence continues at coordinate 661,488,952 of CM062296.1, forward strand.
TTATAATAAAATAATAACATACTATTTCGAGTTATGGATGCTTTATTAACACGAGACAATGCATGTTTATTAATTTTTGGCATCTTATGAGGTAAACCCATTTAAAAACGTAATAACTAATTGCCGGTTTCATTTCACTCTTCAGGAGGCGACGTGCGGTAAATTTAAACTAGTTTGCTTTCAGGTCGACGTCACCAAAGATCAACTTGAATGTAGTTCTATTGTAGATGTAAAATTTAACTAATGAAATCCCATTTCTGGCGTGTTCACCACGGTTGGTGTGTAAAGTTGAAATTTATGCCATAGGCTTTTCCTTTATTGTACAATAGGTAATCATGATAAAAAAAAAAAACTTTTGAAATTTATTAAAGAGGTTGATTACTTTGAGCAATGAGAAAATGTTGTGTGGGCTCGCATGATAAAATAGATCTCTTAGAGATACTACGGTGAAATACTGCCATCTGACATAATTAAAATCAGTGAAATGTAATGGAACGTGCTCCACTGTCAAGAACTGTTGGCAAGAATCACACTCTGGTCGCACACTACCCTCTAACATAAAAGAATGTGTAAGTCTTGTATGATTAATATGATATCGCGTCAGAATTACATGACCTTTTCTTCAAAGGTTACTGGACAAGTGGTGATCAAAAATATTTGATGGGAAGCGATGGAGCTTGTTATTTGTTGCTCCATCGCACCTCGCCTGAATATCAGTGCTGCTGTAAAAAAATGGTAGCCTACATCAAGTTGTACCAAACAACAGCAAGGACATTCGATTTGAATCAAATGTCTGTTTCACCATAACGTCACTCCTATAGTGATTGGGAAGAATGGGGCAAGGAATGTTATCAAGCAGGTTGTTTCCAAGGGATGTTATCAAGCAGTTCGTCTCCGAGATCTGGAGCATTTATTACCCAAATATACACGCGTGCGTGCGCGCGTGTATTATTTATTTATTTATTGGTGTTTTAGTTCACAGATTTATGCACTATGGCTAATCATGACCGCGACAGTTTTACGGGTGGAGGAAGCCGGAGTACCCGGAGAGAACCACCGAGCAACGGCGAGCAACTGCCAGCTCCCCAACGTACGAACTCCACACATGCAAGGTTAGCATTGTCTTGCCCAAGGACACAACGCGGTTGCCGCAGGTGGGATTCGAACCGAGGACCGTGCGCGCGTGTATATTTGGGTAATAAATGCTCCAGATCACGCGGTACTGAATTCTCAGGTCGATTCAATTGACTTGGAAAAACAATGACAAATGGAACCCGATATATACTGGATCCTCTAATATGCGGAATTCGTTATTTAACGTATTTCCAGTTCCTTATTCGACATTCGGCATTAACCGATCTCATCGGTTGATAACGAATAAGGAACTGGGAATAAGAAACGGTTGTCACGTTCCCAAGCACTGCTTATCAAAATTCGTGATGTGCACAGAATCTGTGAAACATTATCTCCTTATAACCACTGTTACCACGAATGCTAACGCAGCTAAATCCACTCCTTGCAGTTCCAATAAATGGCAGAGGTGTGACAAAGTTATATAATAAGATCCCATCGTACACTCTAAAATCAGTTGGGTTAAAAATCAACCCAAATCGACTGGGTTGAGTGAATATGAACCCAATTGGGTTCATATTCACTCAACCCAGTCGATTTGGGTTGATTTTTAACCCAACTGATTTTAGAGTGTAGGAGGATTGGAACTACGGCTTGTGTACGTGAAGTGACGCGTCACTATTCAAGATTCTGAGGCACTGTAAGCGAAGTGTTTCCTTTGAAAATATCAGGACATTATTTCAGTTCACACGTAAAGATGTGGGCAACTATTTGTTGCGTGGCGCTATACAAGGGCCTAGATAATCTTTTCTGAGGATGGGTCGAGACCAGTTCCTTGACTTTTACGCTTTCATTCTTGTTCTCATCCACGATCTTATCAGATTTCTTAAATGGTGTTCTATTTCTTGTCCATAAAATACATTTGAGTAAATTAATTCACACCCTTATTCGAATCTCAACATCAATCGTAACTTTAAGTGCAGTGATACAGTCATGTTCACTCTCCACATACGCACTACAAACTTGTTTAGAGCGGATCCCGCTTGTATTCTTCGTGGACGCCAATCGGATGCGAACATGTTATATGAATCACGCCGTATCCGCCTCAAGGGTAAACATTTTTTCTGAAACTTATATTATTTTATAAAGTTAATTGTTTTCCTGAAATGTTCACGCTCTTAGATTTATTGTCGTGTTTGGGTTAATAATTTATCAATTTACTCCTTGTTCTTTGTTTTATAGGCTGTCGCGATGAGCACGATGTGATGATCTGAAACCATTACTGCCTGACGCTAGGGACAATATGCTCGCATTTGTGTTGCTTCGGAAACCACAAATTGCCCTGGCGATACTATTGTGTCCATCAGCATCTCTATCATAATGTAGTGTCGTCAAGAGAACGCATTAATCGGTAAATATTATCATCAGTTCACAAATATGTTATCCTCCAACTTCCGTAACAATTATTTTTGTGTCGCCGGCTACACTGTGTCTATATCAAATTTAGTCTAGTATTTATTTATTGGTGTTTAAGGTCACATACTTATGCGCAATGGCTAATCGTGACAGTGACAGTTTTACGGGTGGGGGAAGCCGGAGTTCCCGGAGAGAACCACCGATCATCGACGAGCAACATTCTAACTCTGATCAAGCTCCGCTTAAGCAGGGTTACACCGGTTGAAGACATGTGCACCATCGACGTGCAGTACGCCTTAGTACAGAGCGTCATCGTGCCCCCATGTAGGCAACCAAGATAAAGTGCCTTGTCCAAGGACACGACGCAGGTCGTCCCGGACGGGGATCGAACTTAGGACCTCTAGCATAGAAGTCCAACAGTCTATCACTGAGCCGCAGCGCTCCCAATTTGGTCTAATAATTGAAACGGTATGGCCCATATCAACAAATACCTTCTTCATGTTTCCTTGTAATAGACCTTTATAAGTTATTATATATCAGACAATGATAATTGTTGAAGTGTGTTTTCTGTTATTAATTAATTCTTGATTGATGTGGTTTTACGATTCCGTGTCAGGTAGTTTGATTTCATGCAGAACTTGACAGGCACGGTATAATGTTGATATTCCTCACAAGTAACCATATTCGGAAATATGAAGGCCCATAGTTGTGAAGAAGTAATTTATCACAACTTTAGTTTCTATTATTTAGATTTGAAACGGTTAACCGATTAATCGATTAACCAATGATCAACGTCTCGATCGATCAAAAAAAGTGATTGATCGATTAACCGTTACTTTTGAACTACTGTATTTTCTGGGTTAACAAAGGAACAAACTTGCTCTAAAACAGGCAAACATTGTCACACTGACTCACATCAATTATATGAGACAGAGTAAAGCATGCAAGTTACGTGATGACATACTTGTTCACTTGCATGATCATTATACTGTATCAGTAGCTGGAACTGGTCATTCTTAACTTAACCGTACCCAATGCGGGTAGCAGACAACAATTGCAAAATAGATTCTTGAATTTCTTAAAATTTTCAATTTTTGTCTCAAAAACATAGCTTATGATCCCTCATTGGAACGAGCTCAACGAGCTCGTTCCAATAAGGGATTATAAACTATGTTTTGAGACAAAAATTGAAAACATAATAAAATCTGAATGGAGATTTTTGTATGTAGAGCTGGTCGATTTTGTCCTTTACGTTGAGTAAAGGGTTAATGCTATAAATCATCAACGGTACGGCAGTTATTCAGCTACCTATAAGGGCAAGTGATTAATCGGTTAACCAATGTTTATCCATATGATTAATCGATCAAGAAAACCCTTTAACCGTTTCAGCTCTACTATTATTATATTTAACCGATTTCACTCATTTTAAAAAAGAAATTGTTCCCATGTTTTCATGCTTGATTTGGTTTTAAATGTCGTACATCCGCCGCTCGTATTCGTACCTTCTTCGAAAAATGGTAAATAAAATAAGTAACTTTGACCGATAATAAATATAACGCAGTACTGGGTATACAAAAAGGGTAGATAATTTCGATCGGACCGCTACCTAGTCGCGGCCCGGTCTAAATTCTCTGCCTTTTTTCCAACACACAACCCTATAGACTTTGACCTGTAGAAAGAGAAATGCATACGTTGAATCTCATGTGCTATTTCCTTTTGTTCAATATTTGATGTTGGGAATTTCGACCAACATAAGTTAGTGTTTCGACACAATGTTGCGACCAAATCGCGATCTGACCGAGAGAGAAACCGTTTTTGTGGTTACATCAGCTTGCCGGAATAAACTCGGACCTCTTCAATCCGACGCATCATGACAAACTACACCACTTTAATCTCATAATAATTATATTCATTACATTTTGATTGGGCGCTCGGTGGCTCAGTGGTTGCGGCATTGGACTTCAAACCGAAGGACCCACGGTTCGATCGCCGGCAGGGGAAATTGCATTGTATTCTTGGCCAAGGCACTTAAACTCGAATGCCCACGTGGAGGCACGGTGGCGCTGTGTACTAAGGCGTACTGCGCGTAGATGGTGCACTTGTCTTCAAACAACGCTAACCCTGCTTGTGTGGAGTTAGTACGTTGGGGCAGTCTGGCAGTTGCTCGCCGCAGCTCGGTGGTTCTCTCCAGGTACTCCGACTTCCTCCGCCCGCAAAACTGTCCGACACGAGTGAACCTAGCAGTCAAAAGTGTCGTTAAACCCCAATAAATAAATAAATAAATAAATAAATAAATAAATAAATATTTTGATTAACTGTTTTCCTGAAAGGTATTCATCTGGTTGATATAAGGCAATCTGGTTTTCATTTTCTTGATCGCATTATGATGGGGGACAATTTGGATTTCGAACGAGTCGGCGTAGACACTTAAGATCTCTCGTGCAAAATACAAAAGTTTTTCGGCAAGATCTATGATTTGATGGTTATTCTTGAGTGAAATGCGAGAGTATTATTTCACGACGCTCTTTACTTCGTGAAATAATCCTTCTACAGCCTACTCATGAGTAATCATCTTAACCAAATCGAACCGTTTAAATATTGTTTATATAATGATTGGTGGGTAAAGACGTAGACATCTCGTATTTTATTATTAGTCTGTAGTGACGTAGATAGATATTTTCTGGTGATGAGACGAGCCCACTCAAGTTTTGGTATAAACTGGGAACGCGCCAGACACAAGTTCTAGACGGTTATGCGTTACGTTACATCTCTAATTTCTGCTTGACATTGAATAATCTCGTTTCCTTTCTTAAGAGGGAGATTCCCTACTCTCAATTTGAAAATTGTTAGAAGAACGTGTGTCCAATGGGCGTAAACACATTGACTAACAGTTCGTCTACTGAGTTCCAATGTGCTCTATGTGCCTACTGACACATAGAAATAGGGCTGCACGGTATATCGATAAACCGATATATACCGATATTCAAACCAATATCGACTGAATACCGGTGTAATTACAAAAATATTGGTTTATCGTCATTATTTATTTACCTACAATTTAATTTTCAAGATGTCTTGAGTTTTTAAACTGTAGCTTCGAATGAATAATATTATCCCCGTCTCCAAGGAATCGTCTGATTGTGCCCTCGTAATGTACAAATTCAGCAGCTGAAAAAATAAATTAAAAAAATTTCAACAAAACTATATCATGTAACCCCTCATTGGAACGAGCTCGTTCCAGTGAGGGGTCACATGATGTAGTTTTGTTGAAATCTTTGGAGAAAATCTGATAAACTAATTTTGAAAATAATAAATTTTGATATCGTCTGCGTCGGGTAAAGGTTTTTGGAATCGCGTCATCAAGGCATGCTAATTCGTTCCGACTGTTATACATCGAGTCTCCCTTGTGGTACTTGTGTTCATATATCTGAACAGTTTTCGATATACCGGTATACCGCGGTATTTTTTTGAATACCGATACCGGTATTCAGTTTTGAATATCGTGCAGCCCAACATGGAACACACTGGAACTCGTGAAACGAGTTTGCAACACCTTACGTCGCGAATGAACAATCGTGTAACGAAACAAATTCGACAAAGTTCTAACCTTCAGACAAAAGTCTTCATGAGGGTGACTGCCCCTTTCCCACCCCTTCCCAATGTTGAATTCATTTCTGATATGAACTTGGGTGCAGTGAGAGAGTTAATTGTATGATACCATTCATTTTCAGGTTGACACCAGTGAAGTTATATGATCAGATGGGAAAAGCAGACAAGGCGAACACTCTAAATAACGAAATGTTGTTAGTTTGCAATTATCTTGATATTCTCTGTGGAGATTTAAAACATTTCTCAGAGATGCTATTCATAGTTTATAATGATTTCAGTTTCCCATGCTGGAAATGCTACCAACAATATTTATTTCCTTGCCATTGTTCATTTTCAGCCAAGTTTTAAAAGAATCCCAGTTTTTCTTTTTGCCAACTGATTAATTCCTTTTTTTTCGCAAACTCAATTTTCTTCGCAAACACAATCCCAACTTGAGTGAAACTGCAAGCAAACGTGCAGTGCAGGGTGTTGTTCGACTCGGAAGTTCCTCAGCCAGTATGGTCAAAATGGGCACCCAGGGTTTTTTTATCAGGAAAGGGACATGGAGTGGATTCCGGTCACGTTCAATAACACATTTTGACGTTAACCCTTTAACCTGTGCGAGTAGAGTACAGTTCTCTCTACGTTTTGTTTGTAGGCAAAAGACTCCTCTGTGCCTCAACAGATCAACACGAAGTTTGGCACCTAGAGGTAATTTGACCAGGAAAGGGGCAAAGATGAGTCTCAATCGAGTCATACATGTATGTCGTGTTAACTCTTCAATCACAAGAACAATGCTATGCATTCCTACATTTTCAGAGATATCGAGCGAAAAAATAGTACCTTGGTGTAATTTTTGATCAGGAATAATATGGGCTGGGTGAATGTTACGTGCGACATCACGTTAACCTTTCAAACATGTCAACGTGATGCTACACTCCTACATTATCAGAGATGTAGAGCTGAAATTCGCCATGTAGGGTTAATTTATTATCAGGAGTAACATGGGTTAGATTAACTGGGCAGGGTGAATGCTACATTGCGGTATCGTTTTAGCCCCTAAACCATAGAACCACGCCTATGCACTTCTACATTTTCAGATTTATTGAGCTGAAATTTGGCAACTTGGGGTAATTTATTATCAGTGTAACATGGGAAGGGTTAATTGTCTGTGGGTGATAGCATTAACCCGTTAAAAATTTAACACTTCAACCAAAGCACTTCTTGGATGTACTTTTAAATTTTCAGAAATTTTGAAATTATTACCTTTTTATCAGGAATTTACTCGGGAAGTGTGAACTTTACATGCGAAGTTGTATTAACACTTCAAACAGGCCAACTCTGGTATGCACCATTTTCAGGTATATTGAGATGAAATTGGGCACCTAGGAGCATTTTTTTTATCAGAAATAACAAGGGTGGGTATGTGACATGCAAAGTGGCATTAACCCTTTGCAACAACCCTTTCAGTAACTCCGGGATGCACGCCTGCATTCACATAGACATTGAGCTGAATAATGTCACCTACGGGTAATCAGGTCATGCGGGTAAGGTACGTGGAATGAGTCCAGATTACGTTTGACGTCGCATTAACCCTTAAACCAAAGCAATTCCGAGATGCATTCGTACATTTCCAGAGATATCGAGCTGAAAACTGGCACATGAGTAGACTGTGTTGCGCGTGCGACGTCACGTTAACCCTTCAAACATTAACACTTCAACCAGATGTCGTAATGTACCTTGAAAAGGGCGATCATTGCTTTAACTCTTCGGCCAGTGCAACTTTCTCTCTACATTTATTTATATGATTTTGTCTCTTTATGCATATCATGAGGATTGAAGACTTTGAATTGGGAAGCGGTACCAAGGTGGTGTACCTTTCGCGTTTGTTTGTTGGGCGGTTTTTTTTTTTTTTGTTTTTTTTTTGTTTTGTCTTTTTTTGTTGGGGGGGGGGGGGGGTATATTTTTCTTCCCGAGAGAAATTTTCAACAATATGTCCCAAATGGTGCTCTTTTGAGACACCAAATAATATCTTACGTTGTATGTCATCTCTAATTTCATTTTCTGATACCCCATGTAGAAAGTAGAAAACAGGATTTTAGGGAGAGGGTGGGGTGGGGGGGGGGGGGCCATTGTATTGAATAAGCGTGGCATAGGACGGGTACAGCGTGATCTGAACAGTCAGTGGGTTTGAAGGGGCGGGGTGCACAAAGTGTTGTAAATACTTATAAACATATTCCGGTAGCAACTTGTTTCCGCGCAGATCAGGCGACATGTTTTGACATTAATCCTTCAATCTGTGCAACGCCGGGTATTGTTCAGCTATCCCATGCCGTGCCTCTACAAACGAGACAAAAGGTTTTTTTGTTCATAATGCAGCTAGGAATCTTTTGTTGCGACAGGCAACTAAAGTTGAAGGAACGGTAACACGCGGTATGAGACTATAGAAGACAGTATACTGCTGTGTACATTTTCGAGTGCTACTAATCAAACACATACGTGTTCCTTTGTTTCGTGTATTGTTTCTAATCTATTCAAGAACAACTATATCACATTGTTTCTGATAATCTGTATTCATTATGACTACAGGAGTACAAAAATGACCAAACAGTGCCCTCCTCTCCAACCCCCATCCAAAAAAGAAAAATTCTACTAAACGCATGACATGAAGAGTCATTAGTTTTAACCGGTGATTCAGACCCAAATGTCGAGTCTGATATGACAGTGAATATGAATCGGGATCACAAGGTCAAACTCTGTCGTACAATGAAAATGGTACTGATAGTGGCACAACAATTGATTACAATTGTGATTCTGACCGCCGTCAGTTGCTCAGCCGCCCGCCCCCCCCCCCCCCCTTTCAGTTACCACCACAATATAAGTTATTGTGATGAATTGATAGCCTGGTCTGAGGTTTGCGACGTGTGGTGCATGCTAGCCGACACGCGAAGCGTCGAGGTTGAACATACGCTCCGAGCCGCAAACCTTAGACCACTTTATCGTCAATTCATCACAATAACCTATGCATACCAATAAGACCCTACCCAAAACGCACATTATGAAATGAACAAGGCCTTCAATGAACAAGGCAAGTTTAATTATAACAAATTTAGTAAATAAAACTCTCGTATACCTCACGACTTCACCAGACAACAACAAAATCAATAACTTTGATAAAGGTTCATGATTTGAACTGTGTGACCTCGACCTTTTTATATGTGGGTCGTCGGTACACATTCATAGAATGATCACTGGCCTCGAAAAATACGATTTTATAGGCAGTATGCACTTTGAATCTCCTACCATTGTTATCTTTTTAAATATTTCACTTCCTGATGTCAGACGGTAACATATGCCACTGGGACCGTAAATATAGAAAAACTAAGCCAGCTCTCGTCCAATCAGAGGGCGAGGATTTTAGTCTTATTGGAACATTATAAGTTATTCTGTTTGTTGACAGGGGACGTGGTCTCACGTTCCCTGCATGAAATTTATATTCAACCGAGGCGTCAGCCGAGGTTGAATATATGTTTCATGCAGGGATCGTGAGACCATGTCCCTTGTCAACAAACAGAATAACGTATATGTCCCGTTCTTACACAAGTAAAATTGAAAAAAAAATCTTTTATTTTATTGTAATCTTAAATAACAAAAAAAAACACCGCCGTTTCGGTTTCAGTTCATGTTACAGTAAATTAATGAAAAGAGACCTTATAATCTAATCGGTTTCATAAATAATTATCATATTTTTGTACGTAATAACGGTACTTTTGTGTGTATTTTACTTCAGTTAAATGTATTTGTCTCAGTAGATTTCAAGTGAAACAAGAGGCCACACGGGGCCTGAAGCGCTCATCTTGTACAGAACACAATTTAAACAGAGTCCAAGAATGAGTCTACATTAAGCAAGCCATCTCCATAGGCTACACTGTCAATCCTTAAGTCCCTCAGGGGTGACAAAAATAATCTAGGCATCATGCCTTTTCTTCAGTTGATCATAAGTAAAATGTAGAGCTCCCATATGAATCCCCTTGATACAACCTATGTGGATTAATCTTAGTACCTCTAGAGGGTACTGAATACAAAATTTTTAATTCTTCAGCAAAATGGCCAATTCCGGCTCCCATAGAGAGCCCAAATATTAACCCAGGCTCTTGATTTGAACACAGTTAAATCTGACTTCCCTAGAGATGTTGTGTACCGAATATGAAAGCATTCTGACCGTTGGATCTGAAGAAGAGAAATTGTAAAGAAATTTCTTCGAATTGCACTAAGTTCAAATTTGGGCTACCATAGCGAGCCCAAATATTGACCTATGAATCCGATTTGAACAAACTTGAATCTGACCCCCCTAGAGATGTTGTACACCAAATGTGAAAGCATTCTGACAAGTGAATCTGAAAAAGATGATTTTTGAAGAAATTCCCTCATATTGTACTAAGTTAAATTTCATGTTCCCATATGGAGCCCAAATATTAATCTAGGCACTCGAATTGAACAACCTGGAATCTGACCCCCCTAGAGTTGTTGTATACCAAATATAAAAGCATTCCGACTGGTGGATCTGAAGAAGAAGATTTTTAAAGAAATTTTCTCATATTGCACTAAGTAAAAATTTGGGCTACCATAGTGAGCCCAAATATATACCTAGGGATCTGATTTGAACAAACTTGAATCTGACCCCCATAGAGATGTTGCATACCAAATATCAAAGCATTCTGACTGATGGATCTGAAGAAGAAGATTTTTTTACATTACCCTCCATATTGAACAAAGATAAAATTTGGGCTTCCATAGGAAGCCCAAATATTAACCTAGGAACTTGGTTTGAACAATCTAGAATCTGACCCTCATAACAATGATGTATACCAAATATTAAAAGATTCTGACTGGTGGTTCTGAAGAAGAAGATTTTTAAAGAATATTCCCCATATTACCCTATGTTAAAACTTCGGGCTCCTGTAGAGAGCCCAAATATGAACCAATGAGCTTTATTTCAACAAACTTTTATCTGACCCCCCTATGAATGTTGTATACCAAATATCAAAAGATTCTGATGATTGGTTCTGGAGAAAAGATTTTTTAAAATTTTTGCAAATATGCTGACTCAGCATTTTTTCGATGCCCATTACAGAACACCCTAACATAACCGATGGCAATTTTTTTTTACCATTCAATTCTACTGGTCATAAGGAAACTTCGTACCAAATAAAAGCTCTCTGTTCCGTGGGGTTTGGGAAATATGGGCGTTTGAAAATATTTCTATTTTTAGCTCCCAGGGTTCCCATGGGGATGTGGGAATTTTTTTTTTTTTGCATGGGTCAAGTACTTATGACCCAATACTACCACAAACCAAATTTGGTTCATACCGGACCATCGGTTCAGAAAATTGAAATTGTGGGCGGAGCCAAAAATCTTACCCCTCCTATTACAAAGCCAAATATTACTTCACGAACTTCGTTTGAACAAACTTGATTCTACACCTCATGTGGAAGCTCCATAGCAAATATCAAGTCATTGTACACACTGGTTCTTGAGAAGAAGATTTTTAAAATATTTTGGAGCATTTTCCCCCACTCCCTCCCTATATGGCTGGGCATGCTGAGTTGAACAAACATGAAATGCCCCTTTAGGACCATCACTCACACAAACTTTCACTTGAATTGGCCCAGTGGGTTTGGAGGAGAAGACCAAAACATGTGTTGACGGACGACGGACGGCAAGCGATGAGATTAGCTCAGCTTGACTTTGTCAAGATGAGCTAAAAAGACATTGCGATGAACCGTTGCTAATGGCAACAAGACGCTTTCCTTGACAGTGGACCTAAGAATCGCTGACAGTAGACATACGCGCGTGCCCGGCGGCATAAAATAAAATCAACGAGGCATTGACCAATCATTGCAAGATATTGCGGTTGGTATCGGGACATAAATATAAGAAATGGTACCAAACTATATTCCACCGGATTCGTGAAGTTACTCTTGCAAATGTTTGAAAATTATATTATGACCTACAGTCTAATAACCCATATTTTACAGTACAGTCGTCGTGGACTGGTCGTGATGTCGTGTCGTGTAACAGAAATCATTATTATCAGCAAAAAATTAATTATTGAAGCACCGGGTTGTACCCGGGTTGATATTTCGACGTCAGTGTGCAGATGGTTAATGACTTGCAGTTGTCACTCTTAAACTTTTACCCAACGAATCAGCCGCATCCGTCCGCGTAATATGCAAATTGAATAGTTGAAAAAATATTATTCGAGCTCGTTCCAACGGGTCGCATGATATGGTTTTGTTGAAATGTTTTTAAAAATTGGAAAAAATGTTGTTTAAAATAATAAATTTTGATATCGTCTGCGTTGGGTAAAGGGTTAAACCGTTGTACCATAATGGTAACTTCCATGTCAAATCAGTGATCCACATTTGTAGAGTTTAAATTCCTGTGTTGGGAAAGACCAATCAACGGTCATCATTGGGGTTGCACGTTGAAAATATTGATCGACTTGTCCAACAACTTCACCGAGCAGCCAGTTTGACTGTACACTGAGTCTGGATAAAAAACGCGGACTTTCCGGCTCAAGGTTAACATTACATCTGAAAAATAACCACTGAACCACTGAAGCGACTTGCCGACTTGGGAATACTGTTCTGTAACATCAATTTTGAAAGAGTTGAAATTAAAGAAACACAAAAAAGAAACACAAAATGAAAGTGTCAATGACACTGTAGCTCAACTTGTCAAGACAAAGACATGTACATGTATAGTATGCGACACAGCAATGACAAACATCTAGGTAATGACCTGATAACAAAGGTACATATAAAGTATTGTAACGGTCTGTACATAAATACTGACCGTTGCCTGTAACAAATGTATAGGTAAAGTATTGTAAAGGTGGGTGACAGTCAGATGCTAAACTAGAAAAAAACCTTTGAGTCCCAGAGTGGGTCTCCTTGAACCCCAAAATATTTGTTCTCATAGCACAGTGATAACAAAGGCACCCCAAAACACACTCATTCCTGTCCCAAGGTGAAAACAAAGGTACCCAAGAAGTTTCGTGAAGATCAGTTCACAAATATGAGCTGTGTAGAAGTTGTGACAAAAAACTGATTGGACCTAATTTCGGTACAAAATGGCCACTGGCAGCCATCTTGAATTCTGGACTGCACCCAGAAACACTCGTTCTCGTCCCACGGAGATAACAAAGGTACCCAAGAAGTTTTGCGAAGATCGGTTCATAAATACAGCCTCTAGCCCGAGCCGTATTGACATGTGCATTTACAGTGTATAAGTAGCACTGAATAAATCAAAGTTCATCTAATTTGCATAATTTCTGCACGAGAAAAAAACCCGTACTATATGTGATGTATTCCATGTTACTAAACATTCATACAAAAATATATTCAAATCAGAACTTTCATACAGAAGTTCTGTACAAAAGACTAATTGCATTAATTTTGGTACAAAATGGCTGCTGGTGGCCATCTTGAATTTTGGACCACACCCAAAAACACTCGTTCTCATCCCACTGTGATAACAAAGGTACCCAAGAAGTTTCGTAACGATCGGTTCATAAATACGGCCTCTAGCCTGAGCCGTATATAGAAGTTGTGTACAAAAAAACTGATTAGACCTAATTTCGGTACAAAATGGCCACTGGCAGCCATCTTGAATTTTGGACCGCACCCAGAAACACTCGTTCTTGTCCCAAGGTGATAACAAAGGTACCCAAGACGTTTCGTGAAGATCGGTTCATAAATACAGACTCTAGCCTGAGCCGTATTGACATGTGTACTTACTGTGTGTAAGTAGCACTGAAAAAATCAAAGTTCATCTAATTTGCATAATTTCTGCACGAGAAAAAACCCCGTATTATATGTGATGTATCCCATGGTACTAAACATTCACACAAAAAAATTATTCAAATCAGCGCTTTCATATGGAAGTTCTGTGCAAAAATCTGATTGCACCAAATTTTGTACAAAATGGCTGCCATCGGCCATCTTGAATTTCGGACACTCGTTCTCGTCCCACGGTGATAACAAAGGTACCCAAGGAATTTCGTAAAGATCGGTTCATAAATACGGCCTCTTGCCCGAGCCGTATTGGCATTTGCACTTACAGTGCTGAAAGTAACACCAAAAAACATCAAAGTTAGTCTAATTTGCATAATTTACGCACGAGAAAAAACCCGTATTATATGTGATGTATCCCATGGTACTAAACATTCACACAAAAAAGTATTCAAATCATAGCTTTCATATGGAAGTTCTGTACAAAAAACAGATTTCTGCATCGTCGGTACAAAATGGCGGCTGGCAGCCATCTTGAATTTCGGACCACACCCAAAAACACTCGTTCTCGCCCCATGGTCATAACAAAGGTACCCAAGAAGTTTCGTAAAGATCGGTTCATAAATACGGCCTCTAGCCCGAGCCGTATCCAATTGTTGACGGACGGACAGACGGACAGACGGACGACGGGCCATGACATAAGCTCAAATTTGGCTTCGCCAAAGTTGAGCTAATGATATTTCCACCTTAACCCGTCATTACAGATTAAAGTCATGTCCTATTGACATTTCTGCATTCATAATAACATTTAAACTATGAACCATTCCTATTGGAAACGAAAAATACCAATTTAATTACCATATGCTATGGACGTTTGTATTCGCAACACGACAAGAATTTGAATAGTAAATTCAGTTTGTTAAAGTACCAAGAAGATAAAAATAGTTCTGATTAATTAAAAAAGACTGAAGGTCGGTTTTAAGAGATTTCCATTTTGATCATTTGGAGAAAAAAATATATATTCCATTTTTCCGAGAGGAAAATCGATAACTAATTTAAGATAAGCTCCGAAAATCTTTTAAAGTGTTCACGTAATCACCAAAGCGAAGAAATCAGTAGGTACAAAACAGAAAACAAATTTCACATGTTGATTCATTTAACCGTAAACAATGCAATACCCGCTGTGAAATATTTTCTGTGCTTTCATGAGATTTAGGTACCATTGGAAGTGAAAAATAAAATAACATTATTAAGAGTATGATTGAGGTTTTCATACAGTTCTGTGATTGCAAAGGTGGACACAGAATTTTCTGTCTGCTTTTCTGTGCACAACACTGCAGAATCTCTCACCTGTGGAAGACGAAAATATTGCATCTGATACTGACGTGACAACCGATGTTTATTCCCAGTTTAACAGGAGGAGGGATAAGCGCGGGAGCCGGGGTTCTAACCGTCCACCTCTAGACCACACAGCGACCGATTTTCCACGAGATAAAGAGATCCGGACCAACCAGGCTGGTTGGTAAATGGCCTTTATACCTCGACCGCTACACCATTTTATCGGTTGATAACGAATGTCTAATAAGGAACTTGGAATAAGTAATGGTTGTCACGTTCCTGTATCTGATATGCATTTCGTGATTTTTGTTTGATTCTATGAGCACTTAGTCTTGATTTCGCAGTAATGTATTGTTGAAATCTCGGTTTTCTGGTAAATGTGAATCGTGACCAGATCGCGATCAGATCGAGAAACGGGCCATCATTGCGATTACAGCATTGTACTGACTATTAATGCAAGAAACGTTTCCAACTGTTGTCTTCAGATCAACCTTGATCTAAAGGAAGGGTAGGACGTATGGACAAAATAAATGTACTTAAAAGACGAGGGATAAAAATCAGCTGAAAGGCTTGTCAATTATGATCTGAAGACGAAGAGTGAAAGTAACTCGAAGTCGTAATGCTCTTATGATGAAGGAACTACAAGTGGTCCAACAATGAGAAAGAAAACCTTTTGAATGGTTTAACTAAAATGACCTGAAAGCGAATTTAAAACTGAAGTAACAATATTTGTACGAAAAAGAACATGGCAGTCGCCGAGCAGACGACACGATACGTGATCAGTCTGCAGAGAATTTAAATAATAATTTACCTACAGTTTTATATAGTGTCTCAGTGTGGATATGGTATTGCTGACATCCCCCCGAAATCTAAAGCTGCTTTCTCACAAAAGATTTTTATCGTACGATTTTTCCAGCAAAAATCTACAATGAGAACACTCAAGACGGATGACTTTCTTTCGATTTTTGACTGATACGATTTTTGTCGAAACAATCAAACGCGTTTGATTTCAACTTCTTTTATCGAAAGACTTCTTCTATTTGATGAAGGGATTACGGCTGTCCAGCCCCCAGAGAAAAATCGTACGACCAAAGTCTATAGCGAGAACCTTCAGATTTTTGACGTTCGACAAAAATCGGTCGACAAAAGACGTTCGACAAAAGACGAACGATTAAAATCTATAGTGTGCTTAACAGCGGATTATTTTTCAAAGAACGAAACCGTGCAGAACGATGAGCTTAGATTTCCAGGTCCATCTACACCGACATTTTGCGAATGGTTATTATCGGTCGATAAGCGTATATTGAAGAAAAAATACGTTTGTGGCGACCAATTACAATTTAATCCTACAGACATTAGGTTTAGGTCAACATTATCTTTAACAACCCGTCATTGCAATCTTATTTGGAATTAGATGGAAGAGAATGCATGGACACTTTACTTTTAAGCAAGGGTGTAGCCATGGAGGGTCATGGGGGTCGTACGACCCCTCACCCGAATCCCAAAGGTCCGCGGCCTATATACTCTACAACAATCTAATACATGCCTACATTGAATTTGATTCAATTTCCCTCAACATGGAATCTTTGATCACTGCTGCTATCAAATATTGAATACTCCCCCCCCCCCCCCATCACTACCACCACCGGACCACCACCTATGGCCAAAGGTAAAGTTGGAGGAGATTATGGAGGGGTCAACCCCTCCCACAATCTCTTTCAACTTATCCTCTGGTCAAGGCTTGGCCCCAGTCAAGTTTTCAGTCTTTTTAGTTGCCAGACATTGTCATCCTTAAGTTGCATTGTGGGCGCCCCCCCCCCCCCAAAAAAAAAAAAAAAATGCTGGCTACACCCCTGTTAAGATGTACCCAAAGATTCCCTCACTTGATTTGGCTTTACTAGTCAAGTAGACTGCACAGTTTCTGCTCCATATAAGACACATTTTTTCTGTGCATTTTCCTGAATGTAGAGGTACAGGAGTCCCAAACATGCTGGTATATATATATCAGTGAGCGCGTGCCGCAAGTTCCAAATGCCCCCCCCCCCCCCCCCCCACCCCTCGTCCCAGACTACAGACCTATTGGACTGTGTGATTAAATCATTACTGATCATACTACAAATGAAGAAGAGATGGTACAGTTGGAACAGGGAGTATTATATGGTACGATACCGTGCAGTCACAGAAACGAAATGGTAAATGTTAATCACGGTGTCTTAACCCTTTGAACCCGACCTATGTACATTGATACGCATAATTTCCTTACATAGGATAGCTGCAACGTGAACGTGTATGGTAGACCAATCAATATTGTCAACGTGCAGCCCAAAGGCTTCACGTTGAAAATATTAATTGGGCTACCCTTAAATAATGAATATGGACTCTTCCAATTGCTGCCATTGAAATAACATGGACGATACCATCAGAGTACAAAGGGCTAATAGAACCGTTCGCTCGCTAAAATCTGTGCTACTGACACTCTCCAGCCCACTGGATTGTAAAACGCAAAAATAGACACACCTTCATGTACGAGTCTTTCTGAAGCTATCGATAGACGAGTTACCAAGTTAATTATTAACATTTTGCGCCACATTCTGGGGGAACTGAAAAATAGAACTCATTTAATATCAAGAGAAGTAATAAAAACAGCTATTACACTCTAAGATGAGTTGCATTGAAAATTAACCCAAATCAGTCGGGTTGACTGAATATGAACCCAAATTGGTTCACAATCACTCAACTCAGCTGATTTGGGTTGATTTTTAACCCAACTGATTTTAAAGTCTAAGTTCTCAATTTCATTCAATCTAGGAATCGTAAGTACATACTGAGATCAGATAAATAACTTCATTTTTTTCCTTTTCAGATCACTTCATCAATCTATTCAATTCATTTTTTTTTCAGATAGATTAAACTTCGGCTGTTTATGCTTTGTTGGGCCGAGATACAACGGGTGGAAAGAATAAAGGGGGCAGTTGTCTTCCAAGAAACTGAGTTCGTGATCTATTTTTTCAGGTGGAACAAGAGAGTTGTGAGGGTCTTTAGTTGTGAAATGTACGGCGTGTCCTGTTATACCCTGAAGGCGTGTTAAGGGCTTAATTTGGATGGGAAAAGTGACCAGAGATTCTTTAACGTTGTTACTACACTGGGATCTGTTAACTTTAATTGAGAATCCGGAAGCATTCGTGAAATCAAGGAGTCAAAATGTGGTACAAGTGCCGAAGAAGTGTGGGCGAAATAGAGTGGTACATACCACGAGAACGCAGAGAAAAATAATATCAGCATTTATTGGCATATCTACCATATACGACAAGATTTAGTTTGTCTAAAAATAGCTTAGAACTCCTCATTAGCAAGATATCTTCGAAATTGTTCCATTCAAATGGCTACGATTTGGGGGCAAAAAAGGAGAATCTTTTTTTATTCAAAAATGTTTTGCAAGTTTCATCTTTAACCCTTTACCCAACGCAACGGTCAAAACCGGTCAGCGCAATGCTCAAAAATCGCCAATTAATTTTCATTATTTTTTCATTTTTTGTCTCAAAAACATAGGTTATGACCCCTCGTTGGAACGAGCTCGTCGAGCTCGTTCCAACGAGGTGTCATAACCTATGTTTTTGAGACAAAAAAAAAAATTGAAAAAATTAGTTATTCAAGAATGTTTTTTTTTTTGCAAGTGTCGTCTGATTTTCATGTTAGGTTAAGGGTTAATAGGCAAATTAGCTCTGTTTTCAACGGGGCTGTCTTCACAAATTGTATTTTTGCAAGTGCTGTTGTTTGTTGGGATTTAACGATACTTTCAACAACCAGTGACACATCGTGCCGGACGGTTGCATGAGCGGAGGGGGCTGGAGTACACAGAAAGAATCACCTAGTTTCGGCGTTCAACTGTCAGACTCTCTAACTTACTAACCTGGCAAAGGCAGAGTGTGTAGCGGGTAAAGTACACCAAAGAGTACAGCGGCACGGGGCCAAGAGTACTGCGCAGATTGTGAGAGTCAGCATCGAACCGTCGACCTTAATTTCTGAAACTAATATTAAGATTTCATTCACATCATCATTGCTTAACCCTTTACCTAATATTAAAGGCAGACGTCACTTCCAAACAAAATTCCAATGAGGGGTCATAACCTATGTTTTTGAGACACAAAATGAAAAAAAATGAGTTATTCAAGAATTTAGTTTGCAAGTGTCGTCTGCATTTCATGTTAGGTAAAGGGTTAATCATGTAAGACAAGGGGTTAACACCTTACATAAAACATCAATAACATACACCCAGGAACATAGGGAAGAATCGCCATTCACATTTGGTTATTTTTCTAAATTTTTCTTGTTAAACAGATTTTTGATAGCTCATTTCATTTTCAACTTTTGTCCAGTTTTGGTTAAGTGTTAATCAAAACGTTACCTAAAACATGCAGTAGAAATTATTGAACGACTAAACATTTTTATTTTTGGCTTTAAAAAATAGCTAATAACTCATCATAGAAGCGAACTCGACGAGCTCGCCCCAATGAGGAGTCATAAGCTATGTTTTAGGGGAAAACATAAAGGAATTTGAATGGCCATTTTTCTGTACAGCACCAGCTGCATACAATGCAGTCGCCGTGGAGTGGTCGTAATCCACACGTGGGCAGTGATTTCCGCTCATGCGTTTACCAGGTAATAAAAATCACTATCAGCAAAATTTTAATTAATGAAGCACCGGGTTGTACCCAGTGCATCATTAATTAAATTTTTGATGATTATTCTATAATTAGTGTTTGGATTTGGAATCTAATATTATTGCGTCCGTGGAAATGTTTCCCACCCGTGGAAAGTGGCCAGTCCACGACGGCCGTTCTGTATGTACATCACCTTAGGTAAAGGATTAAAAGTAAGGTGTTCATGTTAGGCGCCTGCGAAAATTCGAAATTCGATTCGAAAGTCAATATTCGATTCGATTCGTTTCGAAATCGGAAATTCGAATATTTTCGAATATACTTCGGCCATAACCGTGAATGTTTACAGATTGTAATTGATCACATTATTTTATATTGAGTATTGTTCTGAGTAGAAACGCAACTAACTTGTAGTGATAACAGTGTTTGTATCGATGTGGCTACAAACACTGTTACCGCTACAACTGTTCATTTCAACTCACTGTGCATTATGACCAGTGACCATTTATAAATATTTCAAGTTTCGAACTCGAAGTTATTTAGCTGTTCAACTTCAATAAATGATTTCTTCCACAACATGATCACATTATTTTATATTGAGTATTGTTTTGTTCGATCACAGTTACTGGATACACCGTCAAAAGCAATGGTTTTCTAAAAGAATACCCCTGATTATTATATAAACAGAAGTAGAGCAGTCTTTACTTTACAAGCGGATCGACTCCATTCGGCGGTGAAGTATCGTTTCGTTTTAGTCATTCCGCATTTTTATTTAAAACAAATGGGTTCACGACCAAATGGAGTCGATCCGATTTGAAACGAAGTTTTTTCCTAAGAAAACATGTGATAAAAGTGAGGTATGAGCTCTATCAGCTTCGTTTAACCCTTTAACCAACGCAGACGATTTCAAAAATTTATTATTTTAAATATAATTTTTGTAAATGTTTCAAAAAATTTCAACAAAACCATATCATGTGACCCCTCATTGGAACGAGCTCGATGAGCTACTTCCAATGAGGGGTCACATGATATGGTTTTGTTGAAATATTTTGAAAATTTTTATTTTTTCAACTGCTCAGTTTGCATATTGCGCGGGCGGATGCGGGTGATTCGTTAGGTAAAGGGCTAAAAATGTTTATTGCTGCAGTTTCCAAGCTACAAAGTCAATAATTCGAATAGTTTCATTCAATAGCTAGTATATTGGTTTATATCTCAGTTTATAGCGTGGGAAGTGTTGAGGAGAAAATGAACTCTTCATAACTGTGTGTCTTTTAATAACCGGGGGTATTATTTTTGAAAAAAAAAAACTTCTCTTTTGACGACGTTTTCATTAACTGTGATTCGATTCGAAGTTCAATTCGAAATTCGATTCGTTTTCTCTAATTCGATTCGATCAAAATCAGCAATTCGCAGGTCCCCAGTTCAAGTCTCCCAGATATAATTTTTCTGGATAACTTCGGTCTCTTTTGTACTTTTCTTCTATTGTTTCGAATTTAATTTTTAAGCGCATCTTCAAAGAATATTGTTCTGAAGGCAACACTTGTGATACCAACAGAAAAGGGTACCCGGAGAGGGAAACAAATGCGAGTAAGAAATGCAAAAGTATGTAATCCAGCAGTGAACATCCAGAAAGTCCGGTACTCTTGTGGGTCGGTGAGCCATCGGAGAACGATCAGATATTTTTCACCACAAATATTATAAGTTATACAATTTGTTTGTGTCTCCATACGGTATATGTCCATGAATTCCATGCAGAATCAAATAAAAACTATAACTATCATTGAACGTGATTAATACCAACAATTCCGGCTTACTGGAATGCACCTCTGAATGTTGAGCTTGAAAAACAAATAATAAATCTATGTTCATGGGAAAAAACCTGGTTAAAATTGTCGCAGATAAAAAAAATGGAATATGTATGCCCACTTGTTATTCATACTGTTTGAGAAGTTTGATCAAAATTGGTTCATTAATGAAGGGAGAGTTGCACACACAAAAAATCTCATATACAAATCTACATTAAATCTTCTAAGTTGAAGGGGATATAACCTGGTAAAAATCATCGTAGATGGAAAATTCGGAAATATGTGCATGTTCACGCATTAGTCGCCATGTTTAAAAAGGTTCATAGAAATCGGTTCAATAATGTAGGAGGAGTTGCGCAGACAAGAAGCTCATTTGAACATCCATATTAAATCTAACTTAAGGGGAATTAACCTGGTTAAAATCGTCGCAGATGGAAAATTTTGGAATATGCGTATGTTCACTTGCTAGTCATAATGTTTGAAACGCTTGATAAAAAAATCGGTTAAAAATGTTGAAGTAGTTGCTTACACAAGTATGGACGGGCGGAAGGACGGACGGACGAACATGGGGACGGACCTACGGATGCACAGGGCGTCGACAATATTGCGGGTATAGTTACCAGTGTACCCTACACTGTCACAAACAGACTGTGTAACGAATATGTCTCACCGACGACCGTTTTTATACCATAGCAAATGTAATGCTTAAGGAATGGAATGGTAGAATTCAACCTTTTTCTCTTTAATTTCTACCTATTTGATTCTTCAAAGGTGAAATTACACCAAACACAAGTCGTCAGCGTGTACCCCTTGTTACCTTACTGTGTATGATAGGTACTCACAATTCACACGGAGTATGGAATCCATTAAAATTATCAGAAATTCGTAAAGGTAAGATTATAATAGCAGGAGTGTAAGTTGCAGCAAGTCAAAAAGCCGGAATATTCATAACAGGAGTAGTATAAGTCGAAAAAGGTCAAAAATCCAAAATAATCACACCTGATGCGATCATAACTAGTCTCTGTAAGACTCAAGCGCATAACAGGTCCATCTGGACTCGTTTTTATTTAAAACAAATGGGTTCACGCCCGAATGGAGTCGATCCGATTTGAAACGAAGTTTTTTTTCCAAGAACACATGTGATAAATAGAGGATATGGAATGAGTGTTTTTCTCATATAATACTTATGAAACGAGTCTAAGAATTTTCCGTTTTGGCGGGCCTCTGGCGAGCCCAAACGGAAAATTCGGACTAGTTTCATAAATATTATATGAGAAAAACACTCATTTCAAATTCTGTTTATCATATGACACACACACGCACAAATTAGCCACTTAGTATGACTTTTTAACCCATCACCTAACTTGAGTTGCAGACGGCACTTGGAAAAAAACATCCTCGTTGAACTCGTTCCAATGAGGGGTCATAACCTATGTTTTGGAAGCAAAACGTGAAAAAATAAAAAAAATGAATGACGTTTTTCTTGTAGGTAAAAGATTATTACAATATAACCCACCTAAATATGACAGATAACGTAAATTCTCCCTACTGAAATTATGCAAATGTAAATCAGTTGTATTTTGTTAATCCAATAAAATTGTCCAGTTTTGAAATTGACCAATGAAAGCTCCCAACTCAAATTATGCAAATTATGAAAATGTGGTCCAGTTGTATTTTGTTCAGCCAATCAAACTGTCTAGTTTTCAAATTGACCAATGAAATTGACGGAAGGCTTTATTTATCACTGATTAATATGAAAACAAAATATCAAATATTTTAAAGCAACAAAACGGACGAGTCATATGATAAAAGTGAGGTATCAGCTCTATCAGCTTCGTTCAAAATGTTTATTGCTGCAGTTTCGAAGCTACAAAGTCAACAATTCGAATAGTTTTAATCAATAGCTAGTATATTGGTTAAAATTTCAGTTTATAGCGTGGGAAGTGTTGAGGCGAAAAATGAACTCTACATAACTGTGTGTCTTTTAATTATCGAGGGTATTATTTAAAAAAAAATTCTCTTTTGACGACGTTTTCATTAACTGTGATTCGATTCGAAGTGGGTCAAGTCTTGCAAAGATTAGCAAACTTGTCGGTTTCACCTGTGCACAGCAGCTGATTTAGCTGCAAGAGCAGACAGTTCACATCCAAATTCAACAGCAAAGAACGAAACACCTCGGATGTACCGTAAAAATAACAGTTGTTGGAAATCTTAAAACTTTGACTCAGTAAGTTTGTTCAAATTCAGAGTACAAATAACTCTACAACAAGAATATTCATGTCCCTGAGCATAGACTTCGAAAGGCGGAAAACAGTAACGAAAACTCAGAATTCCGGAAAAAGCACGAAAACTTACATCCCTGTAATAGAATATTAATGAAACCACAGATAAACTATTCTTCCGAGGAAGAAGCCCATGCAGTTCTTTAAGGTTTCATATATTTACAAATTTCACGGTTAATTTTAATTTTAGCCTTTTTTCAACTGGGCTGTATTAACAAATCAGATGAAAGGATCGCGCCCAAGTCGATTTGTGATATGTGGCTTTAAATTTGATAAGGTTGTTTTCTTTCCATATGCTAAATTACTTCTGCAAGATCGGATGAGTTATGAAAAATGGAACCAATGCTATAGCCTGGAAACAAAGAAGTGCTATTTGTGAACAGTGACCTTTACCTTTGGCCGACAAACGTGAAAATCGATAGGGTTCTTCTCTCTCCGTGGGAGTATTAGCCCTGAAAATTTGGTGGACCTGCATTAAACAGAATTAAACGTGTTGCCGAAACAAATAGTTTTCGCCAGCCGACCCGCCCGCTCGCCCGCCCAGATAGCAGAAGAACCTGGTGCTTCATTAATAAAACTTTTCATGAATATTCCTATCATTAGTGTTTGGAATTGAATACTTTTGCGCCCGGGTAAATATTGCCCACCCCTAGAAAGTAAGAGTTTGTAGTGGCCGCACTGTATTATATAACGACCGATTAGACTCAGACCTCTTTTACTATGTGGTAATTTTCGCAAGAAAAGAACCATTTCAAAGGAATTTTTTCTCCAAACATTTCTAGAACGAGGTCTCTCTTACAACCTCAACCAGAAGGAGACGATTGCGCTTTTCATTAGATGACCCCACTCACCAACACCAAACACAAAAGTGGACGGGTACAGTTAAACGTTCCGAGACAGATTTAAGTTCACTATATGCACCAAATTTTAGTTTGTTAGAACGGATTCTTAACCATTTGAACTCGTATGACCGATTTTTCGGTCCAAGGCGTAATTTAGTCCCATTTTTGTCTCATTATAAGAGATCTATAAGCGGGAAATGGGTGATGAAATAATAACTTCAGTCTGCAGGCAGTGTTATTATTTTATCGTCCCTGTATATTAATATTGGACTGATCCATCTCACTGTAAGTGTACACAAAGGTGATAACATTCCAAGAAACGAGGGTTCAAAGGGTTAAAACTAGTACTTAAGATTTTTATCAAACAAAACACCAAAAATCATTTTATCTTTAACAAGAAAAAATTTAAGAATCACGAGACATAAAAGAAAGCTTATAATCCTTGGAATGTCAGTTAAGTAAAGGAAACTTACTTGTGTATATATGGACATATGCACATCGATTGATTGTGAGACGCAGTGCACAAGCACGTGGGCAAAGTCAAGAAACCATATGTTGATACCGAATACATAGATTCGTCAATTCTTTCCTCAGCAATTGGACACCATTCGCATAATGGACGACGACTGATAAAAATTACGAATGGTTACTAGTAGTCGTAAATTCATCGGGAGGTCAAAAATCCTTTTTGCAGAATTGACGGCTGCGAGTCCGTTTGTGTTTCGCAACTTTCTAGCGTTGCGCAGTGATGAATAATTTCATTGCCAGTAAGAGATGGAAATTTAGGCCACATGTCGATTACAGTTTAAGGACATAATCTTAGAGTGAACCCCCACATTAAGTGACGGAGAAACGCTCTCAAACTTTTTTGCTATATGATATATCTGCGTGTTTTAATGAGAAATGGTAATCGTAACTATGGATAAGGGAAAACGACAGCTGATAGGAAGAAAACAAATTCCAGTGATAGATAGTTACAGTACGTGGAGGGTGTATTGTCACTAAATCACCCGCAGAGTGAAGATTCCACCCAAGCAATAATTGCAAATTTGTTGCAAAGCATTACAAGCACAAGCAAAGTTTCAGCCAATGGACCTCCGGGTTAAACCCGGAGGTCCATTGTCTGAAACATTGTTGGTGTTTTTTGCCCACATGTACAGAATTTGAAAGTGATACTTTGGGTGATATCTCAACTCCCCGGGTGATTTAGTTACAATCCACTCTCCACGTACTGTAGCTAGATAGTTTAATGACAATAACGTCCACATGAGACAGATGCCAATAAATAACAACAATAAACAATATAAAGATAACCATACATTTCAGTATATATTAGTATATAATCAACACTTATTAGGTGAATCATTTCTTTTTCGAAGAAATGATCTAACCATGTTGCAGATGACGTTGCAGGTATCACTTCTCTTGTTACTCATTATAGATGTGAATTTTTGTTTGTCAGTCATGCTTGTAAAGTTTTGATTTTGTTTCCCAATTTCCGTGAAGTATTGTTTTCTGTGCTCAGCATATATTGGACATCTCATGATGATATGCCCTTCTGTTTCGATTTCTGAATTACACTGTTTGCAAATTCTTTCATTAAGAGGTACTTTGGGTTGCTTGTGTCGCCCGTTCTCAATTTCCAATGAACAGTGATGTAGTTCCCCATACGTAATTATCATCAATCGTAGTACCCCATATAGTGATGTAGTACTCCATACGTAATTATCATCAGTCGTCGTGTGAAAGGTCTCCATTAGCCTGTAATATTACATTCATTGCAAACTCTCCGCTTAACCATGTCACTCTCAAATTACTATTTGATTATGAACCTTTAAAACCCTTTACCCAACGAATCGGCCGTATCCGCCCGCGTAATATGCAAATTCAGCAGTTAAAAAAAATATTATTTTTCAAAAAATTTCAACAAAACCATACCATGTGACCCCTCGTTGGAACGAGCTCGTCGAGCTCGTTCCAACGAGGGGTCACATGATATGGTTTTGTTGAAATTTTTTTTAAAATTTGAAAACATGATATTTAAAATAATAAATTTTGATATCGTCTGCGTTGGGTAAAGGGTTAAAACCGGCTACCGACAACTCTCTTTCATTCACCTTCGATGTTATCCGAAAGGATCACCACAACGAACAATAAGTGTGCATGACATAAGAATTACCGGACATTCTGTAAAAGAATTACCGGACATTCTTTTATAGGTATCATGGAACTAAATATTTTCCCATAGCCGACCATTATGACTCTGCCATTTTATCCTAACAACAGATGTCAAATCTTCTTTTACCTACTGATGTGGTAAAATATTGCCCGGTATGCCCCTTTTCATAAAAAAAACTATGATACAATTAATAAATTGATTTATATTGACATAAAACAAACTTCTTGTGATATTAAATTTCCCATTTGTGATAGTTTTTAAATAACATTCTGGCTTCTGAAGACATTTCACATTGTGTTTGATGAATATTCATGCAAATTTAAAAAAAAACAAAAAAAAAACTCAGTTAAGGCATCTAGAGCCATTAGTATGACACTGAAAAAAAACATAAAGCTGTGCTTTTTCCAACAGAATGCCCAGTTCCTTCTACTGTGGTATCTCATCACAATGTTAAATGCCCAAAACCATCAGATGTTGATTCTATAGTGCTATGCTTGTGCTGCAAGTGCCCATAAGTGCACTTTCACAACTTTTGTTTTAACCCCACAGACACCCAGCAAAAGCAAAAGAAAAAAATATACCCCCACATAAATAAACATTTTTTTTAAATCCCGAAGACAACATTTATAATTCAAACGTTTGTGACACTATACAATTTTTGCACACACTTTAGACAATTTACTCTTCATGTTTGAATCTAAAAACACCACAGTTTATTTTTCCACCTTACTTCCAAGACAGATATAAATTTTATAATGTTATAAAACATCAAATTGAATTTCTATAGTTGCTCACGTCCAAAAATGGCTGATTATAGCTTGATTGGTTAAAAACAACTGGTACTTTTCTTTAAAAGAGGTTCAGAATTTTCATCTCTCCATGGGCATATCTTTGCCAGCTCTTTTTCGTTTTGTGTTTAAGTTCCAAGAAGAACTACCAATTGACGCCGAATGATCAACGATGATGCAGTAACACACAGATGGGATATTATTTTGTCGATAAGTACGAACAGTTCATCAATTTCGCTTCAACTCCGTTCAATATGTCTACACAGCAAAGAACTCAAATATATCATCAGCGAAAGAAAACAAAGGTCAAGTTATTACTGACAAGTGGGCCAGTAGACTTGGTGTACTGTACTCTGAGGTACGTAAGCAATCTCCATAGAGTCGATGATGCGCAGCCTATTGTTGAATGACAGCAGTTTCAAGCAATTTCGCGTTCAGATGACAAATGATGACGTATGTGGTATTATGAGGTGCTTTGTAATATTGAATAGACACGCGAAAATCAGTATATTACGAAAGTGTATTTAGCACATCGTAAAGAAAAAATCTTTATACATAACCCGCGGACAGATTGGTAAGCTGCCCAGACAGAATAGTAAACTCTTCAAGGAGATTAAGAAATACGGTTGAGCAAATTAAACCACTGAATCTGGACACGGACTATTCGAAGACGTGTATCTCGCCCGGGTCGTCTCAATGTTAGGTCACACCTGAGCTGCTTTGCCCAACTCGAAACATTCCCTAAGCTGTTCGTCCCATGTTAATGTTCCCCTGTGTGCTCATTTGGAAAAAGAGTGAACTCTTCCTGCATTTTAAGAAGCCAATCTTTTCTAAACTCTAATAAACCTACCCAAATTGTCTTACATTATAAATATAGGCAAAATCCACTGTAGCGGTTTTATTTTCGTCTTTCGAATCAAATATGAACATAAGTACGATTCTATAATATTAACCCTTTACCCAACGAATCGCCCGCATCCGCCTGCCTAATATGCAAATTCAGCAGCTGAAAAAATATTATTTTTCGAAAACATTCAACAAAACCATATCATGTGACCCCTCTTTGGAACGAGCTCGTCGAGCTCGTTCCAAAGAGGGGTCACATGATATGGTTTTGTTGAAATTTTTTGGAAAAAATTAAAAAATGATATTTAAAATAATAAATTTTGATATCGTCTGCGTTGGGCAAAGGGTTAAATTATGTAATGTAGAAACTATTTTACATTTGTCCGCTGTTCAAGACTATCTGAATAATTTACGACAAATGGTCTCTAGTGTTGTTGAAGAAATCATATTCTGACACTCGTTGCTCACGCTTACGCGATCTTCATAAATATTTTTCCAACGTTATTAATTTTATTTTCACGGATAACAGGATATATACTTTAAATGCGATTTTAGTGAGAAATTTAATCATGTGTACGGAAGGAGAAATGAGAACATATATGCCCCGCCGGTTAGCTACGTAAAAGAGATCAGACGGGCAGATGGAATTAATACGCAAATGGAGAGAGAAAGATGAGGATGAAACTAGAAGTCAGAGTGAAGGCAGGCCGATCGGAAAAATATATGAACATCTTTGTTTGTTTGTTTCTTCTCCCCCCTTTCCCTCTCATTCCGTTCATACATGTAAAAGCGAAGATAGCAGACTGTTTGCGCATTTCAAAAAGTCATGACAGTACAGTCTATTTAACTTGCTGAGGCAGATTATTTGATGTCCAGAATTTACTTCCGTAGAATAACCTCATACGAAGAATGTTTAGTGGTGGAATATTGTAATTCAACAATTGCAATTGATGTGTAGAGTGGCGATGCTACTGGGTGGGGGTGGGGGGGGGACCTTAAACCCCTAAATCATTGCTGCCCCCCCCCCCAAAGAAAAAACATTGGCCCAATGCAACTTTCACATAACATAGAGCCCTCAAATACTCAACACACTACAAATGCAAAAGATTCGCTCCTAGAGCACTCAATTTTCTCGGGGGTGGGGAGGGGGAGGTAGCCTAGCCCTAACTATGACCCTGTGATCGTTGTCTCCTCCATCCAAATCTCGTGGGAGGGGCTGGCAATGACCGGAGGGTCGTAGTTGGGACTAAGGGAGGCACCCGAAACCCCACACATCGGACTTTTAAATATCATCTGTGCCCCTCGCACCACCCCCCACCCCCCACCCACAAAAAACCCACTGGCTAGGGCACCCCCTGTTATAGAATCCTGGCTACACTTAAAGAAAACATGGCTGTCACTCACAAGATCAAACAATTAATAACATAACATACAGCTCGAAAGAGATGTAGCATCAAACTATTACTTATCCTCACTACGGAATCAAAATCGGATTAGTCTTTTTGTATTCGACAACATTTTGGGCGGGGGATATAGGCAATTCCGTTCACAAAGGTGGGGTTGAAACAATTAAGAAGAGTTGAACAGTCGGTTGACAACCACCCAGTTCCTAAACATTTTCGTTTTATATCATACCATGTAACAACCACGCATTTTTAATTTTATATGAACAAAGTTTAACCATTTCAGGCAACACTGCATAGATTTGATCGACAATAACGCAGATTATTCATGCTCTAAACTGAAATACTTGGCCACATAGCCTCGTGTATATGGTCGATGATTTCCGTAATATAGGCAACACTTGCACCGACTCTCGTAGTAAGGTGCTAATTTGATAATATCAAACTTGGTCTCGAAACTGAGTGAATGCCTATCGATTTGATTTGAACATATTTTATTGTCGTTAGATGTTGATAGCCAGAAGGATTCACACAAGTTATTGCAACTTATTGAAGTTCCTCTCTTTTGATCTTTTGACAGACGCGCATAATAGAACGCCAACAAACATCTACATTTACATAATGGTCACGAACGTGGCTAGAGGTATCCGATTGGGGGGGGGGGGGGGGGTGGGGGGTGGGGGGGACGTGTCGGCTAGTGAATTTCTAATTAGTGGGGGTGGGGGGCGTTCCCCTTCCCGGTCTCTACCCCTAGTTGGAAATTCACTACCGAGAAAAAATTTGAAAATGAAGCCATGAAAGGGGGCATAAAATTGATTCTAGTAACTGAAATGCCAACACCTTTATGATAGAATTATCAGGTTGTTATTATTATTTGGTATTATTCTGGTAATTGAATGTGTGCTAAACAAATGCTCAAGGTGAGAACTTTAAACAATTCACACTGCCCTCACATTAAATCAGTCCTTATATGCAGGAATGAACAGTTTTCGATGTTTCACCATTTTGTAATTGTGAATGATGGAATTAACTCAGGATAACGATTTTACATGATATGATTTTCTTGAAATGCATTTCGAGGATTTTTTTTATTACGATAAATAACGTACTATAGAAATCTCGTACCGATTTACATCATGCACACTTATGAAGTCCGATATAGCGTACACTGTAGCTGTAAATAGAAACAGTTGGAATTTTTGCCGATTTGAAACCGAGTTGCAATTTTTGGAAGTAAAGGAGACATCAGCATCACAAAGAAGCTCTAAAATCCAGATAGATGGAATTTCCAACTTCTCATGACTTACCCTCCGAATTTCCAACTATAGGAAATTTTGGTCAGGATTGGGAGGGGGAGATACCCCCCCCCCTCCCCATCGCCACGTCCCTGATAATGGTATTATGAACTAAATATGTTTTAGTGAACAGTTTCTAGAGTTAGGAAAAAGTTGGGATCACAATAGCTATTGGGGTGTGACATGGCAGTTTGAACTTGAGGAAACATGTGGTTGCAATATTATCAGACAATAGAAGATGGGAAGTGTACCCCGTGGTGCGAAAACAACCGCCACGAACCGCATCGGCCAAGAAAAATGAATCGCCTCCTGAACAGCGATGTATGTTCGAAAGAACCATTGAGACTCTTCCGGATATGCTATTATAGAAGCTTTTTCTTGCTGTGGGTGTAAAAAATAACAAGAGGCCTCAAGAGGCCTTAACCCTTTACCCAACGCAGATCATTTCAAAATTTATTATTTTAAATATCATTTTTTAAATTTTTTCAAAAAATTTCAACAAAACTATATCATGTGACCCCTCTTTGGAACGAGCTCGACGAGCTCGTTCCAAAGAGGGGTCACATGACATGGTTTTGTTGAAATTTTTCGAAATATAATATTTTTTCAGCTGCTGAATTTGCATATTACGCGGGCGGATGCGGGCGATTCGTTTGGGTAAAGGGTTAATTGCTGACGTGAGAAGGATTTCAAGAAGGATTTACGATCACATTCAGCATGTTTGACCTGTTAACGCTACACAGAAGAATGAAGTGATGTATTTTTTTATAACTCTGTGAGCTTGTTGTTGTATTGGGGCTTAACGACACTTTCAACAGCCAGGGTCACGTCATGCCGGGCAGTTTTACAAGTGAAGAAAGCCGGAGTACCCCGCGAGAACCATCATGTTGCGGCGAGGAAATATGAGAATCCCTTAGTTACTAACCGTACACAAGTAGAATAAGCAGCTGCGGAAGGCAAGTGCACCTTCGACGTGCAGTATACTGTATCACCCCACGGGGGGGGGGGGGGGGGGGGGGTGGGCACGGTCGCCCAGGGTGTTACAAGTGTCAAGATTAAGTGTCTTGCCCAAGGACACAGCGCATTTACCTCTTGTCAGGGTCGAACCGTGGACCTTTAAGTTTGAAGACCAATGCTCTAACTGCTGAGCCAGTTCATGTCAGATGATTTAAATTCCTAGACTGTCAGCAACGATAAAGAGTGGACCGTTTTTTAACCCTTTGAACCCTAGTGGTATCTTCCATATCAGTTCAATGGCAGCAACGGGAAGAGTCCATATTCTTTATTTGGGGGAGACCAATTAATATTTTCAACGTGCAGCCTTGAGGCTGCACGTTGAAAATATTGATTGGTCTACTCCACACCTTCACTCAAAAGTCAACCTACTTACTGAAATTCTGAAATATCAGGATACTGGGCCGGAAATACGGCCTCTGGAGTTCAAAGGGTTTTACAAACCTGGAATGCTAAATATCTATTTTCCTGGGTAGGCGGAAAATTGAGGGCGTGTTAACGGGGCGGATTTGTTTTATTTTGCACAAAATCACTCAAAATTCTTTAAAACTCGTTTTAAAGCACGAAAAAAATCATCCAATGGACACCCTCAACTATCCCAGGGCCTCCAACAAACTGGAGGACCACATTTAAAAAACGTTACTAATATCCCCTCAGTCCCTATACATCTGACTAAGTTTGACTACAATTGGCCCCTTCACTCGTGGACAGAATTCATTTAAATAAACGAATAGTAAATTCTCCATATTAAATTTCAACCCCCTCTGGTACTACTACCCCCCCCCCCCCCCCCCCCAATCATTCGAGCATAATTTTGGGCGTCTTAGTAATGCCATATACCAAATATCAAACGATTTTACCTAGTCAGTGTTTATGTACCTTGTGGTGAACCCTGTGGGCCTGGCAACTTCACTTGAACAAACTTGAATTGACATATGAGAAAAAGCGCGTGTATCAAATTTGGTTCAATTCCGTCCAGGAGTTCTTGAGGAGGTGTCAAAAATGGAAAGTTGACGCCGGCCCGACGGACGGACGGACGGACGGACAACAAGTTAAAATCAAATATGAATATTTTTACGAGATCTGTCATTTCTCAGTGGAACTCTGTCTATGGGAATGAGAAATTTAAAGTAGATATACCTCGAATTTGTCTGCAAGTTATACCATCTTGGATCTGGAGAGCCAGAGAAGGAGACGAGGGCGCCGTATTTGTTTTGGTTACAAATCCCTCAACAGCGAAAAAACTCATCTTGAAGGTTTGACATCTAAAGATGTAACCTGGTATTAGCACCGATACAATAATTTATAAACAAAGTATTATATTAAAAAGGAATAATATTTGCAAAGCTGTGTTCAAGGGTAATTTTGAGAAGTCAACAAAAAAAAAAATATCGTGTGCTAAAAACGTTTGATTGCAGTTTCTGTGCGGAACCGGCGGCAGTTGAAGGGAGATGCACATATGTTATTCAGGTTCAATTTTTCAAGAGGCGACGTGCTTCTTCTGTTTTATGGCTGTCAGATACAAATCTGTATTGTAGCTTTTTCAGTGGGAAAAGCGGTTGAACTGTCGCCTCTGAACAACACTTAGGTGTATATCCGAAACTATGATGAGATATTGCACCGTGCGATTCATGTTTGACCACACGAAGTGCCCAGCTGCTCGGAAAAGAGTCTACTACAATCACTGAAAGTAAGCACGGCATTGCCATGATATACGTCATGATGTGCACCATTGTTGACTGCCAAGTTTTTTACCACGACATTGTCGATTGTCATTGACATGTTCTTATGTGAGAGCTTCGATCCATATACCACTAAACTAACAATAACCTGTGATAGTTTTACGCGTATGCAGAAGTCTTTGAATAAGCAGTCCATCGCGTTGTTTTTGATAAATTATAGACACCACGCGCAGTGCTCACCCTGTCGGGTGCCCATTTAGCCAACTGCACTAAAACTTTTGATTTGGAACCAAAAGAAATTTTGAATATCAAAAATGTTGGCACCACAAAAATAAAACATTGTAGTTTATCAACTTTACAAACGACATAATTTAATTGGATAAATACTTCAAACTCACTCGCGACGATATGAAGTTTTTATCTAATATAACAATAACAGTCTCGGGCCTTTTATAAGCTGTCGGGCTGTTATTCACACCTGTTGGGCCGTTAATAAACCACAAGGCCCGACAAAGTCATGTTATTACTATTATTACCACTGCGATTCTGACAAAAGTTTTGACTCTTTACCTTACATGGCAGCTACAAACAGCCAATTGGTCTTCATTCAATTCGCTTGATTGAGACATTTTTAACGTTTTCAATTTTGGCAGATGACATTATCGCCTGTTCTCAAACAAACTGGTGTCACATGATTATCACGTGATCGGCACCGGTACGCTTTCGATTGCAACGAAGTTAGAAAACTTAAAAACAGGCCCGATATGTACCGCTTTTAAGTCAGGAATAAAGGCTTAAAATGTCTGCAGACTTACAATATACAGCTGCTTGTTCTTTTGGGACTAACTTTGCTGGGCATTTTACATATTTAAAAATTAAAATAAAATCGCATTGTTTACTAGCTGAAAACATTTCTGGAAACGGTTTCCATTTTCGAGTGTACGATAGCGAGGAACAAAAGTCACTTGACGTGTCGGGCTGTTGATGAGATGTTCAACTCATTAACGGCCCGACACATCACGTGACTTTTTAAGCTGAGCGTTACGTTCCTGTAATGCCCTGGTAAACTCTTTTAATGTACTAGGGAAGAATATAAAGTGGTAAAAATTAAATGTTGTAAAGGCTCTTAGGCTCGCGATCCGCTTAGCCCAGTGGTATAACATTAATTTGTCGACTAATCTGTTATTATTGAAGTGCAACAACAGGTGTACGTACCGCCATCATTCAGTCTGATCACTAATTGAATCAGTGACATAGATATAACTTGGGTGACGGCCCTTTTCACCGACCGACGATTTCGTCAGAACCTTCGAGTTCTGTCGGATATTTTCCCTGACCAATTGTCTCTTCACTCATTTTTCAAACTTCGATCAATTTATTTGGATTAGACAGCGAAGAAACACCCAATGTGACACTACAACACTTTGTTAGACACTAAAATATCCAGAGTGACTAAACATTTGGCACTGTGCAGTTTCGGACCAGCGTGAACACTGATCATGCGCAATTAGGCCTTCTACGTGGCTGTCCAGCTCCGTGTGTTCTAATTTCTGGTCTGTTGATAGAGAATACTGGGAGAGAGTCCATGTCATGCTGTAGGGCAAAATTTAAGAAAATTGAAATTCCATACAAAAATACGCAAATTCTTTAACTTCGTCGGGCAAGCTAAATTAAAATAAAATTAAGAATACTGTACGACAAGAATCAGGATAAAAGTCTTCATTTCCAAATGAAACAAAATACTGCGTTTTGATTGGCTGAGAGATACGGTGTAACTTGCAATCCACAATAGCGTTTTTTACACCGTGGTTAACCACGGTGTAAAAACAAGAATAAGTACACCAAAATTCTTGGAAATAAACCCGTTATACTTGTGTTTACCAGGGTGTATGAAAGTTTACACCGGTCTGGGAACTCATACACCCTTCGGCTTCACCTCAGGGTGTATAAGTTCCCAAACCGGTGTAAATTCCCATACACCCTGGAAAACACAAGGATAACTAATACTCTCACAGCCACCCCAAACAAAATTTTTAAGGCCCCGACTAGGTTACTGTGGCCTTGTAGAGGAAGCAGTATTTATTTATTTATTTGTGTTTAAGGTCACATACGTATGCACTATGGCTAATCGTGACCGTGACAGTTTTGCGGGTGGAGGAAGCCCGAGTACCCGGAGAGAACCACGGAGCATTGGCGAGCAACTGTCAGCTCCCCAACATTCTAACTCTGTTCAAACTCCGCTCAAGCAGGGTTACAGCGGTTGAAGACATGTGCACCATCTACGTGCAGTACGCATTAGTACACGGCGTCATCGAGCCCCCCGTGTAGGCAACCGGGATAAAGTGCCTTGCCCAAGGACACAACGCGGGTCGTCCCGGACGGGGATCGAACTCGGGACCTCTAGCATTGAAGTCCAACAGTCTACTACTGAGGTACCGCGCTCCCAGAGGAAGCAGTAGATAGCGAAAGATAATTATTGAGTGTTCAGAAGCCTGGATAACTATTACATGAGACAATTTGTGGATCGACCTATCATCGCTAAAATGGAATTTATTCCGAGAGTTACAGTGCTATGCTGACTGAAATTGTCTTTGAAAGAGCCACAATTTTGTACCCATATTCTTCGGAAGATCTTAAAATAGCCTCAATTTATATGTCTTCATACAATATTTAAAACTTACGTTCAAATTCCCCAATTTCTGTAAACTCTAATAGGCTTATCCCTATGAATAACAGCAGATTCTCCTTTGGAAACTCACACCTAGCCTACTCGAATGTTCACATTTTCTGTTGGTCTTCTATGGAGACGCTAGTCTGGTTTTTCAGACAGAAACCCAATTACACATTTTCAAATAAGATACTCGACAGACATATTTTTCAGAGAAAAAAAAACTGTACCTATTTAACAGCTGCTTGAAGATCGCTAATTATATAGTTGGTATATTTTTAACCCGACCTATTCACTTATTAGCTATCATATGTGCTGCTTTATCGTCAAAAGTCGCTCATTATTATCAACAAAAACATCAGTTTAATCGTCAAAAATCGCTCATTTTTATCAACAAAAAACATATATCGCCGGTTCAGCTGACGTAATTGTGACAGTGCTTAGTCCAGAGAGAGAAAAGAGCCGACCAACAGAGCCGAAGCATTTCGTTTGTGAGACACAGTTATTTTGAATGTGATCGTCATGGATTAACCCTCCAACATAATGGCTAAAGTACAGTCGCCATGGAGTGGTCGTAATCCACGCGTAGGCAGTGATATCCACGCATGCGTTTACCAGGTAATAAAAACAATCAACAAAATTTTAATTAATGAAGCACCGGGTTGTACCCGGTGCTTCATAAATAACACTTTTGAGGATCAGTATTCCTAAAATTAGTGTTTGGAAACCAATATTATTGCGTCCGTGAAAATATTGCCCACCCGCGGAAAGTGACCGATCCACGGCGGTCGTACAGTATATCCGGTCAGTGCTATTCAAGAAAATCGTCCGTCGAGGTTTTATTATTTTTCTCAATTTATACCTTCAAAACATAGCTTATGTTTATTTGTATATTAATGTTAATGTTTAAAAGTATATATATTTTCGACAATCTTTCTCACTGGGCTAAACATAAAACGAAAAGATAGGTATCTGGCGAACCCCGAAAACCGATTTGTCACTTAAACAGACCAGCAATAATGCATGCGCTGCTAATTAAGCATGAAATCTAATGCCATAAAGTGCGCGTTTACTAAACACCATATGGGCGGTCTGGTAAGAGATTAAAGAGAAGGAAGACCAGTGTTCTCCGGCAGTCATTATCAAAGTAATTATGGTCAGTTAATAGGCAATTGTTGTGAAAACAGTACATCCCACAGATTCTAAACAAACACCCATATTACGTGTCTGGTCTGTCATCGAATGTCAACATATACCAAAAATGTAAGACTTTTAAAGGAACTTTAAAAAGATCTAAGCGGCCAAGTTCAAGAGAGCAATTAAAATGATAATTAATGTTTTGGCTATCGAAATAAAAATCGGGAGAATTTAATTCCAGTCATTCCAGTCTGAAAGCGTGTAAGACTGTGGGTCGTAGGAGCTGGGGTGGTCCCATGCTATAGGTTGGAGGAGGTGCCGCATCGGTGCGAAAGTAAAGGCACGTTGTGATGTAGGGTAGGAACAGTCACGAGCCAAGTCGGTGGCTATATACGAGAATAGGATCAGAAACACGAAGTACGAGCGCAGGGAGCTATTTGCATTTAGGTAAACGGCATTACCTGTTGTAGAAGACAAGCCATACGTAGGCGGAGTAGGCTTTGCCTGTATGAACATTATTCTGAGACAAATGGAGGGGAGCGTTTAACCCTATTGGTGGCGACTGCTTGAGTGAAAAGCGTCCAGTAAAGTGACAATAAGCTAATGGCAATGCGGCGGCAATGGTAGAGTGACATTCCGTCACTTGTTAGAGGGAAGGCGATATACTAAAGTGACAATACGTTATTGGCCGTGCGACGGCAGTGGTAGAGAGACATTCCGTCACATATTAGAACAAAGGCGTCCGGTAAAGTGAAAATACGTTAGTGGCCGTGTGACGGCAGTGGAAGAGTGAAGTGGAAAGGCGACGAAATCCAGACACCAGAGACAAGGAAGGAAACCAGCGACAACAGAGAATGCGACCCCGCAAGTGACTCAAAAACTGTGTGGATGGGGTGTGATTGACGTTCTGTTGTTCTTATTCATTTGGATTTCATGTAAGTCACAAATTACCATATTTATTTATAAATAATAAATTGTTGTTTCCAGTGAACCTCTGTTGATTTATGATTTTCGAGGAAAAGTCATTGACCCTTCAATATAAGAACCACCATCCCAACAAGAACGAAACGGGAGGTTTCGTCACGCTGAGACATACGATCACGCACGGATTCAGGCGACACTCCTTGAGTTTTGGCTGAATACGCGGCGTGAATCTGCTTCCCCCAGCAACGACAAAGCCCGGTTTCCGACATCTGGCGACGCTAACACCAGGATTGTCCTAAAGTAGCAATCGGAAAGTTCAAAATCAACAGACTCACGCAGTGACAATTTCAATACAGGTTTCAGTTTTAATGTTCATGCAGGTTACCTCTTTGAAATTTTAATTGTTTTCATCAGTTGGCTAGGGGTTAATCATTGGTTAAATCAGCGCTTCAATTCGATCGGCGAATATAAAATAACGGTGGTGGAAATTCTCGCGTAATAATTGGGAGCAGTGTAGATAGGGAATAATTAACCCCTTAAGTCAAAAATATTTCTGTGAGAAATTTTTAGTGATAAGTTTCGTGAAATGGATACCCCAAGCTTGGGACACTTGATTAGTATGGGAGAGCAATTGGGCTTTACGGGTAATGAGATGCAAAATTTTTTTGAGAGAAGAGCAAAAGCGTATGGTGAAAGAAATGGCAACCGCGTCGAAGCGTCAGGTTGCGTTAGAGCATAAAAGAGCTGAAAGAGAGCGGGAAAGAGCTGAGAGAGAGGCTGCGTTAGAGCGAGAAAGAGCCGAAAGATCTGAAAGGTAAGCTGCGTTATAGCGTGAAAGGGCGCATGAGGAGGCTGAAAAGCAATATGAGAGGGAAATGGAAATTTTAAGGGCTAGGGCGCTGTTACCCGGAGCTAATGGTAGACAGGGTGGAGAAACTCCCAGGGGAAACGTGATGGCACCTTTTCCCCAGTTATCCAACTTCAATGAACAGACTGACGACATTGACGCATACTTACAGAGGTTTGGAAGGTTTGCTTCGAGCCAGGGTTGCCCGAGGACGCCGGGGGGGGGGGGGGGGGGGGAGGTGAGTCTTAGTCCGCTGCTGGCGGGCAAGTCGCTAGAAGTATATGTGAACTTGCCCCCGACCAATCTAATGACTACGGTGAGCTGAAGGGTGGCGCTGTGGCTCAGTTGGTAGAGATGCAGGCTGTAAGCCGAGAGGTGCTTGGTTCGAATCACACCTGCGGCAACCGCATTGTGTCCTTGAGCAAGACACTTCACCTCCATTGCCCACGTGGGGGCACGGTTACGTTGTGTACTAAGGTGTACTGCACGTCGATGGTGCACCTGTCTTCAACCAATGCTAACCCTGCTTGTGTGGAGTTGGTATGTTGGGGAGCTGACAGTTGCTCGCCGTTGCTCGGTGGTTCTCTTCGGGTACTCCGGCTTCCTCCGCCCGTAAAACTGTCACGGTCATGGTTAGCCATTGTGCAGAAATATGTGACCTTAAACACCCATAAATAAATAAATAAATAAATAAATAAATAAATAAATAAATAAATAAATAAATAAATAAATAAATAAATAAATAAATAAATAAATAAATACGGTGAGCTGAAAAAGGCTATCCTCAAGAGGTACCAGCTCATCGAGGAGGGTTTCAGGACGAAATTCAGAGAATGCAAGGCTGAGAAGGGTGAAAGTATTGACCAGTTTGTGTCAAGGGCCACGAGGTATTTCGACAGGTGGGTCGAATTATCTGAAATTGAACAGTCATTTCCCTCCCTGAATGCTTTACTCATCAGGGAGCAGTTTATGCCATCGTGTGCCCCCGAGATGGCATTGTTTGTTAACGAGAGGAAATCGAGTAGCGTAGCAGAAATGAATAGGGTGGCCGAGCAGTAATTGGAGGCTCGTGGGGGAGGTCTGACCCAGGGTGGGTCGGTCAGAAATGGGTGTATCTGGTTTACAAAGGCACCCGTTAGGAACCCAAGCCCCGAGCCGGAAAGTTCCAGGGGGAATCAGAGAGGATCAGGGCCCAGGGACACAACTTGCTTTGTGTGCAATAAGAAGGGGCACCTGGCCAGAGACTGTTGGAGAAGGATGGTCACGGGAGACAAAACTGGGTCCCCCAAAGAATTGGAGGGAGGAACCGGTCCCCGGTCAGTAGTGGAATGAGTAACTCGATGCAGCCTGTGGAGAGAAGGCAGACAGCGGCATTCTGCCAAACAATTGGGCCAGAGAGGAGCCCACTACGCCAAGCACTCGTGGCTGGGCAGGTCAGACTGAAGGAGGCAGGTATTGCCCATAATTAATGGACTGTGCGACGGATACCCCTCCCTTGGTAAAAATGAGGAGATGCCAGTGTACCCAGCGTATGTGGCTGACCGAGAAGTCCGTATGCTTCGGGACACAGGGTGCAGTAAAGAGGGAACTGGTTAGCGTCGGACAGCTAATGGGACACGACCACATGTGCGTGGTAATAGATGGGACGATTAGGAGGTTCCCCCTTGCGAGAGTGAGGGTGGACACCCCTTTCTATAGCTGTGAGGTAGAAGCAATGTGTATTGAGGCGCCCATCTATGACCTCGTGTTTGGGAACATACCTGGGGTATGTTCAGAACCCGACAAGACATGGTCGGAGAGGAAAGCACCCAAATGGGCATCGGGGGCGGTCACCCGAGCCCAAGCCACGGAGGCAGAGCTGCCGATGAAATCACTGGAGGGACCAGTGGAGTCGAGCAAGGATGCACAGTTAGAGTGCACAATGGAGGCCCCTTAGGTTAACCCTTCGACGACCGAAGTCAAGGGAGTGATTGAACGGAAGCAGCCAATATATGTTGACGAAAGAGGGCATAATGAGGATCGCCACGGAAGTAGACCAAAGGTTAGGAACTTTTGGGTCGGCCAAAAGGTGACCGTACTCCGGCCGACAAAGTTAGGCAGACCGCGGTTACAGTGGGAGGGGCCATACGTTGTAACAAAAATAATGGGCAACGGCCATTGCCGGGTAGACATAGACCGATGTGGAGTGGTTTACCGCGCAAGGTTTCTGAGGAGATGGCAAAATATAAATAACACTGAACCCACGCGATCGGCGGGGGTACATTGGACCAGAAGAGGCCGCGAGAGGCCTAACAAAGTTTTGTGCAGGGGTTGCGCAAATTGCACATATCTGTAATAGAGTAGTATTATATTTTGCGATGGAGAGAGGGAGAGAGGCTGTATAGGGGGGGGGGGGGGGGGGGCTGTTGGCTGCATGTGTACCAACGGACCACCTCCTATTGTGCGCTAGTCGAAGTAAGCGCGCGAGTTTATATGGGATGTGGATAGACTTATGTGTTCGAATGGGGAACAGACTCAAAGTACTGAGGGTTATTTGTGGTACACGTCAGTGTGCGCATGCGTGCAATTGTGCGTGTGAAAAGTATCTTGGTGTTATAGCAGAGCGAGATTGTGAGGTAGCTTTAAGAGAGAAGTGTGGAAGTGGATGCACGTGAAGGCTATCCTCTTGGTTTATTTGGAACAACTGAGAGTATACTCCTTGGTAGGGGTTGTCAATGTGATAGCTAAAAGTTGCGATTTTCTTTTTTAAAAGTGTATATATTGTCGATAATCTTTCTCACTGGGCTAAACATAAAACGAAAATATAGGTATCTGGCGAACTCCGAAATTCGATTTGTCACTCAAACAGACCAGCAATAATGCATGCGCTGCTTATTCAGCACGAAATCGAATGGCCATAAAGTGCGCGTTTCCTGAACGCCATATGGGCGGTCTGGTAAGAGATTAAAGCGAGGGAACCAATGTTCTCCGGCAATCATTATCGAAACAATTATGGCCATTTAATAGGTAATTGTTGTGAACCCACAGATTCTAAACAAACACCCACATCACGTGTCTGGTCTGTCATCGAATGTCAACATATTCCAAAATGCGAGACTTTCAAAGGAACTTAAAAGCGAATATTAAATTAAGATAGATCTAAGCGGCCAAGTTCAAGATAAAATGATAATTAATGTTCTGGCTATCGAAATAAAAGGGTGCGAGATGGCGTTGTGGTAACCGGTTCTCGTCAGACCACCGAAGTTGAGCAACGTCGAGCCCGGTTAATCACTGGATGGGTGACCATCTGAGCGATCAATTCGGCCTCCCGCGTTGTGTCCTTGGGCAAGGCACTTAACTCCGATTGTCCACATGGGGGCATGGTGACGCCGTGTACTAAGGCGTACTGCACGTCGATTGTACGCATGTCTTCAACCAATCTAAGCATGCCTGTGCTGCAGTGCGGAGTTACGATGCAGGGGAGCTGGCCGCTGCTCGTCGTTGGTCGGTGGTTCTCTCCGGGTACTCTGGCTTCCTCCATCCGTAAAACTGTCACGGTCATGATTAGCCATTGTGCATAAGTATATGACCTTAAACACCAATAAATAAATAAATAAATAAATAAATAAATAAATAAATAAATAAATAAATAAATAAATAAATAATAAATCGAAATAAAAATCGGGGGATTTCTCGAAAATTTAATTCCAGCATTCCTGTCTGTAGGCGTGTAAGACTGTGGATCGTAGGAGCAGGGGACGTCTCATGCTATAGGTTGGAGGAGGTGCGGCATCGGTGCGAAAGTAAAGGCACGTTGTGATGTAGGGTAGCCACAGGGGTCATATTTAGAATAGGAACAGTCACCGGCCAAGTCGGTAGCCATATATGAGACTAGGATCAGAAACATGAAGTACGAGCTCAGGGAGCTATTTGCATTTAGGTAAACGGAATTACCTGTTGTAGAAGGCCAGCCATACGTAGGCGGAGTAGGCTTTGCCTGTGTGAACATTATTCTGAGACAAACGGAGGGGAGCCTTTAACCCCATTGGTGTCGACTGCTTGAGTGAAAAACGTTCAGTGAAGTGACAATAAGCTAATAGGAGTGCGGCGGCAGTGGTAGAGTGACAT
Organism: Pictodentalium vernedei; assembly: GCA_031216915.1. Classification (NCBI taxonomy): domain Eukaryota; kingdom Metazoa; phylum Mollusca; class Scaphopoda; order Dentaliida; family Dentaliidae; genus Pictodentalium; species Pictodentalium vernedei. The sequence continues at coordinate 661,532,638 of CM062296.1, forward strand.
TCCTTCATTTGTTAGAGGGAAGGCGATATAGTAAAGTGACAATACATTAGAGGCCGTGCGACGGCAGTGGTAGAGTGACATTCCGTCGCATGTTAGAACAAAGGCGTCCGGTAAAGTGACAATACGTTAGTGGCCGTGTGACTCCAGTGAAAGAGTGAAATGAAATGGCGACGAAATCCAAACACCAGAGACAAGGAAGGAAACCAGCGACAACAGAGAATGAGGCCCGCAAGTGATTCAGAAACTGTGTGGGTGGGGGTGATTGACGTTCTGTTTTTCTTATTCTTTTGGATTTCATGTAAGTCACAAATTACCATATTTATTTTTATATATATGTATTAAAATTGTTGTTTCCAGTGAACCTCTGTTGATTTATGCTTTTCCAGGAAAAGTCATTGACCCCTTCAGGATAAGAACCACCCCAACAAGAACGAAGCGTGAGGGTTCGTCACGGTGACACATGCGTTCACGCACGGATTCAGGCGACACTCCTTGAGTTCTGGCTGAATACGCGGCGTGAGTCTATTTCCGCCAGCAACGACAAAGCCCGGTTTCCGACAATTATATTAAAAAGTACCACAATTTTTCTCTTCAAAAACATACTTATTCACATTTCGCTTTTTACTGTTCAAATCTGGCGAAAGATTGTGAACAGGCCTCATCCAGTTTTTGATTTTTCAGTGGTGTCTGTGGCATTTTTGCTAAATGTGATAATTTTAGTAAGGGATTAAAAGGCAGATGAGAAATTTCAATCAACTTGTCAATACAGTCGGGACCTTGGTTTATTTTCGTTCGTTAAACACAGACAACAGATGTGTTTTACCTGAATATTCTCACGTCAGTTCGTACTGTAGGCCTGATAGCAAAATGGACGGGGTAAGAAATAACTTTCTCGGAAGTGATTTTGAATAGCGACAAAAATCACTGACAACTTTGGTTTTGTCAGGATATCTGACTCCTTTCAGACCTACCCGCGTGGAAAAAGTGAACTCACGGATTGCACATAAACCGGTATATTATGAGGGATTCTCCGCGAAAACCACAAAAACCTATGGAAGCAAGGTTATCTGTTCTGCAATAGTGTTGTATGGCATCGGAAATACTTTAGTTCCTAGACATATGGGCGATTTCCCTCTAGGTGAGCCCGGAGAACAGGACACAGAAGTGAATGGGTGCACAGGCCACTAGTTAATCAGATACCATGGCTTTAAATCAGATAATATGCTCGATGCCAGATTCAAAGCTTAGTCAAACAAAACTACCAATGCACAAACAAAAATTAGAAAACACAAAACAGAAATTATGTAGTCTCCAAATCGTTTGCAGAACACGCGAAACAAACACATTACCAAATAATACTCTGGTGTACAGTACCACTGAATGACCTCCACGGGAGGACCCAACATTGTGTGGACATAGCACCTAACCAAGTGATTCACGACATAAAATGCGGTTGTGAATCGCACGATCCAGTAGCTCCAGACTTTGTGCCTTCAAAGCTGGCGTGTACGTCACTGTGTCATTATAAAGAGGCCTTTTCAGAGTGGCATAACCAAAAGGCGCCGATATATCTGATGGAAATAACGGCGAAGTGGAGCTGGTGTGGTTTGATTTCTTGTCAAGTTTCTGCTTTTCGAACGCATGTTCTGTTCTGTATTTATTGCACGCCTACAGTTTACTACAGTTTACTTCGGCTTCTTGTTCAGTATTATCCCTCCACCGAAATCGAGCGAGTGCGGTAAAATATGACAGTTCGAACGCGATGGTGTTCTGTATTTATTGCAGGCCTACAGTTTACTAAAAAAATATTAAAAAATATAACCTAAATAACCGAAAAGTGAAAAAAGAAATAGTTAAATAGTCCGTGCATGTGATCCGTATTGTTCAAGGACAATACAAAACAAATTATTGTTGGCTTCGGTTTGTATTTTATAAAAATAAAAGCATAGGCGTGCAATAAATGTTGTTACGGTGTGGTTGTTGTGTAATCGAAGTTTAGTTTTCAACACTAACATAATAATAATAATAATAACACTTTGTCCGGCCGCTGATTTGTCGCGGTTCTCGTATGAGAAGGCCTTGGTTACCCCTGTTCTACCAACTGCCTCCCTATTCCCACGCTTCTTCTCTCCTCCCAACACTCGGAGGCGAACTGCTTGATGACATCCCTTGCCCCATTCTTCCCAATCTCTCCGATTAGCATATTAACCCTCTCCTTTGAGTCGCTCCCAACCACATGTCCTTCTCCCATCCCACTTCCCCATTATACTCCCCGTGAATCTTGTTCTTTTAGTCTGGTATTTTGGGCATTCTAGCAGAAAGTGTTCCAGGGTCTCCACCACGCCCAAGTTACACATCTGGCACTCCTTTCCCAATTTTTCCCCTCAGCTATAGGGACCGCGACCTCAGCTTGAACAACAGTGACCCCCCCACCCCCCCCCCCCACCCCCCCCACAAAGGTGCCATCAAGGTACTCTTCAAAACCAGGCTTCTCTTTATCACGCAGGCCACCAAAAGATCTCTTTGATTTGACCCCCTCTCGCCACTTACGGTTACAATCCTCCATGACCCTTTCTCTGACGATATTTTTACCCTGGTTTGCCCCAACATCAAGATCCGAGATCTCCAATGAGTGGTTTTCTACTAGCTCCCTCACTTGGACCATTCACCCCGTCTTGATACTTGAGTTGAAAGTTCTCAGGAACATTACTTTACACCATCGGCTATCGGGGAGATTTACCAAATAATTAAGACAACCGAGTTTCAATAGGTCTATCCTGTCCTTGATCCTCATCCAAACGATAGGAATAATCATCGAAAATTTAATTAAAAGAATCACCGGGTACAACACGATGCTTCATCAATTAAAATATTGCTGATAATGGTTTGTATTACCTGGTAAACGCATGCGTGGACACGTGGATATCACTGCCCTCGAGTGGATTTCGACCACTCCATGACGACTGCACTGTAATAGAGTCAGACCGTAAGATGTCGATGGTACAATTAACAGTGTTCATTAGGCGAAGTCACAGTAATGGTGGAGTTCAGAAGTACGAGCAGAAGACTATAATATGGGGACAATATAGTAGTACTGAAAGTTAATGCAGATAGAGGTGGTCGCGGTACAATCCAGCAAGGTTGGAAGGAGACGATAGTACTCGATGGAGAGAGGGGATAATAAGACAGATTGCGGTGCTCGTTGACAAGTTAGTAGATGTGGTCAAAGAGCCGTGATTTCAATGGGGTGGTCTTGGAGTTTATTTTTTCCATGAAGAATTACTTGGTTTGCGTAAAACCTGTGTCTTATCGACCAAAGTATCTGAATCAAAACTTCAGAGTGTTTCTAATGTTTTTTTCTCACTGAAAACAGAGACTACTCTCGCTGAAATGGACACTCAACTAACCGAGTTGTCATATCCATCATTAGAGCTGGGCGATTTTGATTCTTCAGATTCGGTTTCGGTTCGGTTTCAGGAAAAAAAACCTCTGTTTCGGTTCAGTTTTTCTTTGTGTAAAATATATAGTAAACAACACTTCAGTCTCCGTAATGGTTTATACGAAACCACTCATTACAAAAAGCCCTGCATGTAAGTATCTCACTTGGGTTCAGTCTAATTTTCCTTTAACCCTTTACTCAACGCAGACGATATCCAAACTTATTATTTTAAATATCATTTTTTTAAATTTTTCAACAAATTTCAACAAAACCATATCATGTGACCCCCTCATTGGAACGAGCTCGACGAGCTCGTTCCAATGAGGGGTCACAGGATATGGTTTTGTTGTTGAAAAATCTTGAAACATAATATTTTTTCAACTGCTGAATTTGCATATTACGCGGGCGGATATGGCCAATTCGTTGGGTAAAGGGTTAATCATTCTTACGGGTTCTGGGGGATCAGTGGAACGATGTTGACTCCGAGATCCAAAATTACCCGAGAAACTTATTTAAAAAGATAGTTACCCAAAGTTTTCTACACAAATGTGACGCAATTGTCACTTGCACCAACAGAGTTTGCTGTGAATGTAAAGAAACCCCCGAGGGCTGCTTACAACAGGAAACAAATTCTCCTACCAACTGAAGTGAAGATTTCTAGCCTCTCGCAGAGTAACGCCACTCCAAGTATCGTTTTTTTTATTTTTCTCCTTTCATAATTCTCTATATATCCTATTCGGTGGGTCTCTGTCTTATTATTGATGCCAAAGCCCCAACACAGGCACACGTATGTTTAGTTGCATACAACAGTGGTGATGTGATCATAGCAATTTACTCATCCACTGTTGTATGCATCTCTGCGTTGAGCTGGCTCTGGGCATATCTATTACCACTCGATCTGGTATATTGATACATATCACTTAGTGCAAGAATTCTGTTTCGGATGATAAATGCAATATTGAATCTAGTTCAAAGTTTCAAAATTTAATTCAAAGCCAACTTAAACACGAACGTGAGCTTCTTCGCCCTTAGCTCCTCTCTCCTCTCTTATCCCACCTTGACTCACCCCTGTACTATTCAACTGTTAAGACCACCTCATTTCCCCATTCTTTCAACCTCTTTTTCTGGGTTTTCCCCCTTTTGTGACCTTAAGGTGGGTGATACTAACACAGCCAGCAGGCTACGTCAACCTCCCTGCAGAAAACAAATCAAAAGTGTTGAACTCAAGTCAGTGTGAATAACTCAATGTATTTATCTATACTATATTTTAGAATGTCTGTATGTATGTCTGTCTGTCCGCTATAGAAATGAATATGGGGCCACCCTGACTGTCCAAAATGGGTCTACTAGGAGTACTTTTTATGGCGGAGGTCATCGTCAGGTCTTAAAAAGTGTGTGGGGTGGGGGTGGGGGTGTAGGGGCACCGGGGTGGGGGTGGGGGATGTAGGGGGGACCAAAAGTTATGACCAAAATTTTTTTTACCGATATATGTCTTCAAAGAGGTCTACTAGGGGTAATTTTCTACCAGGAATCTAATGGTACGGTTTAAAAAAGTGCCGGGGTGGGGTGGGGGTGTAGAGGGGCACCAACAGTTTGGACCAAAATTTTTCTCACCGATATAGGTCTTCAAAGGGGTCTACTAGGGGTAATTTTAATACTCTCCTCAGCCCGAGCAACGCCGGGTAACCCTGCTGGTATTTAATATTATCCACCATGTAAAAAAGTTGTACTATAATGTTTTTCTGCAAATAAATACATCCATTCACTCATTCAATTGCTAAGCCTGTTGAGCTAGAAAAAAAAACAAAATTCGAGTAACAACTAATAAAGATTATCTAATCTATTTTGTGCTCTCAGTGTCACATTTTCTCCCATGACATGATATTGAGAATACGATGTATACGCCCCTTTGCCCGAAAGACTAGGTGACGCAAGTCCATACGGGCCACTAGCGCAGTTTTCCCCTACCTCCAAGAAAGATAGGTTAACCCTTTACCTAACCCGAAAAGCAGACGACACTTGCAAAAATAATTCTTGAATAACTAATTTTTTTAATTTTTTGTCTCAAAAACATAGGTTATGACCCCTCGTTGGAACGAGCTCGACGAGCTCGTTCCAACGAGGAGTCATAACCTTTGTTTTTGAGACAAAAAATGAGAAAAAATAATGAAAATTAATTGGCGATTTTTGAGAATAGCGCTGGCCGGTTTTGGCCGTTACGTTAGGTAAAGGGTTAATCAGTTTATGCACAAACACAGGAAATGCATTCGGTTTTTTCTGGGGCTTGCGGTTCGGTATTTAGATTTGCCGAAATGAACATTCCGGAGATTTTTCATTTCGCGCCTTTAGCCAAAAAACAGTGCCCAATATAAGTGTTTTTCTTAATTTCTAATTTCCACCTATTTTACTTTGCTTCTTGAAAATTTGTAAATATCCTCTCCAACAAAAGGTCATATCTGAAGATGTGGGGCTGTCATAGGAAATTCTGAAGAGAACTGACCGAATTTTCGGTGACGTTACTGACGTCGACGTAATCAAAAATTAAATTTCTGCCAAATTCATGAAATTTTAGTACATACACAGAACGACACAGGCGTGTGATTGGGTTCATCCCTTTGGCACGAGTGCCAGCGCGGAATGATAAAACGAGAGGCCACAGGCCTCGAGTGCCATATCGATTAACCCATTCACACGCTTATGCCATTCTGTGTTTATTACACGCCTTCACGTTTATAAAAAAAACCCGTTATTAGAAGGACATTCGGCAATTCATTTGACAACTATCAACAAAACGAACACATTTTATCGCCAACCAAATTTGCGAGGGGAACCCGTGTTACTGTTTCGTTTCTTGAGTTCCAATGTGTTCTATGTGCCTACTGGCACATTGAACACATTGGAACTCAGGGGACGATTTTCAGCTATCGCTAGCCATTCAAACTGTAATTGCGTTCCACGATTTGTAGAAAATTCCAGTGAAATTTCCTTTCTATTTAAAAGTAGTCCGTCAACGATTTCCGTTCCGCACATATGTGTGGAACAAATTTTCATTTTCCGCACGGTTTAGTATTGCTGTAGGTGGGGATTACATAGAACAGACGTGTAATAAATTGTAGAGATAAAAAATTAAGAGATACATGTTTTTCAGTTTTTCGATTTGTAAGCATTTCTACCGTTTTTCCGTTACATTAAATATTTCACAATTTTCAACAAAAACCTTCAAAAACGCAGTCTTGTGATTCCATTTGCGACGTGTTTATGGTTATTTGCAGGTGTGGGTCTTTATTTTTTCATTTCAAATTGAGACACCCGATGCCAGTGATGCCAGTTTTACCATATTTTCGGCCATAGCCTTTCAAAATTTTGGAAATTTAATCGCCACAAAAAAAAACATATCTAAAAATGTCATGCCGTCCTGGGATATTCCCAACCGTTATGGTCGAAATCTGGGGTAACGTCATATGAGGTCATAGGATCGAAAATTAAAATTGGTCTGATTTAAAAAAAATAATTTTTAGTGTGTTGTAGTCACTTTAAAAGGCAGCATGCACCTTACCCTCGCTGTTGGTCCCACCTGGTGATGGACGTGGTTCGATGGATTACTTTGGAAATTAGCGTGCGATTTCAAAATCATCCAGTTATTATCATTAAAAGTTCCGTACAGGAGTGAGGAGGAGATACGAGTCATGGAAGTATGGGGTGGTATAGGAGACAATAACCAGATGCGTCGAAGTTTTGTACAGGGCTTCGCTGTTTGGAGCAATTGCTCGCATTAGTCTTTAGCTCATTCGTAGGAGTCATAGAGGTTATATGATTTTCTGGGAGACAGAACCCTTATCGCTTGGCCCAAGAGATAGAAATCACCTTGGGGAGTAGGAGTCATATAGACTGGCCTAGGAGCTAAGAGGCGTGAAGGAGCTAAGAGGTGTACAGGAGTTAGGCGCTAAGGAGCTATGGGATGGTATCTGGGCCAATAACCAGATGAGTTGGATGAGGAGTCATCGACTCACTGTTAGAACAATTGCTCCCATTGTTCTTTAGCTCATTCGTGGAAGCTACGACGACATGGGGTGGTCTAGAAAATCAATATACCTACATGAGTCATTAGAACATTCAATCTGTAGCTCTTCAACCCCTTCATAGCAGTTATGAAGACTATTGGGTGACCTAAACCCTGAGAAGTTCTGATGGTACATTGCAGTGATTAGTAGTAGTCGGGGGACAGCGAGTTGTTGTTGTAGTATAACTGTAGGGTGTTGTGTTGACCGATATAGCTGCCAATGTGAACAGACAAGTCAGGAACTTAACCGGTTGTTCCTCTACCTGATTCCTTTAGAACCATGTACAGGAAGTAAGCCCATCCTGAGAGTTGTAAGAACAGGCCAAATTTCAAAATAGTAACAAAACAACGATTCTAACCCGAATTAAGGACTTTCACCTCTACTATAGCACACTTCGAAAACAACCAAACTTACCCTCGGACACACCATGTTTGGATAACGGCCACTACATGCTACTCATATCAATAGAGTATACCATCCAAGATGGCGAAGATCAAGGCATTCGGACATTGTACCCTTGTCGGGTCGTTTCCTGTGATTCGACATACTTCGATCATTCGTTTCGCACAAACCCAGTTACTGTTGTGGGCATTTGGGTCCATTAGTAACCACACTTAACCATAAAAACAAGATGGCTGCCTCAAGTAATTAAAATGAACGACGGAAATACTATCACCCTGACAACAAACACTGTACATGAGTTCCAACACCACGTACCACCATGATAATAACGTCACAGCATGGGCGGTCATGTAGGCTACTACGATATCAACATGACACTCCACAATGGACGACGACATGACCTTACTTTCGGGGCGATCTCAGACAGAATTTGTTTTAATTCTCTGTTTTTATTCAGTTATCAAGACAAAACAAGCTTGTATACAGTTTAAGTAAAATAACAAAAATAAAGCAGCAAATGTTTCATGCAGTAATAAAATAACTTTTGTGTTAACCCTTCGAACCCTAGCGGCGTTTTTCCGGCCAGGTACATGATACGTCATAACGTCATTATATAGGATGGCTGTTCAGTAAATGTGTGTGGCAGACCAATCAAAATTTTCAACGTGCAGCCTCTGGGCTGTACGTTGAAGCTATTGATTGGTCTACCCCAAATAATGAATATGGACTCTTCCATTGAACTGGCATGGAAGATACCACTACAGTTCAAAGGGTTAAAAGTCCTCACGCACGTGAATACCCACACACATAGTCCATGCAAAGATTCAACAGAAGTTCAACAACGATGTCCATTATCAGGTGTGTACATTTTATCATACCCTGTCGTCGAGGGGTTCTTCAGAAAGTGTATCGCTGCCTGTCAGTGCGCCCTCTAACTTCAAATTGAGTTAATTTATTTATTTATTTATTTTTTATTTCTGTCGGGCGATTTTTAATTTTTATGTTTTCACTGAGAATCGTAAGCGATTGTTTTGTTTCATTGTCTCTCAAAACAATTGTTCATTGTTGTTAAAGATAACATTATTATTATTATTATTTATTTATTTATTTATTTATTTATTTATTTATTTATTTATTATTTATTTATTGTTGTTTAAGGTCACATACTTATGCACAATGGCTAATCATGACCGTGACAGTTTTACGGGTGGAGGAAGCCGGAGTACCCGGAGAGAACCACCGAGCAACGACGAGCAGCTGTCAGCTCCCCAACATCGTAACTCCGCACTGCAGCACAGGCAGGGTTAGATTGGTTGAAGACATGTGCACCGTCGGCGTGCAGTACGCCTTAGTACACGGCGTCATCGTGCCCCCATGTGGACAATCGGGGTTAAGTGCCTTGCCCAAGGACACAACGCGGGAGTCCGAATCGATCGCTCAGACAGTCACCCATCCGAGGACTGACCGGGCTTGACGTTGCTTAACTTCGGTGATCTGGTTATCGCAACGCCACCGCGCCCCCATTATTATTATTATTATTATTATTATTATATTATTATTATTATTATTATAGTAGTAGTGGTAATAGTAGTAGTGGTAGCAGTAGTAGTAGTGATGGTAGTTATTTATTTATTGGTGCTTATGATCACATATTTCTGCACAATGCCTAATCATGACCACGACAATTTTAGGAGAGAATCACCGAGCAACGGCGAGCAACTGTCAGCCCCCAACATACTAACCCCACACAAGCATGGTTAGCATTGGTTGAAGACAAGTGAACCATCGACGTGCAGTGCGCCTTAGTGTATAACGCCACCGTGCCACCACGTGTGCACTGGGCGTGAAGTGTCTTGCCCAAGGACACAACGCGTTGACGCAGGTGGGATTCGAACCAAGAACCCTTTGGCTTGCAGCCTGCACCTCTACCTACTGAGCCACCGCGCCCCAGTGGTGGAAGTAAAAGCAGAAGTGATAGAAGTCGTGCTATTGCTGCTTTTATAGCCGAAATATATTGCGGGTCATTTAGAAGACTTTTATTAAACTTCCAGAATCTCTACCCTCTGTTGTCTTATGAAAGAGATAATTATAACAATTGCATTATGGTGAGACCTATAACGAAGATGAATATTAGTGTTTTTGCAAAACTATTTCTACGTCGGAAGACGTCTGGAAATCATCAGTCGGGCCATTTTGTTTCTGGGTTCTTTCCGTGTTCAAGGTTTTGCGCCAGTATTATCCAATCTCCAAACATCGCATAAGTCAAATCTTTCCATGGATTCGTTCTTTTTTTTCATTTGTTTTTATATCATTTTTATGTCGGTAGTTTAGGGTGTCGAAGCTTAAGTTTTGAGGTACCTTCCAATATCCTCCGAATAGAATTGAGCAATTTGCAACGTCTTCTATCTTATTAAATTTTCATAAATTGATCTTCGAGCGTCACTTTTCGCCGCAAATGGCCTTGAGAATAAGCCTTTAACCCTTTACCTAGGCAGCCGACACTTGCAAATAAAATTCTTGAATAATTAAATTGTTCAATTTTGCGTCAAAAACATAGCTTATGACCTCTCATTGGAACGAGCTCAAAGAGCTCGTTCCAATGAGGGTTCATAAGCTATGTTTTTGAGACAAAAAATGAAAAAAATAATGAAAATTGAATAGTGATTTTTGTGACTGGCGCTGGCAGGTTTTGGTCGTTACGTTGGGTAAAGGGTTAATCTTGAATCGTGATATCTAAAATGCTATAGTTGACCCTATATCCAGGTTCACCTTACAGTACAGCCGCCGTGGACTGGTCACTTTCCACGGCTGAGCAATATTTCCACAGACGAAATAATATTACATTCCAAACGTTAGTTATTGGAATAATCAACCCGGTACTTCATTAATTAAAACTTTGCTGATAATGATTTTTATTACCTGATAAACGCATGACTGGACATCACTGCCCACGTATGGATTACAACCATTCCATGCCGACTATACTGTATATAATTAGTAGGTGAAATTATTTCTAAAAAAGAAATGCCACTATCTTCTTGAACTTGAGCAAGAAAAGCAAATGGCGACATTATAAGTTATTCTGTTTGTTGACAGGGGACATGGTCTCACGTTCCCTTAATGAAATTTATATTCAACCGAGGCGCCAGCCGAGGTTGAATATATGTTTCATGCAGGGAACGTGAGACCATGTTCCCTGTCAACAAACAGAATAATAACGTATATGTCCCGTTCTTACACAAGTAAAATTGAATTGGAAAAATCTTTTATTTTATTGTAATCTTAAATAACAAAAAACACCGCCGTGAGCCTCGTCGTTTGTGAACAAGCGAATATTAGAAAGCAGACGTTGTTTCGGTAAGGTGTTAATTCGTTTCAGTTTATGTTACAGTAAATTAATGAAAAGAGACCTTATAATCTAATCGGTTTCATAAGTAATTACCCATGTTTACATAACTAATCTTTTTGTACGTAATAACAGTACTTTTGTGTGTATTTTACTTCAGTTAAATGTATTTGTCTCTTTGATTTCAAGTGAAAAAAGACATTGCGATGAACCGTTGCTCATGGCAACGAGACGCTTTCCTTGACAGCGGACATAAGAATCGCTGACAGTAGACATAGGCGCGTGCCCGGCGACATAAAATAAAATCAACGAGGTATTGACCAATCACTGCAAGGTATTGCGGTTGGTATCTGGACATAACCCCGTGTACACTTCCAATATTTCTTCACACCCAGCAAGAGTGAGTGTCTACCAAGAGAGCTATATCAAATTTATCTCTGCAACGCGAAAAAAATGTTTCACCGTTTGTGACGATAATCCTCGACATTTTAAACTCACAATGACTAAATTGATAATTGTGTTCATTTTGTATATATTTTGCAACAACAATTTGTCTGATTTATGTTCAATACATGGATGTTGGTGGTGGTAAAGTGTGTACTTATACAGAGTGGAATCGACAATATCTGAGATTCTTTTTCTCTTCTGAAAATAAATAGTAATAACAAAGTTAACAAAAGTTGTGTTGAGCATTTGGTATAGAAATGAAGAATGGTGATGGATATGTGAAAAACTCCCACAGCAGTTGGATTATCTGTAAAGGACATACTACTTATCTTCGTGCCATTTCCGTTGAAGAAAAGTAGCAAGTCCTCTCCAAGAGAGCTTTACAAAAGGGATACACATGGCCGAACGGTCGGTACAATAAATTAAAGTGTCAATGACACTGTAGCTCATCTTGACAAACTTGAACTTTGTAAGTTATAAGTGAAATGGCAAAACTGAAGATCATTGGTACCAATGTTATTTGGTGAAATTTAAACATAACAGCATTGTGCGTCCACAACGTCGGTGCAATCCATGCATTTTTAAATGTAAACTGTAAGACTGGCTAAAGGAAGAATGTTGATCTACAAATGCAGTAAGTTCAGGGGTTATTGTAAACGGCAACTTTTTCACAGAAATGAATGCTAATCAATAGGTCTTATCCAGAGGTCTCGCCTAATGAGCACACCAAGCTCAAAAACAATCCTACAATAAGGTGCCCTGTAGGCCATGTCAAAAAAGAATGTTGATGCACAAATGCAATAAATTCAAAGATTGTTGCCAATCTTTGAATTTATTGCATTTGTGCATCAACATTTGATGGAAATGAAAAGAAAATCGATAGCTCCTATCTTTGTCACTCCTGATTAAGTGTACAAAGTTTCAAAACAACCTGATAATGAATGCGCCCTCTGAGGCATGCCAAAGGAAAATGCACAAAGTTTCAAGGTCATTGCTTGTGGCAATGTTTTTGTTTTTGTATGGAAATTCATAAATGTACCTCGCAGAGAGTGCAAACGGGATAAGTTTCTGCACAAATGCATTAAGTTCAAAGGCTGGTGATAACGACAATATTTTTTATGGAAATGAAAAAAAAAATCAATAGCACATCTGAAGATCACCCCGAACACACATACCAAATTTCAAAGTGATCTTATCATAATGTGCCCTGAAGGGTGTGCCAAAGGGAAATATTGAGGTCTGACTAAACTAAGTTGAAAGGTGGCAATGGCAATATGTTTCGACAGAAATGGAAGAAAATCGAAAGCTCCCATATAGATGTCACCCAAACAAGCACACCAGATTTCCAAGCGATACAATCATAAATATGCCCCGCAGGGTGGGTCAAAGGGAAATATTGATGCATAACTGCACTAAGTTTTTACTAAGTTCATCAAACGTCGTTGCCAACGGCAACTATTTTTGACGGAAATGGAAGAAAATCGATAGCTCCCATCTAGAGGTCAACCCAAACAGGCACACTAAGTTTCCAAGCGATTCAATCATAAATGTGCTCTGCAGGGTGTATCAAAGGGAAATATTGATGCATAACTGCACTCAGTTCATCAAAGGTCGTTGTCAACGGCAACTCTTTTTGACGGACAAGGAAGAAAATCAATAGCTCCTATCTAGAGGTCACCCCAAACAAGCATACCAAATGTCAAAGTGATCCGATCAAAAATGTTCCCTGTTGGGCGTGCCAAAGGGAACTATTGAGGTCTGACTAAACAAAGTTCAAAGGTCATTGCCAACGGTAACATTTATTGACAGAAATAGAAGAAAATCGATAGCTCCCATCTGGAGGTCACCCCCAAACAAGCATACCAGATTTCAATGCAATATGAGCATAAATGTTCCCTGTAGTGTGTGCCAAAGGGAAATATTGAGGTCTGAATAAACTAAGTTCAAAGGTCATTGCCAGCTGCGACATTTTTGGACGGGAATAGAAGAAAATCGATAGCTCCCATCTAGAGGTCACCACAAATATACACACCAAGTTTCAAAGCGATCCAGTCAAAAATGTGCAGTTCAGGGTGTGCCAAAGGGAAATATTGATGCATAACTACACTAAGTTCATTGAAGGTCATTGCCAGCGGCAAAATTTTTTGACAGAAATCGAAGGAAATCAATAGATCCCATCTAAAGGTAACCCCAAACAAGCATACCAAGTTTCAAACCGATCTGATAATAAATGTGCCCTGTAGGGCGTGCCAAAGGAATATATTGATGCCAGACTAAACAAAGTTCAAAGGTTGTTGCCAGCTGCCACATTTTTGAACAGAAATGGAAGAAAATCGATAGCTCCTATTTAGAGGTCACCCCAAACAAGCATGCCAGGTTTCAAGGCAATCCGATCATAAATGTGCCTTGAGGTCTGACTAAACTAAGTTCAAAGAATAAAGGCAACATTTTTTGACGGAAATGGAAGAAAATCGACAGCTCCCATCTAGAAGTCACCCCAAATAAGCATACCAATTTTCAAAGCGATCTGATCATAAATGTGACCTGTGCGGTGCTCCAAGGGAAGTAGTGGACGTACGTACGTACGTACGCCGACGGACGAGAAGTGACAGCAATCGCTCAGCTTGACTTTGTCAAGTTGAGCAAAAGAAAACAGAAAAAAGTCATTGAGGTCATCCTACGACTTATTTGGCTTGACCAAACCGAAAGGTCCACGGTTCGATCCCCACCAGGGGTAACTGCGTTGTGTCCTTGGTTAAGGAACTTCATCCTGGCGACGGTGGCGTAGTGTACAAAGGCGTACTGCACCTCGATGCACTTGTCTTCAACCAATGCTAACATGCTTGTGGGGAGTTAGCACGTTGGGAAGTTTGACAGTTTCTCGCCGCTGTCCGGTTGCTGTCTCCGGGCACTCCGGTTTCATCCACCTGTAAAACTGTCCATCACGAGGTACCTATCAAAAGTGTTGTTAAACCCCAATAAATAAAGAAATTCGGGAAGGACACACACTCTTCGACGCTTGACAACATGCTTTGAAGACTTTCGTACTTTGTATAGTTTGGAAGGGATTTTTGTCTGTCAAACTGTGTAGCAAAAGCTGTATCACAAACATGTTACCACCCCCCCCCCCCCCTCCAAAAAAGAAGGTGATTCAAATTAATAAAAAAGGGTGGAAAACAAATCACGCCAGCAAGATAGATGAAATTTATGCGGGGCTGACTTTCGTTTTCATTTTTGCCAGTTTGTCCTGTGGATTAGCAGTGGGACTTTGGCCGGGTGTACGTTCAATATTGAGCTGGTTGGTTCACTTTGTGTGGACCGCTGATTTATTACACGCCTGTTCTATGTAATCCCCATCTACAGCAACACCAAACAATGCGGAAAATGAAAATCTGTTCCGCACATATGTGCGGAACGGGGAACTCAGGGGACGAAATAGTAACACGGGTCCCCCTCGCAAATTTGGTTGGCGATAAAATGTGTTCTTTTTGTTGATAGTTGTCAAATGAATTGCTGAGTGTCTTTCTAATAATTGTTTTTGCAGACGTGAAGGTGTGTAATAAACACAGAACGCCACACGCGTGTAAATGTGTAAATCGATGTGGAACGTGTGCCATCGTGGAAGGATAAAAGGAGAGAATTGCGGCCTCTCGTTTTATCCTTCCGCACTGCCACTCGTGCGACATCGATTAACCTATTCACACGCGTGTGTCGTTCTGTGTATTTACCAAACATGGACCAGTCGATGTATCATTTTCCCGAGCTGTTTGTCTTGGCCTGTCCGCTCCAAGTTGGAGGAATGGTGGGAATAAACGATAAAGTCGATAATCAAGCTAATGGATTCCTCCTCGACGCCATTGTATCTAAACTACCCTATTAGCGGAATGAGAAGGTGAGTAGGCCCGTAATATACTTGAGGGTTCATTGACTATTAATGTTCCACATAAGGAAACAATAATTAACCTATACAAACTGTCGAAAATCCTACAGTTTCCCGTTGTCAAATATGCCCAGTGTTTCACCTGCGGTCGAGTAAATTTGTCAGTTGGAGCAATGTCTTCAACAAAGTGATGAGTCGGGCTAATTTTGTACCGCCCTTCTTCAACCCACCTTCCCAAATCAATGTCTTCTTCCAACTTGTCCGAAAGAGGATCGACCTCTGATCTGAGAGAGCAGGGCACGTATCCACCGAGCCAGTAGCCTTCCTTTAAAATTTTACGTTGACGCTCAAATTTCTTCAGCCACTTTCAGGAGAAAAGTCTTTATCTTCAATTTGCTACCCAAAACGTTGCATTTGATACAGTGTGAACTACAGTACACTCGCCGTGGACTGGTCGTAATCCACATGTAGCCAGTGATGGTCACGCATGCGATTACCGGGTAATAAAATCCATCATCATTAAAATTGTAATTGACGAAGCACCGGTTTGTACTTGGTGCTTCATTAATTTATTTATTTATTTATTGGTGTTTAAGGTCACATATTTCTGCACAATGGCTAACCATGACCGTGACAGTTTTACGGGTGGAGAAAGCCGGAGTACCCGGAGAGAACCACCGAGCAACGGCGAGCAACTGTCAGCTCCCCAACATACCAACTCCACACAAGCAGGGTTAGCATTGGTTGAAGACAGGTGCACCATCGACGTGCATTACGCCTTAGTACACAGCGTCACTGTGCCCCCACGTGGGCATTGGGGGTGAAGTGTCTTGCCCAAGGACACAACGCGGTTGCCGCAGGTGGGATTCGAACCGAGGACCTCTCGGCTTGCAGCCTGCATCTCTACCAACTGAGCCACCGCGCCCCCATGCTTCATTAATTAAATTTTTAATGATTATTCCTATAATTAGTGTTTGGAATCTATTATTACTGCGTCCCTGGAAATATTGTACACGTGTGGAAAGTGACCGTGCTGTAACGCTGGCCATGTGCTCATGTTACTGCTTTACTGGAAAGAAGCGTTTCCTCCTGAATAAATATGAAAACAATAAACAAAACTTTTCTCACGTTGCCTCTCTTCATCCAACGAAATAATTTACTGACAGGTCTGGAATAAACAAAGACGAAGAAGCGTAACCAGCAGATGGTACAATTACACAAATGTATACATAAAATTCGAAGGATTTATCTCTCATCAGATAACGACAAATTATGTTTATTTGATACGATTTTTATATGCTTTGCAAAACATAAAAATTCGTCAGAGCCATATAATATAGTATATACTGAAGATATCGCCTCTATCGCAGCAAACATGCATCTGAAACAACTGGTTTTAGCAAATCGTCCCCTGAGTTCCAATGTGTTCTATGTGCCAGGAGGCACATAGAACACATTCGAACCCAGGGGACGAAATAACATAAAATCGCGGCTATTTTGTGTTTAAAAATTATTAGGAAAACAACAGCTTTCTACAATTTGTATGTCATTCTGTACATTTAAGTCCCCAGATTTTAATCGCAGAATGAGAATATAATATACTCTTTCTTTCTTTCTTCCTTTCTTTAGTTCTTTCTTTCATTCTTTCTTACTTTCTTTCTTCCTATTTCATGTGTTGAGACCTGGTGGCGGCTGCGTGTGCCGTTTTATCAACTTCTTTCAGCCCACTTCCACGTTTTCTTCAAAACACCTTTTATTATATTGTGAAAGAACTATTTGTCGTTGGAACAAGGAATTTTGGATATCGATACACAACGACACACTCTATCAACTGCACTAAAAGCGAAGCATCTGCGCTAATATCCTTAACCCTTACAGAACGTGCCAAAAACCGTTTTTTTTCCAAAATGGTCCGTTGCTTTGAAATTTGAAATGTATAGATATATCTCCCGAATCGTAGAATTTTGTAGACTTTGGATATCTCTTGCCATCTTTTGCTGTTTTTAGGGGCTTGGAATATTTGGGTCAAAATGCCATAAAACGGGAATTTTGTGCTGCAATAACATCGAAAGTACACAACTCTCGCTTTGGAAATTTTCAGTGATGTTAGAAACCGACACAGAGAGGTGTGTTTCTAAAAAATTAGTTCAACCTCTTAACTCCCTCCCGGAAGAAGCCACTATGTATTTTTTTCCATTTTTTCCTGCACTGCGATAACGTTTGTTTTTCAATCCTGAAACTTCATACTAGAGAATGTTTAAGACGAAAACCGTGGACGTGCGAAAAGTATAATTAAAAATGATTTTCTTTGTTGTTATGTGCCCTCAGGCCCAAAAAATCAGGGACAGGAATGCGTAACTTAAGAAATGGGGTTTCTTCAAAAGTTTAACGATACTAACAACTCGAGAGCATTAAATTTATTGGGGTAATTAAAACCCTCTGGGTTCTCGGATGATAGAGAATCGTACCTAGCGCATGGAACGATATTCGTCGAATAACTTTTTGACTTGATTAGAAATATACTGGACTCACCGTTAACCCTTAACCTAACCTGAAAAGCAGACGACACTTGCAAAAATAATTCTTGAATAACTAATTTTTTTCATTTTTGGTCTCAAAAACATAGGTTATGACCCCTCGTTGGAACGAGCTCGACGAGCTCGTTCCAACGAGGGGTCATAACCTATGTTTTTGAGACAAAAAATGAAAAAATTAATGAAAATTAATTAGCGATTTTTGAGAATAGCGCTGGTCGGTTTTGGCCGTTACGTTAGGTAAAGGGTTAAGAAAAAGTGAATTGCCTCAAATAACACCAAGTTTTATAATCCTTTGGACAGATATAAAACAAGCCGGCAGACCATATCACCAAGGGACTATTAGCCCACACGACCTATATGAGCTGCACACATATTGCCGCAGCTGTAATCGTTCCGTTCCTCTGCTGCTCTACCTTTAGGAGATCGAGCGCGATCCTGAGACCCATTGCAGAACATCAAAAGTGTGATTTCGAAAATGCTGATTACACGTCCTTTGTAGGTCCTAGTATTTCGACTGTTGCAGATGTTAACACTCTCTTGTTGAAACAACAGGTTCGTGACCTGCTGCACAAAATTTTAATTATGTGTGTTCAGATAGTTGACGTGATTCAGAACTTGGGTTAATGGTCGAAAAACTGTGGAAAATCTTCAACGTAATTGTATGAAACCGTTTTGATTCCATGTTGAGAAGGTGTCGATGTGCACTAACTAGGGAACATTTTGTGTTGTGCCATACTACGAGTTTTCGGATTATGCTCTATGGACCACCGCGGGAAAGGTTGAACACACTTTCAAAGTTGATTGAATTTCGCAACATTTTGAACATCCTGGAATGCTGTCTTGTTGCGCAATAGTCAATCATGGTATGACATGAAGTCGAGATCTGTGCAACAACGATTCATGATTTATCAACCCAGAAACCTTCACGTCTCCAGCGTTCGTTTCAACGTAACACAAAGAGAAATAAGCTGACTAACATCATTAAAATGTTTACGTTTTTGTAGGCCTAATTGTGAGATGGGATGGAAGCTCAAAGAGAAAGGGTGGTATGGGTGACACGGATATTCAACACGCACGACATCTTCCATGGAAGTTTGAAAACTGAATCACATAAAATGTCATTTACTTTAGGTCTTGGCAAGTTCGACAAAAATTGTTAAACTGTGTGGTTGTGTGGACAAGGTAGGGTGAGCGGGGGATACCGATAGCCGAAACGAAATGAGGCTAAGAGGGAAAGTAAATAATACCTCACTGAGGGCTTTTCACATAGCCCTCATGGCCTCATATGACTAGAAAAGGGTGCCGAAGGCCAGACGTTTTCCAAAAAATGGGTGCTGAAATTGGGGTGCCACGGGATATGGCTGTTAAATACCGAGATGAGGCTAAGAGGGATAGTAAACTAGACCTCATGGAGGGATTTTTTCATGGCCCCCATGACCTCAAAGGAAATGAGGCTAAGAGGGATAGTAAATTAGACCCCATTGAGGGCTTTTCTCATAGCCCTCATGGCCTCATACGACTAAAAAGGGGTGCCGAAAGCCAGACGTTTTCCAAAAAGAGGGATAGTAAATTATACATCATGAGGGATTTTGCATGACCCTCATGACCTCAAACGAAACGAGGCTAAGAGGGATAGTAAATTAGACCTCATTGATGGTTTTTCTCATGGCCCTCAAGGTCTCTTACGACAAAAAAAAAGGATTCTCCAGAAGTTATCCTCGATAGGTATCCTCAAATAATACAATACCTGGTCATAGGTATCCTCAAATACCGAAATGAGGCTAAGAGTCGTGTGTGCGAGTCATTCGAACGAGCAATTGCTCTATAGCTTATTTGCTCGATGGGGTTCGAGCAATGACTTATCAGTAACTGCTCGATAGATTCTTGGCTTTAGGAATTACATAGGCTTTCATTATACACAAGGGAGATATCTATGCATACAGGTTACGGAACATCAAGCACTGATGATTATAAGACTTGAACGACAACCAAACATGGCGCCACTGGGTCAGGTGACATGACGTCACTTCCGGGGACCTGCCCGGGGTCCTGCCAATGGGGCCTGGTTACCTCATCTCCTACTACTTCCGTACTATATACTATATCTTTGAAACAGCCGACGATTCTTTCTTGCCAGGTCACGTACTATAATCGTATAATCGTGTGGCAGACTGCAAACGTAGCACAGCCGGTTGTCTGTGCATGTCCCGACCTGGTCTTGGTTCGGTTACTCGAACGATTTTCCATCTCACAGCATTTGTTTAATCCTTTACCTGACATGTAAGGCAGACGACACTTGAAAACAAACTTCTTTCAAGAATAACTATTTTGTTTTCATTTTTGCGTCAAAAACATAGCTTATGGTCCCTCACTGGAAATCTCCTTCACTGAAATGAGCTAAACGAGCTGGTTTCAATGAGGGGCCATAAGCTATGTTTTTTGAGACAAAAAAAAATGATAAAATAATAAAAACTGAATGATGATTTTTGGGAATAGATCTAGTCGGCTTTGGACGTTGCGTTGGGTAAAGGGTTAAATTTGCAGAATATATAATTCAAAACTGCCTGTCTGTTGACACCTCGTGCACACTCTCAAATTGCAAAAAACTCATCAAGTAATCATGCAGTGTAAACAAATACCGTTGAAAATAGGTAAAGTATTGGCAACTAACTGCCGGTATACGATCGTAAAATTTAACGGTAAAAATCAGTATTTTTTCGATGAACATATTTTGTTCGACCGAGAAGCAGCACCAAGTATCTGATATGAAAATATAACTTCCCAACACCAGACATCAAAAGTAGACCAATCAATATTTTTTTAAAAATATTAATCTGTCTACCTTGAGAATGGACTCTTGTCACGCTTCCCAGACAAGACGGCCTGCATGATGCTGTTACGCAAAAGTAGTAATTAAAGAATTAAATGCCTTCTTACTGAAAAACAAGCCTCACTAAACATCAAAACTTCTCTGTTGGCGTGATTACGCTTGCCATAAAATTTACGATAAGCGGACCTGCAGCTGATTGTCAGTAGATTACTGTAAATTTAACGGTAATTTCTAACAGTGTGAAGCAGATCCGAAGATGGGTGTGGGTGAGGAGAGGTCTGGGTCTCTGGGAGAGAGGTCGTATTCTTTGTGCTAACTCAGTAACTCCGATTCCGCTTAAAGTCACGTTTGTGTGATGTATTAGAAATAAATGCAGCGTTTTATTTCAACAGTTATTGTTGAATTGGCCACAAAATGATGTCATGTACAATAATGATGCATTATTGTTTCGACCGAATGTGTCCGCACTGTCAATTATCTCCTCGGGCCGATTACGCCCGCAAAACGCGAGTGGACAGTCACAATGCGTTTTGCGGATATTATCGGCTTGCAGACACGAATGATTTTGCTTTTATGTACACAATCGGCCACATGTTGTCCATGTGGATGGAATCGCCTCGACTTCGGACATAATCGGCTAGCGTTTTTGGTGGTAATCAACTCTACGGACCTATTCAGCCAAAAACATTATCAGTTTTATACGGCCACTTTTGGAAAATTCATTCACGAATTTCTTTGAGTATCTTGGTGTGAGGAGACTCTTCAAAATTCACTTCATTCACCAGACGGCGTTTTTCGTATCACGAGTGCTGCAAAACAGAAAATGGAAGTTTTTTCATTCGTTTTTCTTCACCCAAAACAAATCGTATTCTCACTCATACTCGCCGAAAATGGAAATCCACTCCCAAAATCGTATTACACTCAGCGACGACAGCAGTATGTCATGTACCCGGACAGGACGCAGTTGGATGACCCCGATGGATGACCCCGGAAGTGACGTCATGTCACGTGACTCAGTGGCGCCATGTTGTGTTGTCATGGTAACCCGCGTGAGCGGCCATGTTGTGACGTCATCCCCATAGTGATACGTGGTGTGAGTGCGCATGCGCAGCGCGTGTTGTTAGGGTGATACGTGTTTCCGTCGTCCATTTTGTGTACTGGAGGCTGCCATCTTGGTTTCTATGGTAGCACGTGATTGCTATGTTACCTAAGGCCTACAATAGGACAGGGGTATGTTCGATTGAATCGGAGTATTTTCTGGAAC
The DNA here is from genome assembly GCA_031216915.1 of Pictodentalium vernedei. Lineage (NCBI taxonomy): Eukaryota > Metazoa > Mollusca > Scaphopoda > Dentaliida > Dentaliidae > Pictodentalium > Pictodentalium vernedei. Next base: position 661,554,844 of record CM062296.1, read on the forward strand.
GACTTCCCTGGATAATTACCACAAACAACCCGACAACTAGTATTATTTCGAATTCTTCCAGAATTCTCTGCTTCTATCTATATATGCAATAGTTATCGTTTATCTGGCCATGTTTCTTTATTCTAGAGTATACTCCAGTAGCGTAGAAGAGCCTATCAACTGGAACAGTTTACCTTATTATTGTTATATTTAGCAATTTCTGGTCTATTCTTGTTAGTTCTGACCCTATTCTAAGCACTCTTGTTGTTTCATTTATCTAGATTATAACAAATCAATCAGATTGCTTGATTTCCCATAATCTGTATGCAGGGTTATCTCCCTTGTGTATAACAAAAGACTAAATCCAATGGCCATATCCCATGGAATCACATTTTTTGCAAAACACCTGTGGCTATGGAATCCCTTTTTGTCGTATGAGGCCAGTACCCCTATGCCTAGCATTGTATACTACATATGCCAGTCATAGGATAACATAAAGCATCAGGTGGATTAATAGTACTAACGGCCAGCAAGAGACCTATAGGGATATGTACAGGGATTCCATAGCCACAGGTGTTTTGCAAAAACAACATGGCCGCTCACGCGGGTTACCGTGACAACACAACATGGCGCCACTGAGTCACATGACATGACGTCACTTCCGGGGTCATCCACCGGGATTATCCAACTGGGTCCTGTCCGGGTACATGACATACTACTGACGACGGGCTATTCTTTTCTTCTTTTTTGACATGACCTAACATTCTATACATGCCAAGTTGTATACTTTCATTATTCAACACTGGCCCTGATGAATCAGTTAAATCTCTCCAGCAGTGTTCATAAAACAATCAGTAATCATTGTACCTTAATTGCTTCTAAAATCCAACCTATAAACCCTAACATTGGAACGAGGTCATTGTGTTCGTTCTACTGAGGGTCATAAATTTATTTAGGGTTTTTAAATTTATTTAGTCGCATGGTCTGTTTTCAGTTGGATGATATTGCATATAGAATTTAGCGGTTTTTCAAATGAACGTAAATTTGCATTTTCTCTTTAAAATAGATAATAAACAAGTTTGTAATATCCACTATTCAGAAGCCTGTGATTTTCGTGTAGCAAATTGCAGGCTAACCATTTACTCGGCACGACTAGATGCGACACTTCCATAATTTGTTCCTAAATAATTGGAAAATTTTCCTTTTTTCTTCCTTCAATTTTTCAAACAATACATTAGGACCCAACTTTGAATGAACGGAGAAAAAGAGACTTCGGATATGGTTTAAAATCGGATTTGAAAAATATCAGTTCGAATGGCAAATTTCCCGTTGAGCGTAACGTGAACTTGTCGTATTCCTTCGCTAAAGGGTTAAATCGATTTTCACTTCCGCTAAATTGACAATGGCATATGGTTATAAGTACACTGCTTTGATTACTGGATTCAAAGACGGAATACGTATTCTTGTCTGTACTGAACAAGGTACAAAAACGAGATATGTCTGTCGAATTCATCTAGACGTTCATTATAAAACACAACTGCTGAAAATTGCACTTTTGCAGATGTTCTTTGATTTATAACATGGAGTGCCATATCATTCATAACGTTCTAAGTAGATAAATGATAAGCGAAATTTACCTCGAGCTTTATGGTCGACCAGACATACGAGAGTCGAGATGTAACGTGCGGGTGGGTATCAAGCACAAAAAGAGATTCAAAGCAGAAGGTACAATGAGATATCGTTTCGATTGTATTGGGGGTCACGCTAGATGGTGATAATATGAGGGTTTTCATCCACACATTTTGTTTTAACCCTTTAAACCGGGAGAAAAAAATTGGTAGTAAACGAGCAGACGATATAAGAGCAAAAATCTGAAGCGAGGTTCGGTAATAATTTAATCCAACAGCTCTACAGAGGATGGTTTCGCTGATTCCCCGTTGCCAGTATTGACTGAAGTGATACCTTCCTGGGCGCCAGTGTTGAAAGGGTTAAATTAAAACACGACTTTTTACGTGATTTCGGCAGTAAAGTGATCTTCCGACTTGTTTATGAAGAATTAGTGATAAAGTAAAGACAACGTATTTCCATATAAATAAAGGAAAAATAATTAAAAACGTTGAAGACCAAAAAAAATTTCTTGTGATGTACCTAAGATATTAAACTCCCAAAGATGACTCAAAGCTACTAAGTCGCATAAAGAACAACCTCGAAACTTTATATAACGCTACGCCCCATTTTCTCCGTTGAATAGAATACACAAGTTGCATATTAACAGTTTAACACTAAGTTCCCAAATGGGATTGGCTCACACAACAGTCGCGAAAACGATGGAGTGAATCCATTTTGTTGTTGCTGGGAGGGTCAGTAATACGGTTGTTTGCTTATCTCCTTGCATGCTGCTGGCTGATATTCCTGCCAAGGACAGGATTTCCCTTGCTACTGAATTGGTATCGTTTGGGCACTTTAATCAGATTTTCCCCTTCTAAACAGAAGGGATTTTTTCACCAAAGTTAAATTTAGATGAATTTTTCATCAAATCTAGTCATGGCTGCTTCACAGCAGCCATGACCAGATTTGATGCAAAATATCTTGAATATACTCAGCGGGTTAGGAGTTAAATTAGTACCGAGTCTCCTTAACTATTGGCTTCCCATTACGGTGTTTGCTGACCGACAACTGAATTTTCTTCTTCGCAGAAATGTTATGTGTTCTAGGTTGAATAGGTTAATGACACCGAACAATATTCGGTATCAAATAGAAAGCTATAAACCCAAACTGGTACTTTTTCAAAGTCCAACTCTGATATGTATGATTTCATCAATAACAATACACTCCAAACACAGTTCGGACGTTTGAACGATCGACAATGGTGCGCGAACATTCTCCGGCGCATATTTCGCAGTCTAAATTCAATTTTCTACCAGTAACAAGAATGAGAGTGCGTCCCACCTGCGCCTTAGATCGTAACAACCTTATCTCTATACCCTATTATATAAGTTTCTTCGACCTTATGCTGCTAACACTTTTAATCTTTCTGGGCGTTTTCTGTCAGATGAACACCCACCAACCCAGTATCCGAAATACAAAAACGCGGATGCGACACGAAGTTAGGGTATGATACCCACCTGAATATCCCAAATCATTCAAGCCTAAAATATGGCTTTACAATTTTGAAGCCATAAATCAAGAACTCAACTAAACTGACTGGTCTGAGAGTCTGTCCGATGTCACACTCGTTATTAGTAGGCCGATTTTAACATACTGTGGATAGTTGACGTCAAGATTCATCACAAATAAGGTAAAAAGAATCAAGACAAAATGACCACCGTGGATGCACACTGCAATTAAATCACTGATACGTTAAATCCCCAAAATACTCCACAGACATGGGCCAATTATCGTAGAATACGGAACCAAACAAGATCACTGACTAGGAAATCAACAGTTAATCAGTACAAAATAGAAAATATCCTCAACAAATCATCTGCTGCACCCATTATTGATAGAAAACACTAAAAAACTGATTGCTGACAAAAAGACTGATGTTACAATCCTACAATACAAAAACGGTCTATTATCTTCAAAAAGGTTTTAAAACATTCTCAACTCTAATGCCCTGCTTACCTCATTCCAATCATGATTCACATCCAACGATTCAACGGAATTCCAGCTCACTGAAATATATAACACTGCCAGTTGTGATCTTGACGAAGGAAAACAAATATGTTTTATTTTCTGAGATGTGAGCAAGGCATTCGATAGAGTTTCGCATAAAGAACAACTAAAAATTTCAAAAGATAGGCCTTAGAGGCCAGCTTCTTAAATGATTTGAGTCATATTTTAGTGAACGGCAACAACAGGTGGTAATCTTGGCAGCATCGTCATTCTGGAAAATTTGTAACTGCAGGTGCTCCTCAGAGATACATACTTTGTTCTTTACTATTCACCATTTACATAAATGATATAATCCTGAATATTTCATGTAATATCAAATTATTTCCTAGGGATATATGCCTTTATTTCATCGTCAAAAATCCTACCCGCGCAAAAAAGCTATAGGGGAATGATATGGAACAGATACAATCTTTGTCAAAGCAATAGCTTGTTGACTTTAACCCACATAAGATTGAATTCGTGGTAATTTCACATGATGAACTCTAACTGTCATGACTATTGAATGTTATCAAAACTGTATCAGTTGCATTATATCCCGCCACGAAGAGAGCTCTCTGACATCAATCACTGGCGTTTCTCAAATAATAGAGACCGGACCATCAATGAAATTGTTGTATTTCTTTATTGGTTTTCTTGGTGTATCTGGGTCAAACACCCTCTGAATGACATCACTGACAGGGCTTGTCCACCACACTTTTTGAACAAATTCTACACCCCAACATGCGTCAAGATGTTTGTTTTTGTTTTTGTTTACATCTGCTTCATTTAGGAGAGAAACGTCTCTTGCTTCGTTAGACATTCGGGAATTTGACTATGGTTTTCCATAGTCAAATTCCCGAATGTCTGACGAAACAGATCACGGTAAGAGTTAATTTACCTGAGATTAGAGCACGGAGCCGACTAGCTCTCAGCCAATTAAATTACGGGTTCAGAAAGAACAACGAGGGCAAATTTAACTGATGAATTACAATGACATATATTCCGACCTTCCCTCGTATTTTTTATGGCACAATATACCAAAATTCCAGGTCTCAGCTCATATATACCATAAACATAGAGAACTGCTGGTATTAGTCTTATAGAGGTTGGATCTCACAACAATCAGAATAGTTACCAACAAAAATATTTCTTAACCCTTTACCCAACGTAACGGCCAAAACAGGCCAGCGCTATTCTCAAAAATCGCAGTTAAGTTTCATTATTTTCTCATTTTTTTTGTCTTAAAAACATAGGTTATGCCCTTCGTTGGAACGAGCTAGTCGAGCTCGTTCCAATGAGAGGTCATAACCTAAATATTTGAGACAAAAAATGAAAACAAATTAGTTATTCAAGAACTTTTTGGGGCAATTATCGTCTGCTTTTCTTTTAGGTAAAGGGTTAAAAGTCAGTTTATTGACTATTCTAATTACTGATTTTTGTTGAGATCTCAGCGTGTCTTATTTATGGTACAGAATGGAAGCGTACCAAGAGTACATGATGAACTTTGAATAAGAAAATGTTGCCAACGACAATTTTCTCCAAATTGTTTCTGTTTATATTCACTTTAACCCTTTACCTAACATGAAAAGCAGACGACACATGCAAAAATAATTCTTGAATAACTCATTTTTTTTCATTTTTTGTCTCAAAAACACAGGTTATGACCCCTCATTGGAACGAGCTCAACGAGCTCGTTCCAATGAGGGGTCATAACCTATGTTTTTGAGACAAAAAATGAAAAAAATAATGAAAATTAATTGACGATTTTTGTGAATAGCGCTGGCCGGTTTTGGCCGTTACGTTGGGTAAAGAGTTAATTGCATAGTTTTCGTGCATTCCATTGCTTCGTTAGGAAAGGGGCTAATGAGACAACCTTTTCTGTTTCTGTGTATACAGGTTTATCGACAAGGATTGCGCTACTAGAAATTTCACTTCTTCTCTTTTCCGAAAGCTTTTGCTCAATTCTGTAAATTTCATCTGTACACATCGATATTTCATTTTCCTTATGAGACAACAGCTCTCCTATAACTGAAAGTGTTTTCTCGCCATTGCTATCCAAATAAACCCAAATCACAATAGTATCGAATTCCTCTTCCCAATGCACCAAACGTAATAGGAGTGGCCGTGGGCCCCACTACACCCCGAGTTCTAAAGATTTAGGGAATCGTTAAAGTGAACCTCTTTCCCAAACTAGCTAAACTCAAATCCTGTGTTTCTTGAAAAAAACAGAAAAACTATTACAAACGATGGTGTGATTTATTCATATAAAACCTACAACACTGCTCTCCGGTTTAAATGGACGAATGACGGACGAAATGGTCAAATGGAATGTGAACCTCGGGTCAGCACATGGAAAATGGGGTGAACCCCACACGATCGTTGATTTTGGAATAGATTCTGTGTAATTGGAGCCAATACTGTAAAACGGTTACAATTAATTGTATTTTCTAGAATTGTATTTTCTACCTATTAATGTAACTGACCTAAATGAATTACTAGCATTTTTAAAGATATGGCAATTTGCCAAATGGCAAATTGCCACATATTTGAAAATGCTAATGGTTCATTGCAACCCATTTAAAATCATAACTAGAATATACAATTCTAGAAAATACATTTGTAAAAGTTTTAAAGTATTGACCCCAGAATCAATTACGGAAACAGTCCCCGTTATGTCAACTAAGTTCTAGTCGTTTAAAAACGATTCAGAAGTTTCACAAAGTGGGAAGAGGAATGGGAGTTAGACCTGTCCATACCTTCAGTAAGAAGCCCGTTCTCCGAGAACGAGAATTACCTGGGCTTTTTTAACAGTGACCACGTGCGTAACGAGCCAATGAATAGGGCATATCCGATAAACAATAGACGCGATAAAAAAAAGAATGTGTCGCACCACAAAAGGAATACGAGAACACGTCACCGAATAATTACCAAAACAGTCCAGAACGTATAACCATATGTAAATACTGGCGTCTTTCTAAAACAATTTGAATAAAGTTTCAATCTTTTACAATACTATACTATTAATGATAAAAAGGAAAGGATTTACAGGAGTATTTACCAAATCGCCCGTTTCATTTGTAAATACACAACACACGAGGTGATGCCGAACAGTATTATTTTAACTGGTTGCGTGCTAGAAGCCACTATCAGGGCTTTTGAAAAAATGAGGGTACCAGAGAAAAAACCAATGATTTCCTTGTTCGTGTTTCATATTCAATGAAACGCAAATGATATTTTGTTCATATAAATTTGTTTTATTACAACATATTGGAGTGCCTGTGGGCACTCTCCAATAATTTGTAATAAAACAATTTTGAATAACAAATTCAGACCACCAAAAATAATCTAGCAAAAGCCAGTTAATATGGAAGTGTTTTCTTCTGTTTTGTACCCAAAACGTTTCGATGTTACAAAAATGCCTGTATATTGACACGTTTGCATGCGCCCATTTTAACTCATTGTGTAACTGGGAAACATATCTGGAAAAAAGTGGAGGGGCACGTGCCCCCCCCCCCCCCCTGTGCCCCCTGGCTCCCCGCCTCTGGTTTGAAGAGCGTGGCAATGAATGATTTGAGATAGCCTCGTAAATTGTGCGTATCATATTCTGCGTGACAGACTGAAATCAATTACAAATTGACAAAATGATCGGCGGAGCATTCGGCAGGTAATCTAGATCAGAGTCACGCAGAGGAAACTAATTAGTTCGTATATCTGGCGAAAAACAACGCTTAACCCTTTAAACCCTGGTGGTATCCTACCATTTGTGTTTAACGGAAACAATTGGAAGAGTCCATATTTATTATTTGAGGAGTAGACCAATTAATATTTTCAACAAAAGCTGCACGTTGAAAATATTTTAACTTAGCAGTCATCCTACTTAACCCTTTGAACTCCAGTTGTATCTTCCATCCCAATTCAATGGCAACAATTAGAAGAGTCCATAGTCATTATTTGGGGTAGACCAATCAATCGTTTTCGACAGAAATGGGCTATGGCATCTTCCTCACACCGGGAAATTAAAGAAACATCAACTCTTTGAACTCTAGTTGTATCTTCCATGTTCAATGACAGCAATAAGAGATTCCATATTCATTGTTTGGGGTAGACCAATCAATATTGTCAACGCGCAGCCTCGGGGCTGCACGTTGACAATATTGATTGGTCTACCTCACACATTTACTGAACAGCCATCCTATTTAATGACGTTATGACGTATCATGTTGCTGGCCGGAAAAAAACGGCCGCTAGGGTTCAAAGGGTTAATGAAAGTACGACATATCTTGTTCCTGGGCCCGAAAAACGGCCTCTCGGGTTCAAAGGGTTAATTCTTCCTATTTTCGATAGGGCATTTTAAACACAAAAAACATAGGAATTCGTTTCAAATAAATCCCAAGCTGGCTGCAAAGCGTTGCTCCATTTTTCGAGCCCGTGTGGGCCGAAGCTCCAATTGGAATTCAGAAAAAATAATGTTGAAATGACACAATTCTAAAGGACATGCTGCAAACACTATTTCCAGTGCTTGCAAGTAAGTATTGTTTTTCTTTCTCGAAGGACAGGACACTTTTAAATCTATAAAAGTTGCAGCCTGCTAAAGAATAGTACAGAAGTTACACACGCCTTGTCTGTCTTTCGAATAATTTCACAAGGCATTAAACGTTAATTTGATATCGAGCTATATGATTGAATTATTAGTAACCTTATCGCCAATTTGTTGTAGATTGTTGCCATCCTTTCGTGGTCTGGTCCATTACTTTATCTCATACTTGTTAAAAAACTTCTGTATACTGGTTTAGAAGGAACCTTCCCAAAACTGGATCCCCAAAGGTTGTGACATTGTTTGCCGGCAAAGCGTCTTACTGGCGTAGAAGGAAGATGAAAGGAAAGTGTTCGCTAAAACATTTGTGACGCTAGAGTATCCATAGTAAGAGGGAATATAGTATTCAGAAAGAATTCCAGGAATTGATTCTAACTGCAGTAGAATTTGGACGTGAACATATTTTTGTGAGTTTTTCATCTCAAAGAACATAAAACTCCAAATGAACCGAGTTTTTTTTTAATTATTTTCAACACTTTGGAATTTTGCACTAGTTCGCTTTGTTATTTTTAATAGTTATAGTCTATTTGCATCTTTGAGCCTTTTCAAAAAACAAGCAGCTACTGTCAGAAAGTACAGGGTTGGATTACTAGTGTCTTGGAGTTCATCATCGTGTTAGAATTTCATATAGCACAAACAGGGACGTGGCTAGAGGTTTCCGATTGGGGGTGTAGGGTAAAGAATTTCCAACTAGGGGGAGGGACCGTGAGGTGGAAAACCCCATCCCGGTCCCTCCCCTTGTTGGATATTCACTACCGTGAAAAATTTTGAAAACGAAGCCATGAAAGGGGGCATAACATTGAGCCTAGTAACTGAAATGCCAACACATTTATGTAGAATTATCAGGTTGTTATTATTATTTAGTATTATTCTGGGAATTGAAATGTGTGCTGAACATGAACAAATGCTCAAGCTGAGAAGTTTGAGCAATTCACACTCTTCTAACATTAAATCAGATCTTAAGCAAGAATGATCAGTTTTCGATATTTCATCATTTTGTAAATGTGAATGATGGAATTAACTCAGGATAATGATTTTACATGCAGCGATTTTCTTGAAGTGCATTTCGAGGATTTTTTAATTACGATACGTAAACGTACTATAGAAATCTCGTACCGATTGATATCATGCATACTTATGAAGCTCGATATTGCGTACACTGTAGTTGTAAATAGTAAAAGTTAGAATTTTTGCAGAGTTGAAACGAAGTTGGAATTTTGGGAAGTAAAGGAGACATCAGCATCACCAAAGAAGCTCAAAAATCCAGATAGATGGAATTTCCAACTACTCATGACTTGCTCTCCGAATTTCCAACTACAGGAAATTTTGTCCGGCGGACTACTATTCCTAGAAATGTTAGACCTAGGACTATAATTCCGCGGAATAATAGTCCAGAGGGACTAACGTTCCTACGGACTTCCATTCCTTTTACACCGGTACAAGTGGCCTTTTTCAAACTTTCGGTGATTTTCGTATCAACTTATAGCCTTATAATCACGGCAGAACATCTCCCCAATTGCCTGCCCTTCATTGCTCCGAAATATTGAAAACATTACGATTTCTTGGGGAATGTATAAAACAAAAATGACAACACTGCGTTTCAGAGAGTGACAACGGGGTTTCAGGGCGACAAGGGGAGTTTCACCTCAGCTGAAACCACTCCAGTGAGGCGGAATTCGAACCTTTTTAATCAATAAGACAAATCGAAATGTTATAGTTCAGTTCCTATATTAGAGGGGCATCCACATTGCATTTTCCACCTCTGCAATAACCAAATCTCGCCGCTTTCTTCAAGCAGCTTTAAACTGGTATAATTTAGTTATTCAATCGGGTCATGCACAAATACAATTTACTCAGGTATGAATATCACACTGCTCAGTCAAACACCGCATTCTCAGAGTAAATATGGAATTCTCAGAGAATACTATGAGATTCTCAGAAAAATATCGTAAAAAAATCGATAACCGCTAATCCCGATTTGGACATTTTTATCGAAAGAGAAGATATATGGAAAGGTAGGTACCAATACATTTACCTTTATTCAGAGTTTAACTATCCCTCGAAGTCCTGTTCGCTAACAGTATATGTTACTGTCCATTAAATGGGGAAAAAAGGCTGCACAAAATGGGAAAGTCCGTTTTTTTTTTTGGCTTTGCTCTAGTACGAGTGGCCTTTTATCAAAATATCTGGGTTTTCATATCGACTTATAGGCTTATAATCACGGCAGAACATCTTTCCAATTGAGAGCCCAGGTTACATGCCCTTCATTGCTCCGAAATATTGAAAATTTTACGATTCCTTGGGATGGTGTAAAACAAAAATGACAACACTGCGTTTCAGAGAGTGACAACGGGGTTTCATGGTGACAATGAAAGTTTCACGTCAGTTGAAGCTTCTCCGATGGTGCAGAATTCGAACCTTTTTACCCAGTGCTACAAATCTAAATGTTACAGTTCAGTTTCTGATATTAGAGAGGCATCCACATAACATTTATAGTCCTTTACAATAATCAAATCTCGGCGCTTTCTGCAAGCACGTTCTGGCAATACTCAGTAATGCATAAAGCCGTGATCGGATCAGAAATTGATATCCCCAGTGATTCTGATGTACAAAAGCTCAGTCTACTACCAAAACAATCACTTTTATATTTCGTTTGTTTCGGATGTCAAATTTTGAGAAAAAAGAACCAGATTTGAATTGGTATCCTACAGCTCGTGAAGCATAAATCAGAATATACTGATAGCAGGAAAATGCAATGTAGCAAATTCGGATATTAGGAGCTTTACCACTCTGGCTACCTGAGCTACGTTATGGAGTATCTTACTATTATATGCTCTCCGGACACAACACGGGACAAAAACCGCAGACTGCCGAGGCCTACCATAACCCGGGCGACCGACCAGTCTAACAAAAGAGTGTCCCTTGATCAGTGACGGCGCCAGGATATCGATTTTTCGGGTGGGGGGGGGGGGGGTTAAGTAAGATAGACGGTCCAATGTCGAAATGCTGACGGCATCTCCTGAGGGTCGCAGGTCGGGAGGGTATGAAATAGGGGTGTCGCATAAAAACATCTCCATTCTCTCATTGGCTTCTTTTCATGTATGATTTTATCGGCATGAATAGCAGCCAATGGGAGAATGGGTTGTTTTTTTTTAGAATCTTGTCGCATCGGTGGATGCCGACAGCTTGTTGAGTTTTCAAATGAAGGATAAAAAAAAAGTATAAACGATAAATGTGAACACTAGAAATGAATAAAATGTGGATCCAAGATAAAAATTAGAGAAACATTTACGGTTAATATTTGAATCTGCCCTCCATAGACAATGGAACCTCGAAATTTTATAATAACTTGGAGAATTGTCGCTCGTAACCCACTTTCCACTGAACAGCAAATTGTCCGACTAAGTTTTTTTCGGCCTTTTCTGCAACTTCTCCCAATTATTATGAACAACCCAAGAACACCAAACGGTCCTGTAATACACCATTGTAAAGCTTATTCTTTTCCCTTTCCAATGACACCGGGGACTGCTGGAAACGTTGGGAGAATCAAATATGAGAGGGGTGTGATGGAGATGAGTGCTATCGTTTTCGGAAAGCGAGTTGTGCACCTTGTTAGTATTTATATACCATTATTGGATTCAGCGGACCCTCACATTTTGTGCAGCCTATTTTCCCCATTTGATGGACAGTAACAGATACTGTTCGCGAACGGGAAGCTACTATTCTATATATATAGAGAGTAGCTGTGACGCAACTTCTTATTTAATTAATACGTAACGTACTCTAAACTATGTGATGCTGGTCCCCAACTGCTCGAATGGGGAATTGCAGCCGTCCATTTACATGGCCGACTGTGTGTGTGTCATTAGCCAAAGTCTGAAATTTAGTTTTGTAAGAAAGTACATGATTACTAGGAAGGGCGAACGAAATCTAAGACGAAGATATCCAGAACAAATTGTCCCGACTGGAAAACTTATTGGGAGTGTCATAAACCCCCTCCTCTCCCTTTGTCCCTGCTCAAGTCATTGGTGTGGGTACCTTGGTAAAACACATCAATACTTTATTGCATAAGATCGGTAAGGTTAATTGTGCCGATTGACATGTTCTAAGTGGACTGTATGCATGCTTCTAACCATTCCAATCAAGCAGGATAGGAAATTTACTGGGGACTTTCAAATCTCAAATTTCGAGGAGAATCGAATCAGGAGGAGGATTTGGAATCAAATTTTACAGCACTTCAAATTTTAAATATATAGACAATAGTTCACTGCTCGGATTCGTGTACGATTTTTATCCTCGAGTGGGGCGCGCGGAGGATTATTTCACGAGGCGTTAGCTGAGTAAAATGATCCGCGCGGCCCACGAGAGGATAAAGTCGTACTCGAATCCGAGCAGTGGACTTTTATATTTATTTTATTTTCTCCTTATTTGTTTTCCCAAAACCACCCTTTATAATTTGATTTCGTGGTTACTTTCAAAACATGTATAAAAAAAATGTCCGTCATCGCGGAGAGTGGAATGCGATGCAATGGGTGGAATATCATTTTCGGCGAGTGTGAGTGGGAATACGATTTATTTTGGGGAAAAAAATGAATGAAAATAAAATAATACACCTTCTTACAACCAGGAATATTGGAAGTCTCCAATAAAGTATTGTATTTAATCCTTTACCCAACGTAACGACCAAAACCGGCCAAGGCTATCCACAAAAATCACCATCCAATTTTCATTCCTTTTTTCACTTTTTGTCTCAAAAACATAGCTTATGACCCCTCATTGGAACGAGCTCATTGAGGGATCATAAGCTGTGTTTTTGACGTAAAAAAAAATGCAAAACATTAGTTATTCAAGAATTTTATTTGCAAGTGTCGTCTGCCATTTCGTGTTAGGTATAGGGTTAAATGCAACTCGTCTGTTTGGGCAAGTCTATCAAAAAGCGGAATATTCCAAAGCGGAATCGAAGTAGTTTCAGAAGCGCGTCGTTCTTGAACTCTTCTTATATTATCAGGTCCCCTCTTCGTTAATAGAAGAAGAGTTGAAAAAAGACACTTGGTATATCTTTTAGAACATCTCGATGATTCCAAACTTTCCAAATCTGCGCGACTTGAATAGAATCGAATCCAATCACCGGGACCATTTCGAATCGAATTGAATTTGAAAACAAAAAGTCAAACACAATCTTTTACAGCAGAGCAATCGTCCACATGACTCTTCATTGTTTCCAGTAAAATATAAACTCTTTTTTCCCAATTATATAAGTATAAACTCTATTCCAGTTGCTCACAAATATCAAGATGAGAACCAGGTGTGGTGTTCTACGATTTTTTATCAGTTTTATGTAACATCCATAACAGCATGCCGTGGTATGCATGATTTATGGATATGTTCGCTTGCACAGAAATAATGTTTTCGTGTACGTAATTCACATTTGTGTTATGAGGAATGTTGGTACGTAACAGAATGGACAAGAACAGCCAAACATAATTAAATTAGCATACACCTTTAACCCTCTTCACACTGCATGGGCAGCGGAACGATTTTCCAAGTGTGTGGTGGAAGGGGGGGGGGGGCTGGATCTGCCGATGGATGGTCGTCGGTATGACGCGCCGAATTTTAAATTTCAGGGTCCTAAAATCCCCATTTCCATGCATCTGAGCAGATATTTTGAGATTTTTCAGGAGATGTATTTGAAAGATTTCACACTTTGAGAGCGTTAAAAGACGTCAGTAAAGCATACAGGTGAGGTCTATTTATCAGCTTTGGTCGATTCGACCAAAGCTTATAAATAGACCTCACCTGTATACTTTACCAGACGTAAACAGCAATTATACTGTCTGTGGATTATCTTGTCTGGGGTGGATTTGGTACTTGTATCTCTGTAAGATTACGATCTCTTTCAGTTAACCGATTTTTTAAAAGACTGTATACATTTTAGCGTTTGCTGCCACTTACTGCCAAAAAATTATTAGAAATCCATCGAAACTGAACCAGAACGAGAGAAACATAGCTAGCGAAAATATGGGGGAGGCTCTGGATCCGCCCTTTGTTTCACCAGTCATTGGTTGTGTTAAAATATATGCATACAAAAAAAATATGGCCCGGTAAAAAAAGGGGGGGGGGGTGAAGCCTCCAGCCCCGCTCTCTCCCCCCCCCCCCCCCGGTTCCGCCGTCCAGGAGTCACACTAATGTAGAAATATCAAAATTACAAGCTGTCGGTTTTCCCCATAATACAACTAGTATTTTTAGCAATTCAATCTGGTTTGACAGAGCTCCACTTGAAATGCGATGCACCGGTATATTAACATTTTCTGCTGAATATCATGTTTTAAAAAAAACCCAATATTGGAAGAGTGGAACCCCCTCCCATCCACCCCATCGCAGAATCCTTGGCATCCGCTGAACTGTTTGTTCAATGCATGTGTCCGTCACTTCGCAGTTGGGGAAACATCCCTGCCTTGGATCGAGACAGCTGGCTTTTTTGTTTCGGTGTTAGACAGTGTATCGCAACAAAATGCACCACGCTCTCAATCGCAGGCCGAAGTAACGAGCTGGGTAGATGAAATTGGAAGTCTTGTATACCTTGGGGATTACAACAATTGATAGAGTAAAACATCTTCTTGAATGACTGATATTTTTCAGCGGCACCTTCAAAAGGGACATGGGTAGACCTAGTTTATGTAATGAATAATTTTCAAAACATCTGAGTTATTTTGCAGTAAGTTTTTTATTTGCTTTGGAACAGTATAAGGATTAATGTGTGACTCTGAAGACCTGTCTCTGTATCTATCTTAGAATTAAAGTGTTAAGTACCACTTTCCGAACTTGGACTTTTGAATACTTTGTCATCAAACAACGAACACAGTCCCAGGGGTTTAGCTGCTGAGAAATGGAGGTGACTTATCCCCTCAACATTTATGTTAGAGTATTGTCTATGTTTCATGATTATTAATGATAGAGCTATGGGATTAAATTATTACTCAAACCCCATACAATTTGTCGCCTGTTGTGTAATATTTTATTTTATTTTACAAGGATTAATGAACTGGGGCCAATACTCTAAAGCTTTTACAATTGTATTTTCGAGAACTGTATTTTCTGTCTATCACTATAAATGGTTTGAATAAATCATTAGCGTTTTCTCAAAGAGGTAGCAATTTTCCTACCGGTAAATTGCCTCGTCTTTTGAAACATCAATGATTATTTTCAGTGACTAATATTCACAGGTGGAAAATGCAATCCTAAAAAATAAAAATGAACTTGTTTACAGTATTGGTCCCAGGTTCTACAACTTACACTAACTCCTCTGACTGGCACAATGACGCGGGTATACGGGATGACATCCGTAGCGGCAATTTCGTACCCTCGCTTTTTTTCCAATACCACGAAGGGATCTTTTTTGGCTGGTACGGACTGTGTCTCTCGCTCGACAGTACACAACCATTTTATGTCCCCACCCGATAGGACAGTATATGCAGAGGGAGCTTCAGTCCCGCCATTGAAGTTGCCAGAGAGTGTTCAGACACCCCGAAACCTTTGGCATGAGAAACAGGTTAGCGCACTTATCCACCCACTATTTTACCTTTCGCCACCAAAATCATTTAGCCTGGTCGCGTCCCTTGGTGTGGAACGTATTGTAACCCAAACTGTACGTTGGGAATCGTTTATCACCAAAACACTCACGGAGAAGGGTTTGTACCCAGGCAATGGTTTACATTCTGTGAAACAAACACACATCATTCGCACACTGGACACCGAGGTGTGAACATCTGCCGTGCAGATGGAATTACCTGTTGAGATCCAAGATACGCTATTCAGATTGAAGGCTGCTCTTGCAAAGTTCGACTCCTGCCACCACTGAACAGCCTGTGTCCAGCCTGGCACACACCTAGCAGGAGGAGGTCCGGAGGATACTGGGACATCAGGACACAATTCAATCTCCAACCCACTAGACTCTTCGTCTGATGAGGCGATGGAGGAGAAAGCTTTGTCTATGGTGCAGGACGTTGTCTCTGACGATGCACCTTAAAGCCATCCTAGACTTGATCCTCCTCCTTTTAGAACCAGAGCTCTAACCAGGCGGTGAGCACTACGGAATCCGTGGAGGAATTCATGGGAATGGAGGTCGACGATGAAGACCTGCGATCAGATCTGCAGCGTAAATTCCAGATTTTCAAGCGAGCAAGAGGGAACAGACGATATAATCATGAGGCTCCTACTAACAAAAATGCGCCTACACAAGCCAAAGACACCAGACTCACCAGAATCAACAGCAGCTGCAATGACTACGTCATATCAGCCAAGTCAGTCCTCCAGCACTCCTCCGTCAACTTCGCCAAATGAGGTATCATCTTCCCAGCCATCATCTCCAAAGAAGAATAGACAAAAGCATATACCCTTCAAAATACCGCAGACTTTTGCTTCTTTGTCACGCCCAGACATGACAAGAAAAATTATACAGTTATAGAGGGTCGAAAGGAGCTTGTCCTACACCGTCCCTGGGCGCCCCCAGCTCGCAAAAACCATTAAATCATCATCAAATGAAATAAGTAATGGTAAAAACTGGAATTTGGTAGAATCGGAGTGTCTGCTTGTCGAAAAAGGAATTCCAATTCCTGCTAGAAAACACTAAAATCGTACCTTCTACTTGCGGAATCTTGGATTTTTCCCGAAAAAAAAACTGGAAATCCATTTGCTTCTGGTAGACGCTATTGGAATTCGTTCAAAGAAGTAAATAAGTGTACAGTTTGCAGCTGAGGGAGTGGCTTTCAAGTGATGATTCCAGGTCATCGGATAACTTGAAACTAATTGTCCGTGAGCTATGAAGATACATGTACAAGGTTAGAAAACGTTAAATGGAAATATTATTACAATTTATCTTATTTATTCCAGTATATTTATTTTCATTCAAATGGTGCCATAGTTACTGTCTCTAACCCCATCAATGCTTTTCTTAAAAACGTGAAATGTTTCAAGGTATTTTTCGCTCAGAGCACACACCTGATGGAATATGCGCTCGATAGAGACGATATACAATAAGGATCAGGAATGTCTATCCTCGTGAATCTCCCATTAAACGATATTTGGTAAATCTGGAACTGAAGATCAATAACAAGTGAATCATGACTGTTCGAAATCCAAGATGTTACGAAACAAATTGATCAAGTACAAATTTGTAGGTGATCAACCCGGTTCATCGCCTCGTGGATTTAGAACAGTCGTGATTTAACCCTTTACCTAACCTGAAAAGCAGACGACACTTGCAAAAATAATTCTTGAATAACTAATTTTTTTCATTTTTTGTCTCAAAAACATAGGTTATGACCCCTCGTTGGAACGAGCTCGACGAGCTCGTTCCAACGAGGGTCATAACCTATGTTTTTGAGACAAAAAATGAAAAAAATAATGAAAATTTTTTGGCGATTTTTGAGAATAGCGCTGGTCGGTTTTGGTCGTTACGTTAGGTAAAGGGTTAAATTCTTATGTTTGTTCCCTTCAGAAAAGAGAATTTGTTTTTGTCTGCACAGGAAATCGAATTGTCTTATCTACAAGCATCGCCTTGACTATCATAATTCGGTGAAGGTCCTAAAAAAGAAACAAAACAACGTAGCCTCTGACACAAAATAGTTCCCGCAAACTGTTAATTAGTGTTCAACCGATTACCGGAACCGGCCACCACAATCGGCCGATTGTGGGCAATCGGATAACAACGGCAACGGCTCCTGGAACATCGGTTCAACCGATTGTTGCCAAGCATTTTGTGATGATTCATTCAATAAAGTTGAGAAACAGCCACAGCGTGTATTCTTAATCTCTCTAGACGCACCTTTACGGGATATACAAGTTAAACGACATGTAAAGCTTACAATTGAGCATACTTGCGGCAATGGCCAGTTCATACTGGAAAAGTGAAGGCTGCACACCATTGACTGAGGTCGCAGTAAAATTACCAATCGCACGCACTTGGGTGGTAAACGTGGCTCTGAGAGCCACGTTTACCGCCCAAGTGCGTGTGACTGGTAATTTTACGGCGACCCCAGTCACCGAAGTTTAACACTGAAAAATGTTCAGTTTAATGTAGTTCTTTGAAGTATCGACTTGTCTAGTGGTGCACGGTATTACAATCGGAATCGGCGCCGGAATCGGCCGATTGTGAGCTCAAATAACCGGTAATCGGTCAGCGACCATTATTGGTAATCGGTTTAACACTACTGTTAATATAGTGCCTAAAATACAACTCACACTCGTGTCGGAGAAACAGTCTATTCATAGAACGTAAGCAAACATTACAAAATGTAAAAGTAGACTTTGCAAAATCGAATGTTGTGCATATATCAATGCGCGATGTTCAAATGCCACGTGATCAACTGGTATTCAAGGGATAAATCACATGATCATTTGGTATTCATTGGAAAATAACATCACCTAAGAATCCACTGCAGGTACCGTGCCATTTGAAGAAAATTTCAGTTGTGTATAAACATTATAACACTAATCTTTTCCAGCCGCATTGAATGTTCGAAAACATTCAGTCATCTCAGCTTTGAGATGGTTGCTGTTGTCAGCATACAATTGTTAGTAGTTATAGCAAAGAATGTTCTGCAATTACCTGTCTTCGTATATCAGGCCTTGGTCAGGTTCTGAAGACGAACCATGGTATTGCATGAGCTTCATCCACCTTTCTGAGATTGCGCAGTAATTCAGTTGGTAAGGTAGCAGAAGCATATAACGCTAGGCAATGGTGCCTTAAACCCCTGGTTGAAAACCCGCCGGTGCCGATTCCAGAAAACTTACAAAGTGTCCGACCATCTTCAGTAAGAGCGTACATTATCTGTGACGTATTCTTAATGGAAGCAATACATACATGTATATCTACATTCAGAACGGAGAAGTTGCAAGTTTTTGTCGGAGGATAGTCAAATTTCTGGTTGAATTTCCTCCTTATAAAGTAATCCCAGTTGTGGTTGTAAAATATAGAAGTCCATTTTATAATGGTATAAACTGGTATAATTTCACAGTGTTACAACTGGGATTAAATACAGTAATGTCTGATTCCAGTTTCTTCCAGTTCCTCGTTTTGAACTCTCTACGACGACAAATACAAGCAAATTGACATCAAATAGTCCTCCGGTTTCAGAATTATAAACTTATTTTCGTGGCCAACCCCGAAACCTACTCAATTTAACTCGTTCAACCAGAAAAACCTTTTTTTCCGGTCCAAGAACATGATACGACAGAATTTCATTAAGTAGGATGGCTGCTAAATGAATGTTTGGAGTAGACCGATCATTAGTTTTAACGTGCAGCCTCAAGGCTGCACGTTGAAAATATAGATTGGTCTTCCCACCAAATAACAAATATCGGCTCTATATATTTTTCTCACGAGGAATTGATTCTCAAACAGATCTAATATTGGCCAAACGATTGGTGATTGTTTAAATTTTTATAAATATGCAACTCTTTAGAATTACAGCCACAAGTTGCCCAGACCCCAGATGTCAGATATGGCGTCAGTGGCCGTGTCACCAAATATCTGCATGCCACGAGGTTGTGTTGGTGTTAAATTTCCGAATGAACTAAAATGAACGATTGTGTAAGTGTTTTTGCCTCAAAGTGGCTGTAAAATGTGATAGGTTGGTGAAAATAATTGAAATGGGGTTTGAATTGGGGGATTGAAATTGGGATGGGGCTGGGCACCCTATCCCCTCCTCCTCCTCAGCCTCTATCTCCGCCACTGATCAAATTCACATCAAACTTACCAAATTTACTACAATGAATTCAGTAAGATCACAAGACATACCTGGTATGTTTCTTAACCCTTTGAACCCTAGTGGCCGTTTTTCCGGCCAGCAACATGATACGTCATAACGTCATTAAATAGGATGACTGTTCAGTAATTGAGTGGGGTAGACCAATCGATATTTTCAACGTGCAGCCCCGAGGCTGCACGTTGAAAATATTGATTGGTCTACCCCAAATAACGAATATCGACTCTTCCAATTTCTGCCAATGACATGGAATATACCACCAGGGTTCAAATGGTTAAGCTACTGATATCCCTTTAATTTAATACTCTTGTCATTTAGTATTGCTGTGCCAAAGAACGTACACATGCACTGCTGATTGTAGGTCTGATTGAACTCAGAGATCACCAAACCAAACTATAGCAACCAGCAGTGACAGTGTTATGTCTATTGGGGATGAGACCATGGCAACTATTTGGCAATAGAAATCTACCCGATTACAACCCGACGGGACAAATATTTGTAAAAATTTTTATTTTGGTTTGGGCGGGGGGTGGGGGTGGGGGATTTGAACCCCACTTCGACGCTGGTCGTAATGAAGCTGAGCTGTAGAAAAATACCAAATACGATGCAGTCAACTAATTTCGATATCTCTAAACTGAATTATTTTATTACCTGAAGAAAATTTTCAAACACCAAACCATTTACCATATATATTACAAATTTGATAGGTTAATTGCGCACTATGGTTTTTATAGGAATTAAAGGAATTATGATTATCAGATAAGTTGAATTTGCATACCCAGAGGTGAATTAGCGCACTTTGAACTACTTGTTCAAAAAATTGTCAAAGAGGAACTGCCGGTCTCTAAAGTTGGATTCACAGGGGCTTATAAATCTCTCCTCTGCCCCTACCTCACCCTCCCTGCCATTGCTACACGTTCTCTTATAGTAGTAATAATGGGGTAATAACAGAGGAGTGTAAGGGTAGAGGCAGCGGCCTGGGTTATAAGCCAATGTTGTTGGATTTCTTAATGCCGATGACATTCGCCGCTGTCTCGGGCGCATCAATGCAAACAATTCTGCTTTTTGAGAACCCTGCTTAAAAAATTTTTGATGGATTGTTCGTGGCAGAGATGTATCCAATGATGTCAAAGACAGGATTGATCATCAAAAACTCGTGCTGTGATGCCAGGATTATGTTTGGTCGATGCAAATTCTGTTCTAATTTTCTGAAATTTTCCATGATTTTCATTTTCTCTCAGGCTCAATTTAGCCCTTTCAACCCTAGCGGCCGCTTTTCCGAACCAGGAACATGATACATGTGGGTTATAACGACGACATTATATAGAATGGCTGTCCAGTAAATGTGTGGGGTAGACCAATCAGTATTGTCAACGTGCAGCTCTGTCAAACAATTATAGTAGAATAAATGTTCTGTTTATCTGACCAAATTCCTGTTAATTGAATACTCCTGATAACGGAATAATCTATACTAGTAAAGTGACTATTCAACTGACATGGTTCCACTGTTCCAAACTTCTCTGATCAAAGTGAAACAAGCTATTGCACCCAAGGAGTTAATGCTATGTTCATAAAATGTTATTTTCTCACACAGAGAATCGCTATTTTGTGTTCTGGCGGTTTGATTTCCAAGTGTTTGTACTCGAGCTATTAAGCATGGCGAGATAAAAGGCGGTAGATCGATACAATGTCTTGGGGAAGATTTCTTCTAATGGTTGAGTTTCGATCGATGGTTCTTGTTGCCCTAGTGAAGCTTTCTGTAACTTACATACCACCGCGCGAGACTTTTCTCAAACAATGTCTTTCGCTTTTTTGTTTGAGTTTCAAAATAATAAAGCCCAATAAAGCCTTTTTCGGTATAAAAAACGTGTTCATAGATATTTTAATTTTGCTGATTTTCAATTATCATAGGTAGCGAAAATGTTCATATACTCATTGGTATGGAATGAGTTAATCCAATCATTATATCGAGCCGAAGTGTTGTGTATAGCTAATTTCTTGGTATTATTTGGTTTTTGATAAGACTTTACGTAGCTTGGTAACATCCCAGATACAAACGGTTTTCTGATTAACTTCAGCAAATTGTATGTGTTTTTTGCTGCGTTATCTTGTCCATTTTACCAGAACATCAACAACGTCGATAATTTGAACTCTTTTTAACGTGTAGATATCGCCCCCTCCGTTTGCTATTCTTTTAAAAGTTTCATTATCGTTAGTTTCCAAACCAATGCTGGCTTCACGTACTTGCTATAAAAACACAAATATGCGATCAAATTGCAAAAGTTTAAAGTTTCTCTAAGTTCAGTGAAACAAACTACGAATGGAAGCAAAATTTATCCTTCGGAACATTTGGCCTAAAAATTATTTTTAACCTCTGCACTCAAAATACAAAAATTTTCAGCAGCTAATTTTCCCACAGTGCAACTGAAAATTTGAAAACAGTTGTATCTGAAATACTACCAGTGTGCTAGGAGTTAAGTGAAAATGCGTAAACGAGAGGAAGAATGTGCATTGGAATCATGAGGCGGCCAGTTGTTCCTTGTTTTGACAAGGTTATTAGTCGTAAGGGAAGGCACTGTGATGTAAAAATTTAACACTGAAATCTCCATAGACATTGGTTCGCCAGAGCAAATTTTAGTCTAGAAGGATTATGGCGTAAAATTTTAACACTGAAAAGTCCCATAGGGTTTTAAATTTGGCATAAAAATTGGTGTAAAAGGAATGTAGCGTAAAAATTTAACACTGAAAATTCCCATAGACATTTTTTTCGCCAGAGTGCCATCGGCCGATGGCTCTCTGGCGAAAAAAATGTCTATGGGAATTTTTTTCAAACAGTGTATTTCAAACAATGCCGATGGCAGTCTGGTGAAAAAATATCTATGCGAATTTTCCGTGTTAAATTTACACGCTATATTCCTTTTACGCCAATTTTTATGGCAAATTCAAAATCCTATGGGACTTGTCTATGTTAAAAGTTTACGCCATAATGCTTCTAGACGAAAATTTGCTTTGGCGAACCAATGTCTATGGAGATTTCAGTGTTAAATTTTTACGCCATAGTGCCTTCCTTACTACTGTTATTAACAATAGAAGACAATATTACGGTTTCAAGAATACGCACTCTTCACTCTAATTTGCACGTTTTCTAATAATAATAATAATATTACCAGAAAGAAGACTCGGTTTCTTGAAAAGCTCTCTTAAGATAATCATGTTAGGGACTAGAACCAGCATTAGAGAGAAGAAAGATAATTTCATTGGTGGGTACCCCAAGGATGTATCCAGGATTTTAGGGTGGGTAATAATGTGGGTTTATGGATCATCGATGGCGAAAGTAAATGTTGTTTTTAAAAAAAAATGTTGCTCTTTTGTATGTCTGACATTAAACGTGTTCGAGTTGCACATTTCACAGAAACCATAGCCGCAAGTAAACCGAACTAGTTTTTTGAATTCAAACTCGTTGTTGTTGGATATATCTTCCACTGAACTTATTCAAGTCTACCAACAGTGAGAGAAAATACAAAAGGGGGTTACGTGTACGAACCCCGGTGTGCAGGAGACGCGGAGAAAAAACTTATGAAAGCGTTATTTGTACTAAAACAGAGAATATGTCAAAAATACTATTGCACGGCCTCTATGGATTAAAAAAAACATTGTATCGAAAATAGATAATTAAAACAGTGCTGAACTCTCGGATTCAATATACTCTAATAAAAAGAACCTAAGGGATTATGCATGGGGTGGACAAAACGTTCAATGAAGCAATGAGCTGTTTCGCTGCAGCAGTGGAAGATTAATCTGAAAGCGGGCGTGACAACCGTTACTTATTTCCAGTTCCTTATTCGACATTCGTGATCAATCGGTTTTGATCGGTTGATAACAAATGTCAAATAAGGAACTAGGAATAAGTAACGGTTTTCAGAAAATGCTAGCGTTTTATGCAAACTACGGAAACCCAACTGTGGACACCCCAACAAGAAGATCAATAGATTGTTGATTATACAAAGTGCTGCTTCTCTCGTATTGTGACTCGCCTCAAGCAAAACAATGACTTCCTTGGATTTGCTTTCTATTGCAGCTAGAAGAGAGTTCAACATTCTTCTGTTCACATATTCAAGACCCAATCAAACCAAGCTCCAGGTTACATTTCAGATTTGGTCAAAATGTTTGTCCGAAACACACACATCGCCACAACCTGCTTGAACAGACCTCATATGGCCTAGCCCCATATGGGGGACGACCTTCAATTACAATGCTCCAAGGCCTTTTAATAAGTTGCATCAGTTTGTGAAATTGGGCAATCTCTTCCAGTTTTCAAATCAAAGTTAAAATCTTTTCTATTTAAAAAAAAAAATTATCCTGATATTGATTAATCTTATGTTTCAAGTATTGAAATATTATATATATTTGTATCTAATAATATTTGTTTCTGTGATGTTGTTCAGCGCCTTGGAAGTTCATCATTGTGATATATTGCGCTATGTAAAGTTTATTATTATTATTATTATTATTATTATTATTATTATTATTATTATTATTATTATTATTATTATTATTATTATTTTTTCACAGACGGACAGATTTCTGACAGCTGCCTGCCGAAGTGAAAATTCACAATGTGTCAAACAACATGTTGTTCCATTTCTGTAACTTATATTGGTTATGTTCTGATAAACTATTGAAGCGCCTCTCTTTTCTGAAAAAAAGAAATGATTAACCCTTTACCTATCACGAAAGGCAGACGACACCTTCAAACTAAATTCTTGAATAACTATTTTTTTAATTTTGTTTTGCGTCAAAAACATAGCTTCTGACCCCTCCATCATTGGAACGAGCTCAGTGATCTCGTTCCAGTGAGGTGTCTTAAACTACGTCTTTTAGACAAAACAAAATTTTAAATAATGAAAATTGAATGGTGCTTTTTTGTGAATGCCTCTGGCCGGTTTTGGTCGTTACGTTGGGAGAAGGGTTATTGCATTGACGTAGTTATAAAAACTCTGGTGTCAAGTGTTCATTGTATTACAGGAAAACGGCACAATCACGTGAGAAAACTGTCTATTCCAGAAATAATTGACAGTTTTTGCAACGTATTGGACCTTAACAGAAAAGTAATGGACATCGTTTGGCAGTAATGGACTCCCGTGGGACCATATTCCAAATAACAGACAGGACGAACAAAAGATTACGTCATAATGATGTATTAACTCTTTCAACACGGGAGACCGCATTTCCGGTCCAGCAACACGATACGTCATAATTTCGTTAAGTAGGATGGCTACTAAGCGAACGTGTGTGGTAGAACAATTAATATTTTCAACGTGCAGCCTGATGGCTGCACGTTGAAAATATTAATTGCTCTACCCCCAAATAATGGGTATGGACTCTTCCAAGTTCTGCCATTTAACTGGCATGGAGGATACCATTAGTGTTAAAAGGGTTAAGGAGTGAGAACCACATTTCAGATGAAGATAAATGTATAAAACAACACTATGAAGTGATGAAATTTCCTTGTGAAGTCGTAAATGCCCCGCTCTGGTCACGTGCTACAATTAGCCGTACTAATCGCCTCGTACCATCAACAAATATTGCTACCACCGTATCACACAAAGCATGATACAGCAAGTCAGTTTTATGGATAAAAACGATACTGTATCAGGTGATATTTCCAGCAAGTGAGCGATAATTCTTTTTATTGGCAACAGAAAATGTCAAATCCAATTTCATCTCGGCTACAAATGTTGTAGACCATTTTACAGTTTCAATCACCATTCGGTAACCCATTTTCGTTATTTATGTCCTGGAAGATAAATAAATTTGTCTCATCAAAATTCATGATCGCTTCACGAAACATGAAAAAATGATTCGTAACGATTCATGTGCGCGAGGCGCTGATACTAAATCTACTCCGCGTGTGATAGAAATAGAACGGCATTGGACCAACTTGGTATAGTTTTTCACTGACACAAGTGCAGCTCCGGGGCCCACTTGCTCCCACTTGCTCTCACTTGCAGATACTTCACCACAAGTTCTTCCTCATGTTCCTCCAGGTCATAATTCCATTTTTATTTGGAGCTAACTGAGTTCGATTCATGATTGCGTTTTACAACTCTCCAATTCAGCAGGCTCACTATTAACTCAACTCGGATATGTTTTTGAAGTAGTTGTTGTTGTTGTTGCTGTTTGTTGTTGTTGTTGTTGTTGTTGTTGTTGTTGTTTGTATTAGTACTCAGTAATTTAATTCCGTATCTTATACAACAAGAAGACGACAATGGGGCAAGGAATGTCATTAAGTAGTTCGTCTCCGAGAGTTGGAAGGAGAGAAGAAGCGTGGGAATAGGGAGGCGGTTGGGAGCACAGGGGTAACCAAGACCTTCTCATCCGAGAACCGCGAGAAATCAGCGGCAGGCCAAAGTGTTATTATTATTACTACCTGAAAACATCTTGAATAACTAAAATATTTCCATTGTTTGCCACAAAAGACAAAGTTTACGGCATCAAGTTGAAACAATCTCTACGAGCTCGTTCGGTCAGGGATGATGAAGAGTGTTTTTGAAAGCTAAAAGTGTAACAAAAAAAAAACGGAATTGGTACGGCCATCTTTGAAGACAGAACCGAGGAATATTACACTTATCTTCGGTAAAGGATTAATAGAAACGGTTCAGGTTTTTAGAAAAATCAGATTTTCACCATTGTCCTACCATACTTCGTATCTTTCAGAAGACGGGTCAGAGAATAGCACCCTGAGTGAATGCACGGGGTACATTGTTTGTGGGTGGTTGGGTGGGATAAAGGGGAGTGTATAAGATACAGCCGCCTCTACAGTTGCAGTTGGATATTGTCGATCCCCACTCTCGTTACATTTTTTCACCTAGTTTCATAGCGAGTCATCCGGTGGATGTATTTAATTTTGTGCTGGTCCTGCTCCCGTGTATATTATATCGACCAATGAGTGCATGAAGGTATCATCGGCAATGCTAAAACATTGCAGATGATACCGTAATGCACTCCGCGAATGATATATTTTGCTGACGTAGAAGTCATTTCTACTGTTTCGTTTGTTTGAGATTTATTCCCGGGATAAAACCCTCTATTTGGGTGTTTAACCCTTTGAACTCTAGTGGTATCTTCCATGCCAGTTCAATGGCAGCAAATAGAAGTGTCCATTTTCATTATTTGGGGTACACCAATCAATATTTTCAACGTGCAGTATTGATTGGACTACCCCACACATTTGCTGAACAGCCATCCTATTTAATGACGTTATGACGTACCATGTGGCTGGCCGGAATACGTCTGCTAGGGTTCAAATGGTTAAGTGGCAAGTCCCTATTTATGTATACTCTCTGTGTACAGAAGTTGTATATTTACTTCAAGATGTTCATTGTATTTAGGATGCCAGGTTCAAATCCTTACACGGCCAACGTTGAGTGTTATCTCTCCCATTTGCTCATTCAATCTGATCTAAAATGGCGGCAGACGATAACCGCTTCGGGTTAGATAAGTAAGAATTCTGTCATTTAATATTCATTGCAGTTTTAATATGCATGGTAGTCAGTGTATAGGAACAGTAATCGGTAAGATACATTTGTTGGCCTTGCCAAAATGGAATCAACTCACTCAGCTGACTATTAAACTTTATTATGAAATTCATGTAAATCGCGGTGAATAATGGCCATGGATGTTGCAATACATATCACATAACATGTAGCAATTATAACTGTCTACACACTCCAAAATCAGCTTTGTAAAAAATCAACCCAAATCAACTGGGTTGAGTGAATATGAACCCAATTGGGTTCATATTCACTCAAGCGAGTTGCTTTGGGTTGATTTTAAACGCAACTGATTTTAGAGTGTGAGAAACGTGTTTTCTTTATTGATCCGAAAAAGATTTGGCCAAGGGATTTCAAGTGATATATTCCGATTTTCAGGGAAAATGGAACTTCATCTTCAGAAATGTTTGATCAACAAAAAAATGGCAGCGATTTGAATTTATGGTGTTCTGTTTTAATTCTCGGGGATATATGAGTGGAAGACGAGTAAATTTTGGATTTTTCTCCTTGTTTTTCAACCCTTTACCCAACGTAACGGCCAAAATCGGCCAGCGCTATTCACAAAAAATAAAATCCGATTTTCATTATTTTTTCATTCATTTTTTATCACAAAAACATAGCTTATGACCCCTCATTGGAACGAGCTCGTTGAGCTCGTTCCAATGAGGGGTCATAAGCTATGTTTTTGTGATAAAAAATGAAAAAAATTAGTCGTTCAAGTATTTTATCTGCAAGTGTCGTCTGCATTTCATGTTAGGTAAAGGGTTAACAAAGAAAGGAAAAGAAGACCCCATGATGCGAGCTTAAAACGCTAAACCACAGCTCATTTATGTCATTGTTTCAGAGTGTTTTATTTAAAATTAGCAAGTACCATATTTGTATATAGCAGGTGCTATCTCTACGGATACCTTAGAATTTTACTTGAAGACTCTTGCCGAAAGAAATTTTAGTACTGAGAACGGAATACCGAACCAAGATAAAAACTATTTTACAACAATTCAATTCAATTCACCTTTATTCACAGTATATCAATTACATATAAAGTACATTAGGTAAACTAAACAATTCATTTTAACATACTTTGATATACTGCAAGGAAGTGACATGGCAAAATTAGCTGTCTTCCTGTCGCCCCTTGTAAAAAGAATTTCTCGACAGCAGATCGTGCATAAGGAAACAGTTTTCAAGTTGAGCAATTTTGTATTATTAACAAAATGACCGAGCATATAAGGACCACAGTTATTGAGAAGAAATATTGGATAGACCGAGAATACCTGATTATAGCGACTTGACTGTGTATCATGCAAAGCATAGTTCAACGACGTACTGAGTCAAAGAATGTTATATATGCAACATGACTACGACCACCATCTATTCCAAACGTTTTTAAGGTTGTAGCCAGGTCTGAAAGCCAAGATGCTTTTTTGAAGAGATCTCGGGTTTCAGGCCCTGTCTTACACATGTTGTAACTGGTCTTAATTTAGTATTTATGTACACCAAAGAACAAAAATTAACGGAAACAGCAAGGAGTAAGTGGGGAACACTCCACGATAGCCTAAGCAAATGATCACGTCGCTTGGCTGCACCAAGAGGGTAAAGAGGCTCCAGAGAGAGTGAAGTGTTTATGTTAATTTTCAGCACTGTACTGGGCTGAACTGAACCGACATAAAGTACAGTAAAGTAAAGGGGACATGACAGCATGACATTGAGCCTCATTTTCAGTGCTTTGGTAAGTCCATTCCAAAAGGTTTATGAACTGCATAGCGACAATCTCCTGAGCGATCGTATAATAATCGAGTAATTGTACAATTAAATGAAAAAATCGTCATTGATATAGATTTTTTTCTACCTTTGCCTCCCAAACACTTTGCTCTCATCGAACCCGTTCGAATAAGTGGTCAGAAGCTTTATTAGAGAAAAAAATTAGATTTTGTTCATTATTCTGGGGTGGGTGAGATGGGGAGCTTCAAGAAAAAAATGTAAAAAGGCAACATGGCATGCTTTTTTCCACTATTTTAAGACCCCCACCCGC
This sequence comes from Pictodentalium vernedei, assembly GCA_031216915.1. Lineage (NCBI taxonomy): Eukaryota > Metazoa > Mollusca > Scaphopoda > Dentaliida > Dentaliidae > Pictodentalium > Pictodentalium vernedei. The sequence continues at coordinate 661,584,421 of CM062296.1, forward strand.
TCCTACCTGCAGTTTGTTTCCATAAATTCTCGCACACTCCCTATTTCTATATATTTTTTATCCCCCCCCCCAAATACTCCTAAAATATGTTCAACCTTCCCATCCATGGCTGCTGGTATATGATCACGATGCGATATGATGGAAAGTTTACCATAGCAGTAATTTATATGCGGCCATGGTATGATACGATGAAAGATTTCATCCTAAGCAATTATTACACAGACTGTTCCTAACGACAGTAGAATTATGGAGGATTTTGATTAACAACAGTTACTAAAATATTTTATCATTTCCCCTGTTATAGTACCTAAAACTAAATTTGAAAACTTTCAACCATCTTATACTGGTCAATATGCATTCAATTTAGCCACAACCTTAGCTTTGGCGATTGATTCTGCTGTATTTTATATATGCGGCAAGTGTTCATATTTTGATCCACATATCCATTCATGGCTTCCGTCCAAGCGCGCGGCCAGGATTCTATAATAGGAGTGCCCTAGCCAATTTTCTTTTTCTTTTGAAGGAGTGTGGACGGGGGGGGGGGGGGGGGGGGGGGAGGCGGGGGTATTTGAAGGCTGCTGTGTAGGGTTTCAAGGGCTTCCCTTGGGCCTAACTAGGATATTCGGTCGTTGCCTCCTCCTTCGGAAAGTGGGAGGAGAGGGCAGAGACCAGAGACCAGATCTAGTTAGGACTACCCTCCCCCCACCCCACCACCTCTCGCGAACACACCGAGAAGATTTTGCAAACTTTAGTGCTCTTAGAGCAAACCTGAGGCATTTGTAGCATGTGCCGCCCCGTCACGATGGGGTATGATGGGAAATTTAAGGATGACAGTAGGGCTGGGGGGATTTTTCAGGTTCGGTTTCGGTTCGGTTTCAGGAACAAAACCTAGGTTCCGGTTTTTCTATGTGTTAATAACTGATAGCAAATAACACTCCAGGCTCCTTAACCCTTTACCTAACGTAACGGCCAAAACCGGCCAGCGCTATTCTCAAAAATCGCCAATTAATTTTTATTATTTTTTTCGTTTTTTGTCTCAAAAACATAGGTTATGACCCCTCGTTGGAACGAGCTCGTCGAGCTCGTTCCAACGAGGGGTCATAACCTATGTTTTTGAGACAAAAAATGAAAAAAATTAGTTATTCAAGAATTATTTTTGCAAGTGTCGTCTGCTTTTCAGGTTAGGTAAAGGGTTAACTTGGAAAAAAATCAGAAATAGTTTGCTCGACACCACTCACCACAGAAGCCCCGTATGTAAGTAGCTCTATTGGGTTCTGCCTAGCTTCCCTTTGATCATTCACAGGGGTTGCTATGAGATCACTTGCTAATCCAACTCAAGCACAAAAAAAACATTAGTCAAGGTGTTAATCTGTGTTGTGTTCTGATTGTCATATTTTCTCCCTAATTGAATCGTTCGATGGACGATTCAATAATGGTGAAAATGTGACAATGAGAACACGACATATTCGCCCCTTGCCAAATATACTGAGAGGCGAGAGAACATAGCGGTAACCAGCGCAGTTCCATCCCAGTGAGACAGTTTGACCAGTTTATGCACAAACATTGTAATCTTTTTTTTTCACTTGTCCCCTTTACTCTCAGCAAAGGTGTCCGACACTAGTCACTCCCCAATGTAATGTTACAACCGACATCTTTCTGTACGGATCTGAACCCTATAATCACGCAATGAACAGACTAATTTTCGAGAAGGCATTGAGTTTATCCAACTATCAAAAGGGTTTTAGTTTAAACAATATTTTTATTCAATAAGTGTTATTTGTGACATAATAGAGACATCAGTGTATTAGCAACTCAAAAACAAATAAACAGTAAGACAATATAACACACTAAGCAGTGGCATGGTATAAGGTAAATGAGGGATTCGACAAAAAGCTTGTAGCTTATGTTGGTCATCTCCCAAAAGGGTTTTGATGGGTATATTATGGTACACAAGTTAGTAACATCTCTTTAAATTAGTATTACGATGTATTCAGCGACTAAAAGCAGACCAGTCACCACCTCGCCGGATCTCTCTCCTTCTCTCTCTCCCCTCCCCCTCTCTCCCTTTCTTACACTTTTCTCTCTTCCCCTTACCTTTCCCTACTCACCTATTATTGCATTTCCATGCGTATGTTTATCTTATTTTACAGACTAAATCATCTCTGTACCAGCCATTTTAACTGCAATAAACAAGTATCAGGAGACGGCCTCGAATAAGCATTTACCTTACTGCTGAATCCTCTTTCCATGTTCAAGATATTTTTGTTCTCAATGTAAATCAATTATTGTCTGTCTTTTTGTCAGTCTCTGTGATGGAAAATAAACTATTGTTTACACTAAACACAGTAAAACCGTTCGGTCAGTTTTTGCTGAAACTTGTGGTTCAGTTTTCCGGTTTGCCTCAAAATCGGAACCGAACCGAAAAACCGCCCAGCCCAAGATGGCAGGGATGAGAAGAATGATCAGCACAGTTTAACCATTTACCTAACATGAAAAGCAGACGACACTTGAAAAAAAATTCTTGAATAACTTATCTTTTTCATTTTTTGTCTCGAAAACTTAGGTTATGACCCCTCGTTGGAACGAGCTCGTCGAGCTCGTTCCAACGAGGGGTCATAACCTACTTTTTTGAGACAAAATATTAAAAAAATAATGACAATTAATTGGCGATTTTTGAGAATAGCGCTGGCCGGTTTTGACCGTTACGTTTGTTTAAAGGGTTAAAATGGAAAGGGGATCGAATGATCCTTAATTACATTTTTTTTCCATTTTGTCTTTACATTCATTTGCTCATGCACTTCAGTAATTATTTAGCTGTGATGACATGTTTGGTTGTGATTTACTGTAGAGTGCTCTAACCAACTGAGACTTCCTAATAATATCTCCCTCAAATCCAATCATGGCTGCTGTAATTCAGCCTTGACAGGCTATGATGGAACAAAAAAGACCCTAGAAATTATTGCTCAATGAGCTGTTTCATATTTCAGCTTACGTCACTCTTTGTTCATATTACATTTATTCGCCGGTTAGCTACCACATCATCAACGATGATTCGACTCGTTACGACTGTGTCACACATCTCTAATATTTCATCACATCAAGTGAAGATGCCATTGATCAACATGGTGATTCACTTACAATTGAGCTGAAACGGTTAAAGGGTTTTCTTGATCGATTAATCACATGGATAAATCTTGGTTATAGGCAGCTGAATAATTGCCGTACCGTTGATGATTTATAGCATTAACCCTTTACCCAACGTAAAGGACAAAATCGGCCAGCTCTACATGTACATACAAAAATCTCCATTCAGATTTTATTATGTTTTCAATTTTTGTCTCAAAAACATAGCTTATGATCCCTCATTGGAACGAGCTCGTTGAGCCTGTTCCAATGAGGGATCATAACCTATGTTTTTGAGACAAAAATTGAACATTTTGGGTAATTCAAGAATCTATTTTGGGAATGTCGTCTGCTACCCGCATTGGGTAAAAGTTAACTAAAGAAAGACCAGTTCCAGCTACTGATACAGTATAATGATCATGCAAGTGAACAAGTATGTCATCACGTAACTTGCATGCTTTACTCTGTCTCATATAATTGATGTGAGTCAATGTGACAAAATACAGTGGTTCAAAAAGTAACGGTTAATCGATCATTTACTTTTTTGATCGATCAAGACGTTGATCATTGGTTAATCTATTAATCGGTTAACCGTTTCAACTCTAACTTACAACTGTGATTTCTCAAGTGGAAATATTGTCCTAGTACAATTATGGCTCCAAACTATTGTAGTCGTCTTTGATGCTCTGGGTATACAAGATATTTCTTCCGCCCAAGGTATAATCGACTGGGTAAACCTGACGTCTTACCTATGTTGCGGTCATGGTATAGTCAAAGTTGTTGAAGGGGACCTTAAACAGCAATACCTAAATATTTCCCTCACATCCAGCCGTAGCAGTAAAGATGCAGCCAGGACTTGATGTGATGAGAATCTTTAGATATTTTTGAACATGTAAACTAAAAAATTGTTGCCTTATAGTTACATACGACATCTGACATCTTTTTACATCTACTTGATTTTTGTACAAATCTTAGGTACCCTCTTACAACATGTCCATTCCACTATCTTCAATTCCCACTCACTTAACCCTTACCCAAGGTAACGGCCAAGACCGGCCAGCGTTATTCACAAAAGCCACCTTTTAATTTTCATTATTTTGTCGTGTTTTGTCTCAACAACGAGCTCGTTCCAATGAGGGGTCATAGACTATGTTATTCAAGAATTTTGTTTGCAAGTGTCGTCTGCCCTTCGTGTTAGGATTACCATGACATCACCCTCTTTGATTTTCTTCTCTAAGTTACACTCAACTGAAAATTACCTTACTCTCAACGTATAATTCACGATTTTGAAGTCGACAATCATGATATTCACAAAAAACTGTGTTCTTGCACAATGTAAATTAATTCCTATTTATCTGTAATAACGAAACCGTTGGATCCCCGTGAAGAGAAGCACTGTTTGAGTTGTGTGGTAAACAAGCTCCATTTTACTGCTACCACCAAGGCTTCAGGTAGAAGTCCTCTAAAATGGGCAAGATGGGTATAAACGATTGAGTAAACTTGATTGCACAATAGCTAATCGTGACCCCAACTTGCAGTTGCAAGTTGGGGTCACGATTAGCTATTGTGCACAAGTATGTGACCTTAAACACCAATAAAGAAATAAATCTGTAATAATGTCTAATAAAATTACACTAGATGAGATCCAGAGCCAGAGCAAGAAAAGTTTTTCTAACATTTATAACGAACTCACTTCAGTCGACCCAGAATGCAACTCGGACTCGCTACTCAACATAAACGAGAACGACTGCAAATACCACACCCACAAGACTTCTTGAAGATTTCTCCCCATCAGTACAACAGATTTTCAGCCTTTAGCCTAAACTGTAGGAGCTTGGATGTAAACTGGGAGCCTTTGAAGAATGAGTCCAACTAGTGTGACATAATAGGACTAACAAACATTTTCTGTAAAGAAAAACACATCACATACGAATACCATTGTCTACTCTTACAAACACGACCTGATAATAACTACGGAAGGGGTGGGGTAGGTATATTCATCAACTAAATTCCATCATTCAACACCCACAGTGACTTATCAATCTTCGTTCCTCGTGTCTTCGAATAGGTTTTCATAGACTTTGAATACAAAATATTTAGTTGGTTTAATATATCGCCCGAATACATCTTCCAAAGTAGACTTCGATTCGTTTCTGAACAGACTGTCAAATTTACTTGGCAAGATTAACAGCGAACATAGATCAACGTATCTGATGGGAGATTTCAATCTTGATTGCTAAACGTCCCTAACCACCCTAAAACTAATCAGTATGTCTACAGTGTGCTGAGCGCAGCAGAATTTCTTCCAGTCATTGCAAACCAACCCTGGTTACACACTATTCTGCAACGCTAATTGATCACATTTTTAAAAAAAAATATTAAAAAACATAAACTCCAAATACAAAATAACAAAATACAGTAATACAAACTTTTTCACAGAGTTAAATGGTACCAACCATCTGATTTACAAACATTGTCAAAACAGTGTATGTGTAATGTACTGCCACCTTTCTCTTGTCATCAGACCTTTAGATCAGTCTAATTTGGACACAACGGCAATATGGATGTGGCCTGCATGGTTGGAGAAAAGCACCGATATTTTCTTCTTCTTGATGTCTGTTTTAGGTTCTAGGTCATCATCTTAAAATGATAGTTTACAACCCCTTGTTATAGGTCTACACCATTATCACTGGTTCCCACCACCCTTTAACGTAAGTTTACTCGACTAACTCGAGAAGGCTTCTTAGTTTCCCAGTGTTGAGCCAAAGGCCTATTTGAATGTAAGCTAAATTACGCATGGCGTTCACTGAAAAATGCCACAAACATGAATATAATAGATCTCAGGCTTTAAGTGCATGATCATATATAATTCGCCACAGAAAAGCAATCGGCGTCGACAGTGTCGTATACGACACTGTCGACGCCGATTGCTTTTCTGTGACGAACTCTGTGGGTTTTTTAAAAACTTAAATTATCTGTTGCACTGTTTGATTCAAAGGTAAGCTCTAAGCTATATTACAAGCATCAGGGAGACCTGGCGAAACGATATATTGTCGAAACACTGCAAAATTATGGAAAAAGTTTAAAACTCCGCATAATTTGGGCGCAATTACCTTATTTGGGCACAGCGTTTTCCGTCGTTAGTTGGGAAGAATTTAAAGGCCTGCTTGTTGTGGATGCCCTGCGGTTTGAATTACTGTTTGTTGATAATAGCTCAATATGTTTTTGATACAGGAGGAGGCGGTATACAAGCCTTTTTACTGCTTGAATAAATGTATTTTTGAAATGAGCAACACAGGTATTCAAAGGTTTTGAATACTCAACATTAACGTCTACTCCAAAAAGTATGTTTTCTGTTTACGGTTAAAGATAAATTCAATGTTGAATTAAAATTTTCCATGAGTAACAGTAACAATTTTTTTGAAAAGGGACATTGGAAGAAAAGGTGTGTCAACGATTTCCCTCACATTTGCGCAAAAGGAGCACAGCTCTGTCTCGCTAAAACCATATTTAAATAGTATCGATCTTCTGAAGAGTGCGCGATGTTAAAGTCGACTTTGATCGCTATTGGCACCAAAAGGTTGCAAAAATCTATGTGTATTGTACAATCTGTTGGCAGAAATAGCATGAAGCCACCTGGTGGACAAAATCACACGAATTACCGGAACGAGACCACAACATATCATATGTTTTTAGATAAATGAATTTTATAACCTACATACTTGCAATATTGTTCAGGCCTGTAGTCCACTACCTATAAAATTAGTATTGGTGAGCAAATCAGTTATTAATGTTCTTAACCCTTTACCTAACGTATCGGCCAACAGCGGCCAGCCCTATTCTCAAAAATCGCCAATTACTTTTCATTATTTTTTTTCATTTTTTGTCTCAAAAACATAGGTTATGACCCCTCATTGGAACGAGCTCGTCGAGCTCGTTCCAACGAGGTGTCATAACCTATGTTTTTGAGACAAAAAATGAAAAAAAAATAGTTATTCAAGAATTATTTTTGCAAGTGTCGTCTTTTTTTCAGGTTAGGTAAAGGGTTAAATCTCAAGAGTAAGCAACAGTCAAGCCTCCCCAAACAGCAACTACATAAGGGGGATAGTTTCAAAACAAATGAAGCACACCAAACCATGTACACAAATGAATTAGAATCCATGCTTTCTAAGTTAACGAAGCCGATTGATGTAAGTATTTTGCACCCAGGGCACGGCATTTTTGTTGTTTTGGCCATACTTAAGCATTCACCTGACACCCTTGGCGGCTGTCATCGATCATGCAACACCAGAAATGATCAAATATAATACCAAATGAAGAAGTTTGGTAGTTTTCTATTTTTTTAATGTATCAATCTCATCTTCTTTTTTACCAAATTGTCACAAATATCATGCCCAATGGGACAGAATTGTGGAGGGTATGATCACTGCATACCGACAAAAGCCATATTGGACATTCTTCATTTTACATCGATGCACTTTCTCATGACTCCATACTTGTTCTTGTGGACTGTGCGGATTTTACCCTTGGGAAACGTCATAACATGTAAACAAACACAAGAAAAATGGCAGCCCTTGTGATTTTAGACACCCGATTTTAGACACCCTAAATTATAACTAGTCTTACTGCCCGCTCCTTGCAAGAATGAGAAAAGATTTCTCCGAGTCTGTACTGGAAGGATTGTAAATTTAAGGTAGTTTATTGTACAAAATCTCTCTTACTTATGCCATAGCAGATTTTCAGACAGTGCTTTCTGCCACATAGTAACAGTTGCATGGGAAATATTAATTTCCACATGATATATGTTTTATTCCAAAAAATTGATATATAATATGTTGAGGGTATTCCGTTCTGGCCTTTTGTGGGCTTTACAGAAAATTATCTGAAAATTTGACCAGAACATTAAGTTGGACGTCCCCTTAAACGTACAGAATATGTGGACAATGTAAATAAAATTAATTTTTCATATTTAGTTTGCTTGTTGTCCTTTTAGGTTGTTTTAGTCGGAGCTCAGAGTTGCATATAATAAAATCAAATTAGTTCTTTATTTTTCTACTGTGTGGACAAATAATTAAAACATGAATAGCACACATATATACTCAGAACGACTCACGCGTGTGTATGGGTTAATCGATATGGCACCGAGTGCCAGTGCGGAAGGATAAAACGAGAGGCCACAGGCGCGTATGCCGTTCTGTGTTTATTACACGCCTTCACATCTATAAAAACAATTATTAGAAGGACACTCAGCAATTCATTTGACAACTATCAATAAAAAGAACACATTTTATCGCCAACCAAATTTGCGAGGGGAACTCATGTTACTATTTCCTCCATTGAGTTCCAATGTGTTCTATGTGCCTACTGGCACATAGAACACATTGGAACTCAAGGGACAATCGCTAGCGATTCAAATTGTAATTTCGGTGTACTATTTGTTCCAGTGAAATTTCGCTTTAAGTTAAAAATAGTCCGTCAACGATTTCCGTTCCGAACATGTGTGTGGAACGGATTTTCATTTTCCGCATGGTTTAGTGTTGCTGTAGATGGAGATTTCAAAGAACAGGCGTGTTATAAGTTTTGTAATAGCACTGAAAACTTTCATTTAAGATTTATACTTAAAGAGAAATAAATGTTTTTTTCCGAAACCCTGTGCTAATTTTTCTAGGCTTTTTTTTCTTTCTTTTTCTTTCTTTACGTTTATCCAAGACATGTTGGGGAAATGCACAACAATAGGTAATTATGCGTGTAACATCACATTCATTAATACAATAAAGATCATTAAAAAGGCAGATAAGAACAAAAATGCCCAAACAGACGTTGGTGCTGCTCCAACACCAACGAGCGTATTTACAGACAGATTGACCACCATCTCGGCCACCTCAAATAAGAACTTGCAAGATTTTTTTTTAAACAATATTTGTATGTCATTCATTTGAATCCTGGATTGGCGAACAGGCTAGGTTCCTTTACATTGTTAAAATTACATTGTATGGTGCATGTGCAGCTGTACCAAAGTGACCAATTTCCAGTACATATAAGACACAGAAAATTACAAAGCATTTCTCGAGACAACCATCAGTCAGTCATAACGTCTACACTGCCAACATTATGTATACTCCACTTCACCAGTTGTGGAGTGGGAAACCGTACTCAATCACGTGACTACATCACCCTCTTAATCTTGACTGTTTTGAAAGCAATGGTGCTGAAAAAAAATCCCAAAACACACAATTTTTTATTTTTCAAGTTCTACAAGACACTAAAATTCATCCAAATCGGGCGACCTTTGTTTTTGTGATGTTGACGTGAATTACGTCACCCGAACGTTTGACCATAACCGTTGAGAATTTCTAGTTCGATACCAGGTTTTAGAAATGTTTTTTTGTTGGAGAATATATTTCCAAAATTTCGAGAAGAAAATTGTAATACTGAAGTTGAAATTAAAAGATGAAGACGAACGACTAACTTGGGCGCACCTTTGGTTAAAGGCCCGGTATCAATAATCGCCGCCTTAGATTAGAACAAAACCTTACGGAGTATAAGTGTGCCAAGTTTCACGAGTTCAGCTTCCTGGAATGTACCCGGAAACGCTGTGCAGTAAAAAAAGAAAGAGAACAAAATATGTCGACGATCGCTATAAGTCATTCCATCTTCGTTGGAGGTTGTAATTAATTAATTAATTAAAGATGTACTAGAATCTCAGTATAGAGAAAGATTTACTAAAGATATGTTTAATGATGACAAAATGAAAGGCAGTAATAAGTTACGAACGTATTGATTAGTTAAAAATGAACACAAGCTTGGACCGTATCTGATATTCACCAGATCTCGACACTCCCGTGAACTGTTTACTTGACTTAGGGGTAGTAACCATAATTTAGAAATAGAAAAGGATAGACTCAAACAACCTCCAACCCCCGTAAATGATAGAAGATGCCAGGTATGCGATATCGGTGAAATAGAGAGCGAAAAACATTTTGTTATAGATTGTGAGGCATATTTCGAAATTAGGGAAACGGGGTTCCAAGAAACTATAAAAGAAAACAAAGAATTTAAACAATCGAAAGATTCGGACAAATACTGTCATATATCGAAAAACTGTGATTGTAAATCGATTAATATTATTTCTAACATGATCTGGTCATTCTTCTGTAAGCGAGATCACCTTGTTAAAGAAAAAAGTCATTAGTACTTCATATTATACATCATGTTTTTATGTCTTCGTATTTGTTATGTTTGTATTATGCAACTGCCGTTATGGTGAATAGAATTGAATTGAATTGAATTGAATTATAATATAATCACCACTCCCGTTGGAACCCTGGGAAGTGAAGCACTGCTTGTTTACTGTGGAAAACAAGCTCTATTTTACTGGTAAAAGACCAGGTAACAAATGCCTAGATTAGAAGTCCTTTGGGCAACATGGGTATAAACGATTTGCTGGACTTGACTTTATATCCATGTTACGGTCACGATTTAGCCATTGTGCAGAAATATGTGACATTAAACGACAATAAATAAATAAATCTAAGCATCGTGAAATACGCGTGTTAATACAAAAGATAAAGTCATTTGACCTGTTGATCTTAACCCTTTACCCAACGTAACGGCAAAAACCGGCCAGCGCTATTCTCAAAAATCGCCAGTTAAGTTTCATTATTTTTTCATTTTTTGTCTCAAAAACATAGGTTATGACCCCTCGTTGGAACGAGCTCGACGAGCTCGTTCCAACGAGGGGTCATAACCTATGTTTTTGAGACAAAAAATGAAAAAAGTAGTTATTCAAGAATTTTTTTTGCGAGTGTCGTCTGCTTTTCATCTTAGGTAAAGGGTTAATGGGCGATGCACGACGAATGTGACAATCGTTACTTATTCCTCGTTCTTTTTCGACATTCGTTTTCAAGCGAGTTTATCGGTTGATAACGAATGTCGAATAATGAAGAGGAAATAAGTAAGGGTTGTCACTTCCCGATGCACGACCTGCCAAATTGGCAATGGCTTGCCATGTGTGTTCCCTTTTATCTTTACCTCAAAAATTTTGTGTTATTTTTTTGCTGATCTTCCCTTTCAAAAAGCATTGGCACGTGCAGGTTTTACCTGTTTCAGTGTTAGTTTGTCGTTTGTTTGTGATGGTCGAAGTCGGAGTTGACAATTTGACGACCGTAGTTTGTATAAAATAGAATCAAATTCAATAGTGGAGCTTGCATTCTTAAATAAGGGGGGAGGGGCTGAGAAATATTCAGGTGGGGGGGGGGGGCACGGCATGACATGACGTGGGCATGTCCCGAGGCCTGAATGGTGGATGAATTGGTGGTGGGTCTGGAAAGGGGCGTTCCCACACCCCAGAGTGGGAGCCCTCTCTTACGAATTCTTTGAAAAATCTAGTGATCTGAGAGTGAATTTAAGGTAAAGTTTGTTTCCAACTTTAGGTAACTATCTGTTCCAGGAAGACTAGGAAATTGTGGCTTAGGCAGACATGCCTATGCCTGTATTTTTCTCACGAGGAATAGATTGTCAAACAGATCTTATATTGGCCAAATGATTGGTGATTGTTTGAAGTTTTATAAATATGCAACGTTTTAGAATTACAGTCACAAGTTACCCAGACCCCAGATGCCAGATATGGCGTCAGTGGCCGTGTCACCAAATATCTGCATGCCACGAGGTTGTGTTGGTGTTAAATTTCCGAATGAACTAAAATGACCGATTGGATCAGTGTTTTTGCCTCAATATGGCTGTAAAATGTGATAGGTTGGTGGAAATAATTGAAATGGGGTTTGAATTGGGGGATTGAAATTGGGATGGGGGCTGGGCACCCTACCCCCTCCCCCTCCTCAGCCCCTATCTCCGCCACTGATCAAATTCACATCAAACTTACCAAATTTACTACAATGAATTCAGTAAGATCACAAGACATACCTGGTATTTTTCTTAACCCTTTGAACCCTAGCGGCCGTTTTTCCGGCCAGCAACATGATACGTCATAACGTCATTAAATAGGATGGCTGCCCAGTAATTGAGTGGGGTAGACCAATCAATATTTTCAACGTGCAGCCCTGAGGCTGCACGTTGAAAATATTGATTGGTCTACCCCAAATAATGAATATGGACTCTTCTAATTGCTGCCATTGAACTGGCTTGGAAGATACCACTAGAGTTCAAAGGGTTAATGTATATCAGGAATAACCTCGATGCTATCGAAACAAGTTTCATGACCAGCGTTGATATGCGGCTATGAAGCTCGTAACGAAAGGAAAAAAAATGAGTTCAACGACATGTACCAAATTTATACTAAGTGAGTTTTGACATATGTGACATCGTATTGCGATGAAAAAAGTAAGCATTTATGACATTCGATTTGACAAGCTTCCGAGCAGGCATCGTGAATGGGTTTGTATTATTATGAAGCCGTGTAAGGTTTATACAATGCCCTTGTAAATGCGTACTTAATCTGGAATCGTGTAAGTGGAAAAACAAGTTTGAAAATCGATTCTTAAGTGGACGCTCAATCAACATATATACAAGTGAGATTGAATAAAGAGTGACCGAGTGAGCCGGAACTATCGCTGGACGTCAATACCCTATGTCAACTCTTCCCTAGGAAGTACCTTCGTCGGTAAAGAATATGAAGATATCGATATTTTACGAGTCCCGGGAATACATAACAAGTGAAGATCCTAGCACACCGCATGTCATGCGAGGCGTGTGTACGATGTGTTGAGACATATTCGCCCAGTTTGCAACTCTGAAAATGTGATATGAGTAATACGTGTCTTATCTCTTTATCTAACATGAAAAGCAGACGACAAAATTCTTGAATAGCTATTTTTTTCATTTTTGTCTCAAAAACATAGGTTTTGACCCCTCGTTCCAAAGAGGGGTCATAGCCTATGTTTTTGAGACAAAAAATGAAAACAAGAGGCCCCACGGGGCCTGAAGCGCTCATCTTGAACAGAACACAATATAAACAGAGTACAAGAATGAGTCTACATTAAGCAATCCATTTCCACAGGATACACTGTCAATCCTTGAGCCCCGCAGGAGAGACAAAAATAATCTGGGCACCATGCCTCTTCTTCAGTTGATCATAATGTAAAATGTAGAGCTCCCATATGAAGCCCCTTGTTACAAACTATGGGGATTAATCTTAGTTACACACCTCTAGAAGGTACTGAATACAATTTTTTTTAATTTTTCAGCAACATGGCCAATTCCGGCTCCCATAGGGAGCCCAAATATTAATACAGGCTCTCGATTTGAACACAGTTGAATCTGACTTCTCTAGAGATGTTGAGTACAAGTATGAAGGCATTCTGACTGTTGGATCTGAAGAAGAGAAATTTTAAAGAAATTTCTTCATATTGCACTAAGTTAAAATTTGGGCTACCATAGCGAGCCCAAATATTAACCTATGGATCCGATTTGAACAAACTTGAATCTGACCCCCCTAGAGATGTTGTATACCAAATATGAAAGCATTCTGACTAGTGGATCTCAAGAAGATTTTTTGAAGAAATTCCCTCATATTGTATTAAGTTAAATTTCAGGTTCCCATATGGAGCCCGAATATTAACCCAGGCTCTCGAATTGAACAAGCTTGAATCCGGCCCCCCTAGAGATGTTGTACACCAAATATGAAAGCATTCCGACTGATGGATCTGAAGAAGAAGATTTTTTAAAGAAAAGTAAAAATTTGGGCTACCATAGCGAGCCCAAATATATACCTGGGGATCCGATTTGAACAATCTTGAATTTGACCCCCCTAGAGATGTTGCATACCAAATATGAAAGCATTCTGACTGGTGGATCTGAAGAAGAAGATTTTTAAAATTATCCCTCATATTGAACAAAGTTAAAATTTGGGCCCAAATATTATCCTAGGGACTTGGTTTGAGCAATCCTGAATCTGACCCTCATAACAATGATGTATACCAAACATTAAAAGATTCTGACTGGTGGTTCTGAATAAGTAGATTTTTAAAGAATATTCCCCATATTACCCTATGTTAAAAATTCAGGCTCCTGTACTGAGCCCAGATATGAACGAATGGGCTTTATTTTAACAAACTTGTATCTGACCCCCTATGAATGCTGTATCCCGAATATCAAAAGATTCTGGTGATTGGTTCTGGAGAAAAGATTTTTTTAATTTTTGCAAATATGCTGACTCAGCATTTTTTCGATGCCCATTACAGAACACCCTAACATAACCGATGGCAATTTTGTTTTACCATTCAATTCTACTAGTCCTAAGGATACTTCATACCAAATAACAGCTCTCTGTTCGGTGTTGTTTGGGAAATATGGGCGTTTGAAAATATTTCTATCTTTAGCTCCCAGGGTTCCCATGGGGATGCGGGATTTTTTTTTTTTGCACGAGTCAAGTACTTATGAGCCAACAATACCAAATTTGGTTCAAGCCAGACCATGGGTTCAGAAAATAGAAATTTTGGGCGGGGCCAAAAATCTTACCCCTCCCATTACAAAGCAAAATATTGCTTCACGAACTTCGTTTGAACAAACTTGTACCCGGTGCTTCATTAATTAAAACTTTGATGATTATTCCTATAATTAGTGTTTGATATCTAATATTATTACGTCCGTGGAAATATTGCCCACCCGTAGAAAGTGACCAGACCACTGTATATGCAGAATTTACAATAGTCCTGTTTTGTTAAATCAACGTGTTCATTTAGCTCGTTAAATTCCAATGGGATCTGGTCCGTAATTCGGACTTTTTATGTTTCCTGTCTCAAAAGTGTACCAATATATGAAGCCTCCAGTTGTGGCATGTGGTTGGAGGGGGCAAGATGTTACAGCCACCGACCTCCCCCCCCCCCCCCCCCCCACAAACACACGTTGGGGAGGTCTAGCCCGTCAGGAAACTGCCTCATTTATTGTGGTCTTGCTGGGGAATATCCCAGCATACCTGTCGGGAAACACATGCTCTCTTGTCGAGGAAATCCTGGCGCCACCATTGTGACTGTCGCTGATGACATCTACCTCAACATCGATTGTTGGATCGCCCTTTACTGGATCGAAGAAATAATAAATACCAGGCTCCTTGATAATCAGAACGGTGGAGCATAAAGACAAAAATCTGTTTCTCTGTAACTTGTTTTAACCCTTTACCTAACGTAACGGCCAAAACCGGCCAGCGCTATTCTCAAAAATCGCCAATTAACTTTCATTATTTTTTTTTCATTTTTTGTCTCTAAAACATAGGTTATGACCCCTCGTTGGAACGAGCTCGTCAAGCTCGTTTCAACGAGGGGTCATAACCTATGTTTTTGAGACAAAAAATGAAAAAAATTAGTTATTCAAGAATTATTTTTGCAAGTGTCGTCTGCTTTTCAGGTTAGGCAAAGGGTTAACCAAAGGCGGAATAGCTTATGGCAACTTTCTCTCACCCCTTTCACTATATATGCATAAACAAAACCTCTCGTTGCGAGGCGTACGGGTATTTTTCCAGTCTGGATGCCCCCGAAGATTTGATTAAGAGGCAGAGATCTTTGTTGGTTGCGCGCAGTTTCATAAATTCCCATCTGAGCGGGCTTGCCGAGACAATACCCGCACGGTGTTCCACTTCAGCGGGTTGGAGCTCGTTTGCATATATTAGCTCCAGAATTGCCACTGTCATCCGAATGGAATTGAAGATCCCCCCCCCTCCCGGCATATCCCCCCTCCCCCACCCCAAGCGCCATCCAATTGCTGAAAGTGGTAATGCGTTCCGAGTACATAGGGATAGCGTCTGCTTCTTCTCGGTATCTGCTGCTAGACGAACCAAAACTCGAGTTTGCTCTTTACCCTGTAAATGAAAGAGCGACCGAGTCCGAGACCTGTCAGGTGACGGCGAGACGAACGAGCAATACGAATTCCGGGACCTCCTTTCAACGTTTCTGTCGCTCTCAGCGCTGGGAGGTAAAAGCTTCCGAGCCTGGCCCTAGCTCATGAGTTGCCAGAAAATAGTTTAAGGCATGCACAGGTGCCACGGGGACGACTCCGAGCACAGGAGGTTGCGATACACTCCGCCTGACGACTGCCCTTTTGCCATCAGCGTAGTAGCGAATGTGCAGACCGCACTCCCATACTTCGGCTATCGACCTGTCGACCTCCTCCAAACGTTCAGCCGCTCCGTGCTTCGACCGACCAAACAAACACCTATTATATCCTTTCTACATGGGACGGTTTACTCGGTCACTCAATGAAAGGATCGACCTATGCGGCCACGCAGACTCGAGCATAGTCAGTAGGATAGGTACCTCAGTCGATCAAAACGCAACGTTTCGAGCTCCCCAACAGAAACATCCATTCGAGACCGCAGGAGAAACCTACGGACATGACATGAACTGCATCCGCACAAGGAAGAGAGTTCAACGAGATAGGGAAACAGAGAGAATCGTGGATCAGGAATCCATTATAGAAAGGGGGTCAGTGCACAGCAGGAGGGGCACTACTTGTTACAACGTGGACCATGTATTACAAGCGAGGTCCGCCTCACCATAAGATGACGGGGTTTAGCCGGCTATGGTCACTCGCCAAAAATGCGGATGATATGGTAGCGGTTAAACGGCGGGACTAGCTAGGACTCTCTTTCGAAGCTCCCCGTTCTTCTCGCTGAAAGTGTATTGAGTACAATATCATCCATGTTTTTGATCGCAGACAAAGCTTTGCTGGCGAGTCCTACCCCATTATAAAAAGTGGTCACGGTTCGGTCGATTCTCCGAACGGAACCGATCGTGTATTTGGAGGCAATTTGAAAGAGATGCTCTTTGTTAAAAAACGAACAAAACTTTACCCCCCAAAAGGTTATTCATTCTAAATTGTTAAAATCACTTTGAAATCGAGGTGTTTAGTTTTCTGGCCAATGCAGATCTAAACACCTCTATTTTCCAACCCACGGAAATGACGTCGCTTTCAAGTGGGTGAACAGAGTAGTGGAGAGAAGTCTGTCGAAATCGCACAAAGTTAAAAATCACTATTTTTCAAAGTAAAATGGAAATATTAAAACTAACCCATAGCCAAAACCTTCTTAAATCATCAAATAAATTGAAGATTGCTTTCTTCGGAATGATGAACGCATAAATCATGCTTTAAGAAGTTAATATCTTTTTTTAAGTTTAAAGCTACTCTAGTCAGCCCTTTTTCATTAATTTATAAGGAATTACATTTAGATCAAATTAAAAACTTTAAACAAAAATGGAAATATGGAGAACTTCGTCTACCAATAAGAATTTAACATTATTTTAAAGAGTATATCCTAAACTATTTGATTATATGAACGCACATTTGATGGAAAAGCAATTTTTGGTGAAAAATGAAGTTTTACGCTTTTCTGTCGTTGACAGCTGTAGTAAATTGGAAACAGAAAATAACCTAGTTTTTCGCGCACGCGCATCCACACGCTAAAAACTAAAGTGTTAAAAACAGCACTTGAAGTGCTGTATTTAACACTTACTAAGTGCTGAACTAGCACTTTGTACAAGTGTAGATATCCCAGAACTTGACAGGTGTTACATTAATACCACTTGACAAGTGTAATGTCGCGACACTTAAAAGGAAACAACGCAGATGACGCGGATCAGGCTCAAACTCTCGAGCCTGATCCGCGTCATCTGCGTTGTGTCCTTTTAATTATGTACCCACCAAGCGCAAATCAAATTATGGACGATTCTGGAAGAACCACCAATGCTAGGCACATGGGAAGTGACATCCATTCAAGTTTCAGATGTCTGACGATTGTAATGTCTAAGTGCTTAAAGCATTGCACTTTGAGTGTTAAAATCAAAACCTAAGAGTTAGAATGGGTTTAACACCTTGAAAGTGTCAGTTTTAACACTTTAGTTTTTAGTGTGCAGGTGGATAGAAATAGTTGTACATGCAAGTAATGGTGTGTGTGTATGGGGATGGTGAGGTTTTGAGTATATGTGTGTGTGCATATACTGAAGGACACAAGCATGTTTTCGGAGAATTTGGGATGTTGATTTTGAAATCTAGTTTTTCTAGATGAAGTTAATCATGATTAGTTGATCCACTTTCCTAAGGACCGGGGTAGTAACCCTGGGGCTCGGAACTTTTGGGGATGCTTGGCCCAGGATTCTTTGGTCAAGCCTCTACGCCCAAAGTTCTGACTCCAGTGCCAAGCCTCCCCCCCCCTTCCCGATCCCCAGGCGAGAACCAGCAAGATAAGTTGCCCGTCGCATTGGAATACCAGTTGCCACTCATAAGCCCTTTCTAATGTTAGGACCATTGCAACTTTATCAACATTTTAGTTCCACACAACAGAACTAGTGGATCTTACTATTAACGCATTTCAAATAAGAACCACCAGTCCTATACTTGCGTAGAACTAAATGTTAAGAAGGGGGCTGTATCGCGAATGGAACTCTGCACTTGACCAACGGTTGTAATTTTGGACTGCATGATTCTTGCAGTGATAACTTTATTAAATCAACTTGACGTAATAAAATGAACAGTTCAAGAATTCTGCAGTGAAAAGCTATAATTGTAGGTCACTGGATACTCACTGATGAACTTGCAAATTTGGAGCACGCTTCTAAAACATCATTCTGACGGCCTAAAAATAACGCGATTTTTCATCCCTAAGGCTGCCAGAAGTCTGCATTTAATAACTAATTTCAAAACTGTCCCAGTCCAACCCAATCCCTGCCACCCCACCCCTCCCCATCATGGCGCGTGCCTTCGACACTCGCGAAGGTATCCCGATACTTTTTAAAGAGGGCCCGACACAGATGTAACCCCGGGGACAGAATTCCCTCTCCCTGGCCATGCTGCAGCTACTTGAAAGTGTGAAAAGCACGATCAACAGTACGACAAAAGTGATGTAGTTGACACGGGCCTGTGTGTGAATATTGAAGGACAAAATCACGTTTACGAACATTTTGGAATATTGATTTCGAGGCTTTGTCCATTCACTATTTATTTCATCCGAAACGCTCAATCTTGCACTATCTAAAATGTTTCCGGCCACAACATTGTTAACTCAATAAATTTTTATCTCGTTATCTGTTTTGTGGCTGAATCTGATAGTGAAAACCGAAACAATCAATCATTAAATCAATCAATCATCGAGTGTAAAAATTATCTTTTTGCAAGATAGCTCTGTAATTACTCGTCTCGATCACATTCATTGTGACATAGTACCAATAGCAACCGGTTTTCTGTAATTAAATACGCGCGATAAATCAGCACATAATTGAAGTCGACAGCGATTATGTAAATGCCATTTTGAAAAAAAATAAAAAGACAGTCTTTACACTACATTTAAAAGGGTAAATGGTTGTTTCCAAGCACAGTGTATGCAACTTTGTTCAACCGCCTTTCAAGCAGAGTGATTAAGCAAACCGAATCAAATTACAGTCATATTCTGAAGTGCATTACAATCGATTTTATTGATTAAAAACGCTGGGAAATGAAAAAGAGCGTTATGGCTTTGCAATTGGAGAATACCAACAATGCAAGGGAAGAGAAAAGAAAATTCCTGATTTCTTTTTTCTCAGCCAGGTTTGGGCGGAATCCTTCCCTCGTTAACCTATCTGTGTTTTTTTTCTTTCATTTCACCTATAACACAGAAAACGGCAAATCGTCCCCTGAGTTCCAATGTGTTCTATGTGCCAGCAGGCACATAGAACATTTTGGAACTCAGGGGACGAAATGTTGATGCTTAAAATGGCAAGTTCTGATGGAAAATGTGAAATGAATTACATAATAAAACAGGGTTCTCCCAATGTGCAAAATATTTTTAAAATTGATTGTCAAAACAGGCAACATTTACACTAACAGCTGGAAAAAATTATTAGCTATGAAGAATTTTAGTGAAAAATTTCACCAGAAATCGAAATTTCAGTTAGATTTATTGGCATTTTTTAGCGGGGAGGAAGCGCGGAACATTTTCTGTTTTCACGGATTTGTCCGCATTTAATAAGACAATCAAACCAATCGCCTTAGGTAAGATAAGATTTATTTAGCAAATACACTAGAACAAAGGCAGATTGATTCGTTCATACAAAATCGTCATGAAACATACTCAGAAAGTCAGAAACTCAGAAAGTCACTTGACTAAACTCTTGGTGTGAAATGTAAACCTTTTGATAAATTGATTAAGCCTATTTTATTATATGGTTACGAGATATGGTCCCCTGACCTTAATACTCCTTTTGAGGACACTACAGCCTGTGAACAAGTCCACTTGAAATTTTGTAAACAAATATTAATGTTGAATAGAAAAGCATCTAATCACGCAGCACGAGGAGAGTTGGGTAGATATCCAAGCGGAGTATCGTAGCAAACATCAAAATATCGACAAGCAACTGTTTCCTATGATTGCACTAGGTGCAGTATGAGTTAACCCTTTACCTAACATGAAAAGCAGACGACACTTGCAAAAAAAATTCTTGAATAACTAATCTGTTTTTATTTTTGCCTCACAAACATAGTTTATGACCCTTCATTTGAACGAGCTCGACGTCTCGTTCCAATGAGAGCTATAACCTATATTTTTGAGACAAAAAATGAAAAATAATGACAATTAATTGGCGATTTTTGAGAATAGCGCTGGCCAGTTTTGGCCGTTACATTGGGTAAAGGGTTAACTCTGCAGCTTGAAGTTTCGATATTCTCACATCACTGAGCTGAGCACGAACTGTTTACTCATTATTTTGTCCATATCCACCAATCAATACACGAAAAACGCCAATTAATGTCTTTCAAATCAATTATTGCTCCTTGACACAAAGGTTGTTATAAGTTATCTCCGCCAACGCGTATGGTATATGGAGATTTAATACCTGGATGACGGTTTTTTAAACACCGAGCCGCAGGCGAAGTGTTTAAATGAGACATCCAGGTACGAAATCTTCATATACCATACATGTCGAAGATAACGTTTTTGTCCCGTTTGAAACACAATAGAAACATAGCGGAATCAAATTTGTGGACGCGTTTGTCACACTCCGCATCAGTTTGACCAAACTCGTGATACTGAAGTGACTATAATTTTAATTTAAAAACAATTGTTTAAAAAATCGATAATGCAGATCGGGGGCTATTTTGTTGACAGATTTGCTCTTATTTTATTTTTCTCAAGTTACTTGATTTAACTATTCGACAATTTAATTTATAACAGCAAAATATGATGGAATTGTCTGAAATCTGATGATATTTGTGACTGTTTTCAGATTTGTTTGGTTCGATTTTATATCGAGGCGAGCGAAAGCGAAAAGCTTTCATTTTAACCATCTACCCCGATGTTTCGTGTGCCCTTATATCCTGGTTGTTGCACGCTCTCATGTACCTTGGATGTTAGGTGCGCCCTTTGCCATGGCTATTTGTCCTATGCATTCTGGCCAATCACAAGACAGAATTTATCGGGATATAGGGGCAAGAGTCTTTATTAGAGCAAGCCTTACGAGTTCGTTCCAACAAGAGATCATAAGCTATGTGATGAAAGCATGAATGGAAGAAAAGAGTGTTAAAGTATTTAGGAAATATATTGTACAGTACAACCACTGTGGACTGGTCGTAATCCACGCGTGAGCAGTGATGTCCACGCATGCGTTTAGCGGGTAATAAAAATCATTATCAGCAACATTTTAATTAATGAAGCATCGTGTTATACCCGGTGCTTCTTAATTGATTTTTGATGATTATTCCTATAATTAGTGTCTGCAATCAAATATTTTTCAGCATCAAATCACATTGTATATACTTTCCCAAAAAAGAAAGTGTGCATTGCAGAAATTGATCAAACTCCAAAAAAATAATTTCGTAGGTGCAAAGAGTGTTAATCTGTTCATGAATAAGTTATATTGAACACAAAAACAGCTTTCCCCGTTAAAATTGCATTAACGTTAAATGACGTGCTGCACGTTTGTGAAAAGGCATGTTTTGCACGTGGAGAGTCTGAAAATTCATGCAGCAGTGTGAATCCTTGGGTATTTAAACACTAAAGTAAGGCCTTCCTATCGTTCACATTCAAACTTGCTCTGCTGTTAAAACGACTCCACACTTGCATGCCAAGATTAACAATGAATCAACGTCTCCTTGCCCTGGGTATGATTAGAGCTGGCAGAACACACAGAGAGGTTGCCCAGCATTTGAATTGCTACCGTAACACTGTAGACAGGCTAGTCCATCGACATGCACAACATGATGACGTTCGAGACCGACCCCGCTCCGGGAGACCCCGAGTTACCACCCCTGCACAAGATCGGTATATCCGTGTCGTCCATCTCCGGAACCGGCAACAAACGGCAACGACGACAGCCAGGAACATCCCTAACCTGAGACGGATACATCCTCAAACAGTAATCAACCGGCTGAGAGAATACGGCTTACGTCCTCGAAGACCTGCAATTCGTCCGATTTTGACGTTACGTCATCGTCGTGCTCGACTGCAGTGGTGTAGACAACATCTCAGGCATCCCTTACACTGGTGGCGACGTGTTTTATTCACAGATGAATGTCGTTTCCATCTTTCATCATCAGATGGCCGTCAGAGAGTATACAGACGTCGAAACGAACGCTACGCATGCGTCATGGAGCGAAGCCGTTATGGGGGAGGGTCTCTCATGGTGTGGGGTGGCATCACTGCCCTTAACAGAACTGAGCTGGTCATTATTGATGGCAATCTCAATGCACCCAGATATCGTGATGAAGTGCTTACACCTGTTGTTGTCCCATTTCTGCAACGTCACGGCCCCGGCGTCATTCTACAGCAGGACAACGCCCGACCCCCACGCAGCTCGTGTTGTTCAACAGTATCTGCAGCAACAACAAGTAGATGTTCTTCCCTGGCCCGCAAATTCGCCTGATATCTCACCTATTGAGCACGTATGGGACGAAATGAAACGTCAGCTACGCCGGCTTCCCCATGCACCGTCAACGCTTGTGGAACTCCAAAGACAGCTTTTCAGAATATGGAACAACATCCCACAACACTTCCATGCTAACTTGTTCGCTTCCATGAGGCGTAGATGCACAGCAGTAGTCGATGCAGACGGAGGTCATACCAGATATTGAGTGTGTGACTTTTGTGTTTGACCCTTAGTGTCTTTGACTCTCCATGGCACCAAGAGTATTCGTCGTAGTGTAATGAAATTTCTCGTGTTGATCACTAATTGATTCATCTGTGATTGAATAAAATTTCCATGAATGAAAATGATATATATTTTTTTTTTAGTGTTATTTTTAGCATGCACACTTTCTTTTTTGGGAGAGTATATGAAGTGTAAAGGAATTAGCCGAATCACAAGTATTAAAACTATTTTTTTACTTCATTTTTTCTTTCAAATCATAGCTCGGTGTTACGAGCTTGCTCTGATAAAGTAGTATATTGTTTTTCCCTTTACCCAACGAATCGCCCGCATCCGCCCGCGTAATATGCAAATTCAGCAGTTGAAAAAATATTATTTTTCGAAAAATGTCAACAAAACCATATCATGTGACCCCTCTTTGGAACGAGCTCGACGAGCTCGTTCCAAAGAGGGGTCACATGATATGGTTTTGTTGAAATTTTTTGAAAAAATTTTAAAAATGATATTTAAAATAATAAATTTTGATATCGTCTGCGTTGGGTAAAGGGATATGCAAGAGTTTAGACGAAAACGTTTTACTTGAAGAATATTAGTACTGTTGTTTTCAAATATCGTTAGATAAAGATTTAATTCCGTACATTTTGGCGTATCATTTGGGTCAAAATCTATTTTCATCGCGATGGGATTAAAATACACGTCCGACACCCATTTATACGTCGGACGAATAAAGTACAAGTCAGACGTGTAAATTGCACATTGGACGTGGATTATTTTCCAGGTGCGTTGCTATTTTTACAGGTGCGCCTACATTCGAAAATAGCGTTGCAACGATAAAATCCAGGTGCACCGATAAAAAAAATGCACGTCGGACGTGTATTTTGGCCAAAATGTTCGCTGGACTTGTATTTTTACTGAAAAATGTTCATCCAACGCGTATTTTTCGTCGCGATGAGATTGAAATACTCGTCCAACGTGTATTTTGTTATAGATGCATCTGGATTTTACCGTTACAACGCTGTTTTGGAATGTAGGTGTACCTGTGAAAATTACAAATGCGTCGCTATTTATTGTTTAGAGAAATCTCATGGCGATTAAAAATGCACGTTGGACGTGCATTTGCACGTCGGACGTACAAATTACACGTTGGACGTGTTTTTTTTTCCAGGTGCATCTCTATTTTTGCCAGGTGCACCTACATTCCAAAATAGCGTTGCAACGCTAAAATACAGGTGCATCGCTAAAATGCACGTCGGGAGTGTATTTTAACCCTTTACCCAACGAATCGCCTGCATCCGCCCGCGTAATATGCAAATTCAGCAGTTGAAAAAATATTATTTTTCAAAAAATTTCAACAAAACCATATCATGTGACCCCTCGTTGGAACGAGCTCGTCGAGCTCGTCCGAACGAGGGGTCACATGATATAGTTTTGTTGAAATTTTTTGAAAAATTAAAAAAAAATGATATTTAAAATAATAAATTTTGATATCGTCTGCGTTGGGTAAAAGGTTAATCTCATCGCGATGAAAAAGGACTTTTATGGAACATCATAGTACATGCTGCTGGCGGATATTCCTACCCAGGACTCAAAATCTGTTGCCACTCAAATAATATAATTTGGGCCCATTTAACCAAATTTCGCCCTGTAAATTGAATAGACTTTTTGCCCAATGATTTCTTGCGTTATTTATTTATTGGAGTTTAGCGACGCTTTCGACTGTCAGGGTCACCTCATTTCAGACAGCTTTACGGGTGGGGGAAGCCGAAGCCGAAGTACCCGAGAGAACCACCGAGCAGCAGTGAGCAACTGTCAGACTCCCCAACGTACTAACTCTACACAGGCAGGGTTTTTTCTTGAGTTAAACTTGGATAACTTTTTCATATAATTTAGTCATGGCTGTTGTGAAGCAGCTATAACTCGATTTGGTGAAAATATTTTGAAAATACTCAGCGGGTTAAAGTTAACTATCGCCGTATAAACTAGAGGGTGTGGTTATGACTGAGAGCAGGTCATAAATGATATATACCCTGTTCCATTACCGCTTGAACGAGAAAACTCACAAAAAATGTTATGTACTGGATAAAAATGGATAATGCAGTCGATAATTTTATTTGCATGATTTGTTTGATCAATCGAAGATATTTGAGACCCTTTTCTGGACATTAACTATTTTACAATGTTTTAAAAACCACTCTATCTCTCAGTACATATGTGCTCCTTTACGTGTTGGTAAATTTAGAAGGTTTGGCAGAGCTGTTTGAATTTTTATTTAGCGCGCGTGCGCACGCATTACTTGGGATACGCTTGACAGAGTTAATGCGGCATTCAATTCTCAGGAAGATTCAATTAATTGACTTGGGAAACAAATAAAAAACGGAACCAAATATATACTGGATCCATTTACATGCGGAATTCGTTATTACTTCTCGTTTTCATTTTTACTTTTACATTTCTTATACATAAATTGTTTCTATATTGCGCAAGCATAATAAGCTGGCATAAACATTTCTGTATTTTATGGCGTGCGTCAGTATTTTGCCGCCATGTTTGCAATACATTCTATCCAAACATCCTAGGGACATTTTTAGAAGAAATTGCGATGTCACTTGGGTTGGTTCCTTTTACCAAATCACGATACTCTCGTAAACGCGCAGGATTCAGAAGTACAGATTAAAACAACACATGTGATGCAATATATAGAGGATATGGGATGAGTGTTTTTTTCATATAATATTTATGAAACGAGTCAAGAATTTTCCGTTTTGGCCAGCCTCTGGCGAGCCCAAACGGAAAATTCAGACGAGTTTCATAAATATTATATGAGAAAAACACTCATTTCATATTCTATTTGTCATATGACACACACACGCACAAATTAGCCACTTAGTATGACTTTTTAACCCATCACCTAACTTCAGTTGCAAACGGCACTAGGAACAAACATCCTCGTATAACTAAACATTTTCATTTTTTGCTTCCAAAACAAAGGTTATGATCCCTTGGAACGAGCTCGTCGAGCTCGTTCCAATGAGGGGTCATAACCTATGATTTGGAAGCAAAAAGTGAAAATATAAAAAAAATGAATTGCGTGTTTCTTGTAGATAAAAGATTAATACAATATAACCCACCCTAAATAGGACAGATAACGTAAATTCTCCCTACTGAAATTATGCAAATGTGACCCAGTTGTATTTTGTTTAGCCAATCAAATTGTCCAGTTTTGAAATTGACCAATGAAAGCACCCAACTCTAATTATGCAAATTATGAAAATGTGGCCCAGTTGTATTTTGTTCAGCCAATCAAATTGTCTAGTTTTGAAATTGACCAATGAAATCGACGGAAGGCTTTATTTATCACTGATTAATATGAAAACAAAATATCAAATGTTTTAAAGTGAACAAAACGGACGGGTCATATGATAAAAGAGTGTTTTGCGAAGTAAACTCCGTTGTGCCGATTGGCAATGCATATTTTAAAGGTTTTTTTTCAATATTGAACATATGATTTCAATTTCCAATCCATATTCACTTTCAAATCTCTAAATAACGTTTTTGAGGAATCAGTCAAATTTCAAGAATGAGATATGGAACACGACCGATCAATTAAAAAGCAAATATAACTTCGGAGGAATGTTGACTATGTCAAGAAATTTAATCTTTGTGGACAACAGGTCGATAAATACTCCATTGGAAAAAAAGCCCGTGAAGTCAAATTTTATCGGCCGAGTTCGGAAAGAGATTTTTAACTGAGATTCAACGTATTCACTGTTATCAGTATTCGTGTTGTCTTGTTCTGCTACCTCCAAACTTTGAATAAACATTCCGGTGGCCAGGGCAAGGAATGCGATGACTTAAGAATTCAAATTACGTATTTCTGTATTAGAGGTATTTTTTGAAACCATTTTTGTTATGATACATCCACCCTCGATTAAATGAGATGAGATACCTGTGTGAAGATTTTCCACCAATTTGCGATATGTCTGCAGCCTACATTTAACCCTTTACCCAACGAATCGCCCGCATCCGCCCGCGTAATATGCAAATTCAGCTTTTGAAAAAAATATTATTTTTCAAAAAATTTCAACAAAACCATATCATGTGACCCCTCGTTGGAACGAGCTCGTCGAGCTCGTTCCAACGAGGGGTCACACGATATGGTTTTGTTGAAATTTTTTGAAAAATTTGAAAAAACTGATATTTAAAATAATAAATTTTGATATCGTCTGCGTTGGGTAAATGGTTAAGCATTCTGCTTGATCTTTTGTGTGGAGAGGTGGGAGGTACATTTCCAAGTTTTTTCGAATGGAGCTCTTAACCTTCAAAGTGCTGTATGAATAGGCTTTATTTTATTTTTTTGTTTGGGAATGTTTTTGTGTGGTAGGGTGCCCTATCAAGTGTTTTCGAATGACGATATTAAACTCCATAGTTTTGAACCCTATTTAATAAACTTGAAATTATTTAAAAATAATTTATTGTGAACAACCAGTCACAATACTTTGAGATGTGGTATTCATCTTCTTTTAGTGAGAGAGATTCAATTTTGTTAACCGAATGTTTCTTGTTTATGTTCTAATACGAAGAGATTGCATGATATACGCACAAACATAAGGAATAAGAGTGTTTCATGGGCATTTTCTCGCGCGCTTGTGCTTGTACAAAACGTTTTCCTGTATTTCTATTGAACAGTAAGTGACAGGAGATTTTGCACGATAGAGAGACAAAGTTCTGATTTGAAGTGTAATATTTTAAGGCAGTTGAGTATTCTGTGTTTCTCTACCAGATTTTGTTTTGTTATTTTTTGACAGAAATGCAGAAGGAGTGAACGCATTCTGTCATCCAAAAATTGAGAAGTCTGAAGCTTCTGTCTGAAGTATTTTTCTCATCGGCAGTTGCAGATGTGTGTACAACAGCAAAACAGAAGAGAATGACTTCGTGAAAGTCTCTTTTTAGAATCTTCTAACGCAGTACTGATTATGAAACAAGAGTGATGGTCTTCTTAAAACAGACAATCATGTTTTCCAGTTCAGATAATACTTTACAATAAAACTTTTAATTGGCAATTGATATCGGCTTGACATACTTATAATATTTATACAATAAGAAATAAATCCACAGATATAAATTGACGTTGGACTAGAAGTTAATGGTTAACCCTTTACCTAACACGAAAAGCAGACGACACTTGAAAATATAATTCTTGAATAACTAATTTTTGGACTTTTTGCGTCAAAACCATAGCTCTTTCCAATGAGGGGTCATAAGCTATGGTTTTGAGACAGAAAATGAAAAAAAAAATAACAACGAAAATTGAATGGTGATTTCAGTGAATAGCGCTGGCCGGTTTTGGTCGTTACGTTGGGTAAAGATTTAAAGTAAAATGTACACACGTGTCTTCTTTCTGATACGTCCATGGTTATAAACTATTATATCAAGTTAACAGGGCTGTGGTCACAGTTAGCAGAGAAAAGGACAGGCTATACGAGCAGTTATAATGCACTTCCCCGCCCATCGCAAAATATAGTGAAAACCATAACTTCTGGAATGATACAAGCATATTGTTTCTTATTGTTGTAACACTAGATTGCTGCAGAAGCCTATTTAAAATCCATCATGATCCCATAAAAAAACTATTCATAGTGTAAACGACCCGGCAGGGGTTAAAATGAAAGGAGGACCCCCTCCCTACGTTAGCATAAGGCCGTGCAGATAGCATGTCCAAAGTTTAGGGAAATCGGTTAGCATTTTGCAGAGATATACGGAATAAATGAGTCTATAAATATCATATAAAATGGGTATTTTTTCTCTGGGACGAACTATATACAGATTCTTGAACACAGTTTCCCGGCTGCATCTTCGCTGAGAGATCCCGTCTGGAAAGAGTCATTTATTTGTGAACTGTGTTTGTGGCTTGAAAAAAACAAATTTTCACGTTGCAGAGCGTCGCAGAGTTATGATACTGCTGAGTTCACATAATTGGAACTTGAAGCAATTACACTCTAAAATGAGTTGGGTTAAAAATCAACCCAAATCACGTGGGTTGAGTGAATATGAACCCAGTTGGGTTCATATTCACTCAGCCCAGTTGATTTGGGTTGTTTTGTAACCCAATTGAGTTGGGAGCGCTGTGGCTCAGTGATTACGGAATAGAACTTCAAACCGAAAGGTCCACGGTTCTTTCCCCACCAAGTGGATTGCGTTGTCTCCTTGGGCAAGGCACTTCAACCTTATTGCCCCGGTGGGGGCACGGTGGCCCTATGTACTAAGCTGCACTGTACGTCGATGGAGGACTTGTCTTCAACCAATGTTAACCCTGCTTGTGCTGAGTTAGTACTTTGGGGAGTCTGATAGTTGCTTGTCATTGCTCGGTGGTTCTTTCCGGGTACTCAGGCTCCCTCCACTCGTAAAACTGTCCGACACAAGGTGACCCTGGCTGCCGAAAGTGTCATTAAAAGGAAGGAAAAGAATGAGAACCCAATTGAATTTTTCGTTTAAATCATTAAAAACATGCTGAAATGCACAGAAACTTTTGTATGTTATTGGGTTCGAATTGGCAGAATTAGTTCAAATGAAGAAAGTGCGATTGTGAGAGAACGTGAAAATTTCAGCCTTTAATTGGGAAGGCAACGAAAAGTCATGACCGGAATTCAGACCCTCTAATTAGTTGGTGAAATGTTGTTACTGTAACGATTTCTAATGAAACTGGATAGTATTGTACACGACTGTAGAACTTCTCTCACGTAGCCAGTCCATTTTGGTGCGATTTTGCCACCAAATTGTCCGGAGAATGACTTTCTGTTTCCATAAGAGTAAAATCCTGGCCCTATGATTGGATGAGAGCTGGCGTAGTTTCTTTTATGTTTACGGCTCAAGTAGAAAATGTTACCGTCTGACGTCACAACGCGAAATATTTGAAATGATGTCGCCCGTTTCGTAATGGCTTCATCAACGGAGTGACTAGCAAGCCGCTTCATTTTTCTGGATTTTTCATACGTGCAGCAAAGGGTGTTCCGGTGAAGTGTTGTTTAAATAACAAACCGATTTATGATTTGAATTGAGATGGAATGAGTACATCTGGTTTATTGATTATTTATCCAGTGGTGGGGTACACGAGAGGTTTATTTACTAAACCTGTGATCGTTAAAAGTTGGCTTGAACAAGGCGATTTTCACGACGTAGGTTTTGGGCTATGGGTAGTGTCTTGTTGGAACATATACGTTATTGTGATGAGCTGACGGTAACATGGTCTGAGGTTTGCGTACCGGGGCGTATGTTCAACCTCGACGCATCGCGTGTCGGTTGAACATAAGCTCTGAGCCGCAAACCTCAGACCATGTTACCGCCAATTCATCACAATAACTTATAATGTTGGGGTTTGGCTTCTTCTATCGCATATGCAAAAGTGGCTCTGTGCTATTTATGTATGTTTTCCCACGAATTTGAGGTTACTATACTTCGATCCTTATTTTACAGCAAAAACTAGGAATAAAGTTTTTTTCAGTTTTATGTCCTTATTTATACTTTTATATTTCTACTACATTTCCTAGCTACACGAATAAGCGATCAGAAGTAGCACATTTCTGTTTAATTTCCATGTTTGTTGCCATGGCAACGGGAAAATTCACAATGTTCTGAGACAAATTTGACTTTCGCTGTCGACCCATACTATCTTCTGTGTAAGTGAAAAATTTCAGAGAGGTGGAGTATATCGTCATGAATATATTACTCTAAACCTCTTAACTTGGCACTTTTTCTGAAAATTGACCTCACTCCGTATTAAGTTTAGAGCACTATAAAGAAACATGTTTTGCGCCTCTTGGGGCATCTCTCACTGCACATAAGTTCCGTGAAATGGCAGTCATCTGTAGAAGTTAGTTTTAAAGCAAATAAAAGAAGGTTGCTTAACCCTTTACCTAACATGAAAAGCAGACGACACTTGCAAAAAAAATTCTTGAATAATTAATTTTTTTCATTTTTTGTCTCAAAAACATAGGTTATGACCCCTCGTTGGAACGAGCTCGACGAACTCGTTCCAACGAGAGGTCATAACCTATGTTTTTGAGACAAAAAATGAAAATATTTTGAAAATTAATTGGCGATTTTTGAGAATAGCGCTGGCCGGTTTTGGCCGTTACGTTGGGTAAAGGGTTAAAAGTTTTTTTAGAAAATGCATCTTTGAGCCTCGTTTTCACCTTGAAGGGGAGGGGTAGGTTGTCTTCTTTTAAAACGAATTTTGTACGCAATATTTTGCAAAGTTTTAAATGTTTATTCGTATCGACTCAACATATTATAACACAGGACCTTCCGATTCTCTATTTTTGTTTTTATTGTAACCAGAAGACATGAAAGAGGTCAGCGTAACACAGAGTCGAGGACAAACATCTCACTGTCATTTATATGTGCATCGCATTACGTAGTTATGCTCATTTCTGTTTCTGAGAATATTCCTGGATAACCTTCGGCAAAAAAAAAACATCGGAAGAATAAAAAAAAAAAAAACATCGAAAGAATAACAATTAAGAAAAATAATTTAAATACTTTAATTATATATAAGAACACACGGACTGTATTATAAGCTATATTATAAGCTATCTTCGCCAACAAATATGGGATGTGGAGATTTAATACCTGGATATCGGTTTTTAAATACCGAGCCACAGGCGAGGTGTTTATGAGACATCCAGGTATTAAATCTCCATATACCATACACGTTGGCGGAGATAACGTTTTTGTCACATTTGAAGCACAATAGAAACATAGAGCAAACAAATTTGTGGACGCGTTTCTCACGCTCCGCATATCAGTTGTACCAAACTCGTGAATACTGGAGCGACTATAATTTTAACCTAAAAATAACTCTTGAAAATATATCGATAATGCACTGTCAAATCTAGGTTGTTATTGGAAACGCGTAAACAGATCGAAGGCAATTTTGTTGACAGATTTGCTCTTATTTTATTTTTCTGAAGTTGTTTGATTTAGTCATTCGGCTATTTAATTTATAACAACAAAATATGATCGAATTGTCAGAAATGTCTGATGGAATTTGTGACTATTTTCAGGTTTTTTGGTTCGATTTTTATATCGAGGCGAGCGAAAGCGAAACATACCCGATGTTTCGCGTGTTCTTATACCCTAGATGTTGCACGCTCTCATATACCTAGGATGTTGGGTGCGCCTTTGCCATGGCTATTTGTCCTGTGCAATCGGAACAATCAGAAGACACAATTTATAGGGATATAGGGACAAACTTAATTGCACATTCATTCGTGCTAAAAGATATGCGAAAAATGATACGCATAAAAAGCACTCACCATATTGCGGACAAAAACGCAGGGCTTAGAAATGACGATATGATATCTTTGGTGAGTATGTAATAACTCTCCAGGCGTTTGAATGGTAAATATTCTGTGTGCTCCGATACAAGACGCCTCTAAAAAGCTTTCCATACTCTGGATGATTGGCTCGAAGATGGCACGGGGACAGTATGTAATGGTGTGAGGTGTTGAGGTTTAGTGAGTACAATATTAGTCGTACTAATTGTAGTAATAATTGTAGTTGGAGAGGTGCTACTGTTGTTAGTAGTAGCAGCAGCAGCAGTAGTAGTAGCAGTAGTAGTAATAATAGTAGCAGCCATAGTCGTAGTAGAAGACCGGTACTAGTAGTAGCTGTTGCTGTAGTAGTAGTAATAGTAGTAGTAGGAGTAGTAGTAACAGGTAGTTGTAGTAGTAGTAATAGTAGTAGTAGTAGTAGCATTTGTGGTAGTAGTATAGTAGTACAGTAGGTGTAGCGGTAGTAGTAGTATAGTAGTATTTGTAGTAGTATAGTAGTAGTAGTAGTGGTAGTAGTAGTAGCATAGTAGTAGCAGTAGTAGTAGTAGTAGTAGTAGTAGTAGTAGTAGTAGTAGTAGTAGTGGCAGTAGTATAGTACTATAGTAGTAGTAGTGATAGTAGTAGTGTAGTAGTCGTAGTAGTAGTAGTAGTAGTAGTAGTAGTAGTAGTAGTAGTAGTACTAGGAGTAGTAGTAGCAGTAGTAGTAGTATTAGTAGCAACAGTAGTAGTATAGTAGTACAGTAGTAGTAGTGGTGTAGTAGTTGTATAGTAGTAGTATAGTAGTAGTAGTAGTAGTAGTAGTAGTAGTAGTAGTAGTAGTAGTAGTAGTATAGTAGTAGTAGTAGTAGTAGAAGTAGTAGTAGTAGTGGTGGTGGTAGTTGTAGTAGTAGTAGTAGTAGTAGTAGTAGTAGTAGTAGTAGAAGGAGTATGAAAAATGGTATTGCTTTGATGTAATAGTAGTGGTAGAAGTAAAAGCAGGAGGATTAGACTCTCTACTAAAAGCAAAAGACACTAAAGAAAATATAAATCGGCGATATAAAACTAACATTTAATCAAACTTTCCCTAAACAACCCGGAGGTATGTCCGAATCGCGTACCTGGCGAAAATCTCTCAGAACACGTGCAGTATACCATAACTCATGATGTTCCTCAGTCCAATATCAAAACGAGCAGATATAGATGACATCAACCTCATAGCAGTGAAGTTTACGTGGTTTATCCTAGCAGCACGCGTAATTCTATCTCGTGCACGCACACCATTATGACATCACTTCTTAGGTCTCCCAGCTATGTACTTTAATGGGAATTGTCAACCCTTTACACAACGTAACGGTCAAACCCGACCAGCGCTATTCACCAAAATCGCCATTCAAATATTTTTCGTCTCAAAAACATAGCTGTTGACCCCTCATTGAAAAGGTTTGTTGGGCGTGTTCCAGTGAGGGATCATAAGCTATGACATTGATGAGAAAACAACCCAAAATGTATACTTAATATTTAATAATTGTTTTCGCAAATGTCGTCTGCTATTTGGGTTGGGGAAACGTAAACAGATTGATTGAAATCTAAAACAAATATGCAACACGAATCTCTTTATCATTCATCTTGGAAGCATTATAGGACAAGCAAAGATTTACCTATTTACACCATACTATAAAACTTTTAGAATTGTATTTTCTGGAATTGTATTTTCTAGTTATGACTTTAAATGGTTTAAAATGAACTAGTAGCATTTTCAAAGATATGGCAATTTGCTACATCTTTTAAAATGCTAATGATTCATTTTAGTCTGTTATATTAATAGGTAGAAAATACAGTTCTAGAAAATACAATTGTAAAAGTTTTATAGTGTTTGCACCAGTAATTAATGTTGATGGGAATCACCATATAAAAGTTTCCACCTTTTTGTTGACCCAAAATTATTGAAGTATCTGTTTGAGAAGGTTAATTTATGTACTGAAAAATACTTATACTGCATGTGAATGTGAAGAGTGTGTTCGTGTGTAGATACAACGATAATTTTAGTGTTACAAAAATAGAATTAATCTACACAAGCATGAATAGAAAATCTCATCGTATTATATGCTCTTACGATATTAATTACCAGATGCATGTTTTTAAACATCATTTAACTTATGTAGAAAATTAACCATTGAATCCCTGATTTTACAAATTAGAATATCCCAAGTCATTTAATGACGTCTATTGGTTCTTTCCTTGAATGCAATGAATTTATCTTGGCAATATGCTATAAACCTGTACAAAGTTTTGAGAATGTTTTTTCACAATAATAAATTTACGACACAGGGTGCAAGTGAATCACTTTTAATATTTAGGTACAAACAAAGAAAGAAGACAGTGATACAGAGAGAGAGAGATCATGCAACGTGGAGATGGTATAGCCAATCCGATTGTCTTCCCACCATCCCCATGTAGATGAAACCATCAGACAAAAAGCCTGGGGATATATCTTTGCAATGTAACACATAATATATTCAACCTGCGGACATGTGCCTTATGTCCATGTGATCTGCCCCCAACATCCCACAAGATAGTGTTTATCAAATAGAATACCATGAACACGTTATGTTTTTTTCTGCAAAACGTGCCGGTCGCAAACGGATATTTAAAAAAAAAACACATCGCTTTTGGGTGGTATATCATACAGTACAGTTGCCGTGGAGTGGCCATAATCCACGCGTGGGCAATTATGCCCACGCATGCGTTTACCTGATTATAAAAATCATCAGCAGCAAAATTTTAATCAATGAAGCACCGGGTTGTACCCGGTGCATCATTAATTAAATTTTTGAGGATTATTCCTATAATTAGTGTTTGCAATAAAATATTATTGCATCCGTGGAAATATTGTCCACCCATAAAAGTACCGAGTCCACGGCGGCCGTACAGTACTATATATGTTCATTTATAGAGGGCTGATCAGCTGATATCCGTGGATTAGGACACCCCGAAAGGGACACACACACATATGCTGCCAATTCCACCACCATTCGCCCCAACTGCCAATATTAGCATACACTGGAAGCGCGTATATCAATTCGTCTACTAGTACATTATTTCCAAACTCATGGTAGGCGAGATTTTATTTATATGTGCAACCAAGAGTTTAAAAAATTTGATCTGTTCAGGGGGCTTCTAGCTGAAAGCAACGCCATGTCAGAAGGGACGCTCGATACCCATTCATCGTATTCAGCGATGTCTTCTTTGCTGGATCGTGTAAATTATCGTGCACCCGACTACACGATTTCTTTCCGGTTTTTCAGTTACTTATCAGATAGAGACTGTTATATTGATTTTCGATTATAAGCACAACTGTAACCGCCCCACCCTTCTTGGGCATGCTCACACATACCACCCCTCCCCCCCCCCCCCCACATGAAAACCAACACAAGCAACAACAACAGTGACAGTGTCTCAGCCACCTTGTATCCCACATCTTTTTTGATGAACTGTTTCTCTCATCTTTATCGTTCCTCTTTGTTTGCTGTGCACCATAAGTTTAACAATATGAAATGGTTTCGAGTATAATCAAGTATTGTAAAGTTAAGACAAAGGCCACAGACTTGTCGTTGAATGAAAAAATGGACTAACCCGGAACAAATTGGTGACAAGCTAAAGTTGATGTCACTGAAAAGAGGAGTGTCCATCCAATAACATATTCAAAAACTGACGAAATCTGTTTCGGAGGAAATGTGTTATATAGGTGTGAAATTGGGTTGTATTTCTTTCTCGCTTTGAGCAAAAATAAGGGGTGTCCGTTGATTGCGGTTGTTTCAATGGTTTGCCAATTTCATAGACGATAGCAAGTGTCCCAGCTTTCCATAGGAGTTGTTTTACCCCCCTCTCGAATAGTATTACTGGATTGCATGTGTCCGTCCGTTGGGCCGTTCGTTCCTCAGTTCCCTTTTTATAACTCCGCCATTAACCCTTTACCCAACGTAACGGATAAAACACGCCAGCGCTATTTCCAAATGTCACACATTTCACAAATTGTCATTATTTTTTTTCATTTTTTGGGTGGTCAAAAATATCATTTATGACCTCTAATTGGAACGAGCTCGTTAAGGGGTCATAAGCTATGTATTTGACGCAAAAATGAAAAGAAAATTAATTATTCAATAATTTTGTTTGCAAGTGTCGTCTGCTTTTCATTTTAGGTAAAGGGTTAATTGTAGTTGGATATTCACAAAATTATATGTGGATGTTCAGCATTACATGGTCTCTCAGTCCCGAATTAAGCTATGTTGCCCGCACTTTTCACCCGTGAGTTATTCCTCTTGTTCCTTTGAGAAGTAGACAAATTTTAGTCCGGCTGGAGCGTAACTTAGCTCATGGTAATCAGATCTGAATAAAATCTTACATCGTATTATATGCTCTTACGATATTAATTACCAGATGCATGTTTTTAAACATCATTTAACTTATGTAGAAAATTAACCATTGAATCCCTGATTTTACAAATTAGAATATCCCAGGTCATTTAATGACATTCAGTATGGCAGAAACGTATTGAGTTTTGCAGTCATCACACTCCACTTGTGAGTTATGCTCCCCTTTTTCCATTGGGAAATTGACGCCAGTCTGGAGCGAAAGTCGTCCGACAGTAGTCAGATCTTAACGAAATTTCAGATGAATGTTCAACATGACACATGCCGAGTTATGCAACCCCCACACTCGTGAGTTATACTCCCTTTTTGTCCGCCGAACACAGTCCAAATCTCTGGACTTCTGAGTCTTTTGTCGTCGTGTCGACTGCGGAAATCCAACAGTTCAAACGAACGCAAGTGGCTACTTTGCTCAGGTTGCTCATGAGTAAAGTTGAGTGTCACTGTTATTTGTTGTTTATGTTTTCTTATTATTATGTGCGAATACAGCAGTCTTAATTGTTCATTGTATGTGACCAAATGTTGTGAAAATTGGTATTAATGCTAGAAGAATTTCTTCGGATGCTGTTGTTCATTGCGATGATAACCTCTGCATTATATTAAATGATTGTGTCGGCGTTGAAGCAGTTGGTTGACATTAGAGAAAAATGGAACAGGATCGCTTATAAAGTTTAACAAGCAACGTAGCTAACAGGAGCACAGCGGTTACATAAATAGTATGACACCAGCAGGAAAGGAGCTAGTGTATGCAAAATGGAAGTGGAACAGTTCTGGTAACAGTTTCTTTACGCAAGATACCTCAACTACGACACTGCTGTCAAAGTGCTTTCTCGCATGGTGAGTGAAATCTCGCCAAAAAGTGATTCTATAAGTAGAGTAACAATGTGTAAATATCGCAGATAGGGCATGAGCACAGGAACACATTATGTGCTGGATTCTGTGTGTACACGTTGTTACAAGCTGTGTACTAGCACACAGACACATTCCATCAACTACCTTGCCCACATTACGTGGAATCCCTTTCTAGGATGTATTCGTCTCAAATTATGAATTCAATTTCCGTCGCATGTGTTCATGTGCTGCACATTGTACTCTAGCACACAAGCACACATTTCGGCACAACCAGCGTAATGTCACGTGTTGTATGCGATGTGTACACACTGTTACACATTGTGTAAGAGCACACAGACACATCTTGGAAAAGCGAAGTTACGAGGATCAGTCATACGTAGAGGAACTAAGAGCCCTGGGTAGTAATGGTCGCACGCGCCCCTGTGCTTTGACTCTGTTGTGGCAGAAGCCGTTTATCATGGGTACTTCTTCTCGATGTTTTTGAGGAAAAAAGAATTTGACTCGCCTCAGAAAGCAGCAAATAAATAACAAGTTGGGACACAAGGTAGAAAGTCAGACAAAGAAACGAAACGTTGAATTGGGTCAACATGCTGTCTAGCTTGAATCGGAAACTCTTTCATATTTATATACGCTATCGAAAATGCACGAATAGATAGAAAATTTGCTGTTCATTCCAATGTCCATTCTATTAACCCTTTACCTAACATGAAAAGCAGACGACACTTGCAAAAATAATTCTTGAATAACTAATTTTTTTTATTTTTTGTCTCAAAAACATAGGTTATGACCCCTCATTGGAACGAGCTCGTCGAGCTCGTTCCAATGAGGGGTCATAACCTATGTTTTTGAGACAAAAAATGAAAAAATAATGAAAATTAATTGACGATTTTTGTGAATAGCGCTGGCCGGTTTTGGCCGTTACGTTGGGTAAAGGGTTAAATGGTTGAAAAAATGACTGTTGGTGAGGTATGGTAAACACATTTTGTTTGACAAAATTGAGGACCGAAACAATATTCTGTGTTTGAGTAGCATGGATCAGCACATAATAAGCGTAAGATGGTATTCAGAAGAGAAAATAGAACGTATCGTCGTGACGGTCGCTGTCACAGGAGTTGAAATATAATACGGCATCCTACTCGACGAATAACAACTCACTGGATATTGTTAAAGGTAGAAAATGGATTCTGTGTCATCTACGGACCTTGCTGAAGGTCAAAGTTCCATCGAAGGTGAAATAAATAGGCATTGGGTACTCGATCGTGCAAAGCGCATGGTAGGGGGCTGTTGTGTAACTAACCCTCTTTTTGTGGAGATGTACCGTGTGATCGAGTCAAAGTAGTTTGGGAATGAGCTTTCAATGTTAGGATTTTCAGTTACGTACGATTAGGTCAGTAGATAGAAGAAGTCAATAATTCAAATAAAATGGTACCCAAGAAGTTTCGTAAAGATCGGTTCATAAATGCGGCCTCTAGCCCGAGCCGTATTGGCATTTGCACTGACAGTGCTGAAAGTAACACTAAATACATCAAAGTTAGTCCAATTTGCAGAATTTACGTACGAGAAAAAACCCCGTATTATATGTGATGTATCCTATGGTACTAAACATTCATACAAAAAATTATTCAAATCAGCGCTTTCATATGGAGGTTCTGTGCAAAAAACAGATTTCTGCATCGTCGGTACAAAATGGTGGCTGGCTGCCATCTTGAATTTCGGACCGAACCTAAAAACACTCGTTCTCGTCCCATGGTCATAACAAAGGTACCCAAGAAGTTTCGTAAAGATCGGTTCAAAACACGGCCTCTAGCCCGAGCCGTATTGAATTGCAGACGGACAGACGGACAGACGGACGACTGGTCATGGCATAAGCTCAAATTTGGCTTCGCCAAAGTTGAGCTAAAAATTAAAAAAAATCTGTTTCTCAGGCCCTCCCGCGTGGTCATTTTTGCTGCCGCATACTCTCTTTTTTATAACCAATGCACACTTAAAAAATAAAAATTAAATGGTTTATGTCTGATATTTAACCCAAGTTAATAAAACTGACAAATTTGTCTTTGCAATGCTTTTTGCACTCAAGGGACGAAATACACCACAACCCAGGCAATTCTGCGCTTTTGATGTTGTTCCCATTTGGCTGCTCAAGGGATGCTTATCGGACATTGGTCCTTAACTGTTAAAAATTGTACATTCTTCTTTAGTCTCTGGAGTTTTTCCATCAGGTATGAAAAAGGCCCTTGTTACCCAGCTTTTGAAAAAAACGGGTTTGGATCCAGAAATACTAAAAAAATTACCGACCTGTGTACAACCTTCCATTCATTTCGAAGGTCGTTGAGTGCACGGTGGAACTTCAGTTAAATCAGCAACTGCCCAAGTATGAGCTGTCTGACTTTTTTCAATCTGCATATAGACCTAACTGCAGTACTGAGACGGCCACCCTTCGAGTGCAAAATGATATCCTGATGTCCAGGGATAAGCATCTCATTTCCTGTCTTCTGTTGCTCCATCTGAGTGCTGCTTTCGACAGTATCGATCACAGCACTCTTCTCCACAGACTAGAACATAGATTAGGCATGACCGGCAATGCTCTTGATTGGTTTTAATCTTATCTCAACAATCGTTCCCAGAGTATTTGTATAAATGGCTCATCGTCATCCAAACGTACATTAACCCTTTACCTAACATGAAAAGCAGACGACACTTGCAAAAAAAATTCTTGAATAACTAATTTTTTTTCATTTTTTGTCTCAAAAACATAGATTATGACCCCTCATTGGAACGAGCTCGACGAGCTCGTTCCAATGAGGGGGTCATAACCTATGTTTTTGAGACAAAAAATGAAAAAAATAATGAAAATTAATTGGCGATTTTTGAGAATAGCGCTGGCCGGTTTTGGCCGTTACGTTGGGTAAAGGGTTAAAACACGGGTCCCTCAAGGAACTGTACACGAGCCTCTGCTTTACGTGATATACGTTCTCCCTCTTGGTAACATCATCCGTAAACACTGTCTTCAATACCACGTTTATGCTGACGATACCCAGCTGTACATACATTTCAAGTCAGATATGTGAGCTGTGTCACGTAAACGGTAAGAAGAGTGCGTTCCTGATATCAGTCATTGGGTGAACAGTAATTATCTGAAATTGAACGCTGACAAGACTTTTATACACATAGGACTCCCCCCAAAACTGCCTAACTTCGACAAAACATCTCTGTTAATCGAGGGAAATGAAATTTCGCCCAATACTGTTGTTCGCAACCTCGGCTATTTCTTGGATGGAAACCTTGCCGCGGACAAACCAGTCATGCAGGTTTGTCGAGCGGCATTTTTTCATCTACGGAATATCAGCAAGATACGACCAGTTATTTGGTGTGAAAACTGCTGAGCAGCTTGTGCATGTTTTCGTTACAAGTCATCGTAATTCACTGCTGTTTGGGTGTAAAAAATCTTTACTTGGTAAGCTTCAGAATGTCCAAAATTGCTGAGCCAGAGTTGTTACTCGTAACCGCAAATTCTCCAGAATAACTCCGATTCTTAGGGACCTCCACTGGCTTCCTGTCCAGCAGAGAATACAATATAAAATTATATTTGTCAATTTTAAACGTATTAACAACATCGCACCGTCATACCTGGTGGAGCTTATGTTACTTTATGCTCCAAGCCGTAACCTTCGCTCAGCCGACTTGAACAATCTGGCCCAGCCACCCTCTAAACTTGTCTCCGCTGGAGAGAGGGCCTTTTTGGTTGCAACCCCACTGGGCCCAGCACTTTGGAATTCCCTGCCGAGTATTTTAAAAACTGGACAAAGTATTGGAACCTTTAAATCGGGATTAAAATTCCATTTATATCGAAAAGAATTTCACGGGGAAATGTAATTTTGCACTTTTTCTCTCACTGTAAAGCCATAGAGCACCTTTAGGTGGATTTTAGGCTTAACCCTTTACCCAACGTAACGGCCAAAACCGGCCAGCGCTATTCTCAAAAATTGCCAATTAATTTTCATAATTTTTTGCATTTTTTGTCTCAAAAACATAGGTTATGACCCCTCATTGGAACGAGCTCGTTGAGCTCGTTCCAATGAGGGGTCATAACCTATATTTTTGAGGCAAAAAATGAAAAAAATGAGTTATTCGAGAACTTTTTTGGGATGTGTCGTCTGCTTTTCATGTTAGGTAAAGGGTTAAACATTATTTATTATTATCATTATTTATTATTATGAGGCCTAAAACATAAAACAAACCAAGAACATGAACATTTGATGGCAAAGAAATAATTACAAAATTAAAAAATAAAATAAACAAGAGGCCCCAAGGGGTCTTAATCGCTCACCTGACAAAGTGGTTCAAAGAAGTATTTGGGGTCACATTCAGTTAGACATGGTTCATCAACACTACACAGGAATGAAGTCATGAAAGGCAGTTTTTTTTTTTATAGAAAAACACTAAGGAACCCCCCCCCCCCCCCCCCCCCATAGAGAGCCCACATATTAAGCCAGGAACTCAAAGTGAACAAACGTGAATCTGATCCCCCTTGAGGTGTTACATACCAAATATGAAAGAATTCTGACTAGTGGATCTGAAAAAGAAGGTTTTTTTAAAGAAATGTCCTCACATTACTCTATATTAAAATTTGGGCTCCAATAGAAACCTAAATGGAAGTGTCAATGACACTGCAGTTTAACTTGACTGTGTGTAGTGTTTGATGAAAAGGATAATGTTCAATGTTTATGAAAGGATTGTGAAATAAGACAAGAATTGTGATAATTGAGAATAAGTTAATTTCTGTTCCAAGACAAATTCCACACACATATATGGGACTTGATAATTATCTGTAATTAGCTAACACATGTCTCCTTGATGGTGGGAAGAAATAACCTGTCATCTGACATTTGGCCACTTGATGCAGACCAGATATGGAATGCAGACTTTAGATTTAATGTTGATAGTATTATTCTCTCACCTATATTAAATGCATTCAGTGATGTTTGTTTATTTTTTCTTGAAATGATACAAACAATGCCAACAACATCTACTGAGTATGAAGTTAATTTGTCAGACATAATCTGATTTGGATTACCTCTGCCGGTGATGGCCAGTGGTTTCAATTCTCCCCTGAGTTTGATGGCATCAGTAGCAACTTGGTCAGAGGTGTGACAATGAGGTGTTGATGACCTGGCATGACAAACCAGAAGGTCTGTAGTCACTGTTCCTTTACAACATTCACTTATACCTAAGTGAAGAATGAACAGCTTATGTGGAATTTAGATTCCTGCTGGTGGATCTGAAGAAGAAATTTTTTAAAGAAATTTCCTCATATTGGACTAAGTTAAAATTTGGGCACCCATAAGGAGCCTA
This sequence comes from Pictodentalium vernedei, assembly GCA_031216915.1. Classification (NCBI taxonomy): domain Eukaryota; kingdom Metazoa; phylum Mollusca; class Scaphopoda; order Dentaliida; family Dentaliidae; genus Pictodentalium; species Pictodentalium vernedei. The sequence goes on from CM062296.1 coordinate 661,627,540, forward strand.
TATAAAAACCCAGGGATTAGATTTGAACAAACATGAATCCGATCCACCTAGAAATGATGTATACCAAATATGAAAGGATTCTGACAGGGGGATCTGAAGAAGAAGATTTTTAAAGAAATTTCCTCATATTGGACTAAGTTAAAATTTGGGCGCCCACAAGGAGCCTATATAATAACCCAGGGATTAGATTTGAACAAACATGAATCCGATCCACCTAGAAATGATGTATACCAAATATGAAAGGATTCTGACAGGGGGATCTGAAAAAGAAGATTTTTAAAGAAATTTCCTCATATTGCATTAAGTTAAAATTTGGGCCCCCATAGGAAGCCCAAATATTAACTGAGGGGCTTGATTTGTACAAACTTGAATCTGACCCTCGTAACAATGATGTTTACCAAATATTGAAACATTCTGACCAGTGGTTCTGAAGAAGATTTTTAAAGCTTATTTCCAATACTGCCCTAAGTTAAGATTTGGGCTCCTGTATTGAGCCCAAACACAAACCGGGGGGCTTTTAAATTAAACACACTTGCATCTGACCCCCTCCCCCCACCCCGCGTTATGTCGCGTTAGAAAGTATTTTCTATTTTTAACTCCTAGGTTCACACGGGGAACATGGGGAATTTTTTTTAGCATGAATTTATGACTCAATAATACCACATACCGAATTTCGTTCAAATCGGACCATCAATTCAGAAAATAGAAATTTTGGGTAGGGCCAAAATCTTTCCCTTCCCATTATGAAATGAAATATTGCTCGACGAACTTCGTTTGAACAAACTTGATACTACACCTCAGAAGGAAGCTCCATGCCAAATATCAAGTCACTATACCCACTGGTTCATGAGAAGAAGATTTTTTCTAGAATTTTGGAGCATTCCCCCCCCCCCCCCCTCCCACTCCCTCCCTTTGGAGCATGGCAACTTTATTTGAACAATCTTGAATGGACATATGATAAGGACATGCATATCAAATGTGGTTCAATTTGGCCCAGGGCTTTAGGAGGAGAAGTCGATAATGAAATGTTCCCGACGGACGTACGGCCGACGGACAGAAAGTGATCACTTGAGCTCCCCCTGACTTTCAGTCAGGTGAGCTAAAATCCACCCGCCCACATGCTGGTTACAAAAAAATGGCCCGAGAAACAAACGATGTACTTTGTGGGGCCTAAACGTGTTCAGCTAGACCATACACTGTGTACATTCCAGATATTTATATCTCACTTATGCTATAAGTATGCACACTCAATTTAAAAGAACACCAATGCATCTCGTAATTAACTTGTAAGAACTTCCACTTCATCAGAATAATGAGGTACAGTGAGACCAGCCTCTCTGCAATCGGTGCATGAACTCGATAGCGTTGCAGTTTTTCCCACTTGCTAAAATTGTGCGAAACAAACGTGCATTGGAAGCAAAATAATTGTAGCGATAATTACTTCTAGTTATCGCAGTCTGAACTAATCATAATCTGTTAATTGCAAACCGAACAGCCTTCGGAATTCACGAAACAGAATAGTTATCATAACACCATCGAATATTAACTTGGAGTAAATTTATCAATTTTATCCACAATGCACAATGCAGGTCAACAAGCAATCTAGTCGTTACTTGAATTACTTTGGAACCCTCTATCGCGCGCTGCGCTAATTTGTTCGACAAGGAGAGCTCGTGCTATTTCATACAGGAAAATTACTGACGACTGTGACAAAGATGTCAAAAAGATTTATTTTTCTCTCCAGCTTACTCAAAATCGTCCTCGATCAATCCTTGATATGCCAGGTTAGTCCTAAAAGGTTAAAAATCTGTTTCTCAGGCCTTCCCGCATGGGCCTCTTGGCTGCCGCATGCTCTCTTTTTATAAGCAATGCAAACTTAGAAAATAATAATTAAATGGTTTATGTCTGATTTTTTACCCAAGTTAATGAAATTGATAATATGTGTCGTTCCAATGAGGGGTCATAAGCTATGTTTTTGACGCAAAACTTTTTAAAAAAGTAGTTATTCAAGAATTTTGTTTGCAAGTGTCGTCTTCCTTTCGTGTTAGGTAAAAGATTAATGCAGCAACCTACATGGCCGTTGGATTAAATGATTACTGAACCTCGCTACATATATAAAAATTATTATTCCAGTCTCTACAGACAGTAATGGATTGATAGATCTTACCCATGAACTCGGTGTTAACACAGTTAAATCAGTTGGGGGTCGGTAATAATAGAGGGCAAAATTACCTCGCCTGTTGGTCGTTGGTAGTAATGTAGATGGCTATTCCATTCAGGGGCCAATACTATAAACCTTTTGCAATTGTATTCTCTAGAATTGTATTTCTGCCTATTAATATAACTGACTAAAGTTAATCATTAGCCAAAGATATGGCAATTTGTTTGGCAAATTGCCATACTCTGAAACTTCTAATGGTTCATTTCAACCCCTTTAAAATCTTAGCTAGAAATTACAATTCTAAAACATACAATTCTAACAGTTTTATATTTATGGCCCCAGATTTGATAAAGCCTAGAAACACGAGAAATGATGTGAGACAATCAGGTCCGAGGAGATAGACCGTGACAAAAATGAGTTACAAAAATGGGTTGAAAATGAAGATTAATTTTCCGGACACACAATCAGGTGCATGCTCATTGTCAGGCCTGAAAATAAGCAGTCTGACATTTGCAGAATGAGGTCTCCAGAGGGTAAATTTGATGATGCTATCCCATGCAGTGGGCCAATTTATCCTCTTTCTGTTTAGTTTTGTGACCCTGATTCAGATTGATAAATTTAGTGATGCTACTCCGCTGTGCAGGGTAGCATGTCTAAATTCACCCTCTGGGGGAGCTCATTTTGCAGATGACAGTCTGCTTATTTTCTGGCTTGCTCATCGTGGAAATTGACAGCAAATAAAAGACCTCATATTTAGTATGATTCAGTATGTGAGTTAAGAATTTTACAGAGATTTATGAGTCGCTTTTCATCTTTCTTACAGCGTCCATTTTGGAACTCAAGCAATCAGCGATTTCCTTTTTAAACTGCACTACACCGCCATTTTTGAATGTTTGCACAACACATGGCGACTCTCTTGATTTGTCAAGAAGAAATACTCCAAACCAAATATACTGATAAAATATATTTATTTATTTATTTATTTATTTATTATGGTTTAATAACACTTTAACAGCTAAGGTCATATCGTGTCGATGACAGTTTTACTGGTGGAGGAAGTCAGAGTACCCGGAGAGAACCACAGAACAATGACGAGCAACTGCCGGCTCCCCAACATCGTAACCCCACACTGCAGCACAGGCAGGGTTAGATTGATTGAAGACATGTGCACCATCGACGTGCAGTACGCCTTAGTACACGACGTCATCGTTCCCCCATGTGGACAATCTGGGTTAAGTACCTTGCCTATAGACACAACGCGGGAATCCGAATCAGATGGTCACCCATCCAAGGACTAAACGGGCTCAACGTTGCTTAACTTCGGTGATCTGACGAGAACCGGTTACCATAACGCCACCGCGCCCCCGATAAAATACATTGAGAGAGACTATCAGATTAAAAACAAACTTCGGGTCGAAATATTTCTCTCTTTTCGTATTCTGTCAAATCAAGATATTTATCAAATCTGCTAACAAGTATATATTTGGCTAAACTCACATCTTCGCTTCCAATGTGAACAAAACGGCAACAGAATTGAACAAACTTACCTCCCCAACAAAAATAGTTATCATCTGGTTCAGGGCTAGACTGTTTTTGGTGGTCTGAGTTTGTTAATCAAAATTTGTTCTCTTACAAATTATTGAAGAATGCCCATAGACACTCTCCAGTAATCTGTAATAGAATAAATCTATATAAATAAAATATTATATTCATTTGACTAAATATGAAACATGAGCAAGGAAAATGTTGGCTTTTGATCTGGTACCTTCATTTTTTGAAAGACCTGGAAGTGGCTTCTAGCAGTCAACCAGTTAAAACAAAATGTAGGTCTCCAGACAATTACGTCCTGACATTGTAACTGTCCGGAGCGTACGCAAGCTCGGTTATTGGTTATTGAAATGCGATAATTGGTGATTTTCGGAAATAAATAATTCGGGAATGGACTCATCGAATTTATTCATTTCGGTTCTTTTCTTAACACAATGTGTTTACTTCCAGTAATTGGAAATTCGCCTCAACACAGAACAGTGAAAAGCAGAAATCTGCTTGGATGAGGTAATAACCCAATAGATATCCCTGACTTTGTACCTCTCATAACGATTACATCTGGTCAGCGCTATCCACAAAATTGCCATTTAAGCATAACTTATTAACACCTCATTGGAATGAGCTCGACTAAGTCGTTCCAATAAGGTGTCATAAGCCATGTTTTATAAACAAAGAAATCTCTTTGCAAATGTCGTCTCATACTTGTGTAAGGTAAAATAATTTTAAAAAAGACTCAACAACAACCATAGACCTCGGAAAGCGGGAAGGGGGTGCGTGCTAAAACTGTCGTAATGCTCTGGAGTTGACTCTCACAGAGCAGCTTTTATTGTTGACTGCTTGCAAGACACTTCACCCCCGTGGGGGCACGGTGACGCTGTGTACTGAGGCGTACTGCACGTCGTTGGTGCACCTATCTTCAACCAATGCTAACCCTGCTTGTGTGGTGTTGGTATGTTGGGGAGCTGACAGTTGTTCGCCGTTGCTCTGTGGTTCTCTCCGGGTACTCCGGCTTCCTCCACCCGTAAAACTGTCACGGTCATGGTTAGCCATTGTGCAGAAATATGTGACCTTAAACACCAATAAATAAATAAATAAATAAATTGTTGATTGCTCTCATTTCCGTTGGAGTGCCGTAACAAAATGTGGCGCGTCACCAGGACGTTAAAATTGTGCGTCGTGCCGATAATTCATAAGGTTCCGCTCCACAATTTTCCAGGCATTTCCAAAAATGACATGCCATACACTCTCTTCAAAGCAAATATTCTGTAACTTACTTATCTAACCCAATAACGTGTATTACATTTCCCAAATCCACAAACAACAAGTAACACTATCTGACCAAGTAGAAATAAACAATCTGAATGTGGGTGGAATAATTTATTGTCAAAGGCAAGACTTCAACCTGAAAAATTGCATGAAAAAATGCCGAAACCAGTCATTTTCAGCCACCCAGCAGCCTCAAAAGCAGAATTTTTCAACCACCCCCACCTACCTACCCCCAGAACAGAGCATCCCATGTTACTAAAATGCAAAGAAAGATTTATATGTTTCCGTTTCATTTTTTAGTTACATATCTAGTAACAAACCCGTGTAAAAATTACATTTTAAAAAATAGCCAATTTTTCGAAGCCACTGTTTCCCATAATTCATCTGGTAATTTACCCCTATGTATCAGACTCCAACTTTGGGACCAAAACTTCAAATTCTCTTGTCCAACAAAAAGCCTAATGTAATCATATATCTGATACTAAAAGGGAGTATAACTCTGGAAATGCAAAACAGAGTTACCTGCTCTTGTCACATACACAACGGCAATTACTGATCAACATGTGTGCAAAGTTTGAACAATGTAGCATGTAAAATGTTGAAGGAGTAGGCGACACAATAGTGTAATGTTTCAAGTATTAAAAGGGGGCATAACTCTGGAAAAACAAAACAGAGTTACCTGCTCTTGTCACATGCACAACGGCAATTACTGATCAACATGTGTGCACAGTTTGAACAATATAGCATGTAAAATGTTGAAGAAGAAGGCGACACAATACTGTAATGTTTTAAGAACTAAAAGGGGCATAACTCTGTAAATACAAAATGGAGTTACCTGCACTTGTCACATGCACAACGGCAACTGGCGATCACCATGTGTGTAAGGTTTGAATAATATAGCATGTAAAACGTTGAAGAAGAAGGCGACACAATACAGTAATGTTTTAAGTACTAAAAGGGAGCATAACTCTGGAAATACAAAACAGAGTTACCTTCTCTTGTCACATGCACAACGGCAATTACCGATCAATATGTGTGCAAAGTTTGAACAATATAGCATGTAAAATGTTGAAGGAGAAGGCGACACAATACTGTAATGTTTTAAGTACTAAAGGGGCATAACTCTGGAAATACAAAATGGAGTTACCTGCACTTGTCACATGCACAACGGCAACTGGTGATCACCATGTGTGCAAAGTTTGAACAATATTTCATGTAAAATGTTGAAGGAGTAAACGACACAATACTGCAATGTTTTAAGTATTAAAAGGGAGCATAACTCTGGAAATACAAAATGGAGTTACCTGCACTTGTCACATGCACAACGGCAATTACTGATCAACATGTGTGCAAAGTTTGAACAATGTAGCATGTAAAATGTTGAAGGAGTAGGCGACACAATAGTGTAATGTTTCAAGTATTAAAAGGGGGCATAACTCTGGAAAAACAAAACAGAGTTACCTGCTCTTGTCACATGCACAACGGCAATTACTGATCAACATGTGTGCACAGTTTGAACAATATAGCATGTAAAATGTTGAAGAAGAAGGCGACACAATACTGTAATGTTTTAAGAACTAAAAGGGGCATAACTCTGTAAATACAAAATGGAGTTACCTGCACTTGTCACATGCACAACGGCAACTGGCGATCACCATGTGTGTAAGGTTTGAATAATATAGCATGTAAAACGTTGAAGAAGAAGGCGACACAATACAGTAATGTTTTAAGTACTAAAAGGGAGCATAACTCTGGAAATACAAAACAGAGTTACCTTCTCTTGTCACATGCACAACGGCAATTACCGATCAATATGTGTGCAAAGTTTGAACAATATAGCATGTAAAATGTTGAAGGAGAAGGCGACACAATACTGTAATGTTTTAAGTACTAAAGGGGCATAACTCTGGAAATACAAAATGGAGTTACCTGCACTTGTCACATGCACAACGGCAACTGGTGATCACCATGTGTGCAAAGTTTGAACAATATTTCATGTAAAATGTTGAAGGAGTAAACGACACAATACTGCAATGTTTTAAGTATTAAAAGGGAGCATAACTCTGGAAAAACAAAACAGAGTTACCTGCTCTTGTCACATGCACAACGGCAATTACTGATCAACATGTGTGCAAAGTTTGAACAATGTAGCATGTAAAAGTTTGAATAATATAGCATGTAAAATGTTGAAGGAGAAGGCGACACAATACTGTAATGTTTTAAGTACTAAAAGGGGGCTTAACTCTGAAAATACAAAATGGAGTTACCTGCACTTGTCACATGCACAACGGAAATTGCTAATCAACATGTGTGCAAAGTTTGAACAATGTAGCTAGTAAACTTTTGGAGGAGTAGGCGACACAAAAATTGTTTACGGACAGACAGACAGACAGACACGGACAACGCCATAACATAATACGTCCGTCAAATGACGGGCGTATGAAAATGACAGGCCATACATTCTCTTCAAATGCAAATATTCTGTAACTTAGTTATCTAACCCATAACGTGTATTACATTTCCCAAATCCACAAAAAACATATCACACTATCTGACTAAGTAGAAATAAACAATCTGAATGTGGGTGGAATAATTTATTGTCAAAGGCAAGACTTCAACCTGAAAAATTGCATGAAAAAATGCCGAAACCAGTCATTTTCAGCTACCCAGCAGCCTCAAAAACAGAATTTTTCCACCACCCCCCACCTACCTACCCCTGGAGCAGAGCATCCCATGTTACTAAAATGCACACAAAAAAATTATATGTTTCCGTTTCATTTTTTAGTTACAAATCTGGTAACAAACCCGTGTAAAAAGTACATTTTAAAAAATAGCCAATTTTTCGAAGCCACTGTTTCCCATAATTCATCTGGTAATTCACCCCTATGTATCAGACTCCAACTCTGGGACCAAAACTTCAAATTCGCGTGTCCAACAAAAAGCCTAATGTAATCATATATCTGATACTAAAACTATATCTCTATTTTACATAGCCTTAGTTTCAACATAGGCCCTATGTTTAGAATTTCACCCTGTGCAATAGTGCGAAACTGTAGAGCGCAACCTAAGATCGGAGTCTAATTGTGTTTTTCACGGCAATCCACTATCGATCAATAAATGGCTCGGGTCGAGATTTTATTTTTATAACAAATACCAACTTGTATTTTCCTTGGGAGGAAACAAAATAAGATAGCTACGTCCTTCCAGTTACAGTTTATTATCAACTTTAGAATATTTTATTCTATTAAAGAACTCCCCCTCGAACTGCCCCAACAAAGGCTCCCATCGCCCCACCCCTCCTCCATCCGGCCAACAACACCTAAATGACCACAAACAAAAAAAACCTCTAATCCTACTCCACATGACTTTTAAATTTTATCCCACGCATGCATGTAAACACATCAAGTGGACCCCGTCAAATACGTCAAACAACAATCACATTTTTCTCATGAACTACAACAACGCCCTCTTCCTTCCCTTTCCTTCACAATCTCCCATCCTCACATTAAACACGCAACAAACAACCACCCACCCACACATCACACCCAGCACTACCGTCCGTCGAAAACGGACTCGGGCAGTCAAACCACGCATCAACTAAATTTGTCCACGAGCACAAATACAACCCCCAAAATTTACAGCCCTCACATCTGCGCTTGCCCTTTCAATAAACTCGCCGTTGATCAGGCAAATATACCACTCATCCATACCACGCTCCCCGTTGTACCCATATCCGAAATCCTAGCTCCATATTGTATACTCCGAAAACACCACCCGTCCCACCGCACGCTTCAACTTCTGTATGTTTTATTTTATCCAATAACTCCTCCTTGATAACAAAGGCATGTTCACGTGTATGCGTATTTACAGGAGTCTGGACTGTTTTTTATATCAGAACTCCCTGATAACAGATCGTGCTCTTTGATTAATAAATTCACTTTTTGTATATACTGCTTGGGTAGCAACAAGTGAAGATATGATCCTCGCAGCTGTTGGTTTTATTTAAGAACTCCCACAGGTAACAGGCAAGTTCGTAAGCAGTGTGTTTTTACACACAATAACTCGACCGTGTATATGTCAGAGCTCCCACTGGTAACAGACAGTGAGTTCTATTAACCCTTTACCTAACATGAAAAGCAGACGACACATGCCCCCAAAATTCTTGAATAACTAATTGTTTTCATTTTTTTGTCTCAAAAGCATAGGTTTTGACCCCTCATTGGAACGAGCTTGACGAGCTCATTCCAAAAAGGGGTCATAACCTATGTTTTTGAGACAAAAAATGAAAATATAATGAAAATTGTATGGTGATTTTTGTAAATAGCGCTGGCCTTTTTTTGCCGTTACGTTGGGTAAAGTGTTAACAAAGTTTCAGCTTGATCCCCTACAAAGTCCACCCCCACACCCACTCCCCCACCCCCGCCCCTGTCTGGTCCACAGCACCTGGATAATCTCTAATAAAAAACACCTCTAATTTGGTTCGATTCATGTTATTTTCCGGTGTCAGGATGCGCCGTGAGTAAGTTATAAAAAACGGAACTCTTTCGGCTGAATAACTGTTTTGCCGTACCTTCAATAACTCAACGCGCTCGATTTCGCGGACTAAACCGGTTTTTAGATGCCTATTCTCGATTTTGACTACACGGTGTCTAAAAATTAGATTTTATCGTCCGACCACTTAAAGTCAACCTTTATTCATGGGTGGATGTATAATATAAAACGTACTAAAGTTGAAGTGTGGGGTGGGGGATGTTTTCGGATTATACAATACAAAGCTAAGATTGTGGGTATGTTGCAACGAGCAGCAGGATGGGGTGCATTGAATGCATGAATGGTGCGTTTACCTGGGCCATGGCGGGTTTATTAGGAGGGGGAGCAGATGTGGGATCAGCGAAGTGTGGGGGTTGTATTTGTGCTCGTGGACAAATTCAGTTAACGTGTAGTTTGGTACTCTGAGTGGTTCAGAGAATAGTTTCCAATAGCTTTCGCATAATTAGGAGTACCAAACCCATCACTCAACTGTTACTGTGTATAACGTTATAAATGTGTAAGGTAAATCAATTGCATGTTTACCTAACAGTTCATTTGGAATGCATACACAGTAAAATCAGTTGGGTTAAAAATCAACTCAAATCAACTGTGTTGAGTGAATATGAACCCAACTGGGTTCATATTCACTCAACCCAGTTGATTTGGGTTGATTTTTAACCCAGCTAATTTTAGAGAGTAGGAGGAATGAAAAACTGACTAACAATCTCTTTTTTCAGTATGAAAGCAGGTCTATCCAGATTACGTCGAAAGGGATTGTAGTCAGGGCGGTGCGGGATGAGGGGAGACAGTCCAAGACGGACGCGCATTCGCCTGTCGAAGTATAACTCATACCCAGTCATGGAAAGATCTAACAACATCCATACTGTTTGCGTGTTGGGACCTGCGAATCTCAGACTACGGATCGAATCGAATGTTAAATGGAATCAGGTGAAGTATTTCGAATCTCGTATCGAGTTTCACCGCTCTTGAAATTTTGAAATTGTAAACATTGCTCCTTCTTTTAGACGTAGAATGTAGCAAGTATTGTAAGCGTCCAGTCCGTTATTGTAACAAGAGCAACGCGAAGCGTGGCATATGCCACCGACGGTGTCATAACGCCATGGCGGCCATATTGAATTGGCTAGCTGGACCAAAATCAAAAGGATGTATTGTCTAGTCATCCACAAGTGACCCCTAAAATTATGATTTGATCAAATAAGCGGTTTTAAAATCCAACGTGCAGTGAATGCAATACAGGGATCGAGAAAAAACTTCGAAGTCGAAAGAGTGAAAACGGGCCATAACTCTGGAAACAAATATTGGACGGAACCCGTTCCTTGTGCACATCCGTTCCCCCATGTGGGTCTATCAGAATACCAAAGGAGATCCAAATCCGATTGCTTTGAAATTACAATCCAAAACGATTGTAAGAACAGACAGACGGACGGACAGACAGATGGAGAGACGGACGGAGGTCTCCACTAGATATCCCCGAATCCTAGTTCGGAGGTCGGGGATATAATAAACGATGACTCATCTATTTGAGAAAAGGGGGAATATTCCAGAAACGGAATCAATGTCGTTTCAGAAGCGGAACAACAGTGAACTCGTCTTCTGTCATCAGGAGAAGACACTTGGTATGCTTTTGACAACATTTAGACGATTCGAAAATTTCCGAATCGGCACCACTATAATCGAATCGAATCCTCGAACCAATTTCGAATCGAATCGAATTTCGAAGCTTCGCTGAGCTATGGGTACGTTAATATAATTGAAGAATGTTTTAAATTAGAAACAGAGGATAACGTTTAACTCCTCACCTGACGTAATGGTCATATCCGGAGAGCGCCACTCACAAAGATTACCATTGAAATGTGTGAGCTCGTCTTTGTCAGGGGCCATATGCTGTGTTTTCGGTGCGAAAGAGGAAGTCCTTAATTAATTAAGAACAATCTAAGCAAATATCGCCCATAATCGTGTTAAAGAATTAATATACGAAAAAGTCAGGCAAAATTAATGATTCCAATGGTTACTTTCAACAGTAGAAAATTCGCAGTCACTTGTGAAATGCAACAGTACGTCAGGGTACATTTCTGTTGTATATGGGCGATAGAAGGTTCAATGTGGTATCTCAGTTTCTATTGAAACCAAAAGGAAACATGAGGCCCCAGGGAGCCTGAGAGCGCACACCTGACACTGACAACTATCAACCCGATTTGAACAAACTTGTATCTGCCCCATTAAGAAAACCATATACCAAATATCAAAACATTCTGATCGGTGGATGTGAAAAAAATGATTTTCAAAAAATATTCCTCATATTGAACTAAGTTATAATTCGGGCTCACGCAGGGTTCTGAAATATGAACCCAGGGACTTGGCTTGAACAAAATTGAATCTCACCTCCCCAAGGATGCTGTATACCAAATATCAAAATATTCTGACTACTGGATCTAAAGGACAATATTTTTAAAGAATATTCCTAATATTGAACTATAGGGAGCCCAGATATGAACCCAGGACCTTGGCTTTAACAAATTTGAATCTCACATCTCCAAGGATACTCTATACAAAATATCAACAGATACTGACTTGTGGATGTAAAGAAGATTTTTAAAGAAGGTTTCTCATACTGAAATAAGTTATAATTCGGGCTCCCACAGGGAGCCCAAATATGAACTCAGGGACTTGGCTTTAATACATTTGAATCTCATCTCCCAAAGGATACTGTATACTAAATGTCAAAAGATTCTGACTGGTGGATGTGAGAAAGAAGATTTTTAAAGAATGTTCCTCATATTGAACTAAGTTATAATTCGGTCTCTCACAGGGAGCCCAAATACGAACCCAGGGACTTGACTTGAACAAACTTGAATCTCACCCCCTAAGGATGCTGCATACCAAATATCAAAAAATTCTGATTGGTTAATCTGAAGAAGAAGATTTTTTAAGGAATATTCCTCATATTATACTAATTTAAACATTTGGGCTCCCATAGAGGGCCCAAATATAGACCCAGAGATTTGATTTCAACAAACGCGTGAACATTCTTCCAAAGATGTTATATGTGGAATTTGCAAACTTTTGGAGCAGTGATTTGGGAGAAGAATAGTCATTAATGTTTTTCCCTTTACCCACAGTGTTAAAAAATGCAGACTCAGCATTTTTTCAATGTCCCGAAAAAGTACACTATGATAAAACCGATAGCAATTGTTTTGGACCATTCCATTCCGTTGGTCCTAAAGAAGCTTCACACCAAATAAGAATTCTAAGTACTGTGCAGTTTTGGAGATGTGAGAGTTGAATTTTTTTCTATTTGTAGCTCCTGTGGTTCCCACGGGGCATTTTGAAAAACGTTTTTGGTATAAATCAAGTACTTATTGACCCACTAATACTTATATCAAATTTGGTTTAAATCGGCCTCTCGGTTTGGAAAATAGAAATTTTGGGCGGGACAAAACATTTTGCTCCTCCCGTAACGACGAAAAATATTGCCCATCGAACTTCTTTGGAACAAACTTGAGTTTACACCTCAAAAGGAAACTGTATACTAAATATCAAGTCTCTGCTACAGTTGGTTTACTAGAAGAAGATTTTTTTAAAAAATTGGGGCATTTTGGTCCCACTCCCTTCTTAATATGAGCAGAAAGCCAAATTGAAGAAAAACCCAGATGCTCCTATATAACCACTACTTTTGTGAAATTTCATTAAAATGTGGCCAGTGATTTGGAAGCAAAAGACCCAAACACAACCTTCACGAAGGACGACGGACGAAAAGTGATCAGAATAGCTCACTCTGACTTTCAGTCAGGTGAGCTAAAAAGCCACGAACTCTATCCTGTACTCAAAGTGAAAAGACTTTGGTAATTTCCTAAATACTTTTTGTCAAACAATCTCGTGTTATTTCTGAAAAAACAAAAATTTGTTGCAGTGTTCCAATAAGACAAAAATCGTTGCCCTGTTATTGGACGAGAGCTCGCCTAGTTTTTTTTCTATGTTTACGGTTCCAATGGCATATGTTGCCGCCTGATGTCATCAAGTAAAATATCTGAAAAGATTATCACAGTGGGGAGGGGGAGGGGGGGGGGGGGTTAAAAGTGCATGCTGCCTAAAAAATCGTATTTTTTGAGGCCAGTGATCATTTTATCAATCTATACCCGCAGCTCACTTATAAAAAGGTCGCGATTACTCCACTTGTTCATGATTTGAACTAAGATGGAGTAACCTCGACCCTTATCTGAGTTATTGATTTCTAATTGTCCAGTGACGTCGTGGTGTACACAAGAGGTTTATTTACTAAATTTGTTATCGTTAAAGCTGTCTTGTTCATTCAAGTCGCCTTATTCATTTCAGGATATGGGATTCGGGCTATGGGTATGGTCCTATTGTGGCGAATTGACGGTAACATGGTCTGAAGTTTGCGGCTCGGAGCCGCAAACTTCAGACCATGTCACCGTCAATTCGTCACAATAACTTATCATGTTGTGTGGATCTAATATCAAACCCAGAAGGTTAATACCTTCCTTTGCTCCATCGAGACCGACCAAACATGAAGTTGCTTTTAAACGCAGTGAAACTGAATGCTAGATATTCATTGTTGATAATTTAGTTCCGTTATTTGTTCTTTCTGATATTGATTTCTCTCGAGATTACAAGCCATTGTACAGTAACAAAATCCCCAAACACACAAAGAATAAATGCCCTTTTGGAGCAACGCCATGTAGACGGATAACGCTTTCATCTCAACGACCATCAGAAAAGACTGAATCTTCGCACTTATCATGTGATACCGAGGCTAAAAGGAGTATGTGCATGGTGCATGGGGGGGGGGGATTCTTTAACTTAACTATCAACAGACCTACTCAAGCAAATCTTTTCCATTCATTATGCGCCTATGAGTATTAATGCAATCGAATTTATGAAAAAAAACACGTTTTTCAACTCTTCGCACAAAAATGAGAACTTCATTACAGTAAACTACGTATGAAAAAAAATACAATTTTGTTCAACAACACCGTCATTCAAACCTCGTTGAAAAAATTAGTATCGACTTTTCGTTTCACCGCAGGTATACCATATGTTACGATATTCTGGAGAAACTTGTAAGATTCAAGTATTTTTTGTTAATACTGGTCATTTGAGAAGAACGGTGAATTCAGTTCTCAAATTATTTACTTGTATTTTTGTTGAAGCACAAATACTTGATGGTGGGGCCGCGACATCCATTGTCCATCTCATTTGTCGGCTTCAAACGCCATAACCCCAGAGAAACACCGAACCCCTGGGATCTACCACTCCCAGATTCCAGCTCATATGACAGCACACCATAAGCACTCCGTCACGTACACAAGGAATACTCCGTCACGAGGTGGCTATGGTGCGAAGTTCTAAGTGTAAGGCAGTTGCTGCCCTTATTTAGTGGTGCTTAACGCCACATTAGGAACTGCGGCTATATTGTGGCAACGGTTGGTGCCATTTCATTCAGGCTAGAAAATATCTCTCACAGCAGATGAATATTTATTTATTTATTTATATTTATTTATTTATTTATTTATTTATTTATTTATTTATTTATTTATAATATAGACACACACACATACATTATAAGTTTTTGTGATTAACTGAGGATAACGGGTCTGACGTTTGCGGCTCCGAGCTAATGTCCAACTGAGACGCAAACCTCAGACCAAGTTGCCGTCAATTGATCACAATAAGGTATATGTTCCAATAAAACCCGACCCATAGCCCAAAACCCACATCCTGAAATGAGCAAGGCAACGTTTAACAATCACAAGTTTAGTAAATAAGTAAATATACCTCTCCTGTTACCCACGACGTCACTGGACAAATAATCATTGAATAATTAAAATTAACTCCATCTAACTTCAAATCGTCAACTAATTTATAAATTAAAGAACCCTTCATCATGAACATCGTCTGCGGCACGTGTGTGGAAAAATCTAGAAAGATGAAGTGGTTTGCAAGTCAATCCGTTGACTAAATAATGACGAAACGTGCAACGTCATTTCAAATATTTCGCGTGGTCACGTCAGACGGTAACATATGCTCCTGGAACCGTAAATATTGAAACAAACTACGCGAGGTCTCATCCAATCAGTGGGCGAGGATTTTAGTCTTATTGGAACATACATATATAAAAAGGGAAAGTAAACATTGCAAGAAGTCATATTGAAAATAGAAAATATTAGTTTACCTTTTGCCCACTGATGTCAAATATGAAAATTTCAAGCAACAAAATTTTCTCATAATGAAACTAGGAATTTAACCAATTCAGTGCTATATGACAGAATTGGTTAAATTCCTAGTTTCATTATGTCCTGTAAACGACATTTTCGGTTAGATATCTATTTGCGCTGAATGCCCAGTGTAACTGGGCATTCAGCGCAAATAGATATCTAACCGAAAATGTCGTTTACAGGACATAACACCTGTCACTAGAGAATAGAGAATATAATTATGATTCGGTCTTTGCTTTAGTTGGACAATTCGCAGAACGGGCTTCTCAAAAAAAGTTTGACAGCCTTGGATTTTCGGTCTCTTCTCCAAGAATAATCTTCAATCGTGGAATCACTTCGGTATCCACCCCAAACCTGTAGATATTCTCTCGTTATTCACATTCGTAGATTAATTTAAACAAACGCCTATGCTGTTAGAATACCACATCACTTTCCCTCCAAAAAACGGGTTCACCAGGGAGCAATTACAATTATCAGAGGGCATGGAAGTAATTGCTCGCTTGTCAGTATTTGAACCTTTCTGTTATAATTCAAGTTATTGCAGATTTTGAGCGTGGAGATGGTGACACGTACCCCACGCGGAACCTCTATTCACGCAAGGCAGAAAGTGAAGGTTGTATCGTTCATATAATAGCTTCTTAACCCGGGTGGATTCTTTTTCTTGTTTCTTAACCCTGTGCTGATATAAAGAAAATAGAGCTCCTTAGCCGTATAGGATTAAAAAAAACAAGAAATATAAATCCCTCTGGCTCAAGAAGCTGAACGATATTGGTATATAGCTTAATTATCGTGAACGCGACATCAAATCTTTGTTGAGCGCTACCTTACTATATTCCATTATTAATTCTATATTAACAATGGCACGAACTCATCAACAGTTTCATGTTCATGTCTCGTATTTAGTTGGAAACGCGGGATATTTTTTGCATACTGGTATGCTCTGTTTCTAAAAAAGATCATCTGCGGGCACTCATGATCCCTTTCACACTACCAAATTACATCAAACACTTGACCGGGTATCGTCCAGACTGTTTGTCCCAGTCACACAGTACAGAACTGTCAACTGAACAAATTTACGTCTGTAAAACAATTGCGTGGTAAAATGACTGTGCCTCAGCAAACATATATTTTGCTTCAGCAGTTTTGAAGCATCATTTTAGATTCAGGTATTTATTTATTTATTTATTTATTTATTTATTTATTTATTTATTTATTTATTTATTGGTGTTTAAGGTCACATACTTATGCACAATGGCTAATCGTGACCGTGACAGTTTTACGGATGGAGGAAGCCGGAGTACCCGGAGAGAACCACCGAGTATCGACGAGCAACTGTCATCTCCTCAACATTCTAACTCTGTTCAAGCTCCGCTCAAGCAGGGTTACAGCGGTTGAAGACATGTGCACCATGGACGTGCAGTGCGTCTTAGTACACAGCGCCATCGTGCCCACATGTAGGCAACCGGGATAAAGTGCAGTGCCCAAGGACACAACGCGGGTCGTCCCGGACGGAGATTAAACTCGGGACCTCTAGCATAGAAGTCCAGCAGTCTACCGAGCCACCGCGCTGCCCAGATTCAGGTATTCATTTTGTAATTGTGTTGCAGATGCTTCTAACGAAGCATCTGCAACACAATTACCAAAGGACTGCCTGGAGATCAACAAATGCGGATGCAGCACGAGTAAGTCCACAGTAGTCAGTCAGCGCTGGTCAGGAGAATCCGACACTTTTTCATTTCTAACCACAACTTCGGTTGAAAAATGCTGCTTTGACCACCACTAATTTATCCAGTGTCTGTCACAGAAGAGGTCCCCTCGTCAGTTATTGTTCAGCAATCGAAAAAATTATTGGCAGGACCGGACGGAGATGAACACAAGTGAAGTTTATTATTTCAGTAAAGGGCCATTGCTCTATGTATGATATTGTAACACTATAACGATACTGAGTCTTAGACTGAGGTAATACTTTAATACCCAAATCAAACCCGAATGTTCGCTTAACAGCTATGGTGATATTTTTTTATTTTTTCCGTCGGCAGTTGTATTGCCGAGGAAAATTATTCTTCTTCGACTTTTGCCTCGGCACTACCGACAGCCCTCGCTAACTAACAGGCTTGCATACACGACTTTATACCACGATTACCGATTGTAATATATATGAAAAGCCTATGACATAAATGTTAGCTTTACACACCAACCGTGGTGAACACGCCAGCAATGGGATTTCATAGGTTAAATTTTACACCTACAGTAGAACTACATCCAAGTTGACCTTTGGTGACGTCGACCTGATTGCAGACTTGTCTAAATTTACCGCACGTCGCCTCGCGAAGAGTGAAATGAAACCGGCAATTATTTATTAGGTTTTTAAATGTGTTTACCCCATAAGATGATACAAATTAACAAACATGCATTGTCTCATGTTAATAAAGCATCCATAACTCGAAACAAGTGTTATTATGTTATTAAAACGAAAAAGGCTCCGTTTCTTTTTCCATTTCGTTTCGGCGATAAAACTGACAGCGGAAGTACCACCCACCGATGCGCATTGGAAACACAAACAGATTCGCACGTATGTACGTCTGCTGTTCAGTAAAATCGAGAAAAAATAATAGCGACTCTTGATAATCTGACGGTCATCGTATAAATAAAATATACCCAAAGTAGCTTGGTGTACCAAATGTTCACCACTCGTGGTGAAGTGGTGTTAACCGCGCGCCAAAGGCTCGCGGTTAACACCACTTCACCACTCGTGGTGAACATTTGGTACACCAACCTACTATGGGTATATTCTATATATAGTAAATGGCCATAGCTTCACGTGCACTTAAATTCATATTCAAATGTAATAATGATTAAATAGTCTGACAGAATTTATCTGTAGTTAATTAAAACCATCCCCAGTTGTCAATCAATCCTCTCCGCGTTTTTCTCCTCCCAAATGAATACACCCAAGGCATTTCTCAACCAGAATGAAGGGTCATGCACGCTACATTCGACACAAATGTTTCAATAAAATATACCAAACGACCTTTAGGCATATACTTTAGCATCATGTAATATCAGCAATTCAAGCCTTACACTAAAAGAATGGCAAACATTCTTGACACAAAGTCCACATGCGTAAGCGGAAGCATAAAATCATAATTTTGTCAAATGGATTAGTTGCGTCAAAGTTAGAATTAATGATCATAATTTTTACCTTAGACATTTGATTGACTTTGACTAATTAATGTCTTTGTTCTACAGCAAATCGAAGTTACAAACGTAACGCTATGTCCAGCGCGCAACTTAAGAAAAATGCCAATGATATGTACATCGCATCGCTCAAATTGCTCGTGTCGCATGGAATGTATGCGATAGGTATAAATCAAGATGTTTCTTTTGGGCTGTTTTTTCATCGGTATTCAGTGCAGGCACAACAGCCGATGTAAAAGCTGAATCGTTGATTACAATTTTGTTTTCAACGGTTCGTTGGTTCAAAATTATGACCAAAGATCGTAGACGCGATGACGGGCATTGGATTCATTAACCATTTACCCAACGTAGCGGCCAAAACTGACCAGTGCTATTCACGAAAATCAACATTTAATTTTGATTAATTTTTCAATTCTTTTTTTGGCCTCAAATACATAGCCTATGACCCTCATTTTATTCACCGCTATACTAAGCAAATACAGAACTGACAAATGTGTAAAAATCTACAATATCCAATTTACAATAATAAGGCACATACACAATCAGAGATAATATTATTTTTTAAAATGTATACTGGCAGGAAAAGGCATAGCCAGATTGGCTGTCTTCCTGCCTTTTCCTATAGAAGAAAAAAAAACATAGAAGAGTAAGAGAGAACAAGGAAGATAAAGGCGGGGAGAAACAAGGCATGTACAACATTGTGCTTTCTCAGTATTGTTTAAACTAATTTTTCACCGTGTCTAATGTACCAACGTCCATTATAACATCTGAGTGTGTGCACGTGGAGGCCGGACTTCAAGGATAACCAGGAGCCGCTGAAATGGCCCCATTCAAACACAAACACAAAGGCTGATGTAATCGCGTATATGTTTGATAGGGGACCAAGTCAATAGGCTGCCTTAGACGAGCTCCAGACCGAGTTAGGTTGAGAACGATAATTCACAAAGGACAGTCTAACAACAAACGTCCACTGTATATTACATCCTAGTTATCCACTAGTAAATAACAGACACTGGACTGGATCGCTGAGGCTACACTTAATAATAAAGATAGGGCTAGACAGCACAGTCGGGACAATACGGATTTGAGCAGGAGATGTTATTCTCGTAAGAAGAAATAAGTTTAGCTGTTAACTTACTTTTGAATTTTATACTGTTGTTAAGTTTCCGAAGGTCAGTGTCTAATTCGTTCCATAATTTAGGGAATGCAAAGACTGGCAAGGTATCAAGCGTTTTGTTTATTGTTCTTTGGGTACGAATCTGACCCGTTTGTCGAGTATTCATGAAGATTTGGTTGTTCACGGTTGAGAAAAATTCATCAAATGATCCTAGCAGATTTCGATTGTGCCAGTCAAACAAGAACATAGAGGCATGTAATTTATATAAATATTTAATCTTCAGCATATTATCTTTGATAAATAAAGGGTCAGTATGGGCATTATATTTTTGGTTGTTTATAATTCTTATTGATCGCTTCTGTAATTTACAAAGACGATTACAGGCTTTTGAGCCCCCCCCCCACCCCCACCCCCACCCGCCCCCTCCATAATGGAATTCCATAAATCAAATGGCTTTGTATAAGTGAGAAATATAGAGTTTTCATGACTTTATGTGGGGGAACTTTCTTTACATTATTGAGGGTGTAGTTTGCGAGAGCGACTTTCGAGCAAATATGCGATATATGGGCCTCATAGGAAAGATTCTCATGAAGATTTATACCAAGGAATTTGAGATATTTTCAGTCTCATTATAACCAACTCTATCAATAACTTGATTGTTTATCCGTATTTGATGGGGTGTGACGTTCTTGTCCCTGTTACAAGGGTTAGCAGCACACCAATCAAATATTTTTTGAAGTACTTCATTAAAGTCCAAGACTAGAGGGTTTATATCCGCACCGGATTTGTATACCGAAGTGTCATCTGCAAAAGATTATAAGTTTAGCTTTGTTGACTTATGTATATCGTTTATATATACGAGAAAGAGTATAGGGCCGAGAATAGAACCTCGAGGAACTCCACATGTTAGTTCAGCTGGACCAGATTTACTGTCTCCAAGAGAGACACATTGGCGATAGCTCTTAAACCAGTTGTTTGCATGAACTCTTATCCCATAGTAGTCTAGTTTTTTAATTAATATTTCATGACTTTGGTATCGAAGGCTTTAGAGAGATCCAGAAACAGGGCTATCGTACACTCTTTACTGTCTTTATTGTTCTCAAGAGCCATATATTTTAGCAGTTGCATAGTCGGGTGTAAAGTACTATGCCCTTTCCTGAACCCGTATTGGTGTTGGTAAAGAATATCATATTTATTTAGAAATTTTACAAGTCTTACAGACATGAGTTTTCCAAGGGTTTTGGAAAATACGGGAAGAATGCTGATCGGCCTGTAGTTTGTAAACTCCTTCTCGTCTCCCGATTTAAAGACAGGTATTACTTTAACAATTTTCATCCAATCCGGAACTTTCCCTTTACTGAAAGAAGAATTCATAATATGTGCAAGTGGAGCCGCAAACTAGTTTATTGAGTGTTTAAGGATGGTGGACGTAAGATTTTCACAGTCTTGACATAACTTAGGCCTCATGGCATTTACTATCCTTGTGATTTCAAAGGACGACGTTGGTGTGATGAATAGGGTATCGTGGTGTGGATCATTCAGGAACTCAGTAAATAACTTACGCGGCTTGGTTATTAGCTTGGAGGTTTGACTTCCTATATTGGCAAAAAAGTTTTAAACTCCTGTGCAATCGTATCTGAATCATATATTGTCCTGTCACCATGATGGAATAGTGAAGGCAAATTGCGTTTGCTTTTGTTTATGTTTAGTGCTTTATTTAAGACTTCCCATGTTTTTCGCATGTTATTTTTATTGTCTAGAAGAGTTTTTTCATAATACATTGCTTTACTTTGTTTTTTTTTGAGGATGTCGATAGTCCCTGCACCATCAGAGCTGTGAGATAGTGACCCTATCCCAAAGTCTCGTCATCAGCAGAGTGCAGTCCTTCCTCTCCGGAACTGCTTATTCATTGTTGTTGATATAGTGTTTAGAGTGGAGAACATTTCTTAAAGTCAATTTTCTAAATTCAGTAAATAGCAAACTATTTTTAATATCGGATAGAGTATATTTTAATTAATTTAATTGAACACTTGACGAGTGACTTCCAAGGCAAAACAAGTGGAATATGTGTATCAAGGCAGATCAAGAGCGATCCATGCTCACTAAGACCGCACCGACCTACAATTGCCTTAGGTCAAAGGCTAGTCTAAGTTCCACGGACATTTTCTTGTTTGGTCTAAGTGAATTTACCATTAGGTTACACGGACATCTTCTTGCTTGGTCAACGTCTATTTACCGTTAGGTTACGGTCGCAGTGATAACAAAAGAAGCACATTAACCGCTTGTGAAACTATTATTACTTTCTGGAGTCAATGAAACGTGACATAGAAACGAAAGGCCATATCGAGTAAATTCAAACATTATTAACTACAATATTTACACGGTATTTTATTTTCTGTTACTCGATTCTTGTTTTCCTCTTGAATAGATCATTTTAAATGTCAACCTTAATTTAAGTAATTATCAATTAATTTATTATTAATCTAATTTTATTTTTATATGTTGAATTTATTTTTATTTTATTGCTTTATCAACAATTAATAATTCATTATTATTATTACTATTATTATTATTACTATTATTAGAGCTCGCTCCAACGAGGGGTCATAAGCTATGTTTTTGAGGCAAAAAATGAAGCAATTAGTAATTCGTGAATTTTGTTTGAAAATGTCGTCTCCCTTTCATGTAAGGTAAAGGGATAATAAGCAAAATCGATGTTCGCAAACCGAGCACCTGCTACATGCATCACGGCGTTTTACACTTACACTTCGTGAAGAAAAGGTGCTGATGATAATATCATAGCGTTGCTAGGGACAGAATCCAGTATAGAATTGCCTCTATCTACGAGTGGTATATATGAAAATAGGTAGCCCCCAGCGACCAACGTCATTAAATTGTAATCTTGTTGAGAGAAGCATTTTTATCATTGGACCCGTGGCATTAACAAACATAATACAGGCAATCAAAAATATCATTAAATGAGTTCTCAGCAGAAGGTTAGAAAGTTTAAAACTTGATCAAAAGGGATTATATTTCACTATTTATTAACATTGCTGACTATCTGAGTTCTGTGATTCCCTAGCCTTTGACTTCACAGTTCTCATCTTTGTACCGATACGAATCGCAGCCGGGGGTCAAAAAAATGATAATAATCAACGTGTTACCAAGCGCATCTTCATGACCGTAAAACTTTAACGTCAAAGAATGAGAGAATCGTAGGCAAAAAATATATACATAAACCAACATAAATACTTTCCTTTTTATAAGTGTAAACGTTTACATAAAACAAGATGAAACAGACAGTTCCTGCAAACGCCGAGAAAAAAGGAATTATGATACCATTTCCCTCTCATTTTAAATGTCTCCCACTGCTACTCCTACTTATACTACCATTACTGCTACTTCTAGGAGCGCGGTGTTTATTTATTTATTTATTTATTTATTTATTTATTTATTTATTTATTTATTTATTTATTTATTTATTGGTGTTTAATGGCACGAAAGCCGAGGTGAACTCGTGTCGACAAATTTACGGGTGGAGGAAGCCGGGGTACCAGGAGAGAACCATCGGGAAACGGCGAGCAACTGTCAGCCTCTTCAACGTACCTACTCCACACATGCAGGGTTACCATTGGTTGAGTACGCCTTAATACAAAGTACCACCGTGCCCCCACATAGGCAATCGGGATGAAGTGTCTTGCCCAAGGACACAACGCCGGAAGGCTCGCGGTTGCTCATTGGTTATAGTATTGTACTTGCTATCGAAAGGTTGTATGTTCGATCCCGACTCGCATCATTTGCGTTGTGTCCTCTCCAAGACACTTAATCACAGTTGCCTAAGTGTCTGCACAGTGGCGCAGTGTGCTAAGGCAGACTGCACCCGATGATACGTATGATGCCTTCAACTGCTACTAGCCCTGCATGTGCGGGGTTAGTAACATGGGAGTCGGACAGTTATTCGCCGCTGCTTGGTGGTTCTCGCCATGTACTCCAGCTTCCTCCACCCGTAAAACTGTCCCACACAATATGATTCTGGCTGTTGAAAGTGTTATTAAACCCCAGTAAATAAATAAACACGTCTGCAATTACAACTACTAATACTATATAACCATCCGTTGTTTGGCATTGTAGAGACATGATAATCCATTATGGACACACTTGGCTTACATAAGCTTATTTGATGCATTGGTTTACTGTCACCAGCGCATTCTAAAACACTAAACGGAATTTTTATGCGAGCGTGATTGAACAAAATTGTGTAGTTCTAGATACCCCGACGACAAAGGGTCGTATATCAACCCGTTTAATCTGTTACACACAATGTTGTTGCCTGAAGAAACAAGTAAAAAAACAAGAACCTTTGTACTTGGCGAGAAGTCCACTCAATAATTAATGAATCCCTCATGGACATCAGTAACTCTTTTACCTGAGCGCGCCGGACCATACACTCTGAAATCAGTTGGGTTGAAAATTAACCCAAATCAACTGGGTTGTGTGAATATGAACCCAATTGGGTTAATATTCACTCAACCCAGTTGCGCTGGGTAAATTTTTAACCCAACTGATTTTAGAGTGTAGGGATTTAGAGTCAAAAATACTATATCGCACTCCCCTCTCCCAAACAAACACAAATCTACAATATGGATTGCTCCGTTTGTTTAGAAACAGTTCTTAATTGGATTGCTCCTTTTGTTTAGAAACAGTTCTTAATTCTACGATATCGCATAGGAACGCAAAGCTGGAATGCCTACTATAACCCTTTTGTGTTTTAAGGCTATTTACGCATTTTTGTTTGCCTTTCAAAGCCTCGATTTATTTCCTCTCTGGAGCATTGCATCACACTGCCAAAACATCAAAATGCAAATGGATGTACATTGCAATATAAAGTATCTGCACACATGCCGACTTGAAAGCCTTGAGGGAAATATATGGAAATTGACTTTAGACTATAGAAATGCTTTTTGAATCTTCGGGATGTTTGAGCATAAGGGACTTTTACCCTTTACCCAACGTAACGACCAAAACCGGCCAGCGTTATTCTCAAAAATCGCCAATTAATTTTCATTATTTTTTCATTTTTTGTCTCAAAAACATAGGTTATGACCCCTAGTTGGAACGGGCTCGTTGAGCTCGTTCCAACGAGGGGTCATAACCTATGTTTTGGGGACAAAAAAATGAAAAAACATAGTTATTCATGAATTTTGTCTGCAAGTGTCGTCTGCTTTTCATGTTAGGTAAAGGGTTAACAACGTGATGTCTTTGAGTGTTGTTCAAAAATTGTCGTTCGATAAGTTGCAGTGTTTTTTCAAATCTCTTTGAATCTCTCTCATTTTGTTTCTCCCATATAACGCTTGAAGCAATTCATGGCATATTCTCAGCTAGTACCGCATGGAGAGCTCTTTTGTGTTACTCACGAATGTGCGATTTGAAGCCTGACAAATGTTTAGACGAACTCTCTGGGGTATTCTGTAATTTCTGGAAAACATTGCTGCATTTTCACTCAAGACCGGTTGACGAAGAAAATATTTCCAGTCAGGCAAGTTTTCAAGAAGTACACTTATTCCACTTGATAAATAAATAAACATAAAAAACGCAAAACGAATTTATGCCGCGTTGTATATTGAGACATATCGTACTCCAAATGCATAAAGCGTGCAGATTTTCGCATCTGCGCGTTTTGAAGCCTAAGTTTGTAGTATTTCTGCGGTACGTTTCGAACGACATACAACTGTTCTACGCAATATGTTGATATTAATGCCTAATAAATAGAGAAAATTATCTCATGAGTGACCGAGATATCTGTTTATTTTTCGCGAGCCACTCAAAAACACAAGATTTTATTTTTATTATACGCTTTTTATAAGAATCTGATCATTCCTATCGATAATTCCACTCGTTTCAACCTTGAATTGATGCATGAAAGTAAACAGCTGATGCGCATTGATACGCGGAAGTGATTTGATCGATACTCGAAACAGGTGCGCCTTGTGATCTGGTTCAGCTGGCGGGTTACATGCATCAATTCAATGTGAATACGTGTTGAATTATTGATGGAAATGATCGGCATCTACTCAAAAACACTAGATTTTCTTTTTATTATATGTTTTTAGAACAAATTGATCATCTCGAGTGATAATTTGACTCGTATTCATCTTGAAGTGATGCTTTCAAAGCCGCCATTTTGATTGATACCGTGAAAGTGAAAATGTCTGTATCTTCACAGTGTGCGTGTATGTGTGTGCGTTGTGGGGGGGGGGGGGGGGTACGATTTCTATCTTTCTGCAATTTTTTCGATAATCTATCGTGTAGTGTATAATCTGAATTAATATCCGAAAACTATGCGAAAGTGTGCAATGTTCCAACATATCTCAACCGAATACCATGTTCTATCATAAAGTCGTATGTAAAACAGACAAATAATCCTTTTAATGCTGAGTGCATTCGTCTTGGCGCAAACAAATCGACGAGGAAGATCGGTGGTAAAGGTATATTCCGGTTTGTCCCACTTTCTGAATTCAACACCTACTGGTTGTTCTTCCCGGTTCTCCCACTTTGGTAAAGATATAGAAGATATCTAGTGTTTTTGAGTGGATACCGAAAATTATCTCATGGGTGAGCGAGACAAGTGTTTATTTTTCGCGAGCGCTTGCGCTTGCGCGAGCGAAAGTCACGATTGTTTCGGTCACAAGTGAGATAATTTTCAGTATCCACGCAAAAACACTAGATTTTCTTTTTATTATACGCTTTTTTATAAGAATCTGATAATTCCACTCGTTTCAACCTTGAATCGATGCATGAAAGTAAACAGAGCATTGAATCATTGAAACACGGAAGTGATATGATTGATACTCGGAACAGATGACGCCTTGCAATCTGATTCATCAAGCGGGTTTCAAGTCCAAACATGGCATGAAAGTCCGAAATGTCAGTTTTTGGTTTGGTACGTCCTTTGAAAGGACGTACCAAACCAAAAACTTATAATACGGACTTTCAGGTCATGTTTGGACTAGCGGGTTTCATGCATCAATTCAAGGCGAATACGTGTTGAATTATTGCTGGAAATGATTGGTATCTGCTCAAAAACACTAGATTTACTTTTCATTATACGTTTTTAGAACAACTTGATCATTTCCAGTGATAATTTGACTCGTAGTCATCTTGAAGTGATACTTTGAGCCGCCATTTTGATTGATACCGTGAAAGTGAAAATTTCTATATCTTCACAGTGGGGGATACGATTTCTATCTTTCCGCAATTTCTTCGATAATCTATCGTTTAGCGTATAATAAATATTTATTACATTCCTCAGTTCGTTTTGCATTGAATTTAATGTTGATTAAAAAGTGGTAATGTCACGAGTGAATTATGTCACTTCAATAGTAACTTTGGAACGACTGACGTATATAAGCCACGCCCCCACCGGATTTGTTGATGTTTTGTTTTCCAGTTCCACATCAGTTAATTAAAATGAATTTTCCTTCTGAATATTTTTAAAAATCCTTTCTTTCCTCTATCAACAGGTTCGTTAGCACAGTTGACAAAATCCAAATAGAAATGTTTTATCTTATGGCTGAATGCCATTTCGCAAATGCGACTGGGACGCTACATAAAATAGTAAAATATCGAACGGAAGTCACAAAAATAAAACTAGGCCATTTCCAATCGAAGATTTGACACAGAAAGTGATGTATTCATACGCGCTAATTTCAGAAGTATTTCAGAGCTGCATTTGCGAATATTTTGTGTTGAATTATTTTTAATGAAAGACATTTTGGTCTAAAATGTCATTTACTAAAGAGAGTGACCCATTCTTACGGCAAGTTACGGTATATAATTCGCCTCGAGACAGGACTATTTCGTATTTCCTTCCTGCTAATTTTAGAAATGTTTCCGTGTTTACACTAAATTGGATTATATCTGACAATAGTTTGGGTTGAATTATTATAGTAAAAGACCTCTTTATTCTAAATGTCATGTAATAAACAGAGTAATCAATTTGTTTTGAGCGTTACGGTAAATAATTCATCTCGAGACGGAACTGTTTCGTAAATCACTCGGGCTACGCCTTACTCACGACCCGTCTCTCGAATTATTTACCGTAACGCTCAAAACAAATTGATTACTCTCTATGTTACAGTTGCTTTCATAATTTGGACACTACTCACCTTTGAGAGTGGTGTTTTCGTTTTATCATCTACGCATCCTGATTCAATTAGATAGCATAAGCTTAGATATAATATTGTTTGCATTTTAGATTATAAATGCTAGTAAACAAGAAGACTTTATCAAATTTTAGGTCTGTCTTTTTAGCTTTAACGTGATTCTCGTGCTGGTATCTTATGAATAATGTGACACTAACGGACATGCCATACATGGCTGCTCTGAAGCCACAGTTACGACGAGGTTTCTTCAGATTCATCTTGGAGCAGGTGGTATTCCTCCCCGGAAAGGATAAAAATATTGACTGCATTATATCTATATTTCGTCCCTTGAGTGCATCAAGGTGCCATCTTGCAATGTTAACCCTTTACCCAACGCAGACGATATCAAAATTTATTATTTTAAATATCATTTTTTGAAATTTTCCAAAAATTTCAACAAAACCATATCATGTGACCCCTCGTTGGAACGAACTCGTCGAGCTCGTTCCAATGAGGGGTCACATGATATGGATTTGTTGAATTTTTTTGAAAAATAAAATTTTTTCAACTGCTGAATTTGCATATTCGCGGGCGGATGTGGGCGATTCGTTGGGTAAAGGGTTAAAGCATTGCAGATGGCATCTAGATAACACAAGAGACGATTTGCAAATAGGTTGCGACATTTAATATACATTTGAGTTAGTTTGCCATTATCAATATTTATTTTTATCATATTAGATGTTCTATTTTCAATGTAAATTTTCATTGACATTTTCGTCAGTTTTTTGTACTTTTGGAGTTTTTGTATGAACCAAATTTTTTTACTGAATAGATATGCAATTTTCAATGTAAATATTGTGTGACATATTTTCAGTTTGTTTATTTCGAATTTTGGTCACATACTAAAGTGATCTATTCAGTAACTCGACTTACTGAAGTGCAATGAACTATAAGTCATGACCTTTGATTAAACCGACAGAGAATTAATTGACAGTTCCATATCGTCCCACTGCATTTTCCTAATTAAATTATGAAAGTGGGACAAACGGGATCTCACCGTGGTAAATTATCCTTCAGTTCTCGAACGCTAGGATTAAATTTTGAATTAACTTTCAAACAAGTACCAATGAGATTCCCCCATTTGCTGAAGTCATCAGGGCGCAAACAAACCGACAAGGGAGATCAGGTGTATATTTATTCTCCAGTCCCGTAGCACTGAGGGATTACATTTTGAATTAACTTCGCAAAAAGAACGAATGTGATTCCACCATTTGCTGCCGAGTCTGCTATAGATGACGATCCAATTCATGAACAAGGCTAAATTGTGGAAACAGACAGTGATGGAAAAAACGAATCAATTAAACAAATATGCCATTTTACCAGGTATACATTCATTTTTGCATAAAGAAAATAGGCAGTCGACACGCAGACGACACAATGAATAACATATTAGCAGAAGAGATCAGTAATAAATTAATTCTACAGCCCGAAAGGACTGCAGAGTTCAACTAATACTGAACCAATGCAAAATGCGAAATGGATATTGTTCCGTTTGCTGTAAATAATCATGTACGGGGTGAACTATTTCCGATATTTTTTCCGAACTACTTAATGGAAAAATATATCCCGCGGATAGTGATACAAATTGGTTACCCCAGTACATACTAATCAAAATACTGACATTTCAAGCAGCAATTTTTTACCATAACGCAACAAGGAACTTAATCAATTCAGTCTTCTGTAATAGAGCTCAAAGAGCTTTATCTGTCAAGCAAGAGTGAATCGGTTGAATTCTGAGTTGAATTATGGGAAAACTTACCCGCGTGATGTTTTTTGTGTGTGGATATTTCGACATCAGTATACAAACGGTACAAAGCACAAAGTGCTGTCCTCGCAAAGAAGAAGAATAACATTTTCGCGAATTCAATAGCTTTTCTAAATGTGATGTATTTTGTTGGAAAATGTTTGTCGATAAATAACAGTGCAATCAACACACCTTGTTTGGAAATATAAAAGATGTGAGTATTGGTACGTTCCCAGGTGTATATGTACATGGTCCACGTGTAACAGGCGGGGGTGATACTCTGCTCTTTATCAAACAGATAGATTAGGAAATAAAAACTTACTGAAATTGAAAATTATTGTTTAGTCAGATTACTCGAAAACGAACATCCGGTTTGAATTACCTGAGATTTTCCAGAAGGTACCCTATCGACAAATGGACAGAGATTTCTGAAAAAAATGTTTTCGTTTTGTTTACATCTTTTGAGAACTGTTGGTGCGATTTTGAATTGTTTCAAAAGTGGGAAAAATAGAAATAATATTTGTAAGACGTTAATCACATTTAAAATACAGCCGCGTTATCCGCCTCAGTGCATTATAACTCCGAATCGCCAAGGTGAACAAAGGGATCGACGCAAGCGTGTTTTCGGAGAACAATGACTGTGGATTCGTAAAATAATCCACAGTTATTGTTCTCAGAAAACACACTTGCGACAAGCCTTTTGTTTCCTGTTGGCGAAAGTCACGGTGTACAGGCACATATTTGGGGGGGGGGGGGGGGGGGCAAATGGACCAAGTGGGGGGAAGCAAAGCGATCATTTTGAGGGGGGGGGGTCATTTTGAGGGGGGGGGATCATTTTGTTGTGTTTTAAGTCGGATAATGAACTCGTGGTAAATCATTCGGAGTTAGAAAACACTCGACCCTTCGGGTCTCGTGTTTTCTAACACCGAATGATTCACCACTCGTTCATTATCCCTTACGGAAACGACTACAACTCGTGTCTCAAGGTCTATCACATGAGAATTGCTTATCAGATTTGGCAACTACGTAGAGTTAAAACTAGAAGTCCTGTCACGAACTGTGCACTTATCTAGGCTTAATTGCGAGTAGGAATTGCGCGCAATTGCCATATCGACTGGCATCCAACGCACGGCAGTTTCTCCTGGTTACTCATAGCAAACACAGGCAATGTTTCTGCCAATGGACCTCCGGGTTACCCGGAGGTCCATTGACTGAAAGACTGCTTGTGCACAGATCATATGTACAGAATTTGATAGCCTTACTATGGTCATAACGCGTAGATTAACGCGCAGATCGACGTGCTATTTGTGCGCATTGCATGACAGGACTTCCAGTTTTAACTGTATGCGACTAGAGGAAAGTAACGTGATTTAAAATTTCCGAATTGTGTCAAGCCAGTGCGGAAGCGCACGGAGATACGTTTCGATATTATTGGTACAGAAAGGTCGCTGTGGACTGGTCACTGTCCACGGGTAGGCAGTATTTCCACGGACACGTTATATTTACGGTGCACAGCAAACAAAGCAAAGAGGAACGATAAAGATGAGAGAAACAGTTCATCAAAAAAGATGTGGGATACAAGGTGGCTAAGACACTGTCACTGTTGTTGTTGTTTGTGATGGTATTCATGTGTGTGTGTGTGGGGGGGGGGGGGGGCGGTGGGTATGTGTGAGCATGCCCAAGAAGGATGGGGCGGTTACAATTGTGCGGAAAATCGAAAATCAATATTACAGTCTCTAGCTGATAAGTAAATGAAAAACCGGAAAGAAATCGTGTAGACTGGTGCACGATAATTTACACGATCCAACAAAGAAGACATCACCAGTGAACTGGATACGATGAGGGGGTATCGAGCGTCCTTTCTGACATAGCGTTGCTATCATAGTCCAGATGCCAAGACCAGATGTGAGGGTTAAGGTTCAACCCGACAGGTAGAAAATTTCCATTGATACCATGTCAAAGATAGCCACATACTGCAATATATCAGGGTGGATGTAGACTTGGGAAGTGAAGCAATTTTTTTTCAGCCAGTTTAGTACGTTTTAAGGCAAAAAAATGGCTAAAATCATGTCTTTGGACATTTTAAATGGAAGATATTCTCATATTTAAAACTAAATACTCTCAGTGTGGGCCAATTTAATGCAGTTAGATTAGATGAAAAACCTTCATTAATTGGAAATTATTGAGTTAATGATGAAATTTTTTGAAAAATTATCTATTTTTAGCCCAAATTTGTTACAAGATCCTCTCAAAGATGGACTGAGATGTTGTCATCTGATCACGAGGAAGCTGATTCCCGTATGTTTATACACGTGGCTCAAGCTGCTATTGATCTTCAAGTGTCACGTGTTGTTTTCTGGAGCGGCAGTTCAGATGTTTGTGCAAAGTATTTTCTTGAACTTGGCCTTCACGAACTCTATTTCATGACTGGCACTGGCAAGCAGTGACATTATATTCCTATCCACGATTGTGTTGCTGAATTGGGTGAAGACCTTTGTTTAGTCATACCAGCTGTACATACATTGAGTGGATGTGATGCAACCAGTGCATTCAGTTCTATTGGGAAGCTTAGGTGGTTTTAGACTCTCAAAGATAAGCCAGCTCTCATTCCAATTCTGGTGGAAATGGGTTACAATCCCACAGATGTTTCCAAGCAAGTTAAATCAGCATAGTGTCATAGTGTCATGGTGTCATTGGTATATGCCAGGGAGAAATAGGAGTCTCTGGATGATTTGCGATATGAACTGTCTGCAAAAAAAACCCTGCGTAGCAATAAATTATCCCCAACAATAGATGCATTTGAACTACATATACGTCGGGCAAATTTTCAAACATATATATGGACACATGATTCGGATCCATTCTTGAAGTTACCATACCCACGCCTCAGTGGATGGGTTCTTGGCATAAAAGGGCGTCGTGTTCCTGAATTCATGACTCTCCCTCCTGCACCAAAAGCAGTTCTACAGCTAACACAGTGCAAATGTTAATCTGACTGCAGCATAAAACGATGTCACTGCAGAAAAGAGGGTGTGTTGTGTACAGACGCATGTTGCTGCAGCAATGAGTTGTGTGAAAACAACTGCTTCAGAGAAAATGACGACAGTGATGATGATGATTAATTGTGTTCTTCTGTGTCCGTCAATTGCACATAATTGCCGTGACTTCAGTTGCTCACCAAATGCAAAACTTTATGAAAATGGCCTATTCATTGGATGTACTTTACGATGGATGAGATACCCATCATAAACCCACATCAAATGGCTGGATCATCTAAATCATGCCCTCTTGTTTTAATAATCCAGTATAAGTTAATAGCAGTTCTGGGGGTTCTGGAAACGTGAACATTAATTTTGTTAATGGAAAATTATGAAATGCAATTACCTCCCATTACAAAATATTTGTGAAATGTGGTTTTTCATACAAGACTTCCAGTTTAATTAACCCTTTACCTAACATGAAAAGCAGACGACACTTGCAAAAAAATTCTTGAATAACTAATTTTTTCATTTTTTGTCTCAAAAACATAGGTTATGACCCCTCGTTGGAACGAGCTCGACGAGCTCGTTCCATCGAGGGGTCATAACCTATGTTTTTGAGACAAAAAATGAAAATATTTTGAAAATTAATTGACGATTTTTGAGAATAGCGCTGGCCGGTTTTGGCAGTTACGTTGGGTAAAGGGTTAAAACTGATACCTGTGCTCTGAAATATTCCACCAGTGCATGGTGTACAATTTTGTCATTACTGATTGTCGCAGTACTCAGTTTCTGTAGGATACGGCATAAAAAAACCTTCTTTCCATGAGAAAATGTCAAGTCAGTTAAATTTTTCTCTAAGTTTTGGATATTTTATAGTTTTCTTACAATTTATGATTTAAAATCTTAATATTTTTTATTCCTGTTGTCAGCTGTTATGAACTTTCTCTTATTTTGTTAGATAGATATTATATCTACCTCACTGTTAATGTTTTGCTGACCAGAAGTGCACTATCTTAATTTTATCCACATTTTGCTAACCCTCCCCTTAAAAATAGAAAGTCGATTTTCTAAACGGTGGTGCAATGAAAGTGATTTGTTTTCAAAACTGCACCACTTTGGAGTCATACATCCACCCGGAGTCAAAATTAGATATGTGAGGCCACAACATGGTGCAAGTGGAAATGTTCTACCTATCCGGTTGAACTAACTCCTAAAATAAGCCCCTTTTAAGACTTTGCATCTGGACTAACAGCAAGAAGCCCCCAGAACAGATCAATTTTTTTTAAACTCTTTGTGGCACATATAAATAATATTTCGCCTACCATGAGTTTGGAAATAATGTACTAGTAGAAGAATCGATATGCGCGCTTCCAGTATATGTTAATGTTGGTAGTTGGGGCGAGTGGTGGTGGAATTGGCAGCATATGTGTGTGTGTGTGTCCCTTTCGGGTGTCCTAATCCACGGGTATCAGCTGATCAACCCTCTATAATTGAACATATATTATTAGTTACAGTTTGTCGGTGGCCTAATATGGTATATATGGTGTCAGTTAATTTCAAATTGGACTCGCTATCGTCCAATATGAAATTAACTGACACCATATATACCATATTAGGCCACCAACAAACTGTGTAAGGAATTAAACAATAACATGATTTTGGAGGGCATTATGGTTCGTGAGCGACCCTGCATCGATGTTGAACAGCCCGAGGGTTTATTAAAGGCCCGAGACGAAGTCGATGCAGGGCCGCTCACGAACCATTATGCCCGACAACAATCATGTTATTACTATTATTACCACTACGTAATTTGTAATTTTACACATTTCCAAAATGATATCCCAGCAATCAAAAGATACAAAATTTAACAGGTGTTAATATAATATAATACTTACCTGGGTTCGCGCGATAATGCTGAATGCATGAACTCCAAGATGATGAGGGGTTTTTACATTGTAGAAACTGATTAAATCGAGACGATGAGAGAGTTTTAAAAAATTCCGTCTTCCACTTCCAGCGAGGGAGGTAATGCACGCAATAAAGATGACGAATCAGTTGCCATGGAAAATGGCTACAACTGACAACATGGCCACGTGTCATTTGTTTCTGTTGCTGTCGATCAACAAGACCGCAACATGGCGAAAGCATCAACTTTTCCTTGCGAGTTCTCGCCTCATTTCTAAATTTTCAATTCTAAAAGACGTCACGTGACAAGACGGCCGATAATGAATTTTGTTTTCCATTAGCGGCCCTCCTATCACGTGACTACCGAGCAATAGAGGATATGATTGCCCGTTAAATCGACATTAATCCAGTAGGAAACGCCCTGCAAAGTGGTAATAATATATCTTACCGACTGTTGCATCGATGCACAGAACTAATAACAACAGCGATCAAAATTAAATGAGAGAATTCTCTCCCATAAATTGTAACAAGGTAAATTCATACATACCAAACAGTTTCATTTCGAAGGTAACATGACACACATCCACAGAATATGAAGCCTTTTAAGTTGCCTAACCTGCCCTTCAGACCAAATATGGGCTTCCAACACTCAATCTTTCAACTTGAAGCGTTTATCGACTGCCGCCATTTCGAATAATCAATGAACAAAGGGGAGATTACCCATAGCTGTCAGCGTATATTGATGTTGACAGGCAGTATATGGGTTTTTTTTGCAGTCTGCATGTGACGTCTTTGAACGAATGAAATTTCCAGATACTTGTAGAAGGTAAAATATAGTACAGTACGGCCGCCGTGGACTCGGCACTTTTTAGGGGTGGGCAATATTTCCACGGACGCAATAATATTTGATTCCAAACACTAATTATAGGAATAATCCTCAAAAAATTAATTAATGAAGCACAGGGTACAACCTGGAATGAAGCACCGGGTACAACCCGGTGCTTCTTTCATTAAAATTTTGCTGATGATGATTTTTATTACCTGCATGGGAAACGCATGTGTGGACATCACTGCCTACGCGAGGATGTCGACCACTCCACGGCGACTGTACTGTAACTTTTCTGAAACAAGGCTTTGATATTCAACCCCGTGATCGTGATGCACTAATAAAAATAAAAACACCAACAGAGTGATGTGGTCACCTGGATAATACAGCAATGTCATCGCGAAAACAGAGAATATCGCTTTGATCGCGATCCGATTGAAATTCATTGTCTACTTTTCTATGCAAAACACTTTCGAAACTCACCTGTTGAATAAGACATGCGAAACACTGCATTTGGGTGCTTTTTGTGGTTCTTTTACTTGTTCAGGGTTGATTTTGCAATATTGTGCTTATGAAATCGCGATCGACTGGTGTTATGGTATTGAGAACAGAGAGCAATCCTATCACGATGCGATCGAGAAAGAGAACGCTTTTGGGATCATTGTACTTTACCTCGGATTCTCTGAAAGGACATGTGAAGCCAGATGAAAGTTTTAGTTGTGTCCGTGTTGATCTCTCAAGATAGAGTTCCTTGGATCAATCCCTTGTAGGTTGATGTCTTGATTTTCTGACAACGTCGACTGTGTGGCGATGCTGTCTCAAAGCACCGTCTTATCGGATATGGACGTAAATGAATGTACTGCCTGAAGATCCCTACTTAGTTTTTGAGAAGACCAATGCTACAAAGTCGCCGGTACAGAGGTGAACCCATAAAAAATAAAGACATGCATCCAACGGCTGATGCTAATACGAGTTGCCTGACTTCTATGTCAATCCTTGATCACTGAATCATCTTACTCCCTAAAGTGGCCTCAAAATGCAGGTACTTGAGCGTTTCTGAAAACGCATGTACCTATAAGTTCTTTTCCTTGCTATCCAAAGGTTTGGTGTGCTGTTATTCTAGTTCTAAAAGTAACTATAATATGCTGGTACCCATGGCTGGCGCTTGTAACTACCCGTGTACTGAGGAAATAATCTAATAGTTTCGCCCACAACCTACACTTTGCTGAACATAATGAGGCATCATTATTTCAAACTAGCGCGAGTGTGTCTTATGTCACATTTTACGGGAATCGACAGGAATCGATGTTTTTTATCAAGTCTTTGCTAATACGACGTTGTGCCAACTATTTTCCGGGCCGATACAAAACGCCGAACAATACGTACGAACAGAGGGCTATTGATTTGACATTGGTAATTATGGGACAAGCCGTCGGTCGCCACTAATGCACGTATGCTACTCGACAGCCAATATCCGCTGCAGAGATAAACTTTGTTCAGCTCGTCAAAATATCGATACAAACCGTATTATATGCAAGATTTATTTTTAGTCGACTATCTCTATAACATATCTGAGGAATTTCCATCCCAAAAGGATTCTTATGTCTCAGAATTAACAGTACGGGAAAAGATTAGTTTTATAGCGAGCAATGTGACGCTTTCGTACTAATAAAATATCAAATTTCACTGCATCGTTGCCATAAATGACAAATCATTCCCCGCTGTATCCTTCCGAGGCAGGGGTGTAGCCAGCAGGAGGGTCGCCCGCTCCCAATGCAACTCAAGGATGAGAATGTCTGGCAACTAAAAAGACTAAAATTTTGTCCAGAGGCCAAAGATCAAGATGGAGAGGATTATGGGAGGGGATGACAAAGGTCAAGTTGGAGGGGATTATGGGAGGGGGTGACCCTCCCATAATCTCCTCCAACTTGACCTTTGGCCAAAATTTCAGTCTTTTTAGTTGCATGCATTCTCACCCCTCCCATGATCCCCTCCAACTTGACATTTGGCCATCGGCGGTGGTTTGGTGGGGGGGGGGGGGGGGGGGTTCGTAAAAAATCTTCTATATTTGATATCAGCAGTGATCAAAGATTCCATCCTGAGTGAATGTACATCAAATTCAATGTAGGCATGTATTAGATTGCTGTGGAGAATATCGGCCGCAGACCTTTGGGATTTCTTTGGAGGGGGGGGGGGGAGGGGCACAGTACGTCCGCCGTGGACTGGTCACTTTCCACGGGTGGGCAATATTTACACGGACACAATAATATTAGATTACAAACACTAATTATAAGAATAATTATCAAAAAATTAATTAATGAAGCACCGGGTACAACCCGGTGCTTCATCAATTAAAATCTTGATGATGATTTTTATTATCTGGTAAACGCATACGTGGACATCACTGTCCACGCGTGGATTATGACCAGTCCACGGCGATACACTGTACCAGAACATATTACGGTAAAAATGCCGTATAAATCTACATGTACTTATGGAAATCCCGACCTATATTTTGTTCGATTTTTGAACAAAACGAGGAATTGATATTTGGTTCATCTTCGTAATCCGAGAAGGCTGTTGATTTGTCATACAGAGTAGACAAATTAATCTATTTAACCTACATCTATAAGGCTGCAGGTTAATGAAATTAATTAGTTTACCTCAAAGATTGACTCTTCTTAGGCAAGGTGACTTTTGAAATGGAAGATGGCTTTTGGAAAAGCAGGAACTGAACAACTGAATGCGTTCGTTCTGAAAAAAAACCCTTTGCTCCATTGTACGTGGACACGCCCCTTTAATTTTTCGTATGATGGAAAAACTTTGAGGAGTAACAGTCATCATTATTACCAGTAGATGTACACTCTAAAATCGGCTGGGTTGAAAATCAACCCAAATCAACAGGGTTGAGTGAATATGAACCAATTGGGTTCATATTCACTCAACCCAATTGATTTGGGTTGTTTTTTAACCTGACTGACTTTAAAGGGATAAAGGCAACTTACAGTGTAAGTTTTGTACAATTTATGAAAGAATGCCAAATGACTCTTGTGCAGTACAGTCGCCGTGGACTGGTCACGATCCACGCGTGGACAGTGATGTCCACGCATGAGTTTACCAGGTAATACAAATCATCATCAGCAAGATTGTAATAAATTAATCACTGGGTTGTACCCGGTGCCTCATTAATTAATTGTTTGATGATTATTCCATTAATTAGTGTTTGGAAACTAATATTATTACGTCCGTGGAAATATTGCCCACCCGTGGAAAGCGACCAATCCATGGCGGCCATACTGTAGCAAAACAAAATATCGATAAACAACTTACGGACTACCGACCTTTATCTTACGCTTCACCAGCTCACACAGATCATGAATGGACACTCTAAAATCAGTTGTTTAAAAATTAACACAGATCAACTGGGGTGAGTGTAAATGATCCCAATAGTGTTCATATTCATTCAACCCAGTTGATTTGGGTTGATTTTTACCCAACTGATTTTAGAGTGTAAGCGGAATAACAGCGACTGTACTAAATCTTTCAATTACTGAAGTGTGCAAACAGGGACGTGGCTAGAGGTTTCCGATGGGGGGGGGGGGGGGGGGGGGGGGGGGGGCAGTGAATTTCCAACTAGGGGGTGGGCGGGGAAAAACCCCTCCCGGTCCCTCCCGATAGTTGGAAATTCACTACCGAGAAACATTTTGAAAAAGAAGTCATGAAAGGGGGCATAAAATTGATTCTAGTAACGGAAATGCCAACACATTTATGATAGAATTATCAGGTTATTATTATTTGGTATTATTCTGGGAATTGAATATACATGTGCTAAACAAATGCTCAAGCTTAGAACTTTGAACAATTCACACTGTCCTACCATTAAATCAGATCTTATGCAGGAATGATCAATTTTCGATGTTTCATCATTTTGAAACTGTGAATGATGGAATTAACTCAAGATAACGATTTTACATGATGCGATTTTCTTGAAGTGCATTTCGAGGATTTTATTTATTCCGATAAGTAAACGTACTATAGAAATTTCGTACCGATTGACATCATCCATACTTATGAAGCTCGATATTTGCGTACACTGTAGTTTTAAATATTAACAGTTGGAATTTTTGCCGATTTGAAGCCGAGTTGGGCTTGTGGGAAGTAAAGGAGACATCAGCATCACCAAAGAAGCTCTGAAATCCAGATAGATGGAATTTCCAACTACTCATGACTTGCCCTCCGAATTTCCAACTATTTGTGTCGCCCCCCGTCGCCACGTCCCTGTGTACAAACTGAATCTTTTTCGTATTGATCATAAACCTAAATTACTTGGTGATTCGTCCAACAAAGCCATGTTCCTATAAAAACATCGAACAGTACAGAACTATAAGCTGTACATGAGCAAATTAGTCTCAACGTTTGTTGGGGGTGATCAGGAATGATTAATCCTTCAAATTGTCACGCATAAATATTTGCTTAAAGACAACACCGTGGCAGTCTGGAAGGCACTTTGGTCCCCCGAATGACGAACCTACTGAAGGGAACAATGTTGGAAAGATGGAATTCTACTATCCCATGTCAATGTGGATTTTAATTTATCATGTGGCTCTCATCATGATTTCGTGTTGATGGTACAGAAATCCTACCGACTTCTCGCATTTTACGCAAATGAATGAATGAAAAGTTTCTGAGTGTCGAGGGCACACAGGGACATTGTGGGATTTGAAATCCCTTGTGACCCTAATAACTTTATTTGCTTATGAATATACGACAGACGGAAGTGAGGGCCAGAATCTTATTTGATTTGAGTGTGCGCACTGGTAGTAGGGTAGTGGGGTCTGACCCTCGACAACCTCGAACTGGAAGGTGACTAGGAATTGTGCATAACTACAAGAATTCTACTCTGTGTTTTACTTAGAAAAGTGGGGATATTTATGGTAATTCTGAAACCGCTGTTTGATGGTTGTTTAGAAAGAAGAAAAAGAAACCCAAACACTCGGTGGTTTGGGTGCAGCATTATATATATTATCCATAACGGTTATAAAAAAAGGAAAAAAAAATCCACCAACGTGTGTTTTTGAAAGCTGGGAGTCATTCATCAGCCTTTAAGGGAGAGTGTATGCTGAACCACCGGGGTGGTGAGAAAAAAAAATTCACACACTCATATAATCACACAGCCAAAACCCCTTATAAGGGCCGTAATATCTTTATTCATATGTTTATTTATTTAAAATGTACACTAATCCCAGCCAGGCAAGCTTGTTTCAATTCTTGCTTGGTGTTTGGTGATTTCTTGTGTATGTTAACAGGAAGCTTGTTCCAATCCCCACCGCGCTTCGTCTACTTTTTCCTTGTGTCATCTTGGTTACAGAGTTTCAAGAAAATTTGAGAGTGTTCAATTAGAAAAGTCATAGGTAGAGGGGGATAGAAATCCGCTATTGTATATTGTTACTGTTGTATGATTGTTGCTAGTGATGGGGCGAGGGGTTGGTTTCTTCGTAGCCCACTCCCCACACACAGAGTTGCAAGGTAGTCCTAACAGACTCGATCCCAAAGTTATCAATGAGCAATCCTCCCTGATTCCACGGGCTTTAATTCTGTTGTATAATTTTCTGTAACTTCTAGGTGTAGAAGACGAACTTGTCTCCTGAGTACACTGTTCCGTCGAGAACAGCAAGTTCCCTGCGGGGGAGCCCGCCGGTCCCCCGACCCCGACATTAATACTCCGGGGATGGAAAACCCGACAGCTGGTGGAGATTTTACCGCTGTTTGCAGCTGCCAATGGTACCATAGGCAAGCTTTGTGCGTATCGTCACCAGCTGCCGATCCGGGTTGTTTACACCGAGTACCCGGTCCTTCCCAACGCGTTTGGTAATGTATAACGCGTTGAGCAGTGAGGCAGTCCTCACTAACTCCGTCCTTAAATGTTGTTTGACTGGCGATGTAAACCTCACAGATTTTTTTCTCAATTGTAGTAGTTTTGATAGATACCTAGATTTTGTTTAGTCACGCGACTTTAATTATGATAACTAGCTATATCATCGTCTTGCGGTTTTTAACTCATTTATTTTTTCTGTTAAGGCCTCAGTGCTCGTTTAGCTCTACCATTAATTCACTATCTTGAAGTCTGTTTGTGGTTTTGTTTTGTAGGTCTTTTAATCGCGTTTCAATAGGTTCTCTATTTTTGCTAGCTCACGAAGTTCCTTTATCAATGCAACTCAAGGATGACAATGTCTGGCAACTAAAAAGACTGAAATTTCGGCCAGAGGCCAAAGATCAAGATGGAGAGGATTATGAGAGGGGATGACAAAGGTCAAGTTGGAGGGGATTATGGGAGGGGTAACCCCTCCCATAATCTCCTCCAACTTGACCTTTGGCCAAAATTTCAGTCTTTTTAGGTGCATGCATTCTCACTCCATATGGTCTTGCATAATGACCATATGGCCTTGCATAATGCCACGCGCAGGGTATGGTTTTGAACCCCCCTCTGTAGCTTTTGAATGTTGGTTGTGCTCAGTTCACTTGTTATTATGTCACCATATTCCAGTGTCGGGCGTATAAATGATTTGGAAAGCTTGAGAAGCACGTCTTTGTTTGCTCCCCAATTTGTACCTCTGATTATCTTCAGAAAATTGATACGTTCAGGAGCTCAACCGTAATGGACTTTATGTGACTGTTTAGACTGAGGTTGCTATCCAGAATAAATCCCCAAGATATGGTCTCGTTGCTTGCCTCTAGTTTGTGATCGTATAACTGGAGATCAATACTGGGGTCGGGTGTTTTACTTTGTTTCTTACAGAACGTAACACTGAGTTTTTCTCGGCATTGAGCTGGATGCGCTATAGGTCGCATCGGTTCTCATGATCACGAATGGTATTCTGCAGGCGATTTTTAATTATGACTTTCTGGCCGTCCACGTACCTTTGTCGTCTGAAAACAGCGATAGTTCAACATAGTTTTTCTCTACTTTTTCTATGTCATTCAGTTATATTACAAAAAGAAGCGGGCTTGGGGCCGGTCAAAGTGGTGTACCAGCCTCGAGTATAACTTTCTCTGACACCTCGTGGTTAACTTCCACTTTGATTTTTCAATCAGTTAGAAACGATGATATGATCCTCAGAATTTTAGTGGGGTAAACCCATTTCGCTAGTTTATATCTCATGCCATTGTGCCAACACTTTTTTTACATCCAAGAAAAGCGCTGTTCCTATTTTGTTTTGTCTAAACGATGTTTTCATATAATAGACCAGTATGAGCTTTCGATTCCTTCTTTCTGCTTTCTATATGCTCTTTGACATTTGTAATTGATTCGAGATAGCTTCGGATAGGAGTCTCATAGTGAGAATCCGTTCAAATATTTTTCCAATAAAGCTGAGCAAGCTAATTGACCGGTAGTTAGAAGGGATGGTAAGGTCTTTGTCTTGTTTAAGTATCATGGCTCCTGCAGTCACTTTCCAGCATTTTGAGAAGTACCCTCAAGAGAGACAGCAGTTTAGGCGTTTGATAAGTCTACAGTAGGAGATGCTGGGACACTGTTTCAGTATTTTATAAGAGACTTTGTCTTCTCGCGGGGACGAAGATGACTTGTATTTTCCAATTATACCCATGACCTCTTCTGCGATTCTTGGTTCGGTTAATTCATGATCGTCCTCCATCTTCGGGCTTTTTGTCGAAGTTGGGTTCATAGAAAAATGAGTTGTTATCTTAGAGAAATTTATTTACTTTTCCTTAGAAATCGTTGTCAAATCTGTCCCCTTCTTGTAGACGATTGGCTTTCTTTAGGAGTTTTTTACGCTGGCTTTTGCCTTGTCCTCTAAGGCCATAGCTCCGTCGCTAATCTTCAGCTCATTATTATTAGCACTCTTAACACATTTGCTATTTTGGCCAGTAAGAGTTTTAAATGTATCCCAGAACCTCTTGGGTTCTTTCAGCCTATTTATATTTTCTGTTGCTTTTCCCATCTCACGCGATTGTCTTTACAGTTAAAACTAGAAGTCCTGTCATGAAATGCGCACAAATAGCACGTTGATATGCGCGTTAATGTGCGCGTTATGGCCCAATTAAAGCTATCATATTCTGTACATATGGCCTTTGCACAGGCAATGTTTCAGCCAATGGACCTCCGGGTAACCCGGAGGTCCATTGGTAGAAACATTGCATGTGTTTGCTATGAGTAACCAAGAGAACCTGCCGTGCTTTGGATGCCATTCGATATGGCAATTGCGCGCAATTCCAACGCGCAATTAAGCCTAGATAAGAGCACTATTCGTGACAGGACTTCTAGTTTTAACTGTAGCTGTAGCCTGTTTTACTTCTCAGTTATACGCGGTTTTAAGTTGTGCTTTTTTGATTTGATCATTCTCTGACTGGTAAGTCCGAAAAGCTTTCCTTTTTAGTTTAATTATTTGAAGTGTTGGTTGGGGTATTCTGTTTATACGCGGCTTTACTGTTTGTTTGGGACAGATTTCATCTAGTGTACTGGTACTGTATATCGCTAAGGTGAGTGTGGGCTTTTTTAGTACATAAGCGTTTAAGCGGCCATTTGCATTTATTTTTACTTCGATAATATTTCTAAAGAGGTCACAGTCAACTTTTGATAGGTTCCTCCTGTTCATGGGCGGATACCTTGCGGGACCTGTATTACATTTCAAAGTGGCGTGAACTGGCAGGTGATCACTGCCTAGATCATTTTCCCCTACAAATATGTCTTGCATTTGGCTGGTTAGTGATTTGCTAATGATAATAAGAGCTAGGATATCTGATTGTGGAGAGGGTTGTTGCATAGATATGTTACGTCTTGATCGTTATTTACCACGAATAGATCGAGTTCTTCAATGATGTGGAATAGGGCGTCACCATTAGGCTCAGTTTTTTTTGACAACCGAATCCTGTTGTTCGGCATTGAAGTCCCCAGGAATATGCAATGCTTGTGTTTTT
The DNA here is from genome assembly GCA_031216915.1 of Pictodentalium vernedei. Classification (NCBI taxonomy): domain Eukaryota; kingdom Metazoa; phylum Mollusca; class Scaphopoda; order Dentaliida; family Dentaliidae; genus Pictodentalium; species Pictodentalium vernedei. The sequence continues at coordinate 661,672,208 of CM062296.1, forward strand.
TGTAAAGAATTCAGATACTTCACTGTCTACTGTTGCTTGCGGCTTGTTATAATATTGTGATGACGGCCACATTTTTGTTATCCAGTACAATTTCAACTGCAATCACTTCAGCATTTGGGGGGGGGGGGTCGCTTGGTATTGTTTTATATTTAATCTCCTGCCTTATTAGCAGAGCACCCTCTCCACAGTTTTGGGCGGGGCGATCTCTTCTAGTAATTACGAACCCACTTAACGAGAACTTCTTGCTCAGTTTTAGACGTGTTTCGCTAATTCCAATTACGTCCAGGTTTTTTTTTAAATAACTGGACATTTGCGAGTTTTTTTCTGATCATCGCTTTGAGCGTCCTACTAGATTATTTTTAATTTTTCCATTTATAATATTGTTACCTATTTATATTTTGTTAACGGCTGCTTCTAGTGGCGTGTGAGATATTTCAGTTTTATATAGCTTAGACGCTGTTTTACCGATCTCCTTGCGTAAGTCCGAAAGACTGGTGTCCATGTATGTTTTCATTATGTTGAAAATAGGCCCAGCCATCAAGGAGCACATGGAATAAGGGGAGAACGAAATTAGAGCTTTAAGCTGGATGTTTGTTTGAACTTTTTTGAAGTGGCCACACCCCCAGTAATTGATGGGGTGTTGCCCCCGCAATTGGGGCATTTCAGAGTTGTGGAATTGCACGCCTTTGCGATGTGTTTTTCACCGCATTTCATACATCGTTGCTGCCCGTTGCATTTGTTTGACAGATGCTCAAATTTCTGACACTTGTGCTCAAATTTCTGACACTTGTGACACTGACGGGCTGCGGAAGAACACAATATTCCTAGGTTCGTATTTTTTCCCGTTGATGTTTACCATTTTGCTTATGAAATTTAATTTCGTTCTAGGGCATTGTACTTTAATCTTCCAAGTAGGGTTGCCCGTGGCTTTTGAGATTAACCTCTCCCACGAGCATCCTAATAGGGTTTTATCAATCTTGTTTTACGCAAAAGTACTGGATTCTTGTTTAACCCTTTACCCAACGTAACGGCCAAAACCGGCCAACGCTATTCACAAAATTCGCCAACTAATTTTCATTATTTTTTTTACTTTTTGTCTCAAAAACATAAGTTATGACCCCTCTTTGGAACGAGCTCGTCGAGCTCGTTCCAAAGAGGGGTCATAACCTATGTTTTTGAGACAAAAAATGAAAAACAATTGTTATTCAAGAATTCTGTTTGCAAGTGTCGTCTGCTTTTCATGTTAGGTAAAGGGTTAAATAAGTTGTGTGGCATTGGTAGATTTTTGGTGGGTGTCAAAAACATGAAATTTCCCACAGAAACTAATAATGCAGAGCATGACCGCATTTAATTTGGAATGCTTTTTTAAAATATTTATCCTTCAGATGAAACCTTTTGTCTTTGATTAACATTATAGACAATTATTTTTAGAATGAATAGAGCATCATGTAAGTGAATAAAACTCCAACAAGACTATACATTTCTGACAAACATTTCGGCGGGAGATAGAGGTGGCAGCTCCGCCGATTTCACCTGCGGCTCTGCTATTCGAGGGCTATCTCTACCGAGAACCAAAAATCAAAAGCCAACTGATTTTAGAGTGTGGCATTAAAAGTCAGTGGCGCATTGCATCTTCAAATGACTTAACTCTCTCAACCATCATGATCTGAATGGTATCGCTTAACCCTTTACCTAACATAAAAAGCAGACGACACTGTTCAAAAAATTCTTGAATAACTAATTTTTTTCATTGTTTGTCCCCAAAACATAGGTTATGGTCCCTCATTGGAACGAGCTCGACGAGCTCGTTCCAATGAAGGGTCATAACCTATGTTTTTGAGACAATAAATAATGAAAATTAATTGGCGAGGTTTGAGAATAGCGCTGGCGGTTTTGACCGTTACGTTGGGTAAAGGGTTAAGCTCTATTGAATACAGCGAAATGGCCGAGTGTATCCCGTGTTCCTGAGAGGTTCAACAATAATTTAATGCTACTGGTCGATGGGGGCTGTAGAATTAAATTATCATTGCCTATTGCTATATAGGACTAAATTATCATTGCCTGTCGGGGTATAGGATTAAGTTATCATTGTTGATGGGGGTGTAGGATTAAATTATTATTGCCTGTGGGGTGTAGGGTTAAATTATCAATGCCTATGGGGATGTAGGATTAAATCATCATTGCTTACAGGGTTGTTGGATTAAATTATCATTACCTGTGGGGATGTAGGATTAAATCATCATTGCCTATAGGGTTGTTGGATTAAATTATCATTACCTGTGAGGATGTAGGATTAAATCATCATTGCCTATAGGGGTGTAGGATTAAATTATCATTGTCGATGGAAGTATAGGATTAAATTATCTTTGTCTATAGGTGTTGTAGGATTAAATGATCATTGCCGATGGGGGTGGAGGGTTAAATTTTCATTGCCAATGGGGGATATAGGATTAAATTATCATTGCCTTTGTGGTTGTAGTATTAAAGTATCATAGATCCCCCTGTCCAGTGGGGGGGGGGGGGGGAGTGTTAATTTGTTGTCTGTTCACAGCCTGTCACCTTTTGCTTTGCAGAAAAATGTGTGCATACCATTTTTAAAGGGTTAAAGTTTCGTTCTAACGTTATCGAGTAAACACACTCCATTCTCAGTTATAAACAATCAGCTTCCTCCTGTTGCCTTCTGTTAACAATTCTTCGGTTTGTTGTGTAAAAATCATAAACTTCATGCTATACGACTGAAGGAAATGTGAAAGATTAATATTTTTCTGGCATTGACTTCGGTTTGTTCGTTGGTAACATATATAATCTGCAATTTAACAAAAGCTTAGAAATGTTCAAGCTGTTCAATTCACATTATTCTCCGTCTACGTCTACTACCCCCCCCCCCCCCCCCCTCCCCCCCATACACACACACACACACACAACTGCACATACTGACTCGACGAAAATCGGAAATATATTCCATCATTTTGTAATAGGTTGGAACCTTTTCTAACCATAGTTTCTTCCTCGTGCGTTCTAAAATCAGTTGGGTTAAAAATCAACCCAAATCAATTGGGCTGAGTGAACATGAGCCCAATTGAGTTCATATTCACTCAACCCAGTTAATTTGGGTTAATTTTTAACCCAACTCATTTTAGAGTGCAACTGGTTACTGATGTGAAATAACGATAGACATTTTGAATAATCCAAAAACACGTTGTCTGAAAGAAGAGAAGGAATAAGAATGTGCCCATTGTTGCAGTGGGCGATGGAAATGGGAGATGACCCACGGACGCGACAACCGTTACCTGTTCCCAGTTCCTAATTTGAGAAAAGTTAAAAATCGATAAAATCGGTTGATAACCGATGTCGAATTAGTAACTGGGAATAAGTAACGGTTGTCACTTCCGTGGGTTGTTCGTTCTTCATTACTTGCTTATCAGCATTCATTGAAAATATGCACTGGTTATCGTTGATCAATCAATGCGCATCGCGACAAATGGGGTGACAATCCAATTAACTGGCACCTCGGACCTTAACCCTTTACCTAACATGAAAAGCAGACGACACTTGCAAAAATTATTCTTGAATAACTAATTTTTTTCATTTTTTGTCTCAAAAACATAGGTTATGACCCCTCGTTGGAACGAGCTCGACGAGCTCGTTCCAACGAGGGGCCATAACCTATGTTTTTGAGACAAAAAATGAAAAAATAATGAAAATTAATTGGCGATTTTTTATAAAAGCGCTGGCCGGTTTTGGCCGTTACGTTGGGTAAAGGGTTAAACAATTAGTGAGTAGGCTTCAGATATCACTAACGTTTGCTAAAGGGTGAATCAGAATTATTACTCTTGCAATAATAAAAGAAGGAAAACACCCCACCACCAAGACGCTCATGATATGGGTAAATAGCGTGTCCAGATATTCTTTCTTACGCCTTTCTCTCTCTCATCTCCTATCATTTATTTTGGTATTCGTGGAAGTCTTCTTGACCACGTCAGATTAGCTTATAACTGCAGTATTTATTGCTAACCAATGAATAATGGAAGCGCATCAATTTTACCAAGTCTGTTTGCAAAAAAAACCTGGTAATTTTGTAAATAAAAACATTCGATTAATTGTGAACATTATGGGTTAAGGCCTAAAAAGTTAAAAATCTGTTTCCCAGGACCTCCAGCATGGTCCTTTTCGCTGCCGCATGCTCTCTTTTTATAACCAATACAAATTTAAAAAATTAAACCTAAATGGTTTTGAAGAGTACCTTGATGGCACCTTTGGGGGTCACTGTTGTTCAAGCTGAGGTCGCGGTCCCTGGAGCTGAGGGGGAAAATTGGGAAACACAGTGAAAGGGAGTGCCAGATGTGTAACTTGGGCGTGGTGGAGACCCTGGAACACTTTTTTATAGAATGCCCAAAATATCAGTCAAAAAGAACAAGATTCACGGGGAGTATAATGGGGAAGTGGGATGGGAGAATGAAGGACATGTGGTTAGGGGGTGACTCAAAAGAGAGGGTTAATATACTAATCGAAAAGATTGTGAAGAATGGGGCAAGGGATGTCATCAAGCAGTTCGTCTCCGAGTGTTGGGAGGAGAGAAGAAGCGCGGGAATAGGGAGGCAGTTGGTAGAACATGGGTAACCAAGGCCTTCTCATACGAGAACCGCGACCAATCAGCGGCCGGCCGAAGTGTTATTATATTATTATGCCTAATACTTCAACTAAGTTAATAGAATTGATGCATTTGTCCCCTGGGTGCAACACGGCTTTGCAATGCTTTAGCTTTGCAAAGCCTTCTTGCACTCAAGGGACGAAATACACCACCACCCATGCCATTCTATAGATTATGAGACCTAAAACATTAAACAAACCAAGAACATGAACTTTTGATGGCAAAAAAATAACTACAAAATAAAAAATAAAATAAAAAACCATCCGCACATATGCAATTTTGCAAAAAAATGGCCCGAGAATCTGAAGATCTACTTTGTGGGACCTTGTTCATTGTTTTTTTTTGTTTTCGCAAAAATAGTTTATTAGCAGAAAATACTAGAATATTTCAAAACATATAAAAAAACGCAAGTATCACCAAAAGTCTTCCTGCAGCGATTTTAAAAGTTCCTGTCTTGCATTTTATGGTGATCAGTACTTTCTGTATGAAGATATCAGATCAAACTAGGGCAGTTTTTGTTTTTTGCTTTTGCACTGAACCAAAGAATGTAGTGTGGCATGTCTCGAACCAATATTCTTAACGTTTTCAATACCACCAGCGGCACTGATTTTAAATTAATAAAACATACATTTGCGCGCTCCCAGACTATGTACAGTAGCACACAATATTATTATGACCTTGTTCTAATCAAAATCATTTCCCTCCTTTTACTTTCTCTACACCATAGCAAGCCTGCGATACTACTATTCTTCAGTTGGGATTTTGCCAAGACCGTTTCTCCCACCACGGAAGCTGTCAAATATAATACAATTACAGGCACGCGTATAATTAACAAACGTATCAATACTAACTGTATATCTTAGACGGATTGGGAAACAAATTGGCCTTGCAAAATATGCCGGTTAACTTTTCTTACACGTCGAACTCAATTGAACAGCCGTTTGAAGTAATCCTACGAGTCTCTCCTGACTCCTCCTAGGAAATTTTGAAATGTACGTTAAGTTAAAATACAACTGCCCCTCATAAATATTAACCATTTCAATACTGTTCTTGGAAAGGTCACCATCCTGTGCAATATTACCAATTGCAAACAAGAATGCAGGAAAAAACAAGGAGGGAGAACAAGTTTGAGTTCCTTCTTCACATAACATTTTTTTACAAGAATAGTTGGAGAAACAGAAAAGAGAGAGAGAGGGGGGGGGCAGAGACAGACAGACAGACAGATGGACGGGACGGGACGGGCGGATGTGCGGGAAAACGGGAGTTGTGGGCTTAGTTTTTTGCGGAAAAATTGATCATTTTAAAACGTTCGGACAACCGCTAAAAAGTCGTTTCTTCGTAAATTTTTTTGGGGGGAATAGACAGGGTTAGATCCCCCAAGATAAACCTGAAGAGGGGGCAACGCTAACCCCAGCCGTTAATTGACCATACACCTTAACATAAACCCAGGAAAATCGCTACAAATCGATTCTTGCCTCATAAGTCTCATATTTTAGACATTAACCTCATAATATGTGTACGTAAGCTCATAATCTGGAAATAAGTTCATAATGCCTGTCCGGGCAAAACAAACTCATAAGTCCCGTATTATTGCCCGGATGGACGGACGGACGGGAGGATATTAGGCCAATAGTATCTTTACCAACGTTTTTCTGGTAAAGTTATTCGCATAAGAGAACCCATGGATACAGTATTGGGATCGTAAAAGCTCTCCCTTTCACGATCGAATCGCAATAGAATTGAGAAACAGAAAACATTTAACCCTTTGAATCCCAAAGACCGCTTTTCCGGCCCAGAATCGTTATAAAGTAGATGATTGGTCCCTGAACTAGCACGGTAGACCAATCAATATTTTCAACGTGCAGCCCCGGGGCTGCACGTTGAAAATAATAATTGGTCTCTCTCAAATAACGAATATGGACTCTTCCAATTGATGCCATTGAACTGGCATGGTGTATACGACCAGGGTTCAAAGGGCTAAACCGGTGGATCGAGATTTCATAAATAAAAATTGCAAAATCAAGAGGGAATTAAAAGAAAACAAGCGAAAATAATACCCACGATACATTGCATGACGTTTTTTTCAGCAACAGTGTTTGTATAGAAATGTGGGCAGAAAATCGGACAAAGAATTTCAACCAGATCGCGACCTGTTCGAAATTCTGTGTCCACTTTTCTGTTGACAGAACTGTAAGGTCAATTCGAAGGAGTCTATCAAAGTGACGTCATGCGTACAGTGGCAAACTTGATGTGGGATTAATCACAAAGGCCATTTCCGACAGTGTGTCACATTCCAGCGTTTTATCTTAACGTACAGAAGCACATGCGAACAAACTGCTCCAATTCAGAGGCGTAACTAAGGTGGGGTGTTTAGGGGTGTGACCCCACTCCAAACCTCAACATTTTTTTAGGGTTGAGATATCATGGTCAGAATTGGGAAGAGTCTTAGGTATCGATTCGCTCAAGTTTATAATCATGTACATTCTAATGAGAATAGATTTGATAATTGGACCTATGTCACAAAGGCAATCGGTCCAAAAAATGGACGTTTGTGGTACCCGATTCGGGAAATGAGGACACAGCGTAACTCATTAGAAGTATTTTCGTGTTAATTAAATGAGATGTGGCGTCACGACGTATATTTTATTGATCCACAAATAAAACAAATGAGTTTTTGAACTACAATCCCGACTGTTGAATATTCGAACAACATCATCAAAACATGACTTCAACGAAAGCATACAGTGCAGTCGTCGAGGACTGGTCGTAATCCATGCGTAGGTAGTAATGTCCACGCATGCGCTTTTCGGGTAATAAAAATCATCACCAGTAAATTTGTAATTAAGGAAGCACCGAGTTTTACCCGGTGCTACATTAATTAAATTTTTGTTGATTATTCCTGTAATTAGTGTTTGGAATCTAATATTATTGCGTCCGTGGAAATATTGTCCACCCTTGGAAAGTGACCAGTCCACGGCGACCATACTGTACCTTGATGATGTACAGTACGTGGAGAGTTTATTATCACTAAATTACCCGCAGAGTGGAGCTTCCACCCAAGCAAAAAATGCAAATTTGTTTCAAAGCTTAACAAGCACAAGCAAAGTTCCAGCCAATGGACCTCCGGGTTATACCCGGAGATATATTGGCTGGAACATTGCTTGTGTTTTTTGTCTGCGTATATAGCATTTGAAAGTGATACTTTGAGTGATAACTCCACTACTCGGGTGATTTAGTTACAATCCACTCTCCACGTACTGTAGTTGGGATATTTTATCCGTCGGGACTTAAGCCTGCCCCCATTTCAGAACAACACGCTACACAAAAAGAGTTAAGGAAACAAATCATGGCACTCAACAGGCGGTTGTCATTACATATTGGTAGTCAAAATCTATTGAAACCAGCGTGTTGCTATCGCTGTCTAATGAATAATTAGCGAGTAACGTATGTTCTTTTTATTCTCGCCTTACGAACCATCCCTGAATAAACATGCACTGTGCGCTGTTTGCTAATAAATCACCTACTCCATTGATTGTTCATTTCACTGACAGGTTTTTGTCATGGCAACGCCTTTGAATTCACACAAGGAGAACAAGATCTACATCCCAACCATCCTGGCTTTTGTAATAATATATAAGATTACAGCTTGGTAGAAACAAAAACATTACTATTATTCTTATCAACATCAGTGTAATTACTAAATTTCTGTGAAAATGATGAACTACATGTCAGACAAAAACGGCATCAGGCATTATGTGATAGAGGAGTGGGCTGGGGATAGCGTTAGACAGAAAGATAGTCAGGCATGGCACGATAAATGGGGTGGAGGCAGAATGGGTTTTACCTTTTGCGACACTGTTGGAGAAAGGTGGAATTCCTTTTTGTAGAAGGAGGACTAACCTCTGTCTCCTTTTCTGTACTGGGTTCGTAACAGGCACCAGTATCGGAATCGGGACCGCGATAAACTGCCATAGTCTCCTGAGTTGCTGTCTGCAAAAATGAGGGATAATTCTGGAATTCATTGTGGGTTTTTTTTTATCGCTGTGATTTTTGCCGCACGTGGTTAGTCATACCGGAATACGTTATATCCGTTAGAAGTTCGGCTGTGTGAGAACTATACAGCTAAATGGCATCATCTGCTTAGTATAGCTCTCGACGCTGAGTTCACCGCTTGGTGGATTGGTGTTTTGGCACACAATGTAAAGAGGTATCGTCCCCTGAGTTCCAATGTGTTCTATGTGCCTACTGGCACAAAGAACACGTTGGAACGCAGGGGACGGTATTTTCTCTCTCTTAAACGTGTAGCTCAACAAATTAGGAACACATTCAATTAAAAGAGTGATATAATCGAACTCCATGCCATTCCTGTGATCCTGCTGTGATAAGACGTCCACGCATGCGTGTCAACGCTGTTCGTGGTACCTGTCTCACGAGATTCTTTACAGTTTGTTATTACATAGAACAAGTTTTAAACATATCTGTTTTATCTACTATGGGAACAGGGTCCCGAGCGAATAAAACGACACGTGGGTGTTTGAAATTGCTAAAACTCAAACGACATGGAGAAGGCAATGTTTGGCGGGTGTACCGCTTTCATCGTCCCTACCGGGGACACCATCATTGGATGAAAAATCATCTTCTGAAAAAAGCAAAACGTTTCACTGAACGTGTCTCTCGTCGATCAATCAAAGGACACCGAAGTTGTGACCGAACAGAGCTGAGCAAAAAAACAAAACAATCTGAAACAGACATTTACAGTTCACTTCAAATCGCAACGCGCAAGAAGAAATATTGTCTGATCTATTATATAAAATCGCGGCAGTGGACAGAATTTCGCTCAACAAGATTCCTCATAGCGTGTTTATGCATGTCAGAACACCTCTATCCACGTTGGAGGGGTGACATGGGGTTGTTTAGCCTCGCCATTAAAAAAATGGGGGATGAGCCAACAAGGAGGGTCGGAATTCAAAGACTTATCACCCGGGTTAAATCGTTTTTCATCAATTCAGTCTATCTTTTGCCCTGTACTGGCTATAGTACACTCTCAAAATGTCAATGTCGCGGGCTCGCAACAGAAGCTTAAAACACCGAATCTTCATCGTTTGTGTCGGTGCGCGTCTGCAGCTCTGACTGCCGGGGGATCCCGACTAGCAATGTTAATTACCTTGTGGCAACATCGTTCTGATTTGGATTCAGTTTATCCACTCTGTCGGCTAGTTTAGCAAATCTACGTCACATACCTTATAGTGTGTCCTTTGATAGAACTCTCCTTGAATGTTCCTGTCCTTTGAAATACACACAGTTCATGCAGAACTCACAACTTCAATATCGCTTTCGAGCTTGCGCGAATTGTCACTGTCGACTTTGGGTCTATATTCACAGCACTCTGGTACTAAAACAGGCTACTACGCGATCAACCTCTGCGTTCCTAAGGTTTAATACCACAACACAACAGCCTACACTTTGAGACTGGAGCGAGTCGATCCTGGCTAATGACATCTAAACTTAGCCGTTACTTGGGTCCATAATCTACTCTCTAAATTCGGGCTTGTAGTCCTCCTACGTCCACCTAATCTGATAATAGCGGCGTACAACGGAGCTTCGTGGATTGCCCAGCAATTCCACTCGTACGGGACCCTATATGGCGTCTCCTATTCGGCCGAACCCAAGTCTCACTCCTAAACGGTCAGAACCCAAGTCTCTCTGAAACAGCTTGTTCCTCACACTTTTTATCTCGTCTTGGGATGGTCAGATAGCAATATGTCAATATGCCTAAACCTGGCACGTGACATTTCTGAAGATAAAATCACCTCTCGCCAGTGCATATGCGAGAAAAAGTATACTTGATGGCCGTGACGATTGAAAGTGTCGGTCACTTCGATGTTAATTGACTTCAGATAGCATGGAAACATGTTTTTGCTGACTAGTAATATGCCAGAGAAGTATCCCACTGTGAATCGCCTAAGGCTAATTATCTAATTAAAACATGTGTGCTCACTACACAAAGAGAAGAAATATATACATATATCTGAACTTGAAAGTAGGGGGAGGGGGTCTCCTCCCTTTTAGACTGGCTTTGCCTTGTCAATGCATGGGCCTCAAGCAACAGTTGAAGTGTAAACTGGAGGAAATGGTCAGCAATGGAACTCGGTTATTTGTTGTCACACTGTTTTGATGAATGGACATAAAGTCGCAACAAGCGTTATATAAACGTTAGCTACACACTCTGTTACGTAGAAACATACAAAAATAAAGCGAAAGTGATATTTTTGTGTCTTTCCAATATAACTTTCAGTCACATTCAGGAAGACTAAGGCGCTGTGAAGCTTCGAGATTCGATTCTATTTCGAATTTTAAGTTAGTATTCGTTTCGATTCAAAATCGGCTGTCCGATTCGTTTTCCTTCGAATTTTTTCTATTCTTTTCACTGGAACTTCGCTCGGTATCAGTCATCTTAGTCGCCTCACAAAACATATAGTTAAGACGGAAATAGTACATAAACAATGTTGACAATAAAGACTGAGTGTGATTTCCGCTATATTAAAATAAAAAACAACTATACCCATGCCATCATCCATGCTAATTCCAGTTTCACTAGTCACTACCTCTGCTGAAAGTTCCCAAGCAGTTTTAACGACGAGGTCACGATTGCTAGCGCCTAGCCTCTAGCTGTGCCCAGTACAGAATTCTCGCACTCGTTTCGGTTTTTGAACAAAAATCCTTACTGAGCAATGTTCCAACTACGCCATCAGGGCATGCCTTCTACGAAGGCATGCCTTGATGATGTGGTTGGAATATTTTATCAGATAGGACTTCAAAACGTCTGTTTCGATTCGAGGTTCGATTCGATTTCGGATAATAAACTCGAATCGATTCGATTCGAGATTCGATTCGAATCGAAAATATGTGATGCATAGGGCCCTAAATGAGACCAAGTGCTGAAAGTAGAGACTACAACCTGAATTATCAGAGAACAATTATTGTGACAATGCTATTCTCAAAAATCGCCAATTAATTTTCATTATTTTTTGTCTCAAAAACATAGGTTATGACCCCTCGTTGGAACGAGATCGTCGAGCTCGTTCCAATGATGGTTCATAACCTATGTTTTCTGAGACAAAAAAAATTAAAAATTCGTTATTCAAAAATTATTTTGCAAGTGACGTCTGCTTTTCATGTTAGGTAAAGGGTTAAACGTGATGTGTACGATATTTTTGCTGACGGTGATCATGTGATAAAAAAAAATGTCCAACAGAGATTTCAAAAAGTGGCAGTGGCGACGACCGCGGCGCATCGCATCGCCATTTTTCGTGTGAAAAGTTGTTGTCTCGAACTCTACATTAAGAATGGGCAACTCTGGTCACAGCACCTTTGCAAATGGATGTCCATAATAAGCGAACTGTCAATTATTCTCTGCATGATCCGACTGTCGTGACGCGAAAAATGTTTCGACCAATGAGATCATGTCCAAAACCTGAAACGTTTCGACTGATGATGGCGATACAAATTCTCGTCATTGGAGTTAAATTTCATAAATATAAATTATCAGTGACCTTTATTTTTCATTTAACCCTTTACCTAAACTGAGAAGCAGACGACACTTGCAAAAATAATTCTTGAATAACGAATTTTTTTCATTTTTTTGTCTCAAAAACATAGGTTATGACCCCTCGTTGGAACGAGCTCGACGATCTCGTTCCAACGAGGGGGTCATAACCTATGTTTTTGAGACAAAAAATGAAAAAAAATAATGAAAATTAGTTGGCGATTTTTGAGAATAGCGCTGGCCGGTTTTGGCCGTTACGTTAGGTAAAGGGTTAAATGTTCCCAAAATTGTACGAATGAGTACAGCATACCCCTGCCACACAAATAGCATCACTTAAACAGCTTTCCTTTCAAATGTCAAATGGAATCTAGAAATACAGCAGAATTCCTGGTTGTAAAATATTAGTCTCGAAAGTAAAATAAATATCTCTATTTCTTCGTTTCATAGTGCAAGGAGATCATTTTTATTGACATTCCTCCAAACGAATGATTTGTCAATAAAATTGGCTTTTGTGTTGCACAATACACTGGCAACATCTCAGAAAAGATGGCAGCATTGCATAATTACTGTCAGAAATAGGGTTTCCAATTTTCCGATTTTTTCTGAAAGAGGTACCGGCTGTTTTTCACACCCCAAATCCGGCCCCCCCCCCCCCCCCCCCCCATTATACCAAATTGCAATGAAGATTAAATTTTAGCGAACTTTGGGGAAAATAAACGTGGTTTTATTAAACAAATATGAGAGAAAAAGAAGATGAATTTGCGATATTCGTGGTAATCTTTATCATAAACTTCGACTTCTGTACCAGTATTTTGTCTGGCATTCGTTTTACGTAACAGTCGTTGGCTCTGACAATCAGAAATATTTCGCGAATCGCGAGACACATCACACATTGTGAATCAAATCCGAAAGAAATGTTACACAGTTCAATTAGGTAATCAAAAGCGTGCGTATAATTCATAGAATTCAGGCAGAGGCAAGATCTCACCGAATCTCTGACTTGCAGCTAAGCCTCTGTCTGAATTCTATCAATTATGCTGTTGGATAATTACGAGAAAAGTGTTGAACTGATGTTTGCTGTAAAATTGCGTTAACCCTTTACCCAACGAATCGCCCGCATCCGCCCGCGTAATATGCAAATTCAGCAGTTGAAAAAATATTATTTTTCAAAAAATTTCAACAAAACCATATCATGTGACCCCTCGTTGGAACGAGCTCGTCGAGCTCGTTCCAACGAGGGGTCACATGATATGGTTTTGTTGAAATTTTTTGAAAAATTAAAAAAAATGGTATTTAAAATAATAAATTTTGTTATCGTCTGCGTTGGGTAAAGGGTTAACTGGAAAAATTATTGGTAAATAGGAATTAATAACTTCAAACTTATCTGATGATAAATTTCGTATCAAAGTAATAGAATTACGAAACTGATATTCTCGGTTCCCGATGGCGAAAATCCGAATATCGGGTCTGCTAAAAACGCAATTGGGAACCGGAAATTCCCGGTTCCGATGGAAACCCTAGTCAGAAGAGATTCAATGAAAGTCAGACTTTACACATTTTGCCGCAATATGCATGTTATATCGTGGTTTGAGAGGTGCCCTTATTCTTTACAAAACATTGATTATGAAACAATCGTTACCCAACAAGGTCCAGTCACGAAAAGTTCTCGGGCAAAGGATACAAATGGTGGATATTTAAACTCACAGTCTCTCAATCTTTCATTCGATTTAGGAGCGCGGTGACTCAGTGGTAGACTGTTGGACTTCTATGCTAGAGGTCCCGAGTTCGATCCCCGTCCGGGACGACCCGCGTTGTGTCCTTGGGCAAGGTACTTTATCCCGGTTGCCTACATCGGGGCACGATGACGCCGTGTACTAAGGCGTACTGCACGTCGATGGTGCACATGTCTTCAACCGCTGTAACTCTGCTTGTGCGGAGCTTGAACAGAGTTAGAAAGTTGAGGAGCTGACAGTTGCTCGCTCGCCGAATCCCCTCCGTCTGTCGGAACTGCCCGGCAGCATGGGCAACATGAGGACGGGCATTATCGTCCATCAGAATGAATCTATCACTCACTGCACCTGCAAACAATCTGACGTGGACATCCAGGATCTCATCAATATCGAGTATGAGACCCATTACCGTTAATTACAGCTTGACAACGCCTTCTCACGCTCCCATCAGGTTCCTGGTGGTCCTTTGTGAGATGTTGTTCCATTCTTGGACCAGCATGGCACCAAGCCCCTGGACAATTCTTGGCTGGACTGAACGGGCTGAAATTGCAAGCTGCAACACATTCCAGACATGTTCGATTGGATTGAGGTCGGGGGATCTTGCTGGTCAGCCCATACGCCCAATCCCCTCCCTCTGTCGGTACTCCCCGACAGCATGGGCAACATGAGGACGGGTATTATCGTCCATCAGAATGAAACTATCACCCACTGCACCTGCAAACAATCTGACGTAGACATCCAGGATCTCATCAATATACCGCTGTGGAGTCAATGTACTACGTTCAAGGACACAGAGCTCTGTACGTCCATCCCTGCTGATGCCACCCAGACCACGATTGACCCTCCAACATAGCGGTCATGCTCAGCAATGTTGGCTGCATGGAATCGCTCTGCTGGTCTTCCCCATACCCTAGAACGCCTATCTGTGCGGCCTATGCAGTACCTTGACTCATCTGTAAAAAGGACAGGTCGCCAATCTTCTCTGGTCCATCCAACGCGGTCCATGGCCCATTCGTATCGTACCTGGCGGTGGTTCTGGGACAGTGGAATGCGAATGCATGGTCTTCTCGGTCGGAGACCACCTTCGTGTAACCTTTCCCGGATAGTCTGCGTCGAAACATTTACCCCGGATGCATTCTGAAGGTTACTGCGAAGCTGGGGTGCTGTGGCAAAGCAGTTCCTACGGGCCTGAACGATCAAAAACCGGTCTTCACCTGCAGATGTTGCCCTGTCTCTGCCACCACCATGCCGTCTTACTGGTGTGCCATACTGCTGAAATCTTGCCCAGGCTCTGGTGATCACCGTTTGGTGCACACCAAGGGCTTCACCAACCTGACGATGGTAGCCACTTGCTCCACCATCCCTACAGCCCGCCACATTTCTACTTCAGACAAATGTCTTCTTACATTTGTATTTGCCATATTCAATCATTAAATCACAAGGGTTTGTGTGAAATGAAGATTGAATACCCTGCACAAGTCATGTACATGTATACAGTACACGAAATCATCATGAAAATCAAGGGGTACATGCTTTCCATGACTGTCACGAAAAGACTGCCTGTTAAGAGAGTTAATGTAAACACTGGGGACCATCTCAATACATTCCTCAATCATATCCACTAAAAATATCGCAAATATGTCACAAGCAAATTGCACAATGATGTGTCAAATATTTGGTGCTTAGCAAACTTTGAGTAGTATATATATGCCGTGAAAATGTGTGAACGTGCGTGAAAATTTGTGCCAAATAAGTGAAGTTAACGACGCAGAGCTGAGTAAAAGTCATAAATCCTTTGAAACTGAAAGCTCAGTTTTCCGTTTACGATCATCATACTCCTAATTTCAAGCACTAAATTGTTGTTCAATGAATCTGTATGGTAGATAAACATTATTATCATGTAATAGAGTGTTCTCTAGTATATTAACAGAAAGTTAGTCACACAGTAAAACTACGCCACACATAACAAGTCATGTGACGTGTTGGGCCACGGGCGCTAATGGAAAATTCGTTCCATTAGCGCCCGCGGCCACACACTTCACATGACCAAACGAACTCCCATTATCAAATGTCTCTCCCCCCCTGTCGACACTATGAGCAGCTGCAGTAAAAAGTACAGGGTTCATTGATCTCTATAAGACTTTTCATCACCTCAGACCGAACGAGCCCAGGTTATAGGTCTGAGGTGAAGAGGCACATCTGAGCCTTCAACAGCAAATTCATGGAGAAAATTAGAGTGACACGGTTACATTTGGTCTTTATTCTGGACTTTCTATGTTTGATGGATATCAAATCGGAAGAAAGTGTGTGATAATATATATATATAAACATGACGTTGCCGACAATAACGGTGTATATTTGCGTGCTTCCAGAAATGATTGCAGCCCTGTATGCTTATTAGCGGCCCTTGACTTCTCCTCGGGCCGCTAACGCACCAGTCTAGCTGATAATCATTCATGCTGCACCGCTACTAAACCACACCGCCCTTCAAAAGCATGCTATTGTTATATTCGCAACGTGCAGCCACAAGACAACACGCTGAAAATCCTGACTCCTATATTCCCATATAATAAATATAAAATATAGACTCTTCCAACTGATGCCATTAAACTGACATGGAAGATAACATCAAAGTTCAAATTGTTAATGGCGGCGGATGGTCACTGAGCATTGTTTCAATCAGAAAGGGAGACTGCTCTTTGAACCCAAGTATTATTTCACGAGGTTCGACGATGAAGTTTGAAAGGAAGCACAAAATAAGCCCATTTGATACACTGATAGTTGGTTAGGTCCCTGTCTCTCATATATCGCACCTACAGGCCGAAAATAGATGGTGCCAAAAGTAGCACGGACGATGTCCGTATGTCAGACTAGATTCCTCATATTGACAAATTGACAAACTCCAGATAATACTTGATGTCTACTTGAAATCGCGAGCAAATCTCCGAATACCATCCAACAAAGCAGGGCAAACGCCGATCTTTGTTCCACAAGGAGAAACAGGGCCAACGGCATTTTGTCCCCAAAATAGGTGTTTTCTGGATCTTGTGCGTTTTTTGTTCCAATCTGTGGAACAGTTTTGATAATTACCTGTCCTCCTTCTTCCTGTCGATCATGACGTTCTTGTCCAATTATATCTATGAATAAATATTAATACCTGTATGTTTAAATACCAATTTTATTTAACAATAAAAGAGCGGAAATTGCCGTAAATAGGAAAAATTTAAAAACAACCCCAGCTATCTGCGTTTTTAACTCTACAACATACTCAAATTTCGTGAAAATTGAACGCATTTCATTTTTTGGGGGACATTGATTCCCCCCCCCCCCCCCCCCCCCCCCCATGACGACACGGGTCAGTTCGTGCTCAAGAGTTGAGAGTTTTCCTAACAGCAATACATTTTTAGATGTGGGTTTTATTGAAGATCGAATTTCCAAAATTTCAGATTGATCAGCCTTACAATGGAGGTTAACACCGGAAATTAAGAAGAAAGTGTAAACGTCAAGCCATTGTTGATAATTTGAAAAGTGGCCCATAATATTCTGATAACAAACTGACACATTTCCATCTAGGTTCGTCATTCAAAATGACTTTCGACAGCATTACCTCCTACTGTAATTTGGGGATCTGTGATGTGAACTGATATTATAAGATGTTAGACAAGGACCTGCTGTCCCTTCCTGAGAGACGAGAATATAAGACCCCTTCAAATACCATGACAAGTAAACTGAAAGCATTCAATATTCAGGAGACGTGGCAACCGTTACTTATTCCCAATTCCTTATTCGACATTCGTTATCAACCGATAATTTAGGTTTTTCTTTCAACCAATCATACCAACATGACCGTCGATCACTGTCTTTTGTCATCGTTTTAGACTGACAAATGTTACAAATCTTTTTTAGGAAATTATTTCCCAATTTGCATATCATAATAAACATAACAGCGATCAGCGTGGCCGTGATGGTCAAAACCCAAACGAATTATCGAATTCATAGTCGAAACTACCCGAATTTAAAATTTAAACAAATGAAATACCCAAAATATTCGTAATTTCTTCAGTATCAGTGCCGAGTTGCTTATAACCCTGACACAGCAGACCACATGCGTTCATTTTCGTTTGGCAGCATCACAGTGACTGCAGAGTTTTGTGGTAATAGTACGAGAGGGCGACAGAAACCAAAATTTTCCAATCATCTATAAATTAATTCACATTGATTAATTTTGTTTATTTTACTTAAATATGAATTGATAGAGTGGGTGTATTTGTTCTGATTATTATTAGTAGTAGTAGTATTAGTATTATTATTAGTAGTAGTAGTAATAGTAGTACTATTAGTAGTAGTGTGATTATACAGTAGAAAGCCTGCAAATAAGCCTTAGGTCAAAGATAAAGACCTCAGCAAATACCCTAAATATCCTAAACCAATAGATTGGTGCAGCAGGTCATAATGTCCCAAGGCGAATGCCATGAATGTTGGTAATTGTCTGTTTTCTCAGACTGTTTATGCGAGAATAACTCAAAAGACTTTTCATGACCCAGAACATCCACACAATGTCTTGCACCAAATCATTTGTACTGGTCATGATGACAGACGCACTGTAAAATTATTTGCATGCATGTTTCTGACATGTGTAGAAATAACACTCTTTGAGTGTTTTACTGATCATCCACACTGCACATACTGTATCAGCCCTAACTAAAAGCTTGTGTTGATATGCGATCAGAGGGACTGACGGTCGTGTGACCCAAAATCTGCCCTGGTGTTTGTTTAGCCTGTCCTGCCAGTCCCAAACCTACCTGGGTGAAGGATGAGGGTGGTCATTATGTGTAATACAGCAGAATGTAAAATGTGGTTGCATACTTACACCTTGTCACTTGGGGAAGTGACATAACATTCTGATGACACCTCTGCACAGCTTTCTCTCTCTCTAGATGCAGCTTCAGTATGTGCCCATTATCCATTGATAAGCATAAAGTGTATATGTACAGTTCTGTCCTACCAACTGATTAATCTCTGTTGCCATTGAAAAAAAGCAATTTAATAGGAATATTCAATCAACAGGAGTTTGGTAAAATTTTTTAATCTTGCTGATTCTTGTAATAAATTGTGCATTCAGTCTATTATAACTCGTTTGACAAAGCCACTGGAGTTTTGTCACACACGATATAATTGATAAAAAGCTTTTAATCGAAGCACCGTGACCCACTAGGTCTATAAGTATGGGGACCTTGGCTCATGTCAGTGAAATTCTTCCATGCATCACCAGATTTTTTTACTCAATTAACACGAGTTTATTATAGCATCTATATGTGATTAACAGGTCAGTTTGTAGTGATTGTATAGAAAAGTGTTGGTTGTTTGGAAAATATATTTAGTTAACAAATTCCAACAAAACCATATCATGTGACACCTTTTTGGAATGAGACCATTGGGTCACATGATATGGATTTGTTGGAATATTTTTTAGAAATTTTTAAAAAATAACAGATTTTGATACTGTGTGCATCACTGCATTGGGTAAGGGGGTTAAGTGGTAGAGTTCTAAATTATTTTTCGAATGGGATTTGCAAAGAGTATGTTTTCAAAGAAACCATACTGCCCACAATAGGAGTTTTAGTTCAGGAAGATTCAGTTCATAACTAGTTGATTTGTTACAATTTGTTGGAAAGTGCTTGCTGGAACCTTCCAATTAATTACAACAAAATAATTTTAGTGAATATTTTTTCCAACTACTTTTCAAGCAACAAGCAAATGAATGTTGTGTAAAGCCACCAAAGTTTTGGCACTTCTATTGGAGTTAATATGCAGGCTTCTGGGGCCCAACAAGTTGATTATGGCAGCGTTTTTCTATTCACACCATTAATCGGTAAATTAAGTGTTATATTTGGAAGTAAGAGGCATGAAAGGTTTAGTACTTAATATCTAAAAAGAATGTTTTGCAATGTAATATGATTTTTGGAATGTTACCTGTTTGATAGTTGTTGGAGCATAGGTGTCGCCAGGATTTTTCAAAACGGGTTCAACTTCGATGAAAAAGGCATATGCCATGAGTGCAGAAGGTACAAGACCCCACCCCCATCCACGGGAAAATTTTTAAATTTACTATCAAATGGAGCTCTCTCGTGGCTTTTGAGGGATTTCTTTGCATGCTCCGTTCTTGAAAAAAAACGTGAAAGGGCCCCCCCCCCTCGACACCTATGAATGAGTGACCTACTGGATCTGCCCCCCCCACCGATCTCAACAGGCCAATAAGCCTCTTTTGTAAAAGCGGAGATAATAATGGTTATGTAGGGTTAATTTAATGTGTTTTGAATAACAGTGTACTTTTATGTACATTTGATTGTTTATTGAATTGAAGAGTTACAGTTACTCTTATTTCTTTTCCAATTTATTTATTTATTTATTGGTGTTTTAAGGTCACATATTTCTGCATAATGGCTAACCATGACCGTGACAGTTTTACGGGTGGAGGAAGCCGGGGTACCCGGAGAGAACCACCGAGCAACGGCGAGCAACTGTCAGCTCCCCAACATAACAACTCCACAAAAGCAGGGTTAGCATTGGTTGAAGACAGGTGCACCATCGACGTGCAGTACGCCTTAGTACACAACGTCACCGTGCCCACACGTGGGCAATGGGGGTGAAGTGTCTTACCCAAGGACACAACGCAGTTGCCGCAGGTGTGATTCGAACCGAGGACCTCTCGGCTATTTCTTCTCCAACAGATAGCATAAGTATATTGGTGTCCAAGAGTAAAGGAACCTGTGTTATTTATTGATAAACCACACAAATTTAACTGGTAGAGTGCTAAATTAGTTTTGGTCATCAGAATTTGTTCACGTGTCTTTGCCTTGTTACAATTTATGGGAGAGTGCCAACAGGCCATGAGTGCAGAAGGTACAAGCCCCCCACCCCCATCCACGGGAAAAAAACAGGCACTCTCCCATAAATTGTAACAAGGCAAATCCTAAAATCCTACGCCTGTGGGCCAAGGAGAGGCGTTAATATAAGTTGCATAACTTGTTCGCCAATCCTTGTAAAACAAATAAGATTAAATAAAATAAAAAAAAAAAAATAAAAAAATCCTAACAGATTAAATAATTTCACTTCTTAGATAAAGTGAAGCACATCCACTGAATATGAAGCATTTAAGTTGTGGTACCTATACTTCAGAGTGAAGCCCAAATATGGGCTTCCAGCACTCTACCAGTTAACAAGTTAATCACTATCAACTTGATGCATGTGATAAAAGGGGTTAAAGTGTAAGGGGTCTGTAAATAAATTTTATTTTGTGTTCAACTGTGACTTTGCAGTACATTCTCCTTAAGAGAAGATCAGAGTTTCTTTCCAAACCACCACACTGACTCACACATCTCTATATGGGGAGATATTCTTTTGTCCTTCCATGCTTCATCTTGTGAACTCCTTCTAGCTGACCTTTGTTGAACTTCCCCAAATCAAAACATCAACAGAAGAAAATGGCAGCCTTCAGTCAGTGAGCACTCCTCTCATAACATTTGATCTGACTCTTTGTTCCTTTCAAGAATTAGGAAAAGATTTCTTCGAGTATGTACTTGAATGTTTCTAGAATATAACGGTTCTTTTATTTTAAGGTATTTTATTGTATACAGTTTGTTCTCTTACTTAGGTCATAGCAGACCTTCAGGCGGTGCTATCTACCACATGGCAGCAGTTCGGTCGTCTACCCGACATCCATTACACAGACACCAGTCGTTTGGTGAGAAAACAAATGCAAACCAATAAGGTTAAGGACAGCCACGGTCAGAACGCCCCCCCCCCCTTCCCCTGTGACATCACAACGTGAAAACAGGGTACTTCTTAGGCTGGTGCGACGATAGCCATTCACCTCAAGTACTGTACTGAAGAGCCCGTGGCTACCAAATCGACAAATATGCAAGAGAACGATCAGGAACGGCCCGAGAAAAGCAACATTGAGGTCCAGAAGGGCCATCAAACGACGTCCTCTACTAAGAGATCATCACCAGGTAATACGTTTGGCTTGGTGTTTAGCATTTTTCATTCATAGCATTGCATTGACTGTCATTCCTCGGACTACTATGAGTCCTGATCTGACTCCACTGGAGCACATTTGGGACATTCCAGGGCGTCGAACACAAGCACACGAACCTCCAGTACAAACTCAATCAATTCAATTCTTTATTCACAGTATACATAAAATACAGAATTTTGAGTGTTCAAGTTTTATACAGATTATTGTATACTGCAAGGGGTGTCATAGCCTGATTGGCTGTCTTCCTGACATCCCTTAACCCTTTACCTAACATGAAAAGCAGACGACACTTGCAAAAATAATTCTTGAACAACTAATTTTTTTCATTTTTTGTCTCAAAAACATAGGTTATGACCCTCGTTGGAACGAGCTCGTTTTTGAGACAAAAAATGAAAAAAAATAATGAAAATTAATTGGCGATTTTTGAGAATAGCGCTGGCCGGTTTTGGCCGTTAAGTTGGGTAAAGGGTTAAGGACAACATTAACTTGGGTTTGGCAGCATGTAATACGAAGTTTATGATAGGCAGCAATGTGGGAATTTATGTGGCTAGAGTACTTGTTTCAGTTAATCGAAATGGATATGATGGGTGTGGCTACACTTTTTACGCGATCATAATACAGTAGATCATAACACAATAGAAGCTCGACAACTCGAAATCCACGGGACCGACCGATTACTTCGACTCATCCTGATGTTCGAGTTATGCACTTCGGATGTATTTGGGGTATGTGGGAATCTTGAACACAGTGACAATGAAGCTTGGGATCAGGACCCACGAAGCCATCTCTACACCTCCCGAAATTCTCAGACCGTCTTTGGCAATGTCATCGACGGTCTAGAACTCCCGGGAAATGTTGATGGACATTCTAGCGCCTGGTTCCCCGGACCAACTTCGACTTCGACTTATCCCTCATATTCTTGTTATCCAACTTCGAGTTATCAAGCCTCCACTGTATACTTTATCAGAACTATATTATGGCAGACATTTTCATCATGGACGCTGTAATGTTCCAGATCCAACTAGGAAATGGAACATTTCAGCACTAGGGCGACAATATAAAAAGATGGCTTGAAAATTTCTGTTTCATCCGTTAGTGTGTCTACATCTGGATTTGTCTTGCAATCGGGACATATGGGATTATGACAGATTATAGTATCTGAGTACTTGTTTAAGTAACCGTCTTGTATTGTTTTCTTGAATATGGCACGACTGTACTCTTGGATAGTGCGAGGTATTTCATTCCAGGCTCGGGGGAACGTATGTAAGAGAAGATCTGCCGAAAATTTTGTTCTTGGTTTTCCAGGGTAGATTTTACCACTCTGCCTCGTGGTCATGCCTCTAGGGTTTTCATAAATTTTAAATGTTTCATGAAAACTCAAAGGGAGGTTGTTGTTTGACCAATCATGCATCATAAATAAAAGCACCTGAATATTGTAGAGATCGTTAAACTTTAGAACGCGATGGTACCTGAATAGAGGATCCGTATGGGATGAGTATTTCCTGTTACTGATAATGCGAATGACCTTTTTTGTAGTTTGAAGATTTTATTAGCAGAAGGAACATGGCCCCAGACATGAATACCATAGAGCATATGGCTATGTTTTAGAGAATAATACAGCATTTTCAGAGCGCTTAAGGTAAGACATTTTTTGGTCTGTTAATAGCATATATAGCTGAGTCCATTTTTATGCAAACAACGGAAACATGTTTTATGAAATTGATATTTTCATTCATGTGAATTCCCAGGAATTTTATACTTTTATTATCTTGTACGTTACCAATCGGCGTTATATTAGTGTCGTTTAATGAAAGAGATTCATTGCCGATACAGTGGGTGTCATTATATGGGTGTAGAATGATGAAATTGATTTTTTTAGCATTCAGGCTAAGTTTGTTCGCACAACACCATTCGTTTATCTTCTTCAATTCCATATTTACATTTTCAAACAAAGAACCAACATTATCACTCGAGGCATGGGCTGTGGTATCAACAGCAAACGATAGAATGTTTAGGACAGTTGAACGACTAAGGTCGTTGATATAAAGCAAAAAAAAGAAGCGGCCCCAGTATAGATCCTTGTGAAACACCAACAGAGATACTCTCTTGGGAGGATTTGGTATCCAAAAAATGTACAAATTGTTTACGCTCAGTTAAATAGTCTTTGAACCAATTTAAAGTCGATCCCCTAACTCCATAATGTTCTAACTTTCCTAACAACGTCGGGTGGTCAATTGTATCAAAGGCTTTTTAAAAATCTGTAGAAACTGATGCAGTGCAGTTTTTGGTTGGTTTATCGTTCTCACTGGCAACGGTATTTAGAAGATACAATATAGGGTATATAGTCGAATGCGTTTCTCTAAAGCCGAATTGATACTTGTATAAAATGTTTTGAGAGTTCAGGTAGTTGGAAATGCATGATCTTTTCTGAGACTTTGGAAAAGGCCGGTAAAATACTTATAGGCCTGTAGTTGGTGAAAAATTGCTTATCTCCTGATTTAAATATTGGGATAACTTTAGCTATTTTCATTTCTCGGGGGAAAATTCATTTATTAAGAGATATATTAATAATGTGGGTGAAGGGGCTAACAATGTCTGAAATGGTTTCTTTTAGTAATTCAGTTGTTAAATCGGTATAATCTCTGCTTGTTTTAGAATGCAAACTTTGGACAACAGAGATAATTTCCTCTTCACAAGTTGGTGAGGCAAAAAAAAACGAATTGGGGCTGTTGGGGTTCATGTAGTTCGAGAAATGCGTTGGTGAAGGTGGAATGTCACTGTGCAGTTTCTTTCCAATGTTTACAAAAAAGGAATTGAATGTATCGGCAATCATTTGAGGGTCGGATATCTCAATCCCTCCATCAACAAAAGAAGATAGCAAGGATTCAGAGCTATTTGTTGTCTTAATGGCCTTACGAAGAATGTCCCAGTTTTTTAAGGTTATTTTCGTTTCTCGTCAAAGTCATTTTGTAATATTCTTCCTTGCATTAACGTGTCAAACGATTAAATAGAGTGCTGTAGTTTTTGTATCGATCAACGTTGATGGCTGTCGGGACCGGGGTCTTGAGTTTTTTCAGATAAAGTTTCTTTTTAGTGAATGATGACTGGAGGAGTCCAGTAGTCATCCATGGTTCACGTTTGATATATCGTTTGGGAACACGAATCATTTTTAAAGGGAACGCTTCGTCAAATGAGGCACGGAAGGTCGCTAGGAAAGAGTTGTATGCACAGATGAGACAGGAGGAGTTAACTACATTTGAGAAGTCGCATTCAGTCAACAGCGATTTGAAATGATTCATGTGTTCTTCTCTAAATGATCGTTTCAGTTTAAGGGTTTAAGCAGACTTCTCCTCAGCTGAGTCATTAATATAGAATGTACCAAAATGATCAGTAATGTCTGTAATAATGATTCCAGCTTTGAATTTATTAAGGTTATTTGAGAATGTGTGGTCGATTACAGTTGCAGAAAAGCCCGTCACCCGCGTTGGTTTAGTTATTACGGGCATAAAACCCGAACTGAATATGGAATCAATATAAGTATTAGTCTTTGAATGGTGGTTATAATTTAACAGGTCAATATTGAAATCTCCCATGATGTATACGTTTTTGTGTTCCCTATTTATACTCTCTAGTATATCACTTAAGGTGGTCAAGAAAAGGTCTAAGTCTGATTTAGGGGCCGTGTTAGGTCTATATATAATCACAAGTATACATTTGTGTTTAGAAGTAATTTCCACAAAAACAGATTCAAAACATGCGGGATGAAAACTGACACGTCTTTTCGTACTTTGAACGAAAGGTTATCTTTAATAAAAACCCCAACACCCTCACGTCCGTCGTCCTCAGGAGTCGATCTTGTATGATGAGTGGGTGGTATCCTTCAAGTTCATAGCATCAATTTTTTTCTATCTTGAAAATGTCGGTTAATCCGATCGCGTCTCGGAAATTATGACTGGGCTGTACGTCGCAGAGTGGGTTGTGCAGGTTATCCCAGTTAGCATTGAGACTACGACAGTTAAAATTGAACAGAGAGGAGGATTTGCTACCCAGCCATGCTAAACTTTTTACTTCCACGGGACTATAGTAATTGCAACCTTGGTTATCTGGATTGAACGGTGATGTCAGCAAATCATCAGTATCGGTATGAGCGTCGGATAGAGAATCGTTGAATATATTTACAAAATTGTAACAGGAATTATTCTCTACCTCATCGAGAATGATTTCATTCGCCATTGTTAATTATTCTTACGCATTGATACAGAGTTGTAGGAGGGGGGGGGGGGGTCGTGCCAAGGAAGCGGAGAATTGCAAATTGTCTGAAAACGAATGGGGTTTAAACTGCCAAGCATAAATGAAACAGGTATATGAACAAAGAACATTGTGTACAAGAACACCAATAAAACACGTATATATACAAACTCTGCGAGAATTGGAAGCAGCTTTGCATCCGAAATGGCGAGTTACCTCTGCAGCGGATACGACAATTGACTGGACGATACGACGTGGGATAGAAGCTGTTATTTGAGCACATGGAGGATTCAGCAGATATTGAACTGTAACATGGGCTCATACCGCCTAGAGGTTACAAGTGGCATTTGTATTCATTTATAATCAAATAATGTTGCACTGTTGACTCTCCGGCTCCATACTAAAACATGTTTTGTATTGAACTCCAGCAGTTACTTTTTTGGTTCATCAATGTTGTCATTGAAATGAAGATGATGACTAACTATGATTTTTGTGTGTTCGAATAGCCTGAATATGTTTTTTCAAGATAGAATTCAGTTTTTGAAGCTTACTTTGCGAGTACTTTACTGATATCAAGCAATACATTTACCATCGTTAAATATTCATGGGGTGCTTAACTTTTTTATTTGTGTATATATTACGAGAGAGGACAATGTCTGCAGTTTATCCCAGAAAAGTCGGAAGCAAACCCGACAGGTAAGAGACTATCAGTGGTGGACAAGTATAGATTGCTTCCGGAGGCAAGACTTAGGTACAGCAAAGTCCGCATGCATTGCAAAGTATTGTTTGGTGGTTGGTTTCATATTGACATCTGGATTTCATGGCTTTACTGACATATTTTGACATACTTCGCACCCAGGACGTGCCGCTCGGGGTTGTCGCCCTTCGCCCACACTAATCGCCACTCAAGACCATTAAATACTGTGATTACAAAAGAGGACATATAAATTATACAGACACGCGATTAGGTCACGATCCAGTATAATTCTTTCTCCGTTCTCACAGCTAAAACGCTCTAGAATTTCATCGAAAAGGTTATGCGTAAACATTGAATAATCGATGCTATTTTAGTTGTCTTCTATCCATCCTTCAGGCTTGAATTCGCAATATTTTAGTTATGAAATCACGTACGCCGCGACCGGATCACCATCCGATCGAGAAAGAAAGTATACTATATTACTGAAATGTGTAGTTTTTACCTAACTTTTTATTCATTGCGTGCTGCTACACTTTCTCAGACATATCTCATGAAGCTCTGCAATCGCTCTGCAACACACGTGGGATATTCATGCCCAGGACATTTCTCTTGCCTCTGAAATATATATTATTTAGGCATATTTAGCCCCCCCCCCCCCCCCCCCCCCCCCTGTACATCCAATGGGATTTTTCACCAATGATCTCTTGACTTGAATTTAGAGGAACTTTTCATCATATTTTGTCTATTTTGATGAAAAATTAGAGCTGAAACGGTTAAAGGGTTTTCCTGATCGATTAATCACATGGATAAACCTTGGTTAACCGATTAATCACTTGCCCTTATAGGTAGCTGATAAATGCCGTAACGTTGATGATTTATAGTATTAACCCTTTATCCAACATAAAGGATAAAATCGGCCAGCTCTACATTCAAAAATCTCCATTCAGATTTTATTATGTTTTCAATTTTTGTCTCAAAAACATAACTTATGGTCCCTCATTGGAGCGAGCTCGTTGAGCTCCTTCCAATGAGGGATCATAAGCTATGTTTTTGAGACAAAAATTTAATTATTTTAGTAATTCAAGAATCTATTTTGCAAATGTTACCCGCATTGGGTAAAGGTTAACTTAAGAATGACCAGTTCCAGCTATTCATACAGTATAATGATCATGCAAGTGAACAAGTATGCCATCACGTAACTTGCATGCTTTACTCTGCCTCATGTAATTGATATGAGTCAGTGTGACAATGTTTCCCTGTTTTGGAGCAAGTTTGTTCTTTCGTTAACCCAGAAAATACAGTAGTTCAAAAATAACGGTTAATCGATCAATTACTTTTTTGATCGATCAAGACGTTGATCATTGGTTAATCGATTAATCGGTTAACCGTTTCAACTCTATGAAAAGTATCTTAAAAATACTCAGCAGGTTAAGAGTAAACGTCTTCCCTCGTGTGTTGCAGAGCGATTGCAGAGCTAGATGAGAGAAGTCTGAGAAAGTGTAGAGGGTAAATTATAGAAAGAGTAATTTACTGAGAATACCCCAGACCCCTCTCCCAGTCGCCACGTGTATTGGAATTCCATCATAAATCGTTTTCTCAGAAAAAATACATTCTGAAACAAAAGCAAACTAGCAGCTAATCGATCTCCGGGTGGGGCGTGGAGGTCCATCTCACAAATTGGGCACGTGTTTATGGAATAATTTTCAGAGAGCTATCTTGTTGGGAGCATCATTGGAGGTGCTTAGAAATCAACTGTATTTCAGTTTAAATGTGGAGATTAACAAAAATACTTAGGTTTAATGCGAAGACTCCATTTTAAGTAACTTTTCTCAGTTTTCTCGGATAATCTGCCCCTGACTCCGTTCCGAACCACACCTTCCCGACGCTGTAAGATTGCTCGCAATTTGGGTTCAACGCTTGAAAGAAAAATGTTACTTTAACTGGGATGGGGAAACTCTTTGTTTCCATACTTTGGAGCATCGAGTGGAACAGCCGCTCAGACCCCCTCCACCACATCACACCACACCACAGCCCCACCCACCCCACCCCTCTCTCTCTCTCTCTCTCTCTCTCTCTCTCTCTCTCTCTCTCTCTCTCTCTCTCTCTCTCTCTCTCTCAACCTCTTGCATACACACATAACAGAGCACTGACAGGTGTTTAGTTCCAATGTTTATGGGTTAAGATTTACTTGGATATCAGGGATATCTCTCACATGAAAGATTACCGTTAAGATTTAGTTTGTTTGATTTGTAGTACGCATTCGGTTTAGCTCTTTATCAAATTACTTTCGTACCATTTATTTATTATCGCAACCAATTTCAGATGATTAATACAATTTGTTCTTATTATTCATCTATTAATTCCACATGTATGAGTAAAGCAAACATCTGATAGGGCAGCCTCCTATATCTTTCAACTCAGAGCATAAGAGAATATTGTTCCTACTGTCGTAATGCTGAATTCAAGTTTAATTGTAATTTAAAGCAGCCTTATTTTTACAATACCAGTCTAGCGGCGTTGATAAAATATATTCTGTTCTTTAGGATCATATCCCAAAGTTCCTGAAAAAATTTAATGTGGAATGCCTATTAACACTCATCAATAAATTGTCGCAAAAAGATTTCTGAACCAGATATCACTAACACTTGAATAAATACGGCGAACGCATGCGGTTTGTGAGAGATAACAAAACAAAGAGAAAACGAATATAAATTTATTGCAGTGATGTGGGCAGATTCATCCGTTTCAAAGAAAAGAGGCCCATTGTGGTTTACTCGGAATAACCAGTGCCGCCAACTGCGTAACGTTCCCCTGTGGTAACCAGAACGTTTGGTAGTCTAGCTATATGTACTTATGGGGTTGTAATATTCAGGCATGTTTTCTGGAATGTGGATGTAAATGTAACATAACGATTCGAGGCTGTGCTAGACAGCCTGAAAAATTCGAAATAACCGTGCAGCAAATTTGAGCGGATAATGACCACCCCAAGTCACTTAGGCACGTTTGGATTTATAAGAAAATCGGGTGATAAAAGACCGCGCAGTTTAAACCCTTTACCCAACGTAACGGCCAAACCGGCCAGCGCTTTTCTCAAAAATCGCCAATTAATTTTTATTAGTTTTTCATTTTTTGTCTCAAAAACATAGGTTATTACCCCTCATTGGAACGAGCTCGTCGCGTTCGTTCCAATGAGGGGTCATAACCTATGTTTTTGAGACAAAAAATGAAAAAAATAGTTATTCAAGAGTTTTTTAGCAGTCGTCTGCTTTTCATGTTAGGTAAAGGGTTAAAGCGACTTAAGTGAAATATCCACAATAGTAACTGTAATGGTTTCCTGCGTTTCTCAGTACCTGCATGATGGAGGTCTTCAGAAAAAGACAGCGTGGACTGGAAAGGAGATGGTATGCGAGGATGTTGTCACCCTCTCTTGAATTATCGACCACACCTTTCAAAAACAGACGATCTGCAATGAGTCAGGATTTCAGAAGAAATTTCAGAAATGCTCACACTATACCTAGGTTCGTGGTTCGGACCGATTTTAGTGAACGAAAACGTGACGAATGTGACATTATTTTTATCACATCATGTGTAATTTCACCTTTACTTAACATAAACGCATAAACCGGCCAGAGGTTTTCATTACAATCACCAACCAAATTTATATATTTTTTTTCAATTTTGAATCGAAAACATATCTCTTCACCACTCAGTGGAACGTGCACGTCGAGCCCCTTCAAAAAAGTGTCACGAGCTATCGAGTCGAGACAGAAAAAGAAAATGTTTAATAATGCAGGATGAGAGGTGTTGGGTAAAAAGTTAATGAAATAATGACTTCAAGGGTAGAGAATACTCATTCAATTCTACTTCTGAAAGGTCCGATACTCCGATGGTCTGATACTCCGACGGTCTTCAGACCGTCGTAGTATCGCTCTTTCGGGGTATCCGACCGTCAGAATATACTCTAAAATCAGTTGGGTTAAAAATTAACCTAAATTAACTGGGTTGATTGAATGTGAATCCAATTAGGTTCATATTTATTCAACCCAGTTGATTTGGGTTAATTTTTAACCCAATTGATTTTAGAGTGTATTGGACCTTCGGAAATACGAGCCTTCGGAGTACTGAACCTTCGGGCCATTAGGTTATGGAATATCGCAGAGCATTGCGCCGTTGGAATATTTGATCTTCGGAGTATAAGACCGTCAGTGAATAAAACCTTTGAAGTTTTTGGCCTTCGAAATATAGGGTCAATGGACTAAAGAGTGTTCGGAATAAAGTGCCGACGCCGATTAACTGATCAGCGATAAATCTTCCTAAAGCCTGAACAGTTCATAATAATTTATGTTAATTATTGGTAAGATGACAGAAACGGGGCCACGGAATCAGCAGTGGATTTCATATCATTATCTATTAACCAGAGGGGATGATAAACAAACAAAGAGACAAAATAATAATAAACAAGGTAAGAAAAAAATATATCAATGAAAGAAAAAATTACTTAACATTTTTCAGAAGCACTACGATCGGACAAGGCTTTGAAAGAAAGAATGAAAATTGAGGAAAGAATTACCGTTATGTTCTGGGGCCGAAAGTTTGTCAAGCAACTATAAATTTAGAAACCCAATTTATTTATTTATTTATTTATTGATGTTTAAAGTCACATATTTCTGTACATTGGCTAATCATGACAGCGACAGATTCATGGGTGGAGGAAGCCGGTGTACCCGGAGAGAACCTTCGAGCAACGGTGAGCAACTGTCAGCTCCCCAACATACTAACTCCACATAAGCAGGGTTAGCATTGGTTGTAGGCAGGTGAACCACCGACGTGCAGTACACATTAGTACACAACGCCACCGTGCTCCCACGTGTGCAATTGGGGTGAAGTGTCTTGCCTAAGGACACAACGCGGTTGCCGCGGGTGAGATTCGAACCGAGGACCGCTGAGCTTGCCGCCTGCACCTCTACCTACTAGCCAACGCGCCCCCAGAAACCCAATGCGAGATAAAGAATCATAAAAGAACATTACATCAAAGGTAACTTTTCAGTCAGATGCCACCAAACAGTTGCAGAAACATGTTTTCCGGTTTCCTAAAAGATAAAATAATAATACGGTAGGCGAGGAGGACCTGATATAATAGTTGAGATTTCTGAAATTCTCAAAAATTAGAACATTTCCTCTGGAAAGATGCTCAAACAATTCAAATCTTCTTCTCCACACAGCTGAAATCCCAATCCACTTACTTCCTACCAATATAATTGTGTGGCGCATGCAAGGGTAGTCTGGCCAAACATTTTACCAGGTAAATTCCAATTTGGACCAATTCTGTCGGCGTGGGCTGGCTTCCCCATAAATCCCTCTCCACACCCACAACAACACAGAGACCTGATATATTTCACTCCACATAAACATTATGTTTAATCAATTAACTTCAAAGACTCTTGGGCGGAAAAGTAGGGCTATTCCATTCGGGTCTGCCGGTAACTTTCTTCAGACCACCCCATCAGCGAGTACTTGAGCAACAAAATGTTTGAGCAAAATGTTATTGTGTTTGTGAAATCATATACGCTGCAGGTTCACATACTCGAAAGATTGAATGCATTCTTTATATAATATACACATTGGCGCATGTAATTCAAGACTTGAAAACTCTTAGCAGCATATCGTTCACTCCGACCTCCCTTAATTTCACACAACTCAATCGGTCTACCACCCACTCGTGTAGGGTCTTC
The DNA here is from genome assembly GCA_031216915.1 of Pictodentalium vernedei. Classification (NCBI taxonomy): domain Eukaryota; kingdom Metazoa; phylum Mollusca; class Scaphopoda; order Dentaliida; family Dentaliidae; genus Pictodentalium; species Pictodentalium vernedei. The sequence continues at coordinate 661,704,850 of CM062296.1, forward strand.
TACAGGCCTGTTCAGGTTTCAAGGAGAGCGGTGTTGAAATGTCAGTTTCAGTGTCGTAATTATGTATTTTTGGTGGTGATTTTCCTTGGTATCAGTGCGGAATTAGGTACTGACACGACAGCGAGACCAATACCGAACGGTATTTTGGGTATACCGTCGAGCTAAAAGTCACCGTTCTGCAGTAGTCAGAGATACAGAATGCCCATATTCAACAATCAGCTCATTATGATAAAACACGGCAAATTTATGAATAATGAATGTATTATTTGTCAAAATGGAAATAACAGAGGCAGTCGCCAAACGGGTCATTTAATGTAATAAAAAAGCTGCTAGAAAATATACCTTGGGTATTACTTTTTATTACATCAAATGCCCGGTAGAGCGTGTTTCCAGAAATAGTCCGCGTCATCTCCTTGGCAGTAATTTGAGGTCATGTCGTTACGGTAAATCGATATTTATATGAAAGCGTAATTGCACGGCGTGTGCGGTACATCACCCAGTTTTGTAATCAGTTGTATAATGTTTTTTCTAAGACTAAAGTAGAATATGTAATAAATCTAAAAACGTTAGTGTGAGGGAATAGTATGCTGAATATTGTACCGCGATAGTCTCAGGGGACGTGACAACAGTTACTTATTCCCAGTTCCTTATTCGACATTCGTTATCAACCGATAAAATTAGGTTGATAACGAATGTCGAATAAGGAACTGAGAATAAGTAACGGTGGTCACGACCTGAAAGTCTCGGACCAATAAATGTCTGAACAGCTGATTTTATGAATTACATTGCAAAAATATGAAATATTTTGCATAAAATAACGTATTCCTGGGGCAACTTCCAGATAATTACAGCCTTTTCATTCTCACGCTGGATTGCATCACAATCGTCGACATTCAATTTTAGGTTTTAATACTTCGACTGCGGAGTACATAAAGAATGGCCATACACATACACTAAAGAAATTTGTCTGAAAGTCCGTGTTCTTCGGATTCTTTTTCCTAAACACTTTTTGCTCATGCTGAAATTAAATCCCAATTAATTGTCAATTCGTGTTGAGATCGCTTCCTTTGGCCACCTATTTTAGAACTCGTAACTGAGAAGGGTGTATGTTTTCTGTATATATGCCTCTTTGTGGTGATATGAGTGTTTGAAGTTAGCGTTGCAAAGCATGCCCAGCTCTGTGACATAAGTGACATGTGGCGATGATTTGCTTCGCCAATTTCTCTCACCTCGATCCTTCACACCACCATCTCAAAAAAACAACTCAGCATATTCAAAACTGCACAGTGCGAGTTGTAACGATGAGAAGGAAATTTTGCCGCACTACCCCAATATTTATTGATCTACATTGGCTTATTGGAGTAAGCTTATTGGAGTTATTGGGAGGAATGGGGTACGGGATGCCATCGAAGAGTTCGCGTCTGCCTGTTGGGTGGAGAGAAGAGGCGTGGGGATAGAGCACCATTTTCATCCATTTCATCATCATCATCATCATCATCATCATCATCATTATCACATTGCACATTCGGGTACTTGAGGATACTTGTGATACGGTGATGTGTTTTCCAAGGATGCTTATCTGAGAGGCAGCTATTCTATTCAGGACCGTTATTTGAGGATATTTTCAGAGGATATTTATCTCTGTTTGGCGATCATTGCTGGCATTGCAAACTGAAAATCCCCTGCTGTTACCTACAAAATCATCGCGAGTAGCCACTTCTACTGATGCTTGTACTGGCTTGTACCACTGCTTAGGGATATCACTACTGCGATAGACATGCCATATCCTTACTGTTAACACTACTAGCTGTTACTACATTGTCAAGTCCTGCGATCGAATGTCAACAAGTTCACTATCAGTATGAGTTCTCTGGTTGGCTTCTACGACAGCTTGGGAAGAGCTAAGACTCGAATCAAACAGTATGACTCTTTGACTCATCTGGGAATTTGAGTATATTTATGATGTGTTGGAGTACTATTGGAAGACACTGATTGGAGGACCTCGATGTCGGATAATCTATGACCTCTTCTGAGAACTGGGGGATCTTGTGATATGACATAATGTTGTAGTATTTGTTTTAAGTTTATTTGTTTTACAAGGATTGGCGAACAAGTTATTCAACTTATATCAACGCATCCCCTTGACCATGGCGCAGGTATGTGGGATGACCTTCGTAGTCGCAACTTTGTGGCCTCGCTCTTCTAGAATACCACGAAGAGATCTTTAGCCTGCGCGGAGTGTGTCTCTCTTCCCACAGATAGAGGAGAGACATTTTACGTCCCCATATGTGACAGCATCAACCCCACATTTGATGCTGACAGAAAATGTCCGGACACCTCGAGAACTTTCCCCGACCGAAGATCGATCGCGGGACCTCTCGCATGAGAGACCAGCGGACTCGCGACCAGCGGACTCGTCTACTCGGCCACCACTCTCTCTTGTAGTGAGTATTTGAAAACAGTTATCGGAAGACACAGCCCGGAGAAGTATTTGGCTCCTACAGTGTTGTCGTATGCGTGTCATGATGTTAGACCTCAAAGTGGGATAACCTTTAACCTCATCTGGTGATTGGGGAGATCCTTATGTCATGCCGATGTGCTATTGCAGGATAGTTTTCGAGAGCACTGTACTCTAAAATCAATTGGGTTAAAAATTAACTCAAATCAACTTGGTTGAGTGAATATGAACCCAATTGGTTTCATATTCACTCAACCCAGTTGATTTGGGCTGATTTTTAACCGAACTGATTTAAGAGGGTGGTAGTCGTGCTCGTTTGACCATCTCTAGAAGAGGGTGATGTTATTAGAAGTTGAAGCGATCTACGAGCATAGGACTGATAGGAACAAAGTACTCTACGTTATCCTCTCTCTACAGCAGTAAGGAGAACATAGCGCACTTAGCAACTCCGCCAATAGAAGGTTCGTAGTAATGGGAATATCACCTGTATTGAGATCGCGTAGTAGGATTGGAAGTAGTAGTAGGGGGTAGAAGGCATTAGTACAACCAGGGATGATAGTGAATAGGAAAGTTGACAGTAGTTTGGAAGCCATGGAATGATCAAGTCGCCCATCAGCACACACTAGTCCCCATCGGTTCCCTAGACCCCAAATACTAGTCCCCTAACCACTAGTCTTCAATCCCCAAACGTCCCCAACTGCCCGTACCTGCCAATATGCCATACAGTACGTGGACAGTGTATCACTAAATCACCCGCAGAGTGGAGATTCCACCCAAGCAATAATTGCAAATTTGTCGCAAAGTATAACAAGTACAAGCAAAGTTTCAGCCAATGGACCTTCGGAGGTCCATTGGCTGAAACATTGCTTGTGTTTTTTGTCAATATGTATAGAAATTGAAAGTGATACTTTGGGTGATAACTGCACTCCCCGGGTGATTTAGTTACAATCCACTCACCACGTACTGTATGTGTGTTGGACGCATTGTGATCTATCTTGCCACTACATCTCGGTCTTTCTAGTATGTGGCGATGCACCATACATGTTCGAAAGACAATTCGTAGGCAAAGACCATACTTGCGTCAACGGAGTAGATACGGGCTAAGGGGAATAGAGTGACTGACTGAATGTATTAACAGTCGAGAATAGACGTCGGGACCAGAGACAGCAAGGACTAGATCGATCGGTGGGGGTCAAGAGTAACTGGTATATGAAGAAAAGCTAAAATAGTGACAAAATACTGATTCTACTCCTAGTTTTGGGCTCTTCTTCTCTACTGGAGTACACTTCGGACCAACGGAGTGAACTTGGACATATACTACATGGCTGACGACCCTTTAATACAGTATCCTACTCAAGATAGCAGAACAGAAAAATCCATTTGGGTAATTTATGATAGTTTACGGGTAGTTTCCGGTAATTAGATGTACTCATACTCAGTCGAATATACCCTCTCACTCACCCTAACTTCATTCTAGCCCTTCCAGGGTGATACCACACTTTGCATCATTAAAAACAAGATAATGGCCTCCATCATACAAAATGGGCAACGGAACCACGTACTGCACTAACAACACGCGCTGCGCATGCACACTGATACCTTGTATTACAGTGACGTCATAACGTGGTCACTTACGTGGTCAACGCAACAATGCATGTGACACCGACAATTCATCGCGACATGGCGTCACGTAAGATCCCCACAGAGATTACCCCCTATCTGGCTGATGCGTGCGAGGTGTTCTACTTACATCACACACCACCAAAATTTAAAATTTAAAGTGCGATAAAAAATGCCCAAAGTGGATTTGAATGTGTTATGCGTCATATACTCCACTCATAAACGGTACCAAAAACTGGCTTGTTAGCATTTTTCCGGGTAAGCCATATCTTTCAGCTCTCACGACCAGACCACTCTGGCTTGAAGCACCAAAGAAAATTATCGGGAGACAATATGCCCTAGAAACGAACGTCGTACCTTTCTGTATGATCTCACGTATGGACTTGGCAAGCATGGGAGGGTCTCTGAATAAATTCGATTATTGCAATCTCAAGCGAACCAGTGTGCAACTGCCACGCCACATATCGTCTCTCCGATGTAGAAATAGTACGTCTGACAGGAAAGCGGTTTTCTCAAAACAGTTTGAAGGTCAAGAGAGTCAATAAAATAATCAACTGAAACGGATCACCAGTCAGTTACCAACGAATGACAATACAATCACCAGCAAGCTTACTGAATAGCTGGTTTACAAGGACAACGAGCCTGAAATAGAACTGGGAGGTTTTGATTTTTCAGATTCGGTTTCGGGTAAAAACCTCGGTTTTGGATCGGTTTTTCTATGTATTAAGTAAGAAGAGATAGTAAATGATACCCCAGGTCCCTTAACTTGGAAAAAATTCGCAATAGTTTTCTCAATACCAATGTCATGTCTGTAAGTATCTCCATTGGGTTCAGCCTAACTTCTCTTTGACCATTCTTAGAGATTCTATGGGATCAGTTGCTAAGTCTATTGTGTCAGAAAAAACATAAATAAAGTGAACAAATGAATAAAGTTCATCTATGTTGTGTTCTCATTGTCACATTTTCTCCCTTATTGACTCGTCCGCTGGACGAGTCAGTAAGGGAGAAATGTGACAATCAGAACACGGCGTATTCGCCCCTTTGCCGGATAGACTAAGGGACGAGCGTCTATTGTGATAGATAGTCCATTTCCCTCCTAGTATGATAGTTTGAACAGTATATGCACAAACACAGTGGAATTGGGCGGCCGGGTTTTGTTGGGTTTCGAGGTTCGGTTTTCCGGTTTGCCGCAAAAACCGCCCAGCTCTAGCATGAAAAGGGCAAATGACAATGTAACTACACGCATGGAAGATACAAAGTTTCGAACTAAGAGATTTAAAGGGACAATAAGCCGCGATTCTGAAAAAAATTAAAAGTGCACAATTTTCGTTAGGCAAAAATACCCTCTTGTTTTAAATATCATTCGTATGAAAGCGTCCGATTCGATTAAATACATTAACTTCCAGGCGAGAAATTATCGGATATTTGAAAAACGATGCAATAGTTTGTTAATCTGAACTGTTTAGCCGGACAGTTCCGAGTGAATGTCATTTTCCATGTTCGTCAAAATCAATTATCTCAGAAGGACAAATATGAAGGTTGTTTTCACGCAGATCTATTTATAGCGTACGCGTCAATGAAATCTACTTCAGATTGTCGTTGTCTATAAAGGTTCTGTTTCTTTTATTTAATTTATAACTGCAATTTATTCGAAATTAAAAAGTTTTCCCTCTAAGTATTCCCAATTAGTGCTAAAAAAATGCATAGTTGTTGTTCATGGCAACCATTTATTCAAACAGCAGCAGAGTTAAAATTAGAAACCACGAGTATTCAGAAATGATGTGACAGGGATTTTCCGGATTTGTTTCCTTCCGATAACGTTCGGATAACTTCGTTTATATTTTCACAGTGTCGTGTTTTCTGAACGTTTGTTAGCAGCTTATTGTCCCTTCAAGAACAAGTTGTTGATGATCTGTTTTAAAGTAAAATATAACGATACATTTGGTGGCAAACACGGTTTGGGTTTCGTTGGGAAAAACAATCCGTCTTGCCTGATTTTGTCGTCTGTAATTTTTAGAAACGTTTGATGCCACAGTCCAAAAGGCCGTTGAACAACTTTCTTTGCCACCTCTACGTAGACAGATGCTTGCAAAGAAATAGACGTCAATGATATCTGCTTTGCGTGAAACCAGTATTTTCACCATCGGGGGATTTTATGAAACCCCATTCATAACAATACTTCTCAGCTTGAAATATGAGCTAATCTCGACTGGCTTTACTAATAATCACTACTGACTGGCGTGTTATTGATATGAACTGCACACCTAATTTTAGGTGTTTGCTCGCATTTTTACCTCAAGAAAAATGTAATATAATAGTAAGTTTACTGACCCTGTTCAACCAGCTGTGTGTTTCTATCTGGGGATTATCTGCACTAAGAAGGATTAGTCTTGTGAATACAGGTGCGGATTTTGAATAACATATATTCAAATCTATGCACGCGGATTGAATGGCATGCAGCACCAAACGAGGCGGTTCCCAACTGGAATGGTCACCATTGCCACAGCTGTCACAATCAAATACGTCATCTCTTCTTGTCCTAACTGTTCTAGTTTCGGTCTAAGTGTTCCACTTTCAATTGATGTCAATAACTGTTGCACTTGGAATGTTTCACAGTCAAAACAGGTCGGTTATTCACGGAATCCAAGATCGGTAATTAGCAAAAAGGGCACAGTCATCTGCATGCTCTATGCACCAGTTATGAAAATTGATTCCTGAGATTACGTGGATGGTCAGCATTCGAATGGTTAATTTCTTTATTGCCCCTAGAACACAGGCTGGTACACTTACATTCAATTGTGATATGAGTCAATTATTTATGAAGCGCGTAATACTAGTAATATTCTGATGAGCTTGTTGCGCAGTTATTTAGTCCTTCCAAGTATTGTTTGTCTTCTATGTAATTTCATATAATTAACCCTTTGGACTCTAGTGGTATCTTCCATGCCAGTTCAATAGCAGCAATTAGAAGAGTCCATATTCATTATTTGGGGTAGACCAATCAATATTTTTAACGTGTAGCCTCGGGGCTGCAAGTTGAAAATACTGATTGGTCTACCCCACACATTTACTGATCAGCCATCCTATTTAATGACGTTATGATGTATCATGTTCCTGACCGGAAAAAGGGCGCTAGGGTTCAAAGGGTTAAGAACAGAATTGCATTAAACAATGCACAACTGTCCTTATTCAGTAAATCAATTTGATGGCAAGCGTGGAAAATATGAGCGCAAGTTGTTTTACGTTAGTTTTAACTCATTCAAAACAGTAATCCGAAACATTAACAACTACAAAACACTATCAAATTGCAAATAGCAAAATCATTGTGGATATGAGGGAATAACTGCATTTAGAACCTTACAGTCCTGTTACCACTGATTGCGCTTCCATCGGGACGGGACCGGGAATTCCCGTTCCCGATTGCGTTTTTGGCAGACCCGACATCCGGATTTTCACCACCGGGAATATCAGTCTCGTAATTCTAGTTACTTTGATACTACATTTATCGTCAGATTAGTTTGAAGTTTTAATCCATTAATGCCTATTCACCAATAATTTTAGCCAGTTAACCCTTGACCCAACGTAACGACCAAAACCGCCCAGCGCTATTCTCAAAAATCGAGCTCGTTCCAGTGAGGGGTCATAACCTATGTTTTTGAGACGAAAACTTAAAAAAAAATCAGTAATTCAAGAATTGTGTTTGCAAGTGTCGTCTGCTTTTCATGTTAGGTAAAGGGTTAACTGGTAGAGTGCTAAATTATTTTTGGTCCTTAAAATTTGTTTGTGCATCTTTGCCTTGTAACAATTTATGGGAGAGTGCCAGTGGGCACTCTCCCAGAAATTGTAACAAGGCAAATCCTAACAGATAAAATAATATCACTTCAAATATAATATGAAGCACACCCACAGAATATGAAGCCTTTAACTTGTGGTACCGGCACTTCAGAATAAAGCCCAAATATGGGCTTCCAGCACTCTACCAGTTAACGCAATTTTACAACACTTGTCTCGTAATTATCCAACAGCATAACTCATAGAATTCAGATAGAGACTATACCCACTCGGAATCTCTGATTTGCAGCTTAGTTTAGTTTAGCTAAGCTGCACGTCATAGACTCAGAGTGGGATTTAGCCTCTGTCTGAATTCTGTGAATTGTGCACGCTTGCTTTGACAACCTCACTGAACCGTGGAACATTTCCATTGTACTTGATTCACAGTATGTGACGTGTCTCACGATTTGCGAACTTGCCGATCCATTTCTGATTGTCGGAGCCAATGATTGTTTTGTAAAACGATTGCAAGACAAAATACTGGTACTGAAGTCGAAGTATGTGATGAAGATTACCATGAATATCGCAATTTCATTTTCTTTTTCTCTCATATTCGTTTAACCCTTTACCTAACATGAAAAGCAGACGACACTTGCAAAAAAAATTCTTGAATAACTAATTTTTTTCATTTTTTGTCTCAAAAACATAGGTTATGACCCCTCGTTGGAACGAGCTCGACGAGATCGTTCCAACGAGGGGTCATAACCTATGTTTTTGAGACAAAAAATGAAAATATTTTGAAAATTAATTGGCGATTTTTGAGAATAGCGCTGGCCGGTTTTGGCCGTTACGTTGGGTAAAGGGTTAACTGGACCCCGTTTATTTCCTCTACATTTCGTTAAAATATTGCCGAAAAATGATCACCCTCCCTGGGTCATTTAGTCTTAATTGCACAAGCGTATTATGGAGAGGGAAGATCGTGAAAATTCCCGATTTCCGGATTTGGGGTCTGAAAAATTCCCAGTACCGTTCTCGGAAAAAATGGGGAAATTGGAAACCCAACCACTGATCTTTTTTCGTTCATTGTCGTTTCTCCGTCGATTACGACAGCAATGTTTTTCTTCATACAAAGATTATGCATACCACGTCGAGTGGGTTAACATAATATTTAGACGTTCATATTTTGCAGGTATAAATAAAAATAAACTTCTGTAACACATGGTTTAGATTTTTCAAACAATTTCCTTCTCAAGAATTTTCTGTAATCCCACTTGCCTTTCGTAACATGTGTTAACATGTGAGGATTGCATATTAATTGACTATACCACTGCCATTCGAAACATGTTTCAGTTGTCTTGCAGAGTCACCAAACAGAAAATTATGTTGAAAAGTCGAACCATTTTACCTTTTCACAATAAAACATCTTGTGAGTTCATCCTGAATTATTCTCTTATTCTCTTGTGTGTTTGCTGGAAAACATTAGAATTCTACCAAGACCTCCATTTAGATTTTTGATTTTGAATGAGCTTTTGATACCAGTGTTATAAAAAAAGTACTTACACTCAAAAATCAGTTGGACTAAACATCAACCCAAGTGAACTGGTCTGGGTGAATATGAGCCCAAATGGGTTTAGAGTGTACGGCAGACCGATAATGAATTGCACATTTGATATGATATGATATGATATGTTTATTTACCAGTACACAAAAATACAAGTTGATAAATATATACGTACTGGTTACATCATAACAGGATTCACGTATGCAGTAATATTATTTCAGATATACATAGATAATTGGATATAACACATTTTTGTATACCGGTAGGGAAAGGCAAAGCCAGATTGGCTGTCTTCCCGCCTTTCCCTCTGGCAGAAAAGAGAAAACTACAGAATGACGGAAAGAATCCGAAGAAGAAAATGATACACAAGGGCAACATTGTTATTTCTGTTTTAACTCCAACAGACAGAGTTACACCGTGACATTTGCACAAGCAGCAATGTTAGGTGGTCAGTATCATTTACAGCAGGATACTCTTGAAATGGTCTCTAAAAATTATATCGGTTAATTGTTCCGAACCTCGGTTGATTTTTATGAGAGTAACGGCTTTATATTTTGGAACAGGTTCCTCTTGAGAAATATGAAAGCAATCTATCATTGAATAAGACTTAAATATGTCCAACATATATGCTAAGAGCTGTTAGCACAAATACCCAGTAGGGTCCTGTGAATATTCGAGATTCGATTCGATATCGGTACCATACGTCTGCTTCGAGATCGACCCCGAATCAGTCTCAAGATTCGATTTTTTCGAATTTCTTGTACAAACTTCAATTTGTTACATTTCCAACAAAAATTGGATAAAATTGACATTACGTCGCCTGAGTGCTAGAATGTCCTATGTCCCGTAGGGGACAAAGAACATCCTAGTACTCAGGCAACGATTAGACAATTCATTCATGTAGTCTTAATTCATATTTAATTAAGTAATTGACAAAGGTTAATTGTTAGGTAAGTAGTGAATTTTGTCCGGAATATTTTCCATAGTTTTAGTTTTTGAAGGCTTATTTTCAAGTTAAGCCTTCAAAAACTAAAACTATGGATAATGGGCCTGTTTCAGCGACTGTGCTACAGAGAATATTTATTTATTGGTGTTTAAGGTGTCAGTCAGTCTTGTAAGGGTCATTACAGTGTACCATAACTTCCGTTTGGTGCAATATGAAATAACTTGTCTATTAAGATTCGATTCGAGATTCGATTCGATATCGATATTAGACACACGATTCGATTCGAACAAAATGTGTGAATCGCAGATCCCTAATATCCAGAGCCGAATTTTGCATGATTGTAGTGTGTCTAAAATTTACTCACTCCCGCTCCACACAATGCATCACGATTTATGACACAAATTTAAGAGAATTTCATTTTCGACAAGGTGTGTGAATTGTAAAAAAAGGCCGAAATAAGAATTATGTTAAAAAGACTAAGTGTTATGTTTTCCAACGTACGGGCGTAAATCCTGGGAGTAAGGGTGTCAGCCTGCCCATTTCATACACCAACCTAAAATATTTTATCGTCTGGAAGTAGTCGGGCTACGAAGATATTGAAACAGTTAATCATTTCAACGCCGACACCCTAAATGGTTTCCCCTTAAGAACTACTGTCGACTTGAAATGGATGATTGTGTTTTCTATTTGAAGGGTAGCTCAGTAACAAATAGAATACGCTGCAAAGAAATGACGTATCTTAACAGAATTGCCGCTTACCATCCCCTTACAAGACAGAAATAATGTTTTAGACAGAAAGGCTTGTGCTATGCAGGCGAGTAGCCAGTGTTCTATAATAGGGGTGCCCTAGTTAGTTTTTTTTTGGGGGGGGTGGGGGGCGTTGGGAGAGGGCAAATATGGCTCCCCTAGTCCTAACGAGGACCCTTCGGTCGTTGCCCTCCCCTCCCACTACCCTTCGGGGAAATGGGATGTGGGCAGAATGACCAGAAGCTCCTAGTTAGGACTAGACCCGCCCACACCACCGAGAACATTTTGCACAATTTAGTGCTCTTAGAGCGAATCTGAAGCATTTATAGCGTGTGTAGACGACCATTTTGGGGCTCTATGTTGTGTGAAACTTCTTGCATTGGGCCAATGTTTGGGGTGCAGAAAATTTTAGGGTGGCAAGGCCCCCCTCCCAATCACCCCATTGCTACGCCACTGATGATAAGGACAACTTACACCGCATAATTACAAATTCCATATGTAAGGGCACTATACTGAGAAATCTACAAATTAGAAATGTGGGCAAAACCAACCAAAGCCAGGTATAGTCTTTAACACACGAAGCACCTGTCAAATCGACAGTCCTTGGACCATTGGGCAAGACTCATGGTCAGTTGTAAAACAGTATACGCGGCCAATATGTGAAAGAACAACACGTTACGATAATATACAAAGACCCACCGTAATATGAAGACTCATCCGACCTAATTAAAGGCTCAACAGCATTGAAAACAACAGCTTGTTTCTTTACAATTTTTCTGCAAAATTGTTATGTCTGCACTCTGCAGCATGAAAGAGCCGTCGATTTCTTCACCTAATTTCCACTGATCATCTAATCAAACGGTACGCAAACGCAGGAGAGATACACGGTGGCTGTGGAACTGGAATGAAAATTGCTGGGGGGGGGGGGGGGGCAGGAACTGAGTTTACCTTTTTCACAATTTTTGCTTATAACTCTTGAACTTAAAGTTTCTTTATTCGCTCATAGAACCTTATCTGTGGTACAAGGGGTACATACAATAAATACAGTACGGTCGCTGTGGACTGGTCATTTTCCACTGATGGGCAACATTTCCACCGACGCAATATTATAGGAATAATCATCAAAAAATTAATTAATGAAGCACCGGGAAAAACCCGGTGCTTCATGAATTAAAATTTTGCTGTTGATTTTTATTACCTGGTAAACATATCGTCCCCTGAGTTCCAATGTGTTCTATGTGCCTACTGGCACATAGAACACATTGGAACTCAGGGGACGATATGCCGGAACATCACTGCCTTCGCGTGGATTACGACCAGTCGTTGGCGACTGCATTATACACAGATTACAAATGAGTTGTTGGCTGGAAATATATACAAAGAATGGTGGCGATGGCACATATATTTTCCAAAATGTAAGATCAGTTTATTTCAAGTATTTATGGTATGTGTTCCAATTTCAGTATAATAACTAAAAGTGCTCGTAGTAGAGAAGTGTCATAACTTATGTTTTATGGACGAAAAATATGAGCACTTTTAGTTATTACAGAGTTATTTTGGTAAGTGTTTGTGATACGTATCCAACAAAGGGTTGAATGATTATAATAAATAAGTGTTGATTAAAAAAAACCTCCACAGTTTATATTTTATACTTAAAAAGTGTGTGTTTGGGGGAGCAGGTGGATAACAAAAAGTGAGGGGTCGCCACGTCACACCTCTTCCGTTGCCTGTAATGAAAGTTTTATTGCTGACATTTTTCGTCACAAATTGTTTTCAATTATGCCAATTAAATATCATCAATTATCAACATTTATCAGATCTTTCAAATATCAAGGGTGACAAGCTATAATACGCACCGGAAATTCAGAAGAAAAAATATCTTTTGTGCTACATAAAACCTTTGTGTAACTGGAAAATAGACCTTCACATCGTGTACATACCATGTAACAAAAAAGGTCTAAAACTAAGCCGTTTGGGAGAGGGGACGTGACAGGCTTTACGTATTCCATTCCCGGTTCCTTATTCAACATTCGTTATCAACCGATAAAATCGGTTGATAACGAATGTCGGATAAGGAAATGGGAATAGGTAACGGTTGTTACATACGTTTTGGGCGATAGTTTTGGCGATATTAACCACTTACATGACATAGCTGCCATATAAAGGCCACTGGGAGAGGTCGTAACCTATGTGTTTGAGACCCAGAAATATTTACTTATTCCAGCCAATTCAAGAAATTATTTTACGACTGTTGTCTTCTAGTTTGCTTAAGTAAATTGTTAAAAGGAACTAGATGGCATGGTTCAATGAAAGATCAATACCTATAGTTCGGACGGGGTGATTTGATATTCGACCTTTTTGTAGGTGAATATCAGCCAATACCCTTACTTGCCATACCAGTTGAAATTTCCGAATCCAAAAGACAAGAGGGCGGCGGCCGAGTGGATAAGTGAGTGCGGTGATCTCTCATGACAAAGGTCTCGAGAGCGATCCTCGTTCTGGAAAGTTCTTGAGATGTCCGATCCCTCTCTTTCTGGCAGCATCAATTATGGAGTTTTATTGTCGTCTTGTCGGGTGGGGTGGGGGGGGGGGAGGCTATCCCTTGTGCGGGGAGAGACACACTCCATGCAGGCTAAAGATCCCTTCGTTGCATTCGAGAAGAGCGAAACCGCGGAGTTACAGTTACGGAGTTAATCTTACATAGCCAAGCCACTGGGCCAAGGAGGGGCGCTAATACAAGTTAAACAACTTACTCGCTAATCCTTGTAAAATTTTTAACCCTTTGAACACCAGAGGCCCCTTTTCCGGCCCGGGAACATGATACGTCATAATTGCATTTACTATAGTAGCTGCACAGCAAATGTGTGGGACGGACAATCATTATTTTCAACGTGCAGCCTTCGGGCTGCACGTTGAAAATATTAATTGGTCTACCCTCAGATAATGAATATGGACTCTTCTAATCGCTGTCATTGAACTGACATGGATGATACTACGAGTGTTCAAAGGGTTAAGCTTAAAACTACTTTTGTAATCCTTCGACCACCGAGTAATCTGCCAGGTGTTTCATGAACTGTGAATTTGTTTGTTGGGAACTAGTCTAGCAAAGGAGTGTATAGATGGTGCCCAACTGATAGGTGGTTGTGAATCAAATCACCTACACAAACAACATGTTCTGAATAATGTTACTGATTCTGAAAATGTTGTGGGCGAAGGTTTATTCTTTTACCTAACGAAATGAGATCAGCACTGTCATCTTTCCAAATGACACAAAATGAGAACAAACGATTTCCAACAGGAAATTTTCGCGATTTGCACAGTGTCAATGTGGCAGAGTTTCGACTGCCATGGAGTAAGATTCCGCTATTCGTGTGAGATCGTTGTAATTGTTCCATGAGATGGGACAAAGACTGTGATTGTGAGATATAAAAAAGTAATTCAAGATTTTGCTTTACAAGTGTTGTGTACTATTCGCGTTAGGCAAAGAGATAAAATACTCTCAGAAAAATGAAGCTTCACCATAAGTATTCTAGAATAGCCGGACTCTTGGAATACCAGTAACATTGATTTTTAATAACGTTCCCTTCTAATTTGCACGCCGAGTACCAAAGGTTTATCATAAAGTGCGACAGATGCAGTCCCTGATTCGAGCGCCTTCTGAACATGTCGTCTGCCACAGTGGAAGTGTGGTCAAAAGATATATAGGTATCACGGAACTAAATATTTTCCCATAGGCGACCATTATAACGTTCAGGCAAAAAAAAAATATGATCGCATCACTTTAATTTTGGAATTCAAATATCTTTGTCAAGTATAGCCCTTCAGACAATTTTTTCTGATCCCAAAACAGGGGGTCATGCAACAAATAAGAGAGAGAAATTGACAGCAAGGGAAGTACCGGTCACGTGCGCATATTTTCCAAGGAATTCCCCACAAAAACACACGAAATGTAAATTGTATTTTTTAAGTCCAAAAGTCATCAAATCACCCTCTTTTTTATCTGGAATATTCATCAATAATGCAAGATGTCAATAGAATGCTTCAAACATTTATTGAAACAATTTATTTTCCCAAGGCAGTTTATTTTTAGGGACTGCATCACTTCCGAGTGCAACATTTCAAGGCGGGTATTTCTAATTCAAATATTTAGTTCAGTGATACCTATAAGGTATCGCTGCAGTAAATATTTGAATTAGAGTTACCCGCCTTGAAATCATTGAAATGTTGCAGTCGGAAATGATGCAATCTCTAAAAAATAAGCAGCCTTGGGAAAATATATTGTTTCAATAAAAATTTGAAACATTCTAATGACATCTTGCGTTATTGCTGAATATTCCAGATAAATGAAGAGGGTGATTTGATGACTTTTAGACCGAAAATATACAATTGGTTTTTGGTGTGGTTTTGCTGAGAATTCCCTGAAAAATATGTGCACGTGGCCGGTTCTTCCCTTCCTGTAATTTGTTCTCTCTTATTTGTTGAATGACCCCCTGTTTTCGGGTCAGAAAAAGTTGTCTGAAGGGCTACACTTGACAAAGATATTTGAATGCCAAAATTAAAGCGATGCGATCATAATTGTTTTAGCTTGAACGTTATAATGGCTACCTGTGGGAAAATATTTAGTGTTGTGATACCATAAATGAAATTAATTTCATTACAGTGTTGTGTTGTTTTTCCTACATATTCAAACCTGATCAGTACAATGACTGACCGAGTAAGGTCAGTGGCCTGACAGTCTTAAAAATGCAGGAGGGCTAAACATCGCTCACCTCGCATAGCCTAGGACAGCGATTAGATCTCCTCAACTGTGGCAAAATGAACATTTACTATTAATGAATTCTGCCGTGTGGGGTTTGTACATTTTAATTGGTGCTGCTAACAAGGTAGTCTCTGTGAGACTGCTACACTGCCCCTCCCACACCTCCGGGCCTCGGCAAGGCCCGGGGGTGTGGGAGGAGCAGTGTGACCGTCTTACACGGACCACTAACATAGCAAAGATCTGAAAAGATGTGGGTTTTAGGAATTGGCTTTCGTGGTAATCATTATTTTCTAAGGTCAGGAGGGCCAGTTTTCGCCCTCCTTAATTTTTTTAAGGCGAGCAGTAGGCGAGAGAATAATTCGCTCTCCTTAAAATGCCAGGCCTGGAAAGGCCAGTGGCATTCATGAATACCCATTCATGTGTACTGGCATAAATGTGTACTCATGAGATGAAGAGGGGTCAGCTCAGTTGCATTGCATTCAAATGTGTGAGGATCACTTTGCTTTAGAAGAATCTTCGTTTTCAGCTGAGCAGACAATTCTATTTTGTTTTCCAAAAACACATTGGTCTGATATTCTGGAGTTCCGCAGTTTTATCACTGGTACTTAACCC
Organism: Pictodentalium vernedei; assembly: GCA_031216915.1. Classification (NCBI taxonomy): domain Eukaryota; kingdom Metazoa; phylum Mollusca; class Scaphopoda; order Dentaliida; family Dentaliidae; genus Pictodentalium; species Pictodentalium vernedei. The sequence continues at coordinate 661,721,324 of CM062296.1, forward strand.
TTTGAACTCTAGTGGTATCTACCATGCCAGTTCAAAGGCAGCAATTAGAAGAGTCCATATTCATTATCTGTGGTAGACCAATCAATATTTTCAACATTCAGCCCTGAGGCTGCACGTTGAAAATATTGATTGGTCTACCCCACACATTTACTGAACAGCCTTCCTATATAATGACGTTATGACGTATCATGTTCCTGGCCGGAAAAACGGCCGCTATGGTTCAAAGGGTTAAGGGAGCCTTTATATTTGGTATTCTAGAGTCCGTCCCCAAGAACACAATCAGTATATTTGGTATTCTGAAAACTAGTATGTTTTCGTATGCTGTAGTTCCCAAAATGTTTATAGCACCAATCTTGGTACTTTGGAGAACCAATACATTTGGTATTCTAGAATACCAAATGTCGTTTGGTATTCTATAGTGCCATTATTTTGGTACTCCTATAGTGACAAGTGGAGTACCAAATTCGGTACTCTGGAAAACCTGGATTTTTTAGAGTGTATATCCATGCAAATAACATTGCGCTCCGAACTTTTAAAATAAATGGAAACAAATCTGAAATGAAATTCAAAGTTAGACCCTTTTTTGTGAACGATGAACTGAAGAATCCCAGGCATTTAACACTTTGGTTCAACTGTTTTGTAACCTTGTGTGTTCACGGAAACAACCTTCAAGTCGAAAGACTCAAAATGTGTCTGGATAGGAAAAATGTGAGGCAAAAGGAAAATACAAGAGCAACTTTCCGAAGATGAATGTTTGTAACATTGAGTAGATTGGAAAACATTTTTTTTCAAGAATGAAACGATGGTACAAACACTTTCGCGTAGAGTAATACATGAGGTGTCACTAGAAATTAAAGGGGGGCGCGGTGTCTCAGTAGGTAGAGGTGCAGGATGCAAGGCGAGAGGTCCTCGGTTCGAATCCCACCTGCGGCAACCGCGTTGTGTCCTTGGGCAAGACACTTCACCCCCATTGCCCATGTGGGGGCACGATGACGCCGTGTACTAAGGCGTACTGCACGTCGATGGTACGCATGTCTTCAACCAATCTAACCCTGCCTGTGCTGCAGTGCGGAGTTACGATGTTGGGGAGCCGGCAGCAGCTCGTCGTTGCTCGGTGGTTCTCTCCGGGTACTCCGGCTTCCTCCACCCGTAAAACTGTCACGGTCATGATTAGCCATTGTGCATAAATATGTGACCTTAAACATCAATAAATATATATATATATATATATACTAGAAATTAAAAATATCGCAACTTACTGTCAAAGCCACCCACCGGTTTCAGATGCATAAAACCGACGATGAAAATATTTTTCAAAGCATTTGTCAGAACAGAATTAGAGCGAAGAAATAACACAAGAAACCGTCCAAAACTGTTTTTTTTTATTACTTAAGCATATCGCGAAAATAAATATTATTATTATATATTTCTTTCCTTTTTCTGGGGGGGGGGGGGTGTTTTTCTTTCCTTTTTGTCTTTTTGGCTGAAAAGGCATGTGAGATTCGAAAAGCTGGGCAGTGCAAGGTAAGAAACTTCGACGAGCCAGGGTTTTTCACTCTCGTTATAATTTCTATCTGTCGACATGGGTTGCTGTTCGTCAAAAATAACATAACATAACATTTATTAGCATAAAACATCTAGAGCTGAAACGGTTATTTACACCGACTGAGTTACAGCTACAACTGCAGTGCAAGGTAAGAAACTTCGACGAGCCAGGGTTTTTCACTGTCGTTATAATTTCTATCTGTCGACATGGGTTTCTGTTCGTCATAAATAACACAACATAACATAACATTTATTAGCATAAAACATCTAGAGCTGAAACGGTTAAAGGGTTTTCTTGATCGATTAATCACACGGATAAACCTTGGTTAACCGATTAATCACTTGCTCTTATAGATAGCTGAATAATTGCCATACCGTTGAAGATTTATAGCATTAACCCTTTATGCAACGTAAATGATAAAATCGGCCAGCTCTACATACAAAAAACTTCATTCAGATTTTATTATGTTTTCAATTTTTGTCTCAAAACATAGCTTATGATCCCTCATTGGAACGAGCTTGCTGAGCTCGTTCCAATGAGGGATCATGAGCTAAGTTTTTGAGGCAAAAATCGAAATGTTTTAGTAATTCAAGACTCTATTTTGCACATGTCGTCTGATACCCGCATTGGCTAAAGGTTAACTTAAGAATGACCAGTTCCAGCTACTGATACAGTATAATGATCATGCAAGTATGTCATCACGTAACTTGCATGCTTTACTCTGTCTCATATAATTGATGTGAGTCAGTGTGACAATGTTTGCCTGTTTTGGAGCAAGTATGTTCCTTTGTTAACCCCAAAAATACAGGATTTCAAAAGTAACGGTTAATCGATCAATTACGTTTTTGATCGATCAAGACGTTGATCATTGGCTAATCGATTAACCGGTTAACCGTTTTAACTCGAGGCGGATCTTAGAGGTTTTTTTTTTAATTTGCTAAAGTCGTGACCAATCAAAGTAAAAACTGTAAAATCTACAACGTGTGAACGTGTAATAGGGATTGTAATTTGCGAAACTTGTTCAGTAGACTTGGTTTGTTCCTCAGCGAGGGTTGGGAGGAGGGGTCGAACTTAATCTACGGAGCGAGTTTCAAAAATTCCAATGTTAACTAGCGACTGGAACAATTTCTGTACATTTAGTGCATAATCATTGACTTTCGTTAGTACATACATATTATAGTTTCATATTTCAGGTTCTTATTCAATTACCGATGTTATTCCTGGTGTTCATATTACTGGAGTCGTTTTCGGATTTACACCGACTGAGTTACAGCTACAACTGTACGGCAAATTCACAGAACAACGCACGCCAAGTACCTCGATTTCCCAATGTGCAGAATAGAAAGACGATCGGTAAACTTATTAACAATGTTGATGGATAAGAGAGTTACATAGGTGATTTGCAGCATTCGATGAAACCTGTAAAAATCATCTCCTCATTTCACAGCCGTCATCAGCGTCAAAATTTCACTCATCGGCCTTTTTAAAACGCACTGTTATACCAGTTTGCACTAGTTATGGCTTTTCTAAACAACATACAGGCGTTCTGAAAGCAGTTCGGTAGAGGAATAAAAATTAGAAAACTCAACACATTGAGAGTTGATAATTGGATAAATGGCAAAGTAGTTTATTTTGCTGGATACATTTCAGTTGCTGCATTCTTAGGCTATTGTTGGAAGATTTGGCCGAGCTTCTACGAAAGGAACATACATAACAAAAACAAATTCTAGGTGTAGATAACGTCATTTCCATACAAATAGCAATTTAACACGGTAGGAAATTAGATCGTTGTTAAACACCCACAGGGAGGATCTTCCGTATGGCAAGAAGAAAAAAGAGAAAGAAGCGTTAAGAATGCTAAGCCCATGGACCACCGGTTTGCAACAGTCAGGCATGGCGGAACGAAGAGGGGAGTGCTAGGATTGTGGCTCAGCCCTTCAATAATCAGAACCCAACAAATATAAAACACATAACAGAGAGCAAAAAAAAACCCCAAAAGATAAACTATGGGTGAAGCTTAAAGAGTGTGTGTCTTTTTAGACATCTTTTGGGATTCGATTATTTCTTCATAAATTTTGAAATTTATCGAAATCATCACTCATGAGAAATTTGTTACCTCATTTAACCCTTTGAACCCTCTTTCCTGGAATGGTATCGCCTTTGTGTACACTTACAGTGAGATGGTCAGTCTAATACCCATATACAGGGAGGATAAAATTATAACTTCAGTCTGCAGCCGTCTGGCTGCAGACTGAAGTTATTATTTTATCATCAATGCTCCGTGTACAGACCTCGTATAATAAGACAAAAAAAGGACGAAATTATGCCTTGGACAAAGAAAAAAGACGGTCTTACGCGTTCAAAGGGTTAAAACTCATTGGTATGATCTGTTGTTATCAATGGTGAAGCTCTGGCCGGCCCGAACTTCGTAAGGTGGGGAGTCGGGGGAGAGTGTAGTTCTGCCCATTTTTAAGGAACCCGGCAACACAATTCTTCCATATTATTTTTGGAAAGGATGTAATCCATTGTCACATGCCTCCTATTATTGCGTGATATCGTGCAGGGGCACGTGGCACATGTCTCCCAGTCTTTTTCCACAGATATGTTTACACAGTACATAGGGTGTAATAATTTGGAAGCAAACAATGTCCGTGAACAGGAATTCCTATAACATCTTTCCTATAATGTAACGAAATTTAGTAAAATTTGTCCAATGAAGTCCTCTTTCGGTTGGTTTTCTCAACTTTTGCACTTCAGTTATCTTCTAACCCGAAGCCCATGGGTTGGAAATTGGTTTAATTAATAAATGTTTAAACCGAAGACATAGACCAAACCAGGACAAGACCATTGAAATCTACAATCAGTGGCTCGGGTGAATCTAAACACCCAACTGTATTAAGTTGTCTACAGGGGATTACTGTTGATGAGGAAAGAAAGTCGTTATTATTCGTTTAGCAAGGGACAAAATCCCCAATGTCTATGTTTAATGAATTGCTGGAGTTAGAGTTATTAAAATAATAATTACTGTTTATTTTGGGTTGAACTGTTTGTAATATCAAACATTAAAGTCAAGGATTGGAGCATCGACTTCCTCTCAAACACTAAAGTGTCTGCACAGGAAAGATTATATCAGATCCACTTAAAATATGGTTTCAAAGACTTCGTATGAACAAACACATAACTTTCAACATGCCATTATGTCTAAAATAGTTGAGGATGCTCCATACTAAATAACATTAATATGTAAAAATATAATAAATAACATAACGTCGTCTGCTTTTCAAAAGTTAAAGTAGTGAAAACATTTATTTGATCGTTCTGCTTTCATACCACTACGTGCACACTGGGCAATTGACAATTTTTGTTTTTCATGAATAAAGTCTCAATATAACCCCAAAAATTGTGGCAGATTACACTTGTAACTCATCATGAATTAGCAGTGGGGCACAAATATTTACATGGAAGGAACCAGTCCTTTACCTACGTAACGGCAATAACAGTACTAGCAAGCGTGATTCATAAAAACTGCGATCTAAATTTTACTATTGTTTTTACTTTTGTCTAAAAAAATTGGAATGGGCGAGCTTGTTCAACGAGGGGTCTTAACCCTTTACCCAACGTAACGGTCAAAAGCTTCCAGCACTATTCTCAAAAATCGCCAATTACTTTTCATTATTTTTTCATTTTTTGTCTCAAAAACATAGGGTATGACACTTCATTTGAACGAGCTCGTCGAGCTCGTTCCAATGAGGTGTCATAACCTATGTTTTTTGAGACAAAAAATGAAAAAAATTAGTTATTCAAGAATTTTTATCACAAGTGTCGTCTGCTTTTCATGTTAGGTAAAGGGTTAAGTTGTCATTTTGAGATCAAAAATGAAAATTGTTTACTTATTCAAGAACATGTTTCCAAATGTAGTCTTCTTTTCGTGTTACAAAAACAGTTAAGAAGAATCAAAGATATTTGAAATCTGCACCCCTATTGGTCTGTTGTATTAATTTATTGTTGATCCTTTTTCTTTATCTTACATCAGTATGTATTGCGTCCGTAATTATCCTAATTTGTCTTTTAATAAGAACATATTTCCCCCAATACACGCAAAAAAAGTCTAGACATAATACAAATCTGTATTGAAAGTAGCAGCAGCATATGTGATCATTCGATTCAGATCGAGAACGTTTTTTACCTGCTCTTATCGAAAACTGATTACACATTTGGGGGCAAGTGTTCTGGTAAAAAGTAATTACATGATAAATAAATCACCACATCTGCGAAATAAATTAGACTAGATCATTTTTTGCCATGATGCTATTTTTTATATAGACCTTCCATGCGTTAAACCGAAAAATAAAATAAAGAAACAGACAGCTGAAACACTATAAACTTCAGCGGTTATAGAACAAGCGGAACAATGAATGGGGATTACGTCATACACCGCTTAAAAACGTAATACCATGACGTCACGATGTTCATTCATAAACAAATCAATGTATAGACGCTGAAGGACAAGCAAAATATGTGCAAGTCAATAAAGGTTGAAATATTGTAAGATAAATTGGTTAATACCATCAAGGGGGTTTCCGAGATGGTGTTTTGAAGTCGTGACCTTGTCTCTGGGTCATATATGGACGGACTTGTAGATTTGTGCCCAGAGACAAGATCTCGAATTCAATACATCCTTCCCGGAAACCCACATGGTGGTAATAACCTATATTTATCTTACAATCAACATGTATTTTGTCTGTATTAACTCTGCAACTGTCGTGTATCCGACCCCGTGATACAGATGTTTGTATCAGGGGGTCGGATACAAGCACGTTCCTTTCGCGTGAGTTCCATTTTTTTTCCTTTTTGTTCATCAGTACGAATAAATAGTTCTTTATATATTCGTCTACATTCTTGACTTATCCCCAATATATTGTAAGATAAAATGATTATTACCATTATGTGGATGTACAAAATATGTATCCGAGTCTCGCTCCGGGTTCTAAGGGTAGATCACGACTCGTCTTCGACTCGTCGTGATCTGCCCTAAGAACCCGGAGCTCGACTCGGATACATATTTTGTATATCCACATAATGGTAATAATCTCTCTATATATATCGTGTATCAGGACTTCCTGGTGCAAAATCTGTATCCTGCTGTATGCAAGCTCTTGCTTAGTTACGATTTGCTTACATTATTATTTATAGAACAGTACAAGCTTCCGAAAAGGGAGTTGTGAGAGGCCGTATATGTTTCTATAAATTAAAGGGAAAAAATACTCCCAAAGTACAATTATTAAATTATGAAACCACGTTACTTTTATGTTGCTTCATCTGAATCGCAGGAAGCATTCACGTTGAAATAAAACACAGTTTCGAAATGTTGAAGAAACCCGCTCAAAGTTTATCCTGGGTACGGAATTGTTCAAGGCATCCGCAACAGTTTCGATCGAAACGACAACAGTTTTATGTGTCTGAAAAGAGACTCTGTAATCAAGTTATTGGCCCAACGATTGAGAATGGTAAGCTAAATCTACCACCGCCACCATTATGGGTATGTACGAAATGTTGTATCTGAGTCTCGCTCTTGTTTCTAAGGCAATATCTCAACTCGTCGAGATGTGTCTTGTAAGCAAGAGCTCGACAATGATGCAACATTTTATAAACATAATGGTGATATTTATATTATGAATACGAAGTCTCTGAAAAAATATCTGGATCAATTCATGTTTACATATATAGTGGTCTATTGTCCCAGCTGTTAAACACAGAAATATGAAACATAAAAGGAAGTATGCAACTGCTTGAATTTTATTTTACATAGCGTATGCCAAGTAGGAATTCCACCAGGCATTTTGCTGGGTCTGAGTCACTGATCGGAAAAGTCTAGAGATTTTCGGAAGTTGGCCCCGACGGGAGTCGATGCATGGTCTACGGCATCAAATCGTCTAGACATAAATGCTCTGCCACCACAGGCTATGACTGCAGATATTTGCAAAAAGGTGTGAACCAAAGTATTTGGGTAGGATGAATACTCCCATTAAGTCATATAACAGGGCTGCAGTAATTATCCTCCGTGTGTCCGAAACGACAAGTATGGAAGGGAGACCATGACATCGAATGGCCCTCTCTCGCGGTTTTTAATTTTGTAAAAATGCATATGTGAATGGCGCCATGTTCTTGATTCTAGACAAATGGTATCCGAGAGGTACACGAACCAGGGTTGATTGTGTCCCCCGGCCCATTAAGACCACAAATCGCGAGCCGATTGTGCCCACAGGCAGACCGATTACAACGGCAAAATTCCAGCCGATTGTGTCTGCGAGCCAATTACGCCTGCAAAACGTAAACCAATTGTGTCCGCAGTTCTACCTGCGGAGACAATCGTCTTACGTTTTTTGCAGATGTAATCTGCTTGCCGATATAATCAGCTTAATCGGTCGACACAGACGTTTATGTTGTCCACGTGATATACAGTACGACACCCGTGGACTGGGCATTTTCCACGGTGGGGGAATATTTCCACGGATACAATAGTATTAATTTCCAAACATTAATTACATGAATAATCATCAAAAATTTAATTAATGAAGCACCGGGTTCAACCCGGTGCTCCATTAATTAAAATTTTACTGATGAGGACTTTTATTACCTGGTACACGCATGTTGGACATCACTGCCCACGCGCGGAATACGACCAGTTCACGGCGACGATACTGTATTTGCTTCCCTAGCTACTAAATGATTTTTTCGCTAAGTTCAATTCATCATCTAATCTCATTGATCAGTTATTTGAGATATCATTTTTACTAAATACAATATTAGCAAGTCATTATTCATAAATGCATTATTGTCGGACGCCATTTTCTACATAATTCTTACCTGGAATAGGTATCGTCTTCCGAATCACTGATCATTGTAACTAATCCCAGTAAACAAAACACAATTCACAACAGAACCCAACACACAATGCCAGTATTCGCTTTCAATACACACAGAAATCATTAAAGCTGGAATATATCTACCACTGCGTGCGAATGATAAAACACTGTGTTGTCCGAGACTGTCGGTCGATTATTTTTATCCATCCGATGCGCAATATAGAAAAAAAGTTTTCCACTATAACGAAACGCCGTGATCGAAGTGTGCCACTTGGACGAGTACATCACCTGCTCTCTGTGCACATTGGCATATTATCTGATTGGAGAATGCTGGTAGAACCAACTGTATTTTAATAATGATCGACGGGGTTAGAAACCGAAGGATGGTTATCAAAGCTTGCACAATTAGCGAATGAATGTCTGAACTGTAACTCTTTCCCCGCTCAAGTTGTGGATACTCAAAGGCAGGAGAACTAGCAGACTGAGAGATATGAGGACTTCTAGAGGAGCCGGTAATATATGGGACAATCGGCCAAGGTAAACAGGAATCTAAGCAATAGCATATTTCAAAGTTCTACACAAGTTTATATGTTGGGAGGAGTGAAGGGGCGGGGAGCGGCATTTAAGAGCACATGGGCTTTCGATCTCATGTGAGAACTACGACAAGCCAGTGGCTGGCCAAACAGTTATTATTATTGAATGACCTTTTTAACGCTTTTGGTTGCAGCGTAACGAGGTCCAGATAATCTTAACCAGCTCAGAGAAATAATATTAAACCATATATATGTTTATATAATGTTTAATGACCCTATTGTGACCTGGTATGCCGTCAGACCTACTTAACTCTCAGAAGCCGGGAGTCGAGTTTCCTTGCCTGTGATGTAATACGGCAGGTAATCTGGTTGTGACGGTTCGGCTATCTTTGGGCTGGGGGAGAATTAAACACTGAGCAGGTGCTTCTAGTCAAGTGTCGTCTGCCTGAATAGGCAGACGACACTTGACTAGAAGCACCTGCTTTACTGTAAGTTTTTCGCGGTATGTCATGTTCAATAAATTCATTCTGATTCCCCGGCGTCTAAGAGTTAACATAGCAGTGACATATTTCAAGATTCTCTACAGATGGTCTTTTCAACACAGTCGTGCAATAGGAATAAAGTAAATTACATTACATCTTGTGATTGGAAAATAGCAATGGCATATTTCAAGACTCTGCACAGACGACCTTTTTAACACAGTTTTTAACCACCTCAAAGTAATGATATTAAAGCATTGATATTTTTATAAAATGTTCAACGGTTCTACTGTGAGCTGGTGTGTCGTTCGAACTATTTAAGAAGAGGAAAAACTACTAGAAAAATTATATTAACCCTTTACTCACTTCGAAAAAAAAGTCCTTTCCTTTGAAAAGAATTTTTTGAATTTATATTCAATTTTTCCCTCAAAATAATAGCCTATGACCCCCTCTTGGATCTAGCTCAATCGACTCGTTCCGATAAAACGTCATAAAGTTTGGGTTTTTTTGCGACAAAAATTGTAAGCATCATAAAATTGGAGAGCCAATGGTTTTTGTGAATAACGCTGGTTGGTTTCAGACATTACGGCATGTAAAGGGTTAAGATAGACGTTTGGTTCTCGTAGCTTGCAGGGTGGGTGGATGAGGAGCCACATGTAGTATACAGCAACCCGTACTAATCTAAGGCAATAGGTTTGTATATTCTGAACTTCGGGTAGTTTTCGTCAATAATATCCGCGCATGATATTAACCCTTTACCCAATGTAACGTCCAACAGCACTGTTCACAAAAATACCATTCAGTTTTAATTATTTTTGCATTTTTGTCTCAAAAACATAGCTTATGACCCCTTCAAATGAAGGGTCATAAGGTATGTTTTTGACACATTTTTTTTTAAAAAAAATAGTTATTCAAGAATTTTGTTTACAAGTAGAATCTTCATTTCGTGTTAGGCAAAGGGTTAACCATTCTGATTATCAAACCCCTTGCTATGACGCCGAACAAAATCGCACACTCCAAAAATACTAAACATAAATCAATACCAACATCCAGTATTTAGGAAATAAGTAACAGGTTGTCACGTCCCAATAACTTCTTTATTAATTTATTGTGGTTTAACGACACTTTCGACAGCCGGGGTCACTTCGTGTCAGACAGTTTTACGGGTGGAGGCATCCGGAGTACCGGAGGGAACCACCGAGCAACAGCGGGCAACTGTCTGACTCCCCAACGTACTAACTCCAAATAAGCAGGGTCAGCATTGGTTGAAGACAAGTGAAACACCAACGTGCAGCATACCTTAGTACACAGCGCCACCGTGCTCCCACGTGCCTTGCCCAAGGACACAAGAAAGTTGCCCCTGGAGGAGATCGAACCGTGGACCTTTCAGTTTGAAGTCCAATGCCGTAACCACTGAGCCACCGCGGTTACGGCAATAAGAAATTGGGAAGTCCATGCAAATACATTTACTAAAACTCTTAATTTTGAACTGTAATCCTGACTAATTAATATTCCAACTACATTATCGGGGCATGCCTTCGACGTATGCTAGACTTGATGATGTAGTTGAACTATTTTATTCCGTCGGGACTGCACAGTACTATTTTTGACAACTAGTATGTACTTTTAGCGCAAGCGCGGTGGCTCAGTGGTGGTTACGGCATTGGATTTCAAACTGAAAGGTCCACGGTTCGATCCCCGCCAGGGGCAACTGTCTTGTGTCCTGTGGGCAAGGCACGTGGGAGCACGGTGGCGCTGTGTATTGAGGTATGCTGCACGTTGATGTTGCACTTGTCTTCAACCAATGCTGACCCTGCTTATGTGGAGTTAGTACGCTGGGGAGTCTGACAATTGCACGCCGTTGCTCGGTGGTTCCTCCTGGTACTCTCCGGCTTCCTCCACCCGTAAAACTGTCTGGCACGAGGTGATCCTGGCTGTCGAAAGTGTAGTTGAATCCCAATAAATAAATGATTGGGACGTGACAACCTGTTACTTATTCCCAGTTCCTTATTCGACATTCGTTATCAACCGATTTTATCGGTTGATAACGAATGTCGAATAAGGAACTGGGAACGACTGTCACTTCCGAGTATTATTCTAAAATCAAAAAGTTCAGAAATATTGTGCTATAGACTGTCTTAATCAGGCTCCAGCCTGAATAAAATCTTTTAACACCATTAATTTTGAAACCTTTAAAGATGAAAGGTTTTTTCTACTTTTTCCTGTCAAAATCTCTATTTACCCCCCAAAATAACCCAAGGCGATTAATCGTGGACATCACAAAACGTATTAAAACAAACAGAATTGAAAAACGTGGTTCAAGACTCGCTTTTTCTCAGTCAGTAAAGCAAAAAAGCATGACAATTACTTGCCGATGGGTAGCGCTTCTGTGTGCGTACTCGTACAACGTAAGGTAACAGAGGATTTGTGTATCAATTTGCTGCACATATTTTTTCTGTTAAATCATCTTTGTGCAGATGTAACATGAATATGTTTGATTAGTAAAATATGTTTGATTGGTAAAAACATCTCGCGCAAAAACAAGGGATATGACAGATGTAACCTCCCACATCTCCACCACGTTCTTGTAAAGATCCATGTCTCTAGGTAGGTTTGGACACCATCTCCGAGCCTGCGGGTTCTTGAGTGTCGATCAGGTTGGTGTTTAACCCTTTACCTAACATGAAAAGCAGACGACACTTGCAAAAATAATTCTTGAATAACTAATTTTTTTCATTTTTTGTCTCAAAAACATAGGTTATGACCCCTCATTGGAACGAGCTCGTCGAGCTCGTTCCAATGAGGGGTCATAACCTATGTTTTTGAGACAAAAAATGAAAAAATAATGAAAATTAATTGACGAGTTTTGTGAATAGCGCTGGCCGGTTTTGGCCGTTACGTTGGGTAAAGGGTTAACTCCGAAGAGCAAAATTGAGATTTAACTAGTTAAATACTGGAAGCTCAATTATGTGACCTATTCAGGCATGCTGGTATCATGATTAGAAGACTTTTGTTCCCCACCCCTACCAACCTCCACCCCCCCCCCCCCTCCACCCGAAAAAAGAAAAGGAAAATAGTAGAATGCAATATTTATAATGCAAGATGAAAATTGAACAAAATGCCTGTATTTCATATCTAAATCGGTTTGCTTTCTATTCTCAACGAGAGCCATAAGCCGCGCAGTAATTCGAATAAGGAACCGGGAACCGTTCGTCCATTACTTATTCCCAATTCCTTATTCGACATTCGTTATCAACCGTATTAATCGGTTGATAGCGAATGCCGAATAAGAAACTGGGAATATGTGATCAGTGTGGAGGTTGTCATGCGAAACACCGACAAAATGGTGCTACATTTTTGCATTTGTGCTATATTATACTGGCGTTTATTGAGCAGATGGTCTAGTTTTAAAGGAAAATGCGGACACAAACTTCGTTTTGTTCAGGTTTTGCATTGCACATAGATTAAATATCGATTTAGCAAATTAGATCGATGACCCTATTACGCGGGAAGTAAGGCAGCGGAGAGTCAACTAAACTAGCGACAATGCATAGGGGCGAATATGTTTGCATGCGAGCATCGCTGTTTGTTTTATCATCATTTTTATTTCTATAAAGATGCTTGTTTTTTGTATTTTGTAGTGTCGGGGTGTTGCGAGTGTGTAACAGTAGAGATCATTTATCAAGAAAGACTTGCAGACACTCAACCTTCAAAGACAGAGCCATCTTTTGTCAACAGAAATTGATAATTTATATGTTTTCCTCTCAAAGCATGGTCCTCTTGTTGTCCCTATTATGTTTAGTTACATTCTAGTGGGAATACGGTACAGGAAAAATCCAAACAAAAACGCACAAAAGTAACAGTGCATGGTGAAGTAAGGTGAACAAAAAGTAGAGAGGTATCATTAAGGTTTAAAAAATCCATATGTACTTGACAAAAAAATCCTTTTTTGCATATTTTTTAATTTTTTAATGTTTACTTTTTTTTAATTATTTCATTCCAAAACTCAGTAAAGATAAAAAGAACATTTAAATGTGGTTCGATATTGCAAAGTCATTCAGCGAAGCACAACAATCGCTGAGTAGGTCAAGAGAAATGTGTTTTTCGTCGTTTATTGTTACAAAAGCCTTGTTTGCCATTCACGAAATGAATGGTAACTTTTTTACGGCGGAGAAGGTAGTGGCTGCCGATGCGGTTTAGAGCTGAAACGGTTAATGGGTTTTCTTGATTGATTAATCACATGGACAAAAATTGGTTAACCGATTAATCACTTGCTCTTATAGGTAACTGAATAATTGCCGTACCGTTGACGTAAAGGACAAAATCGACTAGCTCTATATACAAAAATCTCCATTCAGAGAGCCCGTTCCAATTAGGGATCATAAGCTATGTTTTTGAGACAAAAATTGAAAATTTTTAGTAATTCAAGAATCTATTTTGTAAATGTCGTCTGCTACCCGCAATGGGTAAAGGTTAACTTAAGAATGACCAGTTCCAGCTACTGATACAGTATAATCCAAATAGGATTACAAAACATCTCCTGGTTCGGACGAATGCCATGAGAAAAAAAACAACGATTCCAGAGGACGAGACCGAAAGGGAGCAGAGGTTCAAAGTGAAAGGCAGGGGTAAAACCCACATGGGATGGGAATAAAGAGTTCGTCAATTCGGTCACCGGACAGGGAATGACAACCACCACAGTAGTATAGCTCGTATGTTTGGGGCATCATTGGCAGGACCCCGGTGCAGGACCCCGGAAGTGACGTCATGTCACGTGACGTAGTGGCGCCATGTTGTGTTGTCATGGTAACCCGCGTGAGCGGCCATGTTGTGACGTCATCCCCATAGTGATACGTGGTGTTAGTGCGCATGCGCAGCGCGTGTTGTTAGGGTGGTACGTGTTTCCGTCGTCCATTTTGTATACTGGAGGCCGCCATCTTGGTTTCTATGGTATCACGTGATTGCTATGTTACCAATGGCTTCTAACAAGACAGGGGTATGTTCGGAGGGTATGTTCGATTGAATCAGAGTAAATCTGATTACCACAAACAACCCGACAATCCCTCCAAATCACCAAAATCCACCCAAAATCACCGAAATTGACTTTATTTCCCCAATTTATCGGCTTAGCACGTAGTGCTATGGTACTAAGGGGGTACCGGGGTTCATTCGACTGAAGTGGAGTAATGTTCTGGCTTAGAATTCTCCCAGAATCCCTTTTTTGGATCCCATGACGTGTTATTTCCCTATTAAGAATAGCACGTAGTGCTATAGGACAAATTTACCCAGAATTCTCTGCTTCTATCTATATATGCAATAGTTTACGTCTATCTGGCCATGTTCCTTTGTTCTAGAGTATACTCCAGTAACGCAGAAAAGCCTATTAGTTGGAACAGCTTTGCTTATTATTACTATATTTAGCTATTCTAGTCTATTCTTGTTAGTTCTGACCCTATTCCTTGTACTCTTGTTGTTTCATTTATCTAGATCATTTATATAAATTATAACTAACCAATCAGATTGCTTGATTTCCCATAACCTGTACTTAATCGTATAGAGTTATCTCCCCTTATTACAACGAAGTTGTATCAGATTGTCATCACATCTATATCCAATGGCAATATCCCCGGGCACCCCAATTTCGGCATCCCTTTTTTGAAAAACATATGACCTTCGGCACCCCTTTTTTGTCATATGTGCTTATGTGAAAAATCACAATGTGACACAATGTGCCCTAGCACATAGGCACATGATTTATGTGCCGATATGTGCTTATGTGAAAAGGCACAATGTGACACAATGTGCCCTATCACATAGGCACATACGGGTATTTGAGGATACCTATTGCCTGGTATTGTATTATTCGAGGATACCTACTAGAGAATCCCTTTTTTGCCATATGTGCTTATGTGAAAAAGCACAATGTGACACAATGTGTCCTAGCACAAAGGCACATGCTTTATGTGCCGATATGTGCTTATGTGAAAAGGTACAATGTGACACAATGTGCCCTATCACATAGGCTCATACGGGTATTTGAGGATACCTATTGCCTGGTATTGTATTATTCGAGGATACCTACTAGAGAATCCCTTTTTTGTCATATGTGCTTATGTGAAAAAGCACAATGTGACACAATGTGACACAATGTGACCTAGCACATAAGCACATGCTTTATGTGCCGATATGTGCTTATGTGAAAAGGCACAATGTGACGCAATGTGCCCTATCACATAGGCACATACGACCAAAATGGGATTCCATAGCCACAGGTGTTTTCCAAAAGGGATTCTTTAAAAGGGATTCCATGAAATGGAATTCCTATCCGACTCCGTAAAATGGGATTCCGTGTTTTATCATCGACACTCGAGGGTATTCCCCTTCCCTATTAGAAGAATTCAGTTCAATGGGTTGTAGTTCATTAAGTTTAAAATTTATTCAGTTAAATGTCGTTAAGTTCAAAGGGTGTTTATTTATATTAGGTATAAAAAGTTCATTCAAAAAGTTCAAGGGTGTTAACATTGGCATATATTTAGGGGTTATAGTTCATTCAAACAGTTCAAGAGGGTTAATTATATATACCTTCATTAGGGTTGTAGTTCATTTCAAACAGTTCAAGAGGGTTAACATTGGGTTATATTTAGGGGTTGTAGTTCAATCTGATCAGTTCGATCTTCGTTCACTTTGTTCTGTTCACTTCGATCTTGGCTGTATTGGATCTTTGTTCATTTTTTATGGTCAATGCACTTCGAGTTTGCTTATATTCGATCAGATCAGTTCGATTTTCTTCAATTTGTTCTGGTCACTTCGATCTTGGTTGTGTTGGATCTTCGTTCTGTACCTTTATTGTTTTGTAGTGGTTGGTTGTCTCTGTTCAGTTGTTTCCAACTAGTTCGATCTTCGTTCATGTTGCGTCTGTTTAGTTAGGTTGTTGCATGTAGTATTTAGGGGTTAGTTACAATCCATTCAGATTAAAAAATTTATTGTATATATTGGGTGTTAAGATTAAGTCAAAGTTTATGTTGTGTTCCCTTCGACCTTATTGTGGTTGATGAATTAGGCTTTATTAGTCACTTTCCATACCCTCGAGTGTCGATGATAAAACACGGAATCCCATTTTACGGAGTCGGATAGGAATTCCATTTTATGGAATCCCTTTTAAAGAATCTCTTTTGGAAAACACCTGTGGCTATGGAATCCCATTTTGGTCGTATGTGCCTATGTGATAGGGCACATTGTGTCACATTGTGCCTTTTCACATAAGCACATATCGGCACATAAAGCACGTGCTTATGTGCTAGGTCACATTGTGACACATTGTGCTTTTTCACATAAGCACATATGACAAAAAGGGATTCTCCGAAAGGTATCCTAGATAGGTATCCTCAAATAATACAATACTAGGCTATAGGTATCCTCAAATACCCGTATGTGACTATGTGATAGGGCACATTGTGTCACATTGTACCTTTTCACATAAGCACATATCGGCACATAAAGCATGTGCCTTTGTGCTAGGACACATTGTGTCACATTGTGCTTTTTCACATAAGCACATATGACAAAAAAAAGGATTCTCTAGTAGGTATCCTCGAATAATACAATACCAGGCAATAGGTATCCTCAAATACACGTATGTGCCTATGTGATAGGGCACATTGTGCCTTTTCACATAAGCACATATCGGCACACAAATCATGTGCCTGTGTGCTAGGACACATTGTGTCACATTGTGCTTTTTCACATAAGCACATATGACAAAAAAGGGGTGCCGAAGGTCATATGTTTTTCAAAAAAGGGGTGCCGAAATTGGGGTGCCCGGGGATATTGCCATTGGATATAGATGTGATGAGAACCTGATACAACTTCGTTGTAATAAGGGGAGATAACTCTATACGAATAAGTACAGGTTATGGGAAATCAAGCAATCTGATTGGTTAGTTATAAATTATATAAATGATCTAGATAAATGAAACAACAAAAGTACAAGGAATGGGGTCAGAACTAACAAGAATAGACTAGAATAGCTAAATATAGTGATAATAAGCAAAGCTGTTCCAACTAATAGGCTCTTCTACGTTACTGGAGTATACTCTAGAACAAAAGAACATGGCCAGATAGACGTAAACTATTGCATATATAGATAGACGAAGAGAATTCTGGGTAAATTGGTCCTATAGCACTACGTGCTATTCTTAATAGGAAAATAACACGTCATGGGATCCAAAAAAGGGATTCTGGGAGAATTCTAAGCCTGAACATTACTCCACTTCAGTCAAATGCACCCCCGGTACCCTCTTAGTACTATAGTACTACGTGCTAAGCCGATAAATTGGGGAAATAAAGTCAATTTCGGTGATTTTGGGTGGATTTTGGTGATTTGGAGGGATTGTCGGGTTGTTTGTGGTAATCAGATTTACTCCGATTCAATCGAACATACCCTCCGAACATAGCCCTGTCTTGTTAGAAGCCATTGGTAACATAGCAATCACGTGCTACCATAAAAACCAAGATGGCGGCCTCCAGTATACAAAATGGACGACGGAAACACGCATCACCCTAACAACACGCGCTGCGCATGCGCACTCACATCACGTATCACCATGGGGATGACGTCATAACATGGCCGCTCACGCGGGTTACCATAACAACACAACATGGCGCCACTACGTCACGTGACATGACGTCACTTCCGGGGTCCTGCACCGGGGTCCTGCCAATGATGCCCCAAACATACAAGACATACTACTCACCACGACCATTCCTTGCGATCCTAATGAGCAGCTGAAGAGACTGAATCTCTTGATTGCGAGTCGAAAAGCCAATAATACGGGAGGGAGAAACGAGTTGATTAGTATATGTGACGAATTGTTGAGACAGAAGGTTTTGGATAGATATTCGTATAAATCATTTATGAACGCGTTGAAAAAAAAAATAATTGTAAATAAAATAGTAAATAAAAAAATAGAAAAATAATTGTTATTAAAAAAAGAAGAAAAAAGAAATTAATGTTAGGGATGAAGAACAGAGAATTTGCTAGATCTTACGTCTTCGGCCGATCGGGCTTGCTGGATTCGATGATGGGAGTTCTAGCTCGTGTCTTCATCGGTGATGTAGCAAAACAGATCGCTTCGACTGCCGCGTTGGATAGAAGACTGCGAAGGGTGTGGGTAAGAAAGCTGCGACGCAAGTGAATACAAGAATCGCTTCGGAAGCCGGCAAAAGGAGTGCCGATTTAATTCAGAAGTTGATAAGACCGGCTAAATCTCAGGCGATTCTGTCGTATATGAAAGTTGGGAACTTCAAAGGTTCTGGTGTCGAGCCAATACAGACACTCGCTAAGACGTTCAACAGCGGATTGGGACTGAAAAAAACTGGTTTAAGAGGGAAAATTTTTTTTTTTCATTATATATAAGAAATAGTTTTTTTTTTTTTAAAAACCATAAATAAAAACTTAAACGAGACGAGATAAGAATCAAAGATCTACCGTGGAACGAAGCGAAGGCAAGGGATCGAATCGCGCACTCTTTTCCAGGAGCATAAGAGGATTGATAGTAGGAAAATCGAATTGCGGAAAGATGAATCTGTTGATGAATCTGTTGTTGTGACCCGAGTGGATGGATTATGATAGATTGTTCGTGTTCGGCAAGAGTCTCTTTCAACAAGAATAGGAATTATTGCTAAAAGGCCTGTGCGCAAACTTACCAAGACGAGTTCTAAAAATGCGATGCATCGCATGCAACGATCTTGCATTAGACTTCGAAAGAACTAGGAAATAATAAAAAAAACATCGAACATGGAATGTCAGTTTTACAAAAACGCGGGCGACGCGCCCTATCCTCGAGACTTGAGTTCCGAGCAAAAAAAATCTCATGATCTTCGATGACCTTCTGTTGGAGAAACAGAATCGATGTGAATTTTACTACGTTCGAGGACGTCACAGCAACGTGCATTGCTTCTATTTGTTGAGAATTATTTCAAATTGCCAAGACAGACCATAAGAGAGAATGCGAGTGGTCTGTGTCTGTTTCGTCAAGATCTCAAGAATCTCAATCATATCTACAACGATCACGCGTGGCCAATGACATGTGCAAAGAAAAATTCAGGAGATATTGTAAGGCGGTGTGGGATCCTGAAACTTATAATTTCGTAGGCATTTACGACATAGTCAATCTGAACGAATGCGTCCAGACTAGAATGAAGATCCACGGTTAGGACTGAGCCCCCATCAACATATCTGCCAACGTCAATACTCTGCAAACGATACTGGACACGAGAGAAGGTTATCGAGTGAATTTCAAGGGAGACAACACTTTCTCGAAGCTGTTGGGATTCGATCGAAAGACGTACGAGGGACACGTCACATTCGAAAACGAAAAACGTGGTAGACGTTCTATCCATTAATAGCATCTTAATGAACGTGGACGTGATCTGTGGAAGGTACGTAAACGGTGGCACACAGCCCACGATCTACTCTTTCTTTTCGGACATCTCTCCGGGCTACGAGAGTCATAGAGCGACCACGAAATCCAGTCTATCTACCCGTGACAATGCATACCTTGTACAGCATCACCACAGAATTGACGGATCAAAAGGGCCAGTTGTTAGATCGTTGCGGCGAATGTGCGATGATACGGTTTCACATAAGAGAATTTCTTTTTAAAAATCTATTACGTATATATATATTTTTATTAAATATTTTTTTTTCACATAATTTTTTGGGGGTGTTTATCCTCTACTAATTTACGCATTATCTCCTCGCATCTTTTTAACATAGCTAGCATTTCCTCCGTAGTAAATAATTCGTCCTCACAATTTTCTTCTTTTCTTCTGAAAACTTTTTTTTTATAAGTCATGTTTCTTTTTACAATTTTTAAAAATTATTTTCATATATATATATATAATAAGAAATTAAAAAAAAAATAAATAAAACTAAATTAAAAATTAGCCCATATAAATGCGGCGTAAATGCACCGACAAATGTGTTTTTCGGGGTTCTCAGTTAAAATTGTGAAATATTTGAATTGACGTAAAAACATCAAAACTGGTGATTAATCGAAAACCTAAACAACAGTTATCTCTTATTTTTAATATCCTAAAATTCCATAAAAATCGATCGATATTTAATTTTTAGTGACGTCGACGTCAATAGCATCATACGAAGTTCAGCGATACCAGTTCAGAACTACCCAGGTCGGTGCCAAATTTTTAGATATCGTTTTTGTTGCAGATGATACTTCAAAAATTTGAAAGAGAGAAACTGGATACTGGAGTTGATATTAAATGATAGCGAAAAACGTAACGTTATTTCGGATAAAGCACGGATTTCAAAAATCTATTCCAGAATGTTGAAGAGAAATAGTCATTTATAATTGTGCCGAATTTGATGACTGTAGCTTTAGACATATGGCCGCATATATAGTGCTGAAGGAAAAAGAAAAAAACCGGAGGTCTCTTTAAGATTGCTAGTTAATCTCCCAATACTACCCAACGCCCATTTTTGACACTTCATGTGTCGAGATGATGTGTAACTCAATTTCAACTTTATACAATGAAATTTTATTTGAAAATTTATTACACGCTGGTTCTTTGAAATCCTCATTTACAGCAACACTTAACCATGCGGAAAATGAAAATCCGTTCCGCACACAAGTCGATATAGAAACGAAATTTCAGTAGAATTTTCTACAAATCGTGCACGGCAATTACAATTTGAATCACCAGCGATAGCTAAAAATCGACCCTGAGTTCTAATGTGTTCTATGTGCCAGTATGCACATAGAACACATTGGAACTCAGGCGACGAAATAGTTCCCCTCGCAAGTTTGGTTGGCGATAAAATGTATTCTTTTTGTTGATAGTTGTCAAATGAAATTGCTGAGTGTCCTTCTAATAATTGTTATTATACACGTGGCGGCGTGTAATAAACACAGAACGACACGTGTGTGTGAATGGGTTAATCGATATGGCACTCGTGCCATATCGATTAACCCATTCACACGCGTGTGTCGTTCCGTGTTTTTCCGACACACCGTCCGGTTTAACATGATACTATTCAATATTTCTTTTCAAAGTGAATACGAATGTGATGCACAATAAATTCAAGGTGTATGTTACATATGAAAGCTGAATCTCTTGCAGTTTCTAGGACTGGACTGTGACAAGATGGAAGGGTTAGCAAAGTGTGAAAACATGAAATGGCGATACAAAAATGACGTTAAATAGAAAAGTCCAAAAACATGTAATTTTTTTATTTCTGGAGTTCAACAAAATAGTAAAATTTTGTGAAACTCGAACGTATTTTAATTTTTCAGACATCCACCTCCTATGACGTCACGAGTCAGTTCGACCTTAACCGTGAAGAATTTCTGAGGACGGCAAGATATTTTTAGATATGGTTTTATCAGATGGATGAGCCACAAAATGGGGCTAAAACGAAATATTTAGAATAAAAACCGTAAAACTCGCGTTGCGGATCGAAAGTGAAGAAACGAAAGACATTATTGATAATTTAAAAGGACCAAAAAGCGGCATGTGAGAAAAATGCATTTCCCCAGGTAGATTCATGAGGTTTTTTACACTGACCAGGCTTCACAAGGACTATAGACTGACAGCTATTCAGTCCATACCTACACCTTCCAACCGACTACCACGAGTCGAAAAACGGAACGATAAATTCGAAAAACCGGATCGGTCAAAGATTCAAGTTGAATTTCGGAAAATTTGTTAGCTGAAGAGAATCGGAAATCGGAGAATATTGATCACTTTGGCTCTGACCGAACAAATATAACAAGAGCAAATTACTTTGATATTATTGTATTTCCAACTTTGGGAATGTACATCACCGGATTTCCAACTTTTGAAATTTTAGGCGGTAATCCCCCCCCCTCCCCCACCCCCAGCTACGACGTTCCTGCTCCCCCAACATCTTGGTTTGCAGTTTTTTGGCCCGACTACAGAAATTGGTATTGCCATTAGCAGCAGGTGTCCAGAATGATACGTGACACGTCAGAAATCACCGTGACGTGACTCTCTAGGCATGCATGTATCACCCCGACTGCTCTGCAGTGATATTTTGTTGATATTCTATTTTTTAAATGATGGGGGGAAATTCAGTGTTTACTAATCAGATGGCTGGTTTTCCTATGTAGTGTTCCAACGTATATGGGTGTCTTCCAATAAAAGTCCGCTAAGACACTTCAGGAATGATACTAGGTTGCGCTCGCACCAATCCCATGCCGCTAGAAAGCCTAACACGTCGTGGAATTCCAATAGCAGAACCGCACCCCCACCCGACACCTGAATTTGAGATTTGCCCAGTTCTCCGCCCGACTAAAGAAATCAGTTTTATATAAGCAGCAGGCAAAAAATACAACAATCATGGGTGGTAGGAATGAACATTTCATATCAAGTGGGCGCGGAACCCAAGTGTTACCCCACGATCCACCCCACAACCACGATAATATTGTAATGAGTAAAAGACCTCGCAGCGACAGGGCTCGCTTTAACACTTCAGGAGTGGACACCTATGGTTGAGCAATACGTATGAGGCCATGGTATCGCCGCACGTGATGTCGGAACTGAAAGGTCATTGGGTAATATCAATCCTCGAACTGAAAGTCGGCGCATGAAGACAGGATTATGTGTGTCGTTGGGAACGTATGGTCGCAGGGGGGATGGGTAGGGTTGTTTGTGAGGTGGTAGATAATTTTACAGAGATCTG
This sequence comes from Pictodentalium vernedei, assembly GCA_031216915.1. Classification (NCBI taxonomy): domain Eukaryota; kingdom Metazoa; phylum Mollusca; class Scaphopoda; order Dentaliida; family Dentaliidae; genus Pictodentalium; species Pictodentalium vernedei. Next base: position 661,744,471 of record CM062296.1, read on the forward strand.
TTATGTTTGCGTCGTTAATATTACAAACTCGGAATGTTGTCTATGTAGTGATGGAAAGAAGTAGCAGTTGGTTGTGCGATGTAATATCCCCAATTCTGAGGGAGGGTTGTTGATCACTAATTGGAAGCTATTTAAGGCGTATGAATGTTAAAGAGATTTGTTGTTTTAGAAATTTTACAGATAACATAATTTATTCCGCACAAATACACGAAAACCTCTCCACAGTCCCATCCCTATCGGTGATTTACATACTGAAACTCCGCCATGTAGGTGATGTGCCCCACAACGTAATGCAGACTTCTTGTTAACAACACGACTTCTCTTGTTTCAGGAAGCAGATGCAAACCACCGAGGTTGTATTTCCAACAATACCATTCTCTCCAACCATACACTTAGTTACCACGAATAATTTGTGCTGGGTAAAGGACTGAAGTTTATACCAATGCCGACCCCCCCCCCCCCCCCCCACCCCCACACCCCAAATCAGAAACTTGGTTCTCCAATGAAGATATCCATCTACTGAAATAATATATGCTGATCAACAGCATCGCCCTATTAACATCCATGGGCTGCCTATTTCATATTCAGAACAAAACTCACTCAGGGCCACCTTAGAGAATACAGCTATTCCATAGCAGGGGAAGCCAGCTTGCTGGGCCCCTGAAACATGCTGTCCAACAGCGTCGCTCTATTACCTCTTTTCTACCTGGAGCAACATGTCCGCAATGCCATCTCAAACAGCATAGCCCTTTCCTACCTCATGGAATCTACCTGACAGACTACCAAAGGCAACATGGCTCTCTCCTTTCAACAGCATCGCTCGATTACTTCTATCCTACCTGGAACACCATGCCCGCGAGGCCATTACAGACTGCACAGTTCTTTCCTACTTCGAACATCCTTCTGAGTAGGCAACTGCCGCATGCTGACCAACAACCTTGTTCGGTTACCTCTTTCCTACTTGGCGGAATATGTTTGATATACTACAAAAGGCTGCTTGGCTCTCTTCTGCCAACATCACCACTCGATTACTTCTTTCCTACCTGTTGCAACATGCCTGCGAGGCCATCACAGAGACCGCAGCGCTTTCCATCCAGGAACAGCCTGCATGTAGTTAAACTGCGATATGTTGTTCAACAGCTTGGCTCTATTACCTCTTTCCTACCTGGACCAACATGCTCGCAAGACCACCACAAACAGCACAGCCTTTTTCCTATCAGGTGCTGCTAATTAGATGGGCTACCGCAACATACTGATCCACATCATCGCTCCATTACATTTTTCCTACCTGTAGGAACATGGCTCATAGACCACCATAGACAGCATGGGGCTCTCTCCTATGGGGGAACATGGCCGCTGGGTCAACGCGTCCAAAAGGAAAAGCTAGTGTATGTAGTTATATATATTTATATATAAAGCGTCTCGATAATATGGAGACGACTGAGTGTTCATGGTAACTGATGTAGTTGTATATAGTTGTATATAGCTGTATATCGGGTAGACCCTAAAATGTTTTTCAGTTTGTGAGTTTTTGTCCTGATTCTCACGACCTTAGCTGAAGGTATGGATGAATTTAAATCACCCCGACGGTGGAGCTTGTCCACCTGTACGTGGGTGACCACGAATTCCCTGAATATCCCTGTTATCAATAGTTTTATTCGAGCTTTCATCACTGTCTTTCTATTTCAAAACCTTACTTTCAAATATATGTTCAGTTAGGTCCTATTTGAAAGCCTCAACTCACATTTGAACAAAAAGCGGCTATTTAATAACGTAGGTACATGATCATTCGGCGAAGAGGGTGACCTGCCGGCAAGGCAACCTTATATATTTAATGAATTGGTTTGCAAGGTGGCTTATATACTTGTCAGTTGGACATAGTCTGGTTATGTGAGTACATATGTCTTACAAAATCAAACGTGTCTCATGTGAACGACAACGAACCTGATCATATTGAAGATACCTCCAAAATCTCAGTTGCTGGGCTCGCCACCGAATGTCCAGCCACATTTAGATGTTACACACACATTTATTTTGTGCGAATTGTTTATCTTTATGTTTTGGCTGTTTTCTGTTTCTTCCAAGTATCCTTCAGCTCAGCAAATTCTTCTTCTCTATTTACAATTCATTGCCATCTATCTTCCAGAAACATCTCGAATACATTTTGCTTTCATTATGAACCCACCAAGCGATCTGGATTGAAATAAGAAGTAAAAACCATAAGTTTCTACTTGGTATTTTCTACCGCCCACCCTCGGAACGTGTGTCGTACTGGGACCTCATCGATGAATCGATATCATCAGCTAGAAATGAACTCTCTATGAGATATGCTATTGTCGGCGACTTCAACGCAAATTGTCTACCAACAACCCACCCAAAAAGTAGAAGACTTGAAACTGCACACAACCTTGTCCAGGTTGTTAAGGAGCCAACTCGAATCAGTGAGAACTCAAGTACTCTAATAGATCTAGTGCTCACTTCTTCCCCGAACCTGATCTCTAGTATCGAAGTCACTACCCCTTTTTGTAGCGATCACCATGCCACTAGTATTAAACTGAAATCTACAAATCCCAATCTTCCCTTTTATAAAAGGTTTGTTTGGGATTACAAAAGTATGAATGCAGATGGTCTGTCACAATCACTTCTGAATTTCAACTGAACTACAGTTTTTGAAGCCGGCTCAGTTGACGATATAACAGAAAAAATAACAGTCCATGTTATGGAAACTCTGAGATCGTTCACTTCTGCTAGATCGATCTTAATTCGTCCAAATGACAAACCCTGGATGACATCCTTTGTAAGAAGACAAATGCGCATACGTAATAGGGAACACAAAAAGCGAAAAGAACAAACAGGACTGGAGACTGGCAAAATTTCAGGAGAATTCGAAACTATACTATACATTGTGTTAGGGATGCGAAAAAAAACTTTGATATCAATTTAGAAGAGTCTGTATCTATAAGAAAACCATCCTTTAAGCAGTGGTGGAAGAGTTAGAAAAATTTCACCAATCAGCAGTCTATTAGGGCAACCTTTCCCCCGTTGCTCTAGGATGATGAAATTATAAACGATCCAGAAGATATCTCTCATATCTTCAACAATTATTTTACAAGTCAGTGTAACACTATAGTCGAAAGAGAATTACCTTGCATTTATAAGCATGATGGGTCATTAGAGGCTATAGAAACAGACGAGGTGGTGGTTAAATTATTGTTATCAAAATTAGATACGACAAAGGACAGTGGCCCTGACCAAATAAGCAATATAATATTGAAACATTTCTCGAGGCAGCTATCCTTTCCGCTCTCCAAATTATTTAACCTGTCTTTGTCAACAGGAGTCTTTCCCAAATACTGGAAACATGCAAATGTTATACCAATCCATAAAAAATTATCACAAAACGATAAAGAGAATTACCGACCCGTGTCTTTAACTAGCTGTGTTAGTAAGGTACTAGAAAAGATAGTTTTGAATCGCGTATATAGATTTCTTGTTGATAATAACCGCCTTACTGACCTTCAGTCTGGTTTTAGGCCGGGAGATAGTACGGTATTTCAATTAAATCTATAGATAATTACATAAAATCTGCACTGGATAAAGGTTCAGAAGTCCGATTTGTCTTTTGTGACATAAGCAACGCGTTTGATAGAGTTTGCCATGGTGGTCTGCTACACAAACTTGATGCTATTGGGGTAAGGCGTAGACGTTTAACGTGGTTTGAAAGTTATTTGACTGATCGTACACAAACAGTTGTCATTAACGGAAAGAGCTCCACAAAAAAGCAATACTTGCTGGAGTTCCCCAAGGGTCTGTTTTAGGACCTCTTCTTTTTAATATATACATAAATGATATCGTCCATGATATCCATTCGAATATAAGATGATATGCAGGCGACACGTCCCTAATTATCCTTGTAGAGGAGGAAAATGAGGCTGCAAACATATTGAATGGTGACATGGAACGAATTGGTTTATGGGCAGATACTTGGCAAGTGATTTTTAACCCCAGCAAGACAGTAACCCTCAGCTTTACAAGAAAAAGTAACCCAAATCCGAAGCCCCGCAACTCTACTTAAATAGTTCTCTTATAACCGAAGTTAACGTACGCAAACATCTAGGACTAATGTTTCAAAACTCGGGATCTTGGGGTAATCACGTAGATTGTATTATTGATAAAGTAAGTCCAATGATAAACTGCCTCCGTAGCTTAAAATATAAACTGTCCAGATCAGCTTTGGAAACTCTGTATACTCATTTCATACTCCCACTTTTTGACTACGCCGATGTTATTTGGGATAACTGTCCAAAGGGTTAACTAGATGAACTCGAAGTTTTACAACTTGACGCCCTTCGAACAATATGCAGTATTCCCAGGGGCACAAGTCACGGACATATATATATCGAAACTGGTTTTATTACATTACAAGAGCGCAGAAAAAGACACAAAATAGTTACTATGTTCAACATCATGTCTGGTAATGCGCCTCATTATCTCACTGCAATGATTCCGCCCCAAGTGTCGGAATATACAAATTATCCACTTCGTTGCGAAATACAATGTCGTACTAAACTTGTTTATGACTCATTTTCCCCGTCTGCTGTAAGACTCTGGAATGATATGGATATAAATATGAGAACCTGTGGATCTGTACAGGTACTGAAGAACATTCTTAGAAGAAACGACCCTATCATTCCAGGGAATTATAATGCTGGCGGGAAAAGAGTCCAGATACTGCACTGTAAATTAGGATTAAGATGTAGCGACTTGAATGGTCACATGTATGAACGATTTCTGCTCGATGATCCGAAATGCTCTTGTAACCACGAATACGAGGACTCTGAACACTACTTTCTTTTTTGTCCAATCTATAATACCCAAAGAGAAATTATGCTTCAAAGTATAGGTTGCACCATTGAAGAAATTAACATTATCTTATACGGAAATGAAACGAAAACAGATTCAGAAAATATTCGCACATTTGAGCCGTGCATAACTATATCGAACAAAGGTTGAGATTCCAATGATAACCCGAGAAGTAGAATAACTTACCTCAGTCAGTCATTACATCCCATTATCAGATTGAAGAGTCCTATCAAGACTTATGCCACAAGTTAGTTTGACAGAAGCTATGACTGATGGTGGACTGTGTCCAGAACAAACTTCACAACTCTGCACTTGTTTACGCACCATTGTTGTTAAAAAAAATGTATATTTTATGTATCGGTAAGGTATATACATAGGCATCTACCTGTTTACCAAACCATTTCATGACGAATAAAATATTGTTTATAAAAATAAAAAAGGGACACGCGAGTCAAAGACATAATAGTTAAAGATAATCATGTGGGCCACGCAAGAGGTACCTTTAATCTTAGACAGCTTGTGAGTGAGCCAACATGCTTCACTGAGTCGTCTGCCTCGTTGTTAGATCTCTTTGCGGTCGGCAGCACAGTCATCGTGAAAACTTGTGAGGTCTTAAAACCGATTATCCCTGACATGATCCGCTACCACTGCCCAATTGCAGTGGACGTTGAGCTTTTTGTGCCACGATCCCGCTCTTTTCATAGACGGATATGGCTATATTCCCAAGGCAGTAATAATGTATTAATGCTGCGCTCTCTCGCGAAGATTGGAATTCTCTTTTTGACAGCTCATGTCTAGATACTATAGTTTCCAAATTCACTGGCAAATTACTCGATAATGCATCCGAACATATACCAAACAAATATATTACTTCGAGGTCGAATCAGCCGAAAAGGTTGCATAACCAAATACGACTACTAATAAGACAAAGAAGAAGGCTATATCGCATAGCCAAATGGACCGGTCATCCGAATGCATGGGCAAAATATAAAACTAAGGGAGTGAAGTTGTATCATCTATCAGGAAGGCCAAAACTTTATACTTATCCAACGTTCAGTCCATTTTAAAAAGTAAAGTTCACAGTGGCGGAAAACGTTACAAAGCAGAGATTCCTGTTATTGATTACATGAACGAAGTGTACACCTCGAATGTTGAGAAAGCCGAAGTGCTTAATAAATACTTTTGTTCCATCCCAACAGTTGACGACTCGCACGTTTCCTCGACAGAAGCCATAGCCCATTCAACACGAACAATTGATGGTATAACCCTTCACTGCAGCGAGGTGTACGAAGCACTGAAGTCATTGAAGGTGTCCAAAGCATCGGGTCCTGATCTTGTCAACCCACGTCTTCTTAAAGAATGTAAAGTCTCTCTATCGAACCACTATCGATTTTATTCAATACTAGCAGGGTCACGCGGCGTTGTTCGGGCTGAGTTGGTGCCGCTCGGGCTGAGTAGGTGCCCCTCTACACCCCACCCCACCCCTGACCGGCACTTTTTGAAACCTCACCATTAGATTCCTGGTAAAAAAATGCCCCTAGTAGACCCCTTTGAAGACCTATATTGGTGAGAAAAATTTTGGTCAGCTCTTTTGGTGCCCCTCTACACCCCCTCCCCCACACCGATACTTTTTTAAACTTCACCATTAGATTCCTGATAAAAACGTACCCCTAGTAGACCCCTTTGAAGACATATATCGGTAAAAAAAATTTTGGTCATAACTTTTGGTGCCCCTACACCCCCACCCCACACACTTTTTTAAACCTGACGATGACCTCCGTCATAAAAAAGTACTCCTAGTAGACCCATTTTGGACACTCGGGGTGGCCCCATATTCATTTCTATAGCGGACAGACAGACAGACAGACAGACAGACAGACAGACAGACAGACAGACAGACAGACACACACACACACACACACACACACACACACACACACACACACACACACACACACACACACACACACACACACACACATTGTCTACCCTACATACCGAGGTACCCCATTGTTTGTCCTTTGTGTGGACTAACGGTTTCTACCTCGTTTTGCCGGTACAGTTCTGGGAAAACAACCGAGGTAAAGGGTTTCTTTTGTCTTTTGTACCTCGGTAAGGCGAAACACGCAAACTCTTTTGTCTAGTTACCTCGTCAAGTTGGTAAGACAAACCCACACTCACACACACACACACACACACACACACACACACACACTCACACACACATACAGACATACAGACATTCTAAAATATAGTATAGATATTGCTAAACAATTCGTATTTTCCTTCATTGTGGAAAAGGGCAAATGTTTCGCCAATTTCGAAAAAACAACCCGCGAACTTAGTCAGTAACTATCGTCCCATATCTCTCATGAGTTGCCTTGGTAAAGTCTTTGAAAAATGTATCTTTAAACGACTATCGCGATTTCTGAAGACTCGGACGTTCTTAGCCAACTTCAGTGAGGTTTTACGCGAGGTGATTCTACTGTCCTCCAGTTAACTGATATATATGACGAATTTCGTACAGCACTCGATGAAGGAAAAGAAGTTAGGGTTGTATCTCAACGCGTAGTTGTGGGATCAGAGGCTTCCCCATGGCGTCCTATAAATGTTCGAGTCCCCCAAGGTTCTATACAAGGACCCTTTCTTTTCCTAATCTACATTAACGACATAACCGAAAATTTACTCAGTAGCATACGCCCTTTTGCAGAGATACTTCGTTATATCTAATTGTAGAAAATTCAAACCAAGCCTCTAATTTAGTTAACCATGATCTGGCTGTAATTGAACACTGAGCAAAAACACGGCTAGTTGAATTTAATCCCCCCAAAAACTGAGAGTACGGTTATATCACGCAAAACGAACTCAACTGCCCATCCACCCTTATTTTTAGGTGGTGCTTAAATAAGTGAAGTAAATACTCATAAGCACCTAAGAGTTGTACTAAATACAACATGTACCTGGACCAATCACATTGGATATATCTATTCCAAAGCCTGGTCTCGGCCAGACTTGCTGCGGAAATACAAATTCGAGCTTGACAGAAATGTTTCAGAAAACATATACTTTGCCTTTATCAGGCCCTTACTTGAATATGGTGATACTGTTTGGGATAATTGCTCGTGAGGACAAGTGGCCGACAAGGAAAAAAATCCAGATGCTTCAGCAAGAAAAGTTACAGGGGCAACAATTAGTGCTAGTGAATCTTTATTATACTCCAAAAAACGTTGGGACACTCTACAAGAAAGAGTCGAAAACATAAGCTAGTGCAGTTCTTCAAAATGCATCACCACTTAACGCCTCCTTATATTTCCAATAAAGTTCCACCTCTCATATCCTCAGCATACCGATCACTCAATATTCGAACACGCCAAAATCACCGAGTTCCATTTTGTCGCACACAGTTATACCAATCCTCTTTCATTCCGAATGTAACTGATTAGTGGAATAACCTCTATCTGTTCGTGGGAATTCGTCACTGAGTAATTTTAAGATCTTCTTGAATGGTGGCAAACTCCGACCACAGTCATTGGCTCAAATTTATCACTGTGGATTGCGGTTGCGCTGTAGCAGCCTTAATGCCCATTATATGATAATCATCTCGCACATAGTCCACTTTGTCAGTGTAGTGAATTTGAGACTCCTGAACATTTTCTTCTTCATTGTCCAATGCTTCTTAACGCACGCAATGGAACCATCAATTTATTTCCTTTCACCATTGGTATTACCACACTTCTTTTTGGCTCAGAATTTTTCAGTAACGAGGAGAACAGTCTAATTTTTGATATAGTGCAAGACTACATCTGTATAGAATGGCAGGTTCCTCTAACGACAACTGTTTTTCGAACATACTTCACCTTCACTAAGAATTCCTCTCTCAGTGTCCGCACGATTAAGGCCATGTACTACAATTTTATTATCTCGTGATTGATAGAGCTGCTTAATTTCAAGACCTTCTTTTTTATTCAACTTTATCTGAAGACAATGCACCATGTATTCGGGATGGCTTCTTCTTCTTTCTTTTTTTTTTTTACTTCTTTTTTTTTTTACTTCTTCTCTTGTATCTTCTTACTCTCTGACTTCTTTCTTTTATTCATCTATTTTTTTTTATTAGTGAGACGACTTCTGATTTCGCGTATGTGTAGTTTAGACAATCGCTTATATCGGTTGCTGGGAGGCTGAGCTTGTCGGTCAGCTTATTCTGCGCATGAAATTAGTATAAACTGCCTTTTTCAAATTTTCCTGACGAGCTGTCGCCACCCCTCAACTGCACTTGTTGAACGTGCGTCATTACGTAGTTGCGGGTGACTGTGCGTTCGCACCTAGAATGCTCAACTAGTATGACTCGGGCCGGTGGTGGGCTTGTCCAAGGTCAGAAGATCAACCAGATTCATTGGCCCGTTAGTGCTCACGTCCCTCAGGCTGCGATATACATGTTTCATTTGTTACTACTGATCAATGCCATTATCTTTACGAAAAGTGTTATTAAACGTACACTGCAAAAAATATAGGTTCTCTTTAGAACCAAAACTGGTTCTAATCTTGTCCCTGAGATGGGACCAGTTCCGTTTAAACAGTATTTATTTCAAATCAAATAAATTTATAAAGATTAACATTAAATATTAACAGAATTAAACATAAATTGAGGGGGTTTCAGCCATAAGTTTAGAGCTCATACGAGGTTGTCTCAAATCATTATTAAGCAAAGGAGATATGAACAGTTGGCATATCGAACCAGTTTTGGTTCTATACAGAACCAAAACTGGTTCGATATGCCAACTGTTCATATCTCCTTTGTTTCAAAATGTTTGGCGACTCCGTTGAATAAGTTCCAAGTTTACTGCTGAATCTACTTCAGTTCATGTAATATTCTGTTAAAATTGAACGCTAATCTTGGTAAATTTATTTGATTTGAAATAAATACTGTTTAAACAGAACTGGTTCCATCTCAGGGACAGTTTTGGTTCTAAAGAGAACCTATATTTTTTGCAGTGTGGGAGACGACTCATATAAGCCTGAGTCTTCCTGTCGAATCCTAGACTACCAACGTACTTGATTATCACTGTTAGTGTTATTTCGTATACTGCTAGCAAAACTCTTTTATTAATCTATTATACTGCTATGTAATGTGTACATATAACATTATCTTGAATAAATATTGTTTAAACTAAAAGGTACAAACATTACCCTCTAATGAACGAAGAGAATTGTTGGGTGCCATCCATTGTCCACACGATGTCTCAACGTCTAACTAAGCGGCCACTAGTTCCATAAGCTTATCACATTTCTTTCTTTCCTTGGCCTACAAGGTCCGGGAGTGCATGTCAATAATTGATCAAACAATTACCTGCAGTAACGCACAGAGTCGCACAACCACAGACATCGCACAACCACAGATGGAAAATAAGAAGCATGATGACGAACCTTGTTGCTGAAATGTCTGAAAGAGTTCGGGGTTTAAAAATATGAGTAATTAGTCGTCAAGCTGAAACGGTTAAAGGGTTTTTTTGATCGATTAATCACATGGATAAGCCTTGGTTAACCGATTAATCACTTTCCCTTATAGGTAGCTGAATAATTGTCGTACCGTTGATGATTTATAGCATTAACCCTTTACCCAACGTAAAGGACAAAATCGGCCAGCTCCACATACAAAAATTTCCATTTAGATTTTATTACGTTTTTAATTTTTGTCTCAACAACGTAGCTTATGATCCCTCACTGGAAAGAGCTCGTTGAGCTCGATCCAATGAGGGATAATAAGCTATGTGTTTGAGACAAAAACTGAAAATTTTTAGTAATTCAAGAATCTATTTTGCAAATAATGTCGTATGCTACCCGCATTGGGTAAAGGTTAACTTAAGAATGACAAGTTCCAGCTACTGATACAGTATAATGATCATGCAAGTGAACAAGTATGTCATCACGTAACTTGCATGCTTTACTCTGTCTCATATAATTGATGTGAGTCAGTGTGACAATGTTTGCCTGTTTTGGAGCAAGTTTGTTCCTTTGTTAACCCGAAAATACAGTATTTCAAAAGTAACTGTTAATCGATCAATTACTTTTTTGATCGACCAAGACGTTGATCATTGGGTAATCGATTAATCGGTTAACTGTTTCAACTCTAATTAGTCGTCGAGTCCAGTTTTGAAAAGAAATCACGCCAAGATTCTAGATTATTTCACAACCGGCGTTGTGAATCTATTCTTCCTCCGATTTATACATGCGCCATCCGTATCCCTGAATGGATTTCAAATTTGGATGACAAATTCAGTGGTTGGGCAATGTTTATGGAAATGGCCATTTGGTTTCGAGGTTCAGATTGTTCAAATTAGAAAACAGGGATTTTCTCAGAAAGTAAGGCTCTGCGAAGTTTCGAGATCTTGAAGACACCCAGCATTCGATTCGAATCTCGATTCGATTTGGAATAATAGACCCGATTCGATTTTGAATAATAGACCCGATTTGATTCGAGATTCGATTCGAATCGAAAATGTGCGATTCGCAGGGCCCTATCAGAAAACTCAACTCAGATTCAAGGGGAATTTTAGTATGTCATTCGAGACTGACTAGTCCTGAAAAAAAACAACTTTAGCATGTTCATTTCCCCAGTCAACCTAATGTTCCTGAACCATAACAAATTCCCCAATGTCGTGAAGCAGAATACTCAGTAACGTTTTCTAAGACGTCAGATGAGACGAAAATTGAGCAGACATTAATAAAACAAACTAATATGTCATCCAGGGAGAATATTATTACACAGAAGGATCCGACTTAATTTATCCTGTGCTAAACTTTCATTATGTTGGCGTCGAGCATTTTGAAGAGTCACATGCCCTTCGAAAAAAGTCAAGATCAACTGTAAAGTTCCACTTCGGAGACGGCAGTGTTGTGGATATACTCACAAAATCGTATCGTTATGGTAACAAATGATGATTGTAGACCGGTAAGGGTACCAAAGGCATACTTTAAAAATACTCGAAATACTCGAAAACAAAACCCGAAAAACTACGGCAGTTCCAAATATACTTTATCATACCATTGAACCACAGCGTATTGGTGTTTTGAAGACATTGTTGATATGTTCATTGAACATTTAAGCTTTGACGGCGTGAGATATAAAAAGAGTTAACCCAGTGAACGGCACTACAGGTAACAGTGAAAATGAACTTTTAATTTGACCCCTTATCTTTGATTTGTGCCATTGCCGCTACGCGACTGCAAGTTCGTCGCCTGAGTGCTAGAATGTCCTATTTGGACATTCTAGTACTCCGGCGAAGAGTTGGAGATTTTAATTGATTGATTCTTCATGAGAACTGTATACTCCCCCGATGTACTGAATATAAACCAAATACCACGCCCGTGGTTTTTATCTAAGATTGGAGAAAGAAAGGTCGGTAATTGGAAATAAAATTTAATACGGAATTTTTCCGTAATATGTTACGGTATAAGCACCGGAAGCAGGTTGCCAATATTTTACCGTTTTTACGGTATTTCGATATTTTTTGCAGTGTTCTGCAGCGTACTCGTGGTACACGGTTGTTTCCACGGTTGTTAACGTCTTAAGAGGTGTCAAAAACTTGATACTGTTCAACACAATTTTGCCACACAATTAGGTCGATATCCCAGTCAGCCTTCCAGTGCAACTCAGGAATCTAAGCAGGTGTATTTTTGAAGAATCTGGTGCATTTACAACTTTCTTTGATCTGAAAAACGTGAGAAGAAATATTACGTGAAGTGTTGTCAGAGCACATGTGCACCCCACAAGCAAAACTTTTCGCTCTTTTTATTTATTGTTCATTGCATTCTTACTAACATTAACACACGAACGTCATGAGTCTCACGTGGACTGTTATGTTAATTCAAGTTACACCATTACCATTTGGATATGCGGCGCATGTGCAACGCGCGTTGTTAGGGTCATCATTTCTGTGTTCATTTTGGTTGATAGACGCCTCCATGGTGGTCGGCCATAGCCGGATGTGCCGAACTGGTTACGCTGGTGCTGATGACCTTTAAGTCGTCTTATTTGGTAGCAACAGATCATGCGGTAAATTACGTCGTAATCACATAATTCGTTGTTTCATCAAATATTGGTATTAATTATAGACGATTGCATCATTTACTTCTGTATATACACCTTGAACTTAGTTAAACACCCCCTGTTTTTTCGCTGTGGTGTTAATAGAAACTGCCATTACTTTCATGCTATCTTTAAGATGGCCAAAAATGATTGTTTGCGGAAAGAATGGTCTATTGACAAATGAAAGACAACACAATGATGAAAATATGCAGTATTTTAATGGCGCTAATTACACATATCTGGCTCTAATGTTGTTGATGGGGAAATTTTCTCTCGTCCAGTATGGTACAGGAACGGTCCATGATGAAACAATGGCGGTAATTACTGACAAAAATGTAACTTGTGATCTCCTGAACACAATAGCAGTGTCTGACACCAGTAGCGAGTTTATCCACCACGTGCCCGGATGACAGCCTGAACCCTCCTCTTAATGCTACCAGTGAGCCTTCTGATACGGTCCAGGCGCAACTGCTGCCACTACTCATGCAATGCAGCTTCCAAATCGGTCAAATTATGTACAGGTGGATCCTTTGCTTGCACACGACGTCCAAGAAAGTCCCAGATGTGTTCTAATGGATTCAAATCGGGGCTCATTGCAGGCCAAGGTAGTGTTGTAATAGCGTTGTTCTGAAGGAATGCTCTCCCGGCATGGGAACGATGTGGCCTTGCACTGTCGTCCATGAATATAGGGCGAGTAGCCAACGGGTTGTTGTCAAAATGAGGCACGACAACCGGATTGAGAATGCCCCGGGTGTACTGATGACCATTGAGATTCCCACGTGCACTCACCATATCAAGTTTACAATCATGAGAGAGGCACTCCCGGATCATTACTTATCCTCCACCATAAGGAACAGTAGGTCTGATGTTCCTGGGCACGTAAGCAGTATTTCTATGCCTCATTATTCATATTTCTCACACTCTCGTGCGACCATCTGTGACGTGAAGCAAGAACCTTCTCTCGTCTGACCAAAGGACTCTCCTCCATGTCCTGAGATTCCAATGTTGTCGTGCCATACATCACTTCCTTCAGCACTATCCGAAACTATATTAAACCACGCACACCACTCGGCCACTTGCAGACTATACAAAACAACTTACAATATTCGGCCACCACCAGACCCTTAGCGGTTGGTGCCGAAGGACACTTTCCCGGCGTAGATTTGATCCCCCGTCATGCCATTTTGTCAAATAAATACTTTCTGTTTAACTTACGGAGTTTACTCTGTTCAAACATTATACGAGTCCTTCGTCGGCAGAGCGCAGTGTTTTCGTTTTCTTTTCAACCTTTCTGCTAGTTTATTGATATACGTTACCAGCCGATAAAACGCACGTAACATTATTGGTGTCTTGCATGCTTAATTCATACCTACCGTTTCGTGAAGGAAACTTTCAACAAAAATAACAAGCTATGCGGAGATTAAATGTCCATCCATCACACCAAATTAACTTTTCTTGCAGAAAACACAACATTTACGTCAAAATTTCCAATAGGCTTAATGTATCCAGCTGATTTTAGTTGAAGTTAAAAAATGGAAATATTTACCGCAGAAATATAATAAAGAAACGTTCATTTGAAAAATAAGGCAAGTTTCTTAAAAATCTGCGCAAATTCAATGAGGAGAAAAGAATAAATATGCTCGTGTTGTGCTGAAAGTTAATTATAAATATTGACTGAAATAATGTGAAAGGATTTTTGTGAAGAGAAGTACCAATTGACCTACTCTCCTATTTCTTGATAGTAAAAGATGACTAAGTTCATTGAAAAGCTCATACTTTGAAGTAGAAATATTTCGTCGAGCAAACATTACATTCCGTCTGAAGATTCGCCATCCTGGATGAATAGTCGATAATTTGCCCTGTTTGTACAAGTTTAATTTGTAAGAATGAATTTTGAGAGAAATGAACTAATGCGATCCACTGATATAGGTTCAGGATGAGCAAAAGTAAATTAGATTTGCCGCACATAACTGAATCATGCTGTGAGAAGTACCATTACGTTATTCTGTATTAAAACACCGGACTTGGAAGTTCGCTTCTGCATCTGACATTTGTCACACAGTAGACCAGCAGGCTGATTTCTTCAAACTAGCTATAAGAGCACTGGAAGGAATTTTGGACAGCGGGCAGATCAAAGAGAAGGGCACTTTGCATGTCGAATTTTATCATGGCAGACTGGCTTATTTTAATCTATCACTTAACAAGTCAGCCAGTGAGCCTTATGCTTGACAAAAATGGGTATAAAAATAAACAAATTTGGTTGTTTTTCTTTCATTGTTACTTTACCCAACGTAACGGCCAAACCCGGCCAGCGCTATTCTTAAAAATCGCCAATTAATTTTCATTATTTTTTCATTTTTTGTCTCAAAAACATAGGTTATGACCCCTCATTGGAACGAGCTCGTCGAGCTCGTTCCAATGAGGGGTCATAACCTATGTTTTTGAGACAAAAAATGAAAAAAATTAGTTATTCAAGAATTTTTTTTGCAAGTGTCGTCTGCTTTTCATGTTAGGTAAAGGGTTAAACCATCATTCATAACGTATGATTACTCATGGAACAAACTCTTCGAGATCGCTTCAGTAGTGTATAATAAGCTATGTTTTGTTTTTTTAAATAATAAAAAAAAAGAGCTGAAACGGTTAAAGGGTTTTCTTGATCGATTAATCACACGGATAAACCTTGGTTAACCGATTAATCACTTGCCCTATAGGTAGCTGAATAATTTCGGAACCGTTGATGATTTATAGCATTAACCCTTTACTCAGCGTAAAGGACAAAATCGACCAGCTCTACATACAAAAATCTCCATTCAGATTTTATTATGTTTTCAATTTTTGTCCCAAAAACATAGCTTATAATCCCTCATTGGAAGGAGCTCGTTCCAATGAGGGATCATGAGCTATGTTTTTGAGACAAAAATTGAAAAAAAATTGTTATTCAAGAATCTATTTTGCAAACGTCGTCTGCTACCCGCATTGGTTAAAGGTTAACTTGAGAATGACCAGTTCCAGCTACTGATACAGTATAATGATCATGCAAGTGAACAAGTATGTCATCACGTAACTTGCATGCTTTACTCTGTCTCATATAATTGATGTGAGTCAGTGTGACAATGTTTGCCTGTTTTGGAGCAATTTTGTTCCTTTGTTAACCCAGAAAATACAGTAGTTCAAAAGTAACGGTTAATCGATCAATTACTTTTTTGATCGATCAAGACGTTGATCATTGGTTAATCGATTCATCGGTTAACCGTTTCAACTCTAATTGGACGGCACCACATCAGATATGTTTTTGCGAAGGTTATATTTCCAAAATTTCAAAACGATAGAGTCAAAAATGAGGTGAAAATTGATTGAAATCGTGAAAAAAAAAGTCTTAGAATACGGCTCCTTCCAATGAAGTGCTGAAATTCCAAAAAGTGAAACCAGAGGATCAACTTCAGATCTCTGAAAACAGATGTGAAAAGTTTTAAAGCTGTATCTTCAAGAAGTATGGAGATATTCATGTCACAAAATCACTGTTTCTCTTTTTTGTACTCTACAACATAATAAATGTCATGAAAATCGGACAAATTTGAATTTTTCCGACTTATGACCCCCATGTCGTCAGCTGCGGGATTAAGAATTTTCCAGGCCTAAAGACATTTTAGGTATGTTTTTTATTGGAGATAGACTCGGCAAAGTTTGAAAGAGGGGAGCGGCTTGATACAGGCGTTGATCTAAAAATATTCCAAACATTTAAAACCCGCATCGCCCTCATCGCGGATCGAATTTCTGGAAACAAATAGCTGTACGGGCGAGATTTTCCGGTTTCTGAATAGTGCGCCAAATGTCGTGGGTGGAGGTTAAGAGGAAGTAACCGAAATGTTGGTCTGACGAAAAAGAAAGAAAGAAAAAATGGCTAACGATCATAATACATTACGAGGAGAGTGGATTGTAACTAAATCACCGGTGGAGTGAAGTTAACACCCAAAGTATCACTCTCAAATTCTGTACATATGGACAGAAAACACAAGCAAAGTTCCAGTTAATGGACCTCCGGGTTAAACCCGGAGGTCCATTGGCTGCAACTTTGCTTGTGATTGTTATGCTTTGCAACAAATTTGCAATTATTGTCTGAGTGGAATCTCCACTCTGTGGGTGATTTAGTGATAATACACTCTCCACGTACTGTAAGTAATTCCATCTTCGTTGGATGACTTAATTCCTTCCAGAATTTACACAACACTCTTTGAGAATGTCATTAACCAAACAGTCCTTTTTTCGGCCAACATCGTCTTGTCGTGTGCTACTGGTTTCTAAACAGTAAATGCCGCATTCCTCTGTTTCGTTCCAGTGACATTTACGTTTAATGTCTTGCAAACCACTAGGGTTTCATATTGGATTCACGTCTAGTTTGAAATGCGTCCGATGATGATGTGCTGCTATGGAGTTAATGTATGACTGTACCAAATATTTTAATTCGAGTTACCCGCCTTGAAAAGCTGCAATCGGAAATGATGCAATCTCCGAAACTAAGCAGCCTTGGGAAAATATATTGTTTCAATAAACATTCTACTGACCTCTTACGTTATTGTTGAATATTCCAGATAAATAAAGAAGGTGTTTTAATGACTTTTTGGACCTAAAAAATACTATTGACTATTGGTGTGTTTTTGTTTGGAATTCTCTAAAAAAAATTTGTGCACGTGACCAGTACTTCCTTCCTGTCTGTTTCTCTCTCTTATTTGTTGCATGACTCCCTGTTTTCGGATCAACGTTGCCTGAAGGGCTACAATTGACAAAGATATTTGAATGCCAAAATTAAAGTGATACGATCATTTTTTTTCTCCTGAACGTTATAAAGGTTGCTCATGGGAAAATATTTAGTACTGTGATTCCTTAAGATCGCCGTCGTCGATGGATATCTGACGCTGAGTTTCACTTTCACTAGAAGTAACACTCACTGGATAACCTTGTTTTCACCACACGCTGTCAAAGGTTAAATGTACATATCAACAATTTTATCCATACGCGTATTGCGATACAGCCTCAGCCATCAATTTGTCAACAATATCTCCCGGTTTCCCTCTTGTAACAAGTGACAATTCGGAGTATGCCTCCCAATATGTGTAAAGTTTGGGGGAAATCAGTTTAAAGGCTTGCAACGATTGTAATGAGCCCAATTATTTTTTAATTAGGCTATTCAGTTTTTGTTTATCTGCCTTCAGTTTGATTGATGGAACTTTAATAACATCACTAGGGTGTTCTGGTATAATAATTTGGGAGCATTTTGCACACCCCTAGCGTCTGTTACAAGTTAAAGTTCGTGGTATACATAATTTTCGACTCTGAATACTCTTCCTTTTTGATACGATGAAAAATCTATTATATGACCATGTAACTGGTTAGTTTTAAATTTTTACGACGTAAAAGTGCACGACGGGTATGCGGTGGCGAATTGGGTAGAGCATTTGGACTTTAAACCGAAAGATTAACGGTTCAATCCCGGTCCGTACCATCGGCGCTGTGTCCTTGGGCAAGACCCTTAATCACGATTGCCAACGTGGGCGCACGGTGGCACTGTGTATTAAAGCGTACTGCACGTCGATGATACACTTTCCTTCAACTGCTGTTGACACTGCTCGTGCCAGGTTGGCTGAGTCGGGGAGTCTGAGTCGGGCAGTTGCTCGCCACTGCTCGGTGGTTCTCTCCGGGTACTTTGGCTTTCTCCACCCGTAAAACTTTTCGACCTATGCCGTTGAAAGTGTTGCTAAAGCCCGATAGAGGAACAAACATTGATTTCGACTCCAGAACTTGAGGATGTTATAGATGGAGAAGTTCCCTATTTACTACTATCGCTGCGTGGCCCAAAATGATATAAAGTTTTTCTTATATTCTATGGCAGACATAATTAAGTATTCACACTAACTGCTAATCCCAAGACCTCCAGCACAGATTATACGCTTTCTAGTCTGGTAATTTAAACATTTATTCATTAAAATATACAAATTTTATGAGGATGTAATCCTTAGATAGTTACGAATAGAGACTACACTGTTAGCTATGACTAATGGAACTGTTTGTCTTCACACTGTGTTTTCTGAAGGGTTTGTTTAGTATCCATTGCGAAGCAGTAATCATGGGGTCATTTAAGTCTTTAAAAAGTCCATATTATCTGTTTAACGTTTTTTTTTTTGGAAAACTGTCATAATACTTTGACCAAAATAGCTATAATAGGATAGGGCAGTTTGAGCTGCTACAGTTCGTGTTCCCAGAGACCCTTGGTTACCACCCTTTACACACACGCAAGTACATTTGCAGCCAGTTGCAGAAAATATAGCTCAACAGTTTTCTCGTGATGTTTTTGTGGAACTGAATACTTAGAATATATGTTGTAATTTTAACCCTTTACCCAACCTGAAAAGCAGACGACACTTGCAAAAATAATTCTTGAATAACTAATTTTTTTCATTTTTTGTCTCAAAAACATAGGTTATGACCCCTCGTTGGAACGAGCTCGTCGAGCTCGTTCCAACGAGGGGTCATAACCTATGTTTTTGAGACAAAAAATGAAAAAAATAATGAAAATTAATTGACGATTTTTGAGAATAGCGCTGGCCGGTTTTGACCGTTACGTTAGGTAAAGGGTTAATATACCACCAACACAATTATAGTCGAGTTTACAATGTATTTATACTTTAACCCTTTACCCAACGAATCGGTCACATCCGTCCGCGTAATATGCAAATTCAACAGCTGAAAATATACTATTTTTCAAAACATTTCAACAAAACCATATCATGTGACCCCTCTTTGGAACAAGCTCGTCGAGCTCGTTCCAATGAGGGGTCACATGATATGGTTTTGTTGAAATTTTTTGAAACATTCTAAAAAATGATTTTTAAAATAATAAATTTTGATATCGTCTGCGTTGGGGTGAAGAGTTTACGTCGTCCCAGGGGTGCTAAAATATTCCAATATGATTCGTTTTCAGAGTATGCTACATTAGTACAATTTAGACCAGTTATCGCTTATATTCTGCATTTGTTTTTGAGCTTCCGATGGATTTGCACCCGAGTCCCAGCTGGAGCCCTCAGACACCTGCGCCCCCTCCTCCCCCCGCATTCTAAAAATATTATAACGACTTGTCTCAACGTTTTTTACAGCCAACTGCGTATTTATTTTTTTTTTTTATTGGGGTTTAACGACACTTTCGACAGCCAGGTTCACCTCTTGTTGGACCCTTCTGCGTCAAGATTGGCCACAAGATCTATGTGCGAATCTGCACCTACTAGTAAAATTCTGTTCTTAGTTGTTGCTAAAGTATGTCGGGTCACCTTCAATAACAGAAAATGAGCTTTAAAGATTTATAGAGGTACGTTGTAAAAACCTGCAAGGGTATTCCGTTTACCTTTACTCCCTAATTAATGTTAAAACTTTTATTCAGCCTTTATTATACAAAGATAAAGAAAGTTCACAAAAGATTTCTGCCGGTAGGTAATCACACAAAACCCGACGGAGAAAGTCTGAAATTCACAGTGGTACGTTAATTTCCAAATGTCGAAGTAGGAGATATATGTTTGGTCGCAGCTCTTAGTTATCTCACACATTGATAGCGGGTGTGAGGTGAAATCGAAGTGTTTAAAGGGACCAGGTGGTTTATTGACGGCTATGTCATAGGGTTATTGACCTGGGTCACTACAAAAAAACTGTAATGTGGTTTTCATCCCATATTTGGGGGATCTCATAGGGGAATCTCATGTGACGTCACAGTCACGTGACCAGTGGCGCCATGTTGTGTTGTTATGGTAACCCGCGTAAGCGGCCATGTTGTGACGACATTACCATAGTGATACGTGGTTGTAGTGCGCATGCGCAGCGCGGATTGTGAGGGTGATACGAGATGAAATGGTTTCTCGCGCCGAAGGCGCGCAGGGGCGCTGTGGGGCAAGCTCCTTTCAACCCTAGGGCGATACGTGTTTCGGTCGTCCATGTTGTATACTGGAGGCCGCCATCTTGGTTTCTGTGCTACCACGTAGTTGCTATGTTACCCAAAGGCTTCTTATAGGATAGGGGTATGTTCGAAGGGTTTGTTCCTTTGTACAAGAGTAAATCTAATTACCACAAACAACTTTATTTGAAACGGATTCCCCCTAGAATACTTTTTAGGACCACATACCGTGGGTTTTAAAAGTAGCTCGCAGTGTTATAGTACCGAGGGACTCCCAGGGGTGAGTTCTATTGACTAGAGTAGTTTTTCTGGTTCGTATTCCCCAGAATCCTCGTTTACTTGGTAGAATTACCACAAACAACCCGTTAATTGTTTACTTTGCTCTGATTTCAACTACATTCTCTGTTTCTGCCTCTGCATCATCAAGCTCTGTTATCACTTCCCCCATCTCCTTGTAAAGTATTCTTCCCTAGATGTGTTTATGTTCTATTGTACACATTACATGTAGCACAAAAGCACATGTTGGATGTGCCCATATTTGCTTATGTGAAAAGGCACAATGTGACACATTGTGCACTAGCACATTGGCACATGCTGGATGTGCCGATATGTGCTTATGTGAAAATGCACAATGTGTCACATTGTGCCCTAGTACATCAGCACATACGGGTATCTGAGGATATCTATGACCTGGTATTGTAATTATTTGAGGATAACTTTCGAGGATACCTTTTATATGATACTTGTAATGTGTACACATTACAGGTAGCACATAGGCACGTGCTGGATGTGCCGATATGTGCTTATGTGAAAATGCACAATGTGACACATTGTGCACGAGCACATAGGCACATACGGGTATTTGAGGATACCTATTGTGTTGTACTACTGGACTATTGGATGATGTGTTTTATGGGATACTAATTTGAGGATACTTGTAGAAACCTTACATCCGGTTACTTCATGCTACATCCTGGTACTTCTGTTTGGAAAGGTATAAAAAGGGTGCAAGCTCGGCTTAAACCTCATTTGTGTCCTGTCTGTCGTCGAGTAAAGACATGGTACCGGTTCGTTGCAGATACTGTTCCAAGCCATTTTTGAGATCTTATAATGCCAGAAGACACGAGAAGCATTGTCGGCTCCAATGCAGATATTGCACCAAAATGTTTTCCCAACCATTCAATAGGAAGAGGCGTGAGGAACATTACTG
The DNA here is from genome assembly GCA_031216915.1 of Pictodentalium vernedei. Taxonomy (NCBI): domain Eukaryota; kingdom Metazoa; phylum Mollusca; class Scaphopoda; order Dentaliida; family Dentaliidae; genus Pictodentalium; species Pictodentalium vernedei. The sequence continues at coordinate 661,766,563 of CM062296.1, forward strand.
TCCAAGAAGAACAGAAGAGCAGAGAGATACTGAAGACTCAACGATTGACCAGAATAAAGTACTTTTAGAATTTTTACGCGATACTGACAAGGACGAAATCGATGCCGTTCTTCGCGCTGCTGATGAAGATTTGATTACCTGTTTGTGTAGATGTGCTATCAACATCCTCGAAGATAAGATACCACTGGTTTGGCTGAATTTGATGACTTGCGAAAATACGAGCGTGTATTGAAGCTGCTACCGATATAAAAAGAGGTATATTACGAAGGAGTTGCTTTCTCCCGTCACTCATCACCCCAGTCCTAGCCACGAGAAAAGTATAAAAGGGATGTATCAACACCAAATACTCATTTGTTCTTCGACCACGAAAGAGTGAAGACATGAAAGTCCATCGTTACAGATATTGTGATAAAGAATTCTCCAGGAGCTTCACACGTAAGATACATGAAGTTGATTACTGTCCCATGAGGAAATCGGAAAAATCGAACAACACTGCAAGACTAGACAGAAACTCAGATACACTACGAATTCTATCTGATGCGGATCGACATGAAGCCAAGTCTATGATCAAGACGGTCAATGATGATTTGATACAATGCATATGTGATTGTGCCAGGAATTTATTGAATTATAACATACCATTGACTAAATCTGAGATAGCTCAGCTGATTCCATACAAACACCAGATTAGGAGAATTGCCTTACCAAAGAGAAAACTATCTTATCGGGAAAAAGACGGATCAAACAGGAGGGAGGATTTTTAGTAAAGTAACCCAAACCCATTGTCAGTATATTGTCCGATATCCCTATAAAAGGGTCGTGCTCATAAGAAACTTGTCATTTGTAGATTGAACTTCGAAGAGAGCGGACGCAATGCAATCTGCACAAAGAAATTGGTCAAGAGATTCGGACTCCGATGAGTCGAAGATATGGAATATGAAGAATAAGAAGAGGTAAAAGAAGACGTTTCTATGATGGGACATATCGTTCAAAGTGCCTATGCCAAATACCAAGATGATTTTGACAACCTCATGAACAAGTATATCGAGGATGGAACGGATATAGAAGATGCAGTTGAAACAGAGAAGAGACGCCATTGGCGCGAAATACATTAATACCCTAGAGTACATTAGAAATTTTGCAACGACTCTATACAAGAAAATTCAAGAAACTTCCAAGCGTCTTCGTGAAGAAGAGGACTTTGACTTTGAAGAATTCCAAAAAATATGCATTGGAAATGCGGAGATTTCTGTTCGACAACCTTATGACAAACTACTCATTCAGAGTAGAAGATGAAGAAGAAGAAGGGGAAGAAGAAGAAGACGATTAGAGAAAAAAGTATAAAAGAAGTGTTGGTATGAAAATAAACTCATTTCCGTTTTGAACGTCGAAGAGTGAAGATGTGTGTGTCAACAACAGTTCTCAGGTTCAAAGATGACTTACACATACAGATCTTCAAGAATGATGCTGGATTAAAGCTTTCTTCCCAAGAACTGGCCCAAGTAAATCGTGTGGTAGATGGAGCCAAGAGAAAAAATCTAGACACGCACATAGGTGTTGGTGGAAAGAAACAAAGATATGTGCATACTATCCGATTAGTAAGCAAGAGAACGAAGACAGAAGAACTGGCTGATGCTTCTACTACAAACAATAATGAAGGTACTACTCAAATTACGAAACAACATGAAGTTTCTACTAAAACTAAGAGTAATGTTCACAAGACTGAAGTTACTACTCAAACTACGAATCAGTCTGAGGACAAGAGAGAGATGCCAGCTCCCATAAAGAACGATGTTCCCACTACGAAGAAGCCTGAAGTTACTACTCAAACTACGAATCAGTCTGAGGACAAGAGAGAGATGCCAGCTCCCATAAAGAACGATGTTCCCACTACGAAGAAGCCTGAAGTTACTACTCAAACTACGAATGAAGTTACTACTCAAACTACGAAGACGCCCGAAGACAAGAGAATGATACCAGATTCCATAAATAACGAAGTTACCACTACGAAGAAGCCTGCAGTTTCTACTGAAACTACGAATGATGTTCAGAAGATTGAAGAAGATCAAAACAAGAAGAAAGTTATCACTGTGAAACAGCTAAAAGAAAAGAAAGAGGAATCCAAAAAGAAGAAAGATGCCAGACAGGAAAATAAAGCAACCAACAAAGCCAAGCTACCAGCGATCAGTCAGAGAACGTGTTTTATCAAGAACCTAGCCAGACAATGGGAAGAAGCTCCAAGCAACAAGTAGAGGAGATGGTTAGCCCATGAGAGAAGACAGAAGAACCACAAAGACGAAAATGATGCCTTGAGAAATTGAATTGTAAGCTGTATACTAAATGAATAAAATATTAAAAATTGTTGTTTGTTTTTATCTACTATCCAAACAGAAGAACCCGGATGTAGCATGCAGTACCCGGATGTAAGGTTTATACAACAGGTATCTTTCAATAATACAAATACCCGTATGTGCCTATGTGCTATTGCACGAAGTGTCACATTGTGCATTTTCACATAAGCACATGGCGCCACATCCAGCATGTGCTAATGTGCTACAGGTAATGTGTACACATTGTGACACAATGTGTAATAACACACAAGCACATTCCACCAAACACCCAAGTTCCATGGAATCCCCTTTTAAAAACAAGTCTGGCATTCGGCCACATGTGCCTATGTGCTAGTGCACAATATGTCACATTGTGCATTTTCACATAAGCACATATCGGGACATCCAGCATGTGCCTATGTGCTACATATAATGTGCACACATGACATAAACAGGTCGTCGGAATATTTATGGAACAAGGTAGTACTGGCACAAGAATGGTTCAAAACAATACTATTTTTTGACTAAAATAGAGACAAATCATAGGACAGATAGTTGGAGATAAGAGGGTAAGATTACCTGTATAGGAGCTTGGAATCCCACTTATGGAATCCCTTTTTTGGAATCCCTATAGAATCCCTTTTTGGGGAAACTTCGGTGGTTATACAATCCCTTTTTGGTCGTATGTGCCTATGTGCTAGTGCACAATGTGTCACATTGTGCCTTTTCACTTAAGCACATATTGGCACATCCATCATGTGCTAATGTGCTACAGGTAATGTGTACAATAGAACATAAACATGTTTTGGGAAGTCTGAATCAATAGAACAAAGAAGTCATAACACAGCTTGGAGACACATAGGTAGAAACCGAGAATTTACTGGGAAATCAGAGCCATGTAAACAAGTATCGGGTCGTTTGTGGTTGGAAATTCTACGAAGTATCCGAGGATTTCGGGAAAATCCGAACCAGAAAAACTATTCTAGTTCAATCGAACTTACCCCCGGGGGCCCTCTCGGTACTATAGCGCTACGTGCTACTCTTAAAATCAAGGATATGGCGGTCCTAAAAATGATTCTGGGGTGAATCCGTAGTAAATAAAGTCGTTTTTGGTGATTTGGAGGGATTGTTGGGTTTATTTGGGTAATTTTACGAATTGGGAAATTACTCTTGTACAAAGGAACATACCCTTTGAACATACTCCTGTCGTATAAGAAGGTTTTGGGTAACATAGCAACCACGTGCTACCATAGAAACCAAGATGGCGGCCTCCAGTATACAAAATGGACGATGGAAACACGTCTCACCCTAAAAACGCGTTGCGCATGCGCACTAACACCATGTATCACTATGGTAATGACTTCACAAGATGGCCGCTAACGCGGGTTACCATAACAACACAACATGACGCCACTGGGTCACGTGACATGACGTCACTTCCGAGGTCCTGCACCGAGGACCTGCAAACATGAGGTGAAAACCCCGAGACATACTACTCAATATCATTTTCAAAGATGTGGAAAATTTGCCAGTTGGCAAATTGCCATATCTTTTAAAATGCTAATAATTCATTTTAGTCATTATATTAATAGTTAGAAAATACAATTCTAGAAAAAAAAATTGCAAAAGTTTTATAGTATTGGCCACTGGTGATATGGACAGAAAATGCAGGGTTAGGAATAATTTATAAATATAGGGCAAAAAGAAAACATTAGAGGTATACCGATTCGACTGGATGTGTTATTGCCCCCATCCTATCATAGCATCACACATAGACAATGTATCAGCAAAACATTGCAGTGTGTTATACAATTACTGCAAGTTTATATTGTTATATCGGCTTGAAAAACAATGCCTCTTTCCGGGAAATCTATGTATTGGACTTCTCACCGCCCATCGATTTTGTCTCAGTATAAACACTCACCTCAGTTAGGAACGGTACTTAAAGGTTGAGTATCATCGAAACTCTCACGGGGTTGAGTTTGTGCATGAGCATAAAATGAATTAAAAAGAGTATCGCGGGCACATTTGTGTCGGAAACAGGGCTTTGTTGTTTCTGGGAGAAATCGATTCACGCCGCGTATTCAGCCAATTCATGGAGTGTCACCTGAATCCGTGCGCGAACGAATGTCTCACCGTGACGAACCTGCCCGTTTCGTTTTCGTTGGGGTGGGTCTTATCCTGAAGGGGTCAATGAACTTTCCTCAAAAAGCATAATTAACAGGGGTTCACCGAAAACAACAATTTTAATACACATATATAGAAACAAATATGGTAATTTGTGACTTGCATTAAATCCATTGAATCAGAAAACAAAACGTCAATCACCCCCTACCCACACAGTTTTTGAGTCACTTGCGGGCCCGAATTCTCTGTTATCGCGTTTTTTTCCTCCTTCTCGCTGGTGTTTGTTCTTTGGTCGCCTCTTCACTTCACTCTTCTACTGCCGTCGCACGGCCACTAACGAGTTGTCACTTCACCGGACGCCTTTGTTCTAACATGTGACGGAATGTCAGTAGTATGTCATGTACCTTTCACCCCTAATCGGCAGGACCTCGGTGCAGGACCTCGGAAGTGACGTCATGCCACGTGACGTAGTGGCGCCATGTTTGGTTGTTATGGTAACCCGCGTGAGCGGCCATGTTGTGACGTCATCTCCATAGTGATACGTGGTGTCAGTGCGCATGCACAGCGCGTGTTGTTAGGGTGATACGTGTTTCCGTCGTCCATTTTGTATATTGGAGGCTGCCATCTTGGTTTCTATGGTAGCACGTGATTGCTATGTTACCTAAGGCCTACAATAGGACAGGGGTATGTTTTGGGGGTATGTTCGATTCAATCGAAGTATTTTCTGGAACGACTTCCCTGGATAATTACCACAAACAACCCGACAACTTGTATTATTTCGAATTCTTTCAGAAGTCTCTGCTTCTATCTATATATGCAATAGTTATCGTTTATCTGGCCATGTTCCTTTATTCTAGAGTATACTCCAGTAGTGTAGAAGAGCCTATTAGTTGGAACAGTTTACCTTATTATTGCTATATTTAGCAATTCTGGTCTATTCTTGTTAGTTCTGACCCTATTCCAAGTACTCTTGTTGTTTCATTTATATAACTAACCAATCAGATTGCTTGATTTCCCATAATCTGTATGCAGGGTTATCTCCCTTCTGTATAATGAAAGACTATATCCAATGGTACCCCAATTTTAGCACCCCTTTTTTGAAAACACCTGTGGCTATGGAATCCCTTTTTTATCATATGTGCTTATGTGAAAAGGCACAATGTGACACAATATGCCCTATCACATAGGCACATGCTTTATGTGCCGATATGTGCTTATGTGACAAGGCACAATGTGACACAAAATGCCCTATCACATAGGCACATACGGGTATTTGAGGATACCTATGGCCTGGTATTGTATTATTTGAGGATACCTATCGAGGATACCTACTGGAGAATCCCTTTTTGTCATATGTGCTTATGTGAAAAGTCACAATGTGACACAATATGCTCTATCACATAGACACATACGGGTATTCGAGGATGCCTATGGCCTGGTATTGTATTATTTGAGGATACCTATCGAGGATACCTACTGGAGAATCCCTTTTTGTCATATGTGCTTATGTGAAAAGTCACAATGTGACACAATATGTCCTATCACATAGACACGTACGGGTATTTGAGGATACCTATGGCCTGGTATTGTATTATTTGAGGATACCTATCGAGGATACCTACTGGAGAATCCCTTTTTGTCATATGTGCTTATGTGAAAAGTCACAATGTGATACAATATGCCCTATCACATAGACACATACGGGTATTTGAGGATACCTATGGCCTGGTATTGTATTATTTGAGGATACCTATTGAGGATACCTATCGAGAATACCTTTATAGGATACTTATCTGAGGATACTATATAGGCTGTACATATCCCTATAGGTCTCTTGCTGGCCCTTAGTACTATTAATCCACCTGATGCATTATGTTATCCTATGACTGGTATAGGTAGTATGCAATGCTAGGCATAGGGGTATTGTGGGTAGGGGTACTGCCTGGTAGTTTAGAACGGTACTATAGTATGGCGGTATATACACCTATAGGCCCCTGTTAGTGCTTGGTACTATTAACCAACCGATTGCTTTGTTTTATTATATGGCTGGTATATGTAGTACGTTATGGTAGACCTAGTGATTTTGTGGGGGTGGGGGTAATGCTTGGTAGTTTAAAACGGTAGTATAGCATAGGCTGTACATATCCCTGTAGGCCTCTTGCTGGCCCTTGGTACTACTGATCCACCAGGTGCTTCATATTATTGAGCGGTATTCTGGGTGGGGGTCAATGCCTGGTAATACAGAACGGCAGCAGAGTATGGTTGGTATATTCCCCTATAGATCCCATCCTAACCGTTGATAATATTAACCTACCAAATGCTTTGTATCATCCTGTTACTGGTAAGGTGGTACGTAATACCAGTAGTTCCTACCTTATTCCGAGTACTCTTGTTGTTTCATTTATCTAGATCATTTATATAAATTATAATTAACCAATTAGATTGCTTGATTTCCCATAACCTGTACTTAATCGTACAGAGTTATCTCCCTTCTGTATAATAAAAACCTATATCAATGGCAATATCCCCGGCACCCCAATTTCGGCACCCCTTTTTTGAAAAGCATATGGCCTTCGGCACCCCTTTTTCTGAAATGAGGATAAGAGTCGTATTAAAAATCCCTCATTGAGGTCTAATTTACTACCCCCACCCCCACAAAATCACTAGGTCTACCATAACGTACTACATATACCAGCCATATAATAAAACAAAGCAAACGGTTGGTTAATAGTACCAAGCACTAACAGGGGCCTGTAGGGGTATATACCGCCATACTATAGTACCGTTCTAAACTACCAGGCAGTACCCCTACCCACAATACCCCTATGCCTAGCATTGCATACTACCTATACCAGTCATAGGATAACATAATGCATCAGGTGGATTAATAGTACTAAGGGCCAGCAAGAGACCTATAGGGATATGTACAGCCTATATAGTATCCTCAGATAAGTATCCTATAAAGGTATTCTCGATAGGTATCCTCAATAGGTATCCTCAAATAATACAATACCAGGCCATAGGTATCCTCAAATACCCGTATGTGTCTATGTGATAGGGCATATTGTGTCACATTGTGACTTTTCACATAAGCACATATGACAAAAAGGGATTCTCCAGTAGGTATCCTCGATAGGTATCCTCAAATAATACAATACCAGGCCATAGGTATCCTCAAATACCCGTATGTGTCTATGTGATAGGGCATATTGAGTCACATTGTGACTTTTCACATAAGCACATATGACAAAAAGGGATTCTCCAGTAGGTATCCTCGATAGGTATCCTCAAATAATACAATACCAGGCCATAGGTATCCTCAAATACCCGTATGTGTCTATGTGATAGGGCATATTGTGTCACATTGTGACTTTTCACATAAGCACATATGACAAAAAAGGATTCTCCAGTAGGTATCCTCGATAGGTATCCCCAAATAATACAATACCAGGCCATAGGTATCCTCAAATACCCGTATGTGCCTATGTGATAGGGCATTTTGTGTCACATTGTGCCTTGTCACATAAGCACATATCGGCACATAAAGCATGTGCCTATGTGATAGGTCATATTGTGTCATATTGTGCATTTTCACATAAGCACATATGACAAAAAAGGGATTCCATAGCCACAGGTGTTTTCAAAAAAGGGGTGCTAAAATTGGGGTGCCATTGGATATAGTCTTTCATTATACAGAAGGGAGATAACCCTGCATACAGATTATGGGAAATCAAGCAATCTGATTGGTTAGTTATATAAATGAAACAACAAGAGTACTTGGAATGGGGTCAGAACTAACAAGAATAGACCAGAATTGCTAAATATAGCAATAATAAGGTAAACTGTTCCAACTAATAGGCTCTTCTACACTACTGGAGTATACTCTAGAATAAAGGAACATGGCCAGATAAACGATAACTATTGCATATATAGATAGAAGCAGAGACTTCTGAAAGAATTCGAAATAATACAAGTTGTCGGGTTGTTTGTGGTAATTATCCAGGGAAGTCGTTCCAGAAAATACTCCGATTCAATCGAACATACCCCCAAAACATACCCCTGTCCTATTGTAGGCCTTAGGTAACATAGCAATCACGTGCTACCATAGAAACCAAGATGGCAGCCTCCAATATACAAAATGGACGACGGAAACACGTATCACCCTAACAACGCGCGCTGCGCATGCGCACTGACACCACGTATCACTATGGAGATGACGTCACAACATGGCCGCTCACGCGGGTTACCATAACAACCAAACATGTCACCACTACGTCACGTGACATGACGTCACTTCCGAGGTCCTGCACCGAGGTCCTGCCGAATAGGGGTGAAAGGTACATGACATACTACTAATGTCACTGTACCATAGCCGTCGCACGGCCACTAACGTATTGTCATTTTTCTATATCGCCTTCCCTCTAACAAGTGACGGAATATCACTCTACCACTGCCGTCGTACGGCCACTAGATTATTGTCACTTTACTGGACGCTTTTCACTCAAGCAGTTGCCACCAATAGGGTTAAACGATCCCCTCCTTTTATATCAGAATAATGTCTATACAGACAAAGCCTCCCCTGCCTACGTATGGCTTGCCTTCTACAACGGGTATTGTTTCGAAGTTAGCTCAGAGGAGTTAATAAAGCTCGAGAGAAGAGCTAAAGCTCTTCTGCGTTAGGGAAATATTGTTGGTTAATAAAAGATTTAATAGACAATTTCTGTTTGGCAAATGGGTCTCTATTTTATGAATAGTTTTAATGAAAGTCGAAATTACATGGAATTGTACTAGCTGGCGATCAGAGTACAGAAGTACTTTGAGTTCCCACTCAAGAGTGGACGTCAGATGTTCTGTTGACAATACCAGGCATAACATTGTTGACCAGTATTGTCAACTAACAATAAAATTGCAGGATTTGTTGATAGAAAGTATAATAATATTCTGCAGTAGTTTCTGAGATGTCACCAAATCATAACATGCACCTGGTGGAACATCACCAGATATCTGATGATGCTGAGTTGCAAGTTGTGAATTCCACCAGGCTATTCTGCCGGTTATACTGAGATTGGCAGCCTGCATGGCAGTACAAGAGACCAAAATGGCGACTGCCACGTCATGGGACTTTCCCTAAATTTTCCGCTGAGTGGTAGTCGCGTGATTAGGTATTGCATCAAAAAATTGGTGAATATAAGTACCGTTTTCTGGGTGATGGGCCATGTTGTCTCCTGGCTTATCATACCTTCGTACAAGACTTTTGATGGATGCCGCCACTGCTGTGTAAAATAAGGTATGAACTTTGTTGTAATTGTATAAGCTGTTCAAAGCCAGAGATAACGACGGTACAGTCGAAGTATTCTTGAATTAAATGTTATATAGATAACTTGAATCCAGAGTTCGCTACGTTATTAAAATTGATGCACGACAAGATTCGTGAAGTTTTATTTATTTATTTATTTATTTATTTATTTATTTATTTATTTATTTTATTTATTTATTTATTGGTGCTTAAAGTCATATACTTATGCACAATGGCTAATCATGACCGTGACAGTTTTACGGGTTGAGGAAACCGGAGTACCCGGAGAGAACCACCGAGCAACGACGAGCAGCCGCCAGCTCCCCAACATCGTACCTCCGCACTGTAGCACAGGCAGGGTTAAATTGGTTGAAGACATGCGTACCATCGACGTGCAGTACGCCTTAGTACACGGCGTCATCGTGCCCCCATGTGGACAATCGGTGTTAAGTGCCTTGACCAAGAATGATTAACCGGGCTCGACGTTGCTTAACTTCGGTGAGCTGACGAGAACCCGTTACCGCAACGCCACCGCGCCCCTATTCGTGAAGTTACTGAAAGCTGAAAACTGTCTGGAATCTGCGTCCAATTTCGTCTGTAAGGGAAAACCAAAAAGTCACGGGCTGGTGGGACTTCGCGGTTCTATCAGTGAACACAATGACTAGTCCTAAGTTATGATTTTAAATCGATAGAGACATTAACCCTAATTTCGCTACAGCATGCTGTCTTCCTAAATACCAAGAGCTCCTTGAGCTCGCACTTCCTATTTCTGATCCTGCACTCAGCTCAGATATGGCCACTCTCTTGGCCCACGACCGGTCCTATTCTAAATATGAGCTCTGTGGTTCCCCTACATTACAACGTGCCTATACTTTCGCACTGATGCGGCACCTCCTCTAACCCATAGAATGGGACATCTCCATATCCTCGCCTGCGACCCACAGTCTTTCACGACTTCAGACTGCAATGAAATTTTCGAGAAATCCCCCGATTTTTATTTCGATAGCCAGAACATTAATTCTCATTTTAATTGCTTCTCTTGAACTTAGTCGCTTAGATCTATCTTAATTTAATATTCGCTTGTAATTTCCTGTGAAAGTCTCGATTTTTCGTGTGTCTTGACATTCGGTGACAGACCAGATGCGTTATATGGGTGTGTGTTCAGAATCTGTGGGATGTACTGTTTTTCCAACAATTACCTATTAACTGGACATAATTACACAGATAATGACTGCAGGAGAGTAATGGTTTCCACTACCTTTAATATCGTACCACACATCTCATTATGGCGTTAAACAGTAACGCGGTAATGGACATAAAATTCCATGCTTGATTAGCAGCTCATGGCTTATGGCTGGCCTGTTTAAGTGAGAAATCGTTTTTTGGAGTTCATCATACAAACGCACATAAAAGTACCTTTGGCCCAAACGAGAAAAATTATCAAAGATATATACACTCTTAAACAACAAAATCGAAAATTCAAGCTATCACCTTGACAATTCGAAGTTTCTGCTAGTGACCTCAGTGGTTCAACACATAGGTCCGCTGGCTACAACTTATTTTTATTTATTATTTTTTATTCCGATAAACGTAGAGGATTTTTACATATATAGTTAAAAGACTAACAGGCATCTGCTCTTTTTACAGATATACAAATATGCACAGAGTAATGTAACAACAAACAGATAGTGATGCTTGACAGCATTATAGTCGTAGAACGATTTTACCAGGAAAACAGTGGTAAAAAACGATTTTGGCGCCATTTAACGCTGGAAGCTCTCGGGAATATCATATCCGAAATCCACCAAAAATCCATCTTGGGGAGCATTTTCTATAGGTAATTGAAATGGGGGCCTGGTTTTGGACGGACAATGTCAATCTTGCCGATGATACCACGTATTCGTGTGCTTATTGTTTTGTTTTATTAGATATTATACACAACTTCACATCATTCTTTTTCATCGAGACCTCTGGAAAGGTTTTTATTGTTTTACATAGAATATATTGACACTCCAACCTACAATCTGAACCCTGTGTTATGGGGTTGGAGACTCGATGGCAGACAAGTAGCCGCAATTATGAAATAGATTGAAGCAGCTTCCAATAGACGTTTGAGGTTCATACATTGCAAATGTGAGCTGCCAGGTAACAACCCATGCGGAGCAAACTTATGCTCATGTCAAAAGAGTGGTCTGAAATGTGTGATCAGCTGCGATGATTGCAGGGGCGAAGGTTGCCATAATTCTGAATCTATCACCTTTGAGAGGATGAAGATGTAGACAATGACTAAACATATAATAATTTGGAATTTGGCAGTTGTTTTGGGGAATGCAGGTCTGCGCTGAGAACTTTAATTTTGCTTTCATTCATTTCAAAACGTAATTTAATAGTGGGTGTCAACAACTAATGTGTCGAACTTTTCCAATTTCTGGAGCCACTTTAAACTTAATCACAGTTTATGTCTAAATTATGTTTTGCCTCCTCTATTTCCACAGTTTGCTATATCCTAGGACCGCAGTGAAAACGAACAAAAATGCGGTATCATATTCCACAGATACCGATATTTTAGATCTCGTGGTTACTTTACAACATTAGAGTATTTTTACGGTGATTTTGGCAGCCATCTTGGCAACCATTTTGGATATTGGTGTTTCGGCTCATGTTTACACAGTAGAGTGATCCTCAGGCTGTAAATTCGGGGAATATTAATAATTATTCGTGTTCATTTGAGACGCCTGTTGTTATCGACTTGTGGAAATTGAAACTGGCCGATTCTAGATGCCATTTTGGCGGCCGTCTTGGAAAGTACGTTGCCCAAATATTTTCACCAAATTGGATTTTTATGGATTTTAGTCATGTTATACCTGAGAGCTTCCCGCGTCAAAGGGCACCAAACTTGGTTATTTTTCAAGTCTATATCATTTCGATTGGGACATTCCACAGATGGAATTGTATTTGTGCTTCTGAGTTCAAAGAAAGGCCTTCTAATGTGGGTTGCAATTTTGATAAAACTCACCTTGTGTGTCCATTGTTTTGTTTTTCAGAATACGTTATTGTCTGGGAGGAAGTTCCACTTCTCATAAGTTTTAGTGATAAGTGATCATCCAGGCCTTCGAGAATAATTTATTGTTATAATGATGATGTTTCGTTTTGTGAAAGCATATTTTAGCTCAAAAATCATAATAAAAAAGTTTTTCAGGAAAATCAGAGTGTATGGGGAGCTTGTTTGGCCAAGAATTTATAGATTTTATAAAAACATGAGTTATCTTCAGATCCTCTCCCTTTTCTCGAATTCGAAACAAACCTTTGTCCAAGTATTATAGTAGTTAATTGTATCAGCTTCAGCCATGAAATGAATATAGAATAAACGTCTAGTGTTTTCAAGTAAAAAGTTTATTCTACGAGTAGGATTAAGAATGAAACCGACGAGCCTCTGGCGAGTCGGTTTCATTCTTAATTCTACGAGTAGAATAAATTTTTTACTTGATAACACTATACGTTTATTTTGTTTATCCCATAAATCTTCTACAGGGCAGTCGCGGCAAAATCGTGCTATAATTCGCTACAAAACGCAGCGAGAAGTGAGGAGCATTGGTCCAATTCGATCGACCAGCAGAATTGGCAAAAATAAACAAGGCGCTTTAATACATTTCTGTCTAAAAATAATTCCCCTACAAACTTGCGCTAAACTTGCAAAAATACTGTATTATATTAGCAGTGGGTGGTGTTTTCTACTGGCATTTTATAATACTTTCAAAAAGATTTAAAGAAATCAACAATCGAACTATTAATTATGCTAGACAAATGTGGTAGAGACCAGAGGTCAACAAGTCCGTCGCTCCTAGGGAATAAATTATTTCAGTGTTAAACCTACGGGGAAAATTTATCACCCTACTAGGTGAATAAAGCAAAAATGTATCCAAGGCCTTTATCGTTCAAATAAAAGGCCATTTATCGGATAAAAAGGAGATATTGTTGTTGTTGACAGAAAAATAAAAATTAAAGTTTGTTGTCGGAAAGGAATTGGGACTCAATTCATTTCCGAAGAGAGTTAACATGGGCGGATTCAAGGGCTTACACTTCCCTGATCTCTTAACTTGAATGTGTTTAACAAACATCGAGACCGTGATAACACATGAACATCGACAGGGGCGGCGGAACCGGGGGGCTGGGGGTAGGGGGCTTCAGCCCCCCCCCCCCACTTTTTTGCCGGGCCATGTTTTTTTGTATGCATATATTTTAACACAACCAATGACTGTGAAACAAGGGGCGGATCCAGAGCCTCCCCCATATTTTCGCCAGCTATGTTTCTCTCGTACTGGTTCAATTTCGATGGATTTCGTATCATTTTTTGCAGTAAGTGGCAGCAAACGCTAAAATGTATACAGTCTGTTAAAAAATCGGTTAACTGAAATAGATCGTAATCTTACAGACATACAAGTACCAAATCCACCCCCAGACAAGATAATCCACAGACAGTATAATTGCTGTTAACGTCTGGTAAAGCATACAGGTGATGTCTATTTATCAGCTTTGGTCGTTACGACCAAAGCTGATAAATAGACCTCACCTGTATGCTTTACCGACGTTTTTAACGGCTCTCAAAGTGTGAAATCTTTCAGATACATCTCCTGAAAAATCTCAAAATATCCGCTCAGATGTATGGAAATGAAGGTTTTGGGACCCCGATCCAGCTCCCCCACTTTGAAAATCGTTCCACCGCCCCTGATCGATTACAAGAGGCAGTGGATGGCCATGAACAATAGCGAATTATACCGCAACCCATACAATCAGCTATAGCTCCTGCGCGGGTCTGTTGATGTATAGGCCGTTATAATAATGTGCCTTTCCTTTTTAAAAATCTGAAGGAATCTGTATAAAACTAAATATTTTGATGCTCATCTGCAAAGAAACCACACTGACCTCTCATTATCCAACATTATTCCCTGTAACCTCCACCCTCCGAACCACGTCGACGAGACGGCATACCCCGTCTCTTCCTCGCCCCAAATCGCTGTTACGCGTGGCGGGTGAAGCTTAGCATCATAACCCATTCTTGAAAATTTGGCGCCCTCCAAACCCCAAATCCTGAATCTGCCACTGAGTTAACATGGTTGGTGTTGTCTCATCGTATGATTTTATGGACGCCAGTGATGTATCTTGGGTTGTGCAGCATTAACGGGGACGTGACATCCGTTACTTATTCTCAGTTCCTTATTCGACATTCGTTATCAACCGATAAAATCGGTTGATAATGAATGTCGAATGAGGAAATGGGAAAAAGTATCGGTTGATAACGAATGTCGAATAAGGAAGTGAGAAAAAGTAGTGACTGTTACGTCCAACCATTAACAAACTTCTGTAGTGCAAACTATCAAACCGGTTGATAACGAATCAACCGGACAGCAGGTTGATAACGAATGTCGAATGAGGAAATGGGAAAAAGTATCGGCTGATAACGAATGTCGAATAAGGAAGTGAGAATAAGCAGTGGTTGTCACGTCCAAAGCATTGACAAACTTCTGCAGTGCAAACTGTCAACCTTGGATATTTATTTATTTATTTATTTATTATTTATTTATTTAAGTTTACGGTCACATACTTAAGCACAATGGCTAATCGTGACCCGACAGTTTTTACGGGTGGAGGAAGTCGGAGTACCCGGAGAGAACCACCGAGCATCGACTAGCAACTGTCAGCTCCTCAACATTCTAATTCAGTTCAAACTCCGCTCAAGCAGGGTTACAGCGGTTGAAGACATGTGCACCATCGACGTGCAGTACGCCTTAGTACACGGCGTTATTGTGCTCCCATGTAGGCAACCGAGATGAAGTACCTTGCCCAAGGACACAACGCTGGTCGACCCGGAAGGGGATCGAACCCGGGACCTCTAGCACAGAATTTCAACAGTCTACCACTGAGCCACCGCGATCCGTCAGCCTTGGATATCAGGATTCTCAGATATCGCCTATGACCTTATAAACTTTGTTAATACTCCGCCCGTTTGTTATTACATCTTTATTTATTGCCGTGAATAGCTTATATTTCACAGATAAGGTCAACGAGTTATTTTCGTTTACCGAATGCATCTGTTCTGCTGAAGTAACCGTGTGAGCCTTTTTCCACCTTATACAGATCCATCTGCCCTATGAAATACAGATTTATAACGATAATATATCTGAAGTACTGTGATTACGAAAGCGGTCATAGAATGATTTACACCGGATGGCGTCTGTATTTAGATTGGTTGAAATTCCCTGCAACGCTTTTCAGTACCAAGTAGTATTGTACCTATCGAAAAGCAGTGCGAAAATATTGTATCCCAGATACAGTTTTCATTTGTCCTTCTTTATCATTATCGGGCCTCGTTTTAAACTATTTGATTTGACAACTTGAGCCACCGGTCTGATTGACTGACCAGAGAGAAATCGTATTTCACCCCAATATTGTATTTAAAAAGAGTGAATGGGACGCAAAAGTTACACATTGGAAGCTTACCAAAATTATTTCTGTGTAACTCAAATCCAACAGGAAAGTATCCTGCGAAACTAAGATCAGAAACGAGCCATTAGAATTCTACCGGGAACAATACCACTCACCACTCCAACGCCTCTCACAACCCCCCCTCCCCCCCCCCATCCCCCACCCTTCTCCACCACAAAAAGTGAAAACGGTAAAGTGATCAGAGATCGCTCAGTAAAAAACATTCAATGAGCAACAAAAACAAATTAAGTACAAAAGCACATTTGATGGTAGTTGCGGTAGGAGTTTACTTTGTTTGTTTCACCTTTGTTCAAAATGACCCAGTTTCTTTACCAGTGGTGAATGTCAGCACCACGTGACGGCAGGGGGGGGGGGGGGGAGCTCTTGTAATATAGGCCCACCAGACCAGCTCCAGCCCGCCCTAGCCTCGATAATGCCTGAAACTCGTGATCCGGAACCCAACTATATACCCTGTTCATCACCCCAAAATATACCCTGCCAGCCCATGTTCCGTCAGCCCATATTCCGTTATCCAACTATATACCCTGTACAATACCGAACTCTATACCCCTCCCAGTCTGTGTTCCGTCAGCTCGTAGATTCAGCCAAAACCAGCCAATATAACACCTCCCAGTCCATGTTTCGCCGAATCCGTCCCAATTCATAAGCTCAGATCTACCCCCAGCACGTAGGCCGTAAAACCCGCCCAGCCAAGCCTCCCCGTCCGTGTTCAGGGGATCGAGTTCGAAGTTGGTCGCGATTCAGTGAGATACAACCTCAGCCTGTACCGTCTACTTATGGATGATCATATCAACGAGATACTTGCGGAATTGTCCGAACCCACCCCAGTGGTGCAGCGATTTATCGATCTGGACGTCCAACCCTCTTCCCTTGTGAGACTACCTGCCAACGAACAGATGGCTGAGATAACGAACGACGCAGGAATCGAGTTCGAAGTTAGCGTCTCCATATGCATGGTTGAGGGAAGGGACCCATTTGATATTGCGATATTCAGGTTGCTGTTGGAATCGAAGCAAAAGCATTCCGTTTGGTCTTCGATGCTCGAATGGCAGACGAGAGAACAGCACGGCAACTACCCGAAGGTGAGTAAGTCGTGAAGATCAAGTTCCTTCGCGCGTGGGACGAAGCTGACTGGGTAGTCGAAGACAAGCTTGATCCAGTAAAGACAGAAATGACGAAAGGCCAGTGTGTCGTAAAGATCACCCGAGGTACCAAGCCGGGCGCTCTGATTGTGGTAAAATCACGTACTACCAAAATGTCTATCCGTCCGCATTGTGGTTTACAGGATCTGTCCCCGTTGAAGGAGAGTGGTTGAGCATTTTGGGGGCACCCTTAGAGGGCAAGGTCTCGCCAAGATCAGACGCCAGAAAATACAGCAGTGGGAAGAGAGGCTTCACGAAACTGGCGCCACGGTTGAGGACAAGGCAGGACTCGAAAATATTCTCAAGTGAGCCAGCATCTTGAAAGACATCAATAACATCATCAACGTCGATATGAAGGCTCTAGTTCCCATGGTGGCCTAGGCGATGCATAACCCTACTTCCAGCGCTTCGGTCATCCAAATAGCCAGATTGATTCGCATAGCAATCAACGATTCTCTGTCAAAATATATAGGCACCGGTTTCACCCGGGGTTCGACCTAAGTATCTACTCAGTTATCCATGCATGGTTCGGGTGGCATTTAAAAGAGCACGACAGAGCTCCGATGGCCCTACTCTCATATCTCACCGAGTAGATGTCGGAGAATCCATCATCGCTTTCGATAAAGCAGAATGAAGTATGGCTTCCAAAAGACACAGACCAGGGATGCAGCATCATCGGAAAGTTCACTCAGGGTGCGAAAGATGATGAAAGGCGTCTCACTCGCCCACTGTCCCAGGCCAAGGTGTACTAGATTATCTTGTGAGAGACACTCGTCGAAGCGGCACCCTCGTTGGAGTACCAGAAAGATGCCCTAACTGACTACGACGGAAGCCTGCCCGCCCGCCCACCTGACAGCCAGTATGCTCGCTTTTGCCCATTGCAACCACGTCGGTATGCTGCATCGATTCGTCGAAGAAGAAGAAGCGACACCCTCGTTGGAGGACAGGGAAGGTGCCCTTTGGGTTGCGTGTTAACTGATTACGGCGGAGCTCAAACCCAGTACGCCCATCGAAGGGTCAGTATGCTACCCCATGCCTATTACAACCTCCTCAGCGTACCGAATCGATTCGACGAAGCGGTTCGGATGGCCACAAACAATACATACATCTGGAACTTAATTAAGCATCCCCTGTTTTTTCGCAGTGGAGTTAATAGAAACTGTCATTACTTTCATGCTATCTTTAAGATGACCAAAGGTGATTGTTTGCGGAAAGAATGGTCTATTGACAAATAAAAGACAACACAATGATGAAAATATGAAATATTTTAATGGCGCTAATTACACATATCTGTCTCTAATTTTTTTTATGGAAAAATGTTCTCTCGACAAGTATGGTGCTCGAACGGTCCATGATGGAACAATGCCGGTAATTACTGACAACAAATGTAACTTCTGATCTCCTGAACACAATAACAGTGTCTGACGTCAGTAGCGAGTGTATCCACCATGTGTCCGGATGACAGCCTGAACCCTCTTCCCAATGCTACCAGTGAGCCTTCTGATACGGTCCAGAGGCAACTGCTGCCACTCCCCATGCAATGACGTCCAAGAAAGTCCCAGATGTGTTCTAGGGATTCAAATCGGGGCTCATTGCAGGCCAAGTTAGTGTTGTAATAGCGTTGTTCTGAAGGAATACTTCACAGTGTGGGAACGATGTGGCCTTATATTGTCGTCCATGAATACAGGGCAAGTAGCCAACGGGTGGTTGTCAAAATGAGGCACGACAACCGGATTGAGAATGTCCCGGATGTACTGATGACAATTGAGCTCCCACGTACAATCACCATATCAAGTTTACAATCATGAGAAAGGCATTTCCAGATCATCACTGATCCTCCACCAAAAGGAACAGTAGGCCTGATGTTCCTGGGTACGTAAGCAGTATTTCTGTGCCTCCACACTCTCGTGCGACCATTTGTGACGTGAAGCAGGAACCTACTCTCGTCTGACCAATGGATTCTACTCCATATCCTGAGATTCCAATATTGCCGTGCCATACACCACTTCAAACGTCGTCTTTGATGCTGATCGGACAGAGCTGGACGCTTGATGACCATTCTGGACCTCTTACCCAGTGTTTTGAGACGGTTTCGGATAGTTCTGTTGCATAAACGCATGTTGGGGAGCCAAAGGCGTTTCAAAATCCCACTTGAAGCAAAGGGTTCACGCCTAACGAGGCATGCCAGACTTCGATCTTTCCGAGGAAAGGTCTTTCGGGGTTGTCCAGGCCTTGATCGGTCCTTAACATCATTGGTTTGTTGATTTTTTCGGACAAGTCTGCTGATGACAAAATGACTATAGCCAAGTTGCCTTAAAATAGCTTTGAATGGCATGCCTGTTGCATGCATGTCAACGATTTGCCATCTCAGTACCTCTGACAGTCTCCTCCTTGCCATGTCAACATTTACTGATAAAAGAAGTGGCACATTTTCTTGTTTTATACCCAGATATTGTATGTGGATGATAGTGTTTTTTGTGACATTCGTGGGTAGCATGCTTCACGTGGACGAGGAGATGTGTTTGTGTACGCTATCAACCAGAAACATCGTGTTTCACGGGATGAAATGTACTGCAAGACATAGCAATGATTATAACATAATGATCAATATCAGCAACTTCTCTGTCATGAAATATTTCAGGGGGTACTTAATTTAGTTCCAGGTGTATATATACACCAAGAAGACAGCGCTCCACAGTTTCGCAGGCCGCTCAAGCATAAGTCACCAAACAGACCTACGATTGCGGCGAGGTTACATGCGGATCATTTCTACTAGGGGAAGAATGTCTGCCCCCGGCAGCCCTAGCTGAATTGCAGGATAAGTGGGGAGTCTTTAGGTGCCGCGGGATCAAGTGGCATATCTTCGGCCACATTCCGTCCAACGTCCATGTTCTTTAGGTCTATCATACGCTGGCTCTCGTGGTTGCTGTGTTCGTTCTCTTGCTTGAGAGTCACCCTCTCCGATGTTTGCACCTTTGGCATTTCCAGGTATAATGAGGGGACAGGCATGTCCAAATTAGCAACGCTTAACTGTGGTGAGGGCTACTTTTAACGTGGTTATGTACATGCTGTACTTGTGGTAAAGCTCACACGTCGCCGAGCTCAGAGCATGTCCGATAAATGGCTCAGCAACTAGGTCTGTGATAAGGTTTTGCTGGTTCTCCGAAGGTTAGGCAGTAATATGCTAGCTGCTGATGAATGCTGCCGGGCTGCATTGCTCAGAGTCTTTTTCGTCGCTGCATCTGGCCGTGCCTCGTATCTTGCTTAAAGCTTCAATACCTCTGGTCAGCTAGTAGGGCCCCCTCCACTCTGCAGCCAGAGCTTCGAGCATTTCTCGCCATTTTTATCAATCCACGGTTAATCTACTATATCCTCCTGGATCGCAGTGGCAGGCTTTACGGGTGCGAGCTTTTTCCGTCCTTCAGACAATAGTCGGTTTTTCACCTCATTGCAGTCCATTCTCGCTTTGTGAAATACTACAGTCGTCGTCGTTGAAGTCAAATATACACATAAACTCCATAACACAAAATCACAGTTATGGGGCTGGGGCGAGTCTCTGGGGGATGTACCTTCTAGCCTTCTCTCCTCTTCTGCAGGTGGGTTGGGGTGGTCACGCGAAACAGATGGTAGGAAGCGTTCTGAAGGCTGGGCGGTTCCGGTTCCCACCCACAAACGTTTGCTCGTCCTCTGCTGCGCCTCATTTCTAACGGGCAACGGCGGGTGACGGACGGAATGAGGTGATGCGATGGGTATAAGGTGTGCCTTTCTCATCAATACTATGTGATGGGAGGCACGTGGTATGATCTATCGGGACGATGTGGTGTATTCCGGCCCTCCACTCCCGCGCATGACGGGCAAGGCGAGGTGTTCGTTTTGACTCTCTTCTCCGGTTCGCACGGCATGGTGCGTTCTGCCCCTCGTCTCTGGCGGGTGACTATCGGGGGATGGTGTACATTCTGCCCCTCTTTTCCAGTGGGTGGCGCCTGGAGCGTTCTAACATTCTCTTTGACAGGTGATGGGTGGGGCGTAATGTGTTCATTTTGGGCGAGGCTCGGTACGTCCAGTCCCTCCTCTGGCAGGCGACGACGAGCAAAAGAGTGTGCGTTCTGACCTGAGGTCCCTCTCACCGAAACATTGGACGAGACTTTTGAGGATGACGGCGGGCGATGGGAAGGGCGTGGTACTATCTATCCTCATCTCTTTTCTTTCTGCGTCGTTTGTTTTCCTGTTCGGCAAGTAGCAGGTCAGGCTCTCTTGGAGGGTCGGGTCATTGTAGTCCAGCAGCACCGTCTTTAGGACCGCCCTCTCTGCTGTCATCGGTAGGGCCAGTGTCGTTTTTAGGGACTTGTCGAGAACCACGCGGCTGTCACGTGATCCAGTCCCCATCTTCCTGAAAATTATGATGTTTATCACCTTCTGTTTGTTGTCCACCTGCACCTGGCAGTGGTCTGTGGCCATGGCCTGGAATCAAATGGCCCTGCCGCCTAGTTTGGCGCCGGCGTTCAGCCCATGGTGTGGTCGGTTTTCTGGACCGCCGCCACCACTAGCTTCTCCATCATGGCCAGCATCTTCACATTCTGCGCTTGTAGCTCTATGTTTTGTGCTTCAAGCGCCATGAGCCTCTCTTCCTGTTTCTTGGCCGATTTTTCGTACAGCCGCTCCGTTCCTTTACCCCCGTTCTTCCCGTTCAGAGTTATCTTGCAGATTTCCGACAATGGCTCCTCACTGAAATGTAGGAAGACCCGTACACGGAGGTGGCACTTCCTCTCTCGTAAGTCCGAGTCCTCGAGGGTTTCAGTAGAAGGTCCGCTTTCTCAAGAATTGATGTGCATGGGGTCTTCCACATAAGGTGCTTTAGAAGAGAATAAAGTTTGGGAAACTTTCTCCACAGCATTCGCCGTCAGCCATTGTTTACAAAATGTATAGTCTCGGCTCTTCGAGGTTTACAAAATGTATATCTAAGGTTTTAAAGATGTTCACCAAATGTGCCCAGAGGCCCGTCTGGCCAAATTTTGGAGCGGGAGAGGTTTTCATGTCTCGGTCACCCAAGAAATTTCTGAGACTCGTGGGCTACTCCTCTTTCTGAGATGTACGTGTTGAGTAGCGTGATCTACCACGTTCTCTCCTTTCAGCAATGGCCAAGGCAATGTGTACGTTCTGGCCCTCTTCTTTGGCGGGCGACAGGCTAGGGCTTGACGAATCATGTAACTGGTATACTGGGGGCTTTCTGCACTAGTGGGTCGCTGGTTGGGGAAATTATGTTCCAGTTCACCATTTTTTTCCCGCGATACGAGCAGAGAGAGTGTGTATTCGCTTCGTCGTGCCTTCTTGGCATTTCGGGTGTCCCCTACTACCTCTGCGGATCATATACAAGGCGAGGAGGGGATCTATCGTTTGTTGTTTCCTTTCCCTTTTCGTGAGGGGGTGGGACCCAGGAATGCCCAAACTTCCAGGCCCACCCAGCCACGTCTCTTCAAGCGACAGGCAAGGCAAGGCATGGTCTGACCCTCCACCACCGGGCGACGATTGGGCGAGACGTGATATACATGCTTTTCTCCTCTTTCGGGGATGTACGGGGGGAGGTGTATGATCAGACGCACCTCTCCGGCGGCGGTGGCGATAGGCTGGGAGCATTATAGGGCCTTTGGCGAATCTGATGGGCTTTTACTCCATTTATGTCCAAAACGTATACCTTTTTCTAGCAAAAAGCTCCTGTAGCCGCCAAATATGCGTGAATGAGCTCCGTATGGATTCGGAAAAGCTCCATTGGCATTATTTGGCGAAATAGTCCTTGGGAGCAAGGTGTACCTTTTTCGAGATCTGTTTATGAGGGGGGAAGGGGGGGGGACTCCCACCGAATCAATCTGACCACACCTATTTCTGTGATGGATGGAGCGAGACGCGATCTTCTGGGGTGAGGTGAAGTGTGATCTGATCCTTTTT
This sequence comes from Pictodentalium vernedei, assembly GCA_031216915.1. NCBI lineage: Eukaryota > Metazoa > Mollusca > Scaphopoda > Dentaliida > Dentaliidae > Pictodentalium > Pictodentalium vernedei. The sequence continues at coordinate 661,789,905 of CM062296.1, forward strand.
GGCGGTTGATGGCGGGACGGGATGAAGTGTACGATTTGCCTCCAGAAGGTGATGTGTGGGGCAAGGTGAACGAGCTGACCCTCCTCGCCGGCGTGCGATGGCCTATGAGGTGTGGCGTTCGATCTATCCTTCTCTGCACTTCTGCGATGGGCATCGGCGTCGCTATGTGCTTCCAGCGTCGGCAGCGCCGTCTGCTTGAAAAAGCTCCGCTGTTGCATGGAAAAGCCTCGTCTCTGCATGGAAACGCGTTGCTGGCATAGGGCTCCAACTGCGGAATGGGGTCTTATGGCGTCCTTCCCCGAATCCCCTGGGGCGGTCAAGCCGCCAACCGGAGGTTCTTTACTAGGTATCCGTTTTTATGCAATTTGGGCAGTGGAAGGGGATAGGACTGAGATGCAGAACCGCTCACGGGTCAAGATTCAATTTGACACTCCTCTCCGGTGGTCGACGACGGGTTGGTCGTTAGGCGTGATCCGACCCCGACCCCGTCTCCAAGGGTTGAAGATGGGGGTGCGTATTGAATCTTATGTGCGATGGGCGGGGATCAATCGAGGGACGGGTGTCCGTGATGCGACTAGGCTGAAGGAACGTAGGCTTGCAGGCTTAGAGGGCCGATCTAGATGGTATGCTGGCCCCCTGCTGCTCCTCCTCTCCGGCGAGGTGTGATCCTTCTTGGTGAGATGTACATTCTGACCCGCCTCTCTGGTTTTGGGGGTTTTTGTGTGTGTTCTGGTCACAAGGGCTAGAAATCGTTATAGGGCTGGGCGAATCTGATAGGTCCCTCTCTGCTGCTCCTCCTCTCTGGTGGGCGATGACGGGTTAGGCGAGGTGTGTTCTGACCCTCTTCGAAGGGTGGTGGGTGGGGCATTAGACGCGATATGTTCCTCTCCTCAGGCAGGCGACAACGGGTTCGACTCAGAGTGCGCTCAGGTCTTATCCCCTCTATTGTAGATGCGGGGCGCAAAAGTTCTCTGCATTTGTAGAAATGCAGAGACAATGTGCTCTCTTCTTTCAACGTGGGATGTGGTGCCATATAATTCCGCTCTTCTCTTTCAGCGATGTAAAGTGGTGCCATCTAACCCTACCTCTCCTCTTTCAGCGAAATGCGAGGTGTGGTGCCATCTAATCCTCCTCTCCTCTATCTGTGATGGGTGAGGCGAGGTGTGAATCTCTAAGGTGTGGTGCCATCTAACCCTCCTCTCCTATTTTACAACGGGTGAGGCGTGCGATCTGACTTTTCTCTCTGTCAGATGGCGATGGGCGGGAGTGAGGGCGGGTGGGTGGTCTTGCGGGCGGACACGGGCGGGCGGGCGGGCGGGCGGGCGGGCGGGCTTTTGGGCGAGCGGGCGGACAGACGGGCAGGAGGGCGGGCGGGCGGGCGGGCGGGCGGGCAGGAGGGCGGGCGGGCGAGCTTTGCGAAAAGGTGCGATATGACCCTGGAGTTGGGCTGGACGATGTGATCTAAGCCTTCTCTTGGTGGGCGACAGGTATGACGTTGGGCGGGGCGGGGCGGGGCGGGGCGGGGCGGGGCGGGGTGGGACGGGGCGGGACGGGGCTGGACGGTGCCTGATGGTGAGCTGGGTGAGGAGTACGCCCTAACCCTTCTCTCTGGTGGGTGACGGGTGGGCGATGGGTGTGATGATGGGCGTGGCGATGGATGAGGGAGGCTGAGGCGCGATCCTCCGGAGCGTGGCGCGATCTAGTCCGATCTCCTCTCTGGTGGGGCACGATCTCTTGGGTGACAGACACTGCGTGGTCTCCATTCTTGAGTGTGGCATGATCTACATATTTCCACTCCTCTGATCTTCATCGGGCTCCGTGGTCTGATCTGTGGCGGGTGAGGGGCAAGTGGATCCGCGGTGGGGGATGAATGTGTGGAGACACTAGGCTGCCTGGGTGCGGCGTGGCAGGATCGGGCGGGGCGACGGGTGAGGTGTGCTCTGCTCATATCTGCTGGCTGGTCTGGTGGTCCCTCCGGTCTGGCGGGACGTGGCTTGTAGGGGTCAATAGTTGGGTGATGAACGGGATATATAGTTGAACGGGGCTTGCGGGTCTGTATTAAAAGTCTGATGGTCTCCACACCCCATGCTGCTACGTGAATTGGCATGGTAGCCCGTGTGAATGATCATCCTGTGACATAATTGCCATATAGGTATACGGCGATGTTCAAACGCTGATTTGTTTAAGCTAATGACAAAATGTCAGTTTTCAAGCGAACCACTGCGAATTCTTCAGTGTGTTCAACTCGACTGACTGAACAACAGAGTGGGTCCATCTTCTTATTCCGAGCCCCAAAATCTAACCAAACATGGCACAAATCTTTCCATGTGTGGTCATTAAAAAGTTGCTAACAACTATGGGCTGTCGACAATACTCAAAAGACCTAAAATTCTTCAAAACATCACCTCTTAAACCACTGATCATTATGCCTTTGAGATTTGTCATGCAGCTTCCTTTAAAAACTAGAAAAAAAACTAAGATTCAAATTTGTTCAAAGAATGTTTCTCGAACAATAATTTGGTCTGCCAGTGGTGGAGGGGCAAGATTTATGACCCCAACCCGTAATTTTAATTTTCAGAACTAAACCAAATTTGCTATGCAATGTTGTTTGGTGACAAGTACTTGATTTATGCAAAAACGTTATCACACACTCCGTGTGAGCCCGAGGAGTAAAAAATAGAAAAATAAAACTCTCTCCATACCTCAAGAACAACATGAGAGATGCATTTGTTATTTCGTGTGAAGCTTCTTTAGGAGTAGCGAAATAAGTTGGGTTCAAAGCTGCTATCGGTTACTTGAAGCGGCATACAATAGAAACACGCATTTAACAATTGGGTTGGGCGGTTTTCCGGTCCGGTTCCTGGTTTTGCGTCAAACCGGAAAACCCAACTGCAAGACCCAGTAAAAACCTGCCAAACGGTCTTCGTGTGTCTGTGCAGAAACTGGTCAAACTATATTACTGAGAGGAAAGTCGACTAACGATCACTATGGACTCTCGTCATTTAGTCTATCTGGCAAAGGGGGGAATACGCCGTGTTCTCATTGTTACATTTTCTCCCTTATTGACTCGTCCACGTGACGAGTCAGTAAGGGAGAAAATGTGACAATGCGAACACAACAAAATTAAGATGAGCCTTATTCATTTGTTACACTAATTTTTTTTTTTTTTTTTTTTTTTTTTTTGATTTTCAAGGATACTGAAGTGTTATTTTCTCTCTGCTCTAACACTTAGTAAAACCGAACTTAAACCTCGGTTTTTTTCCTAAAACCGAATCTGAAATATCAGAACCTCCCAGCTGTATTTAACACTATATTCGAATCTATTGGTGATCACGTTTCAGGAAATGCTATGTTAGATTTAGATCTCGACACGACTGGGCAGTTGTCTAATAGTGACAACATAAATTCTGAATTAGATGTAGACAGGGATCGTAAACTAACTTCATATGCTAACAGTACAAGCAGAACCTCTCGTGGAGCACTGTGGCTCAGTGGTAGGGTTGCTGGACTTCTTTGGTGGAGGCCCCGAGTTCGATTCCCGTCAGGGTCGACCCGCGGTGTGTCCTTGGCCAAAGCACTTTATCCCGGTTGCCTACATTCGGGCACGATGACACCGTGTACTAAGGCATACTGCACGTCGATTGTGCACATGTCTTCACCGCTCTAACCCTGCTTGAGCGGAGCTTGAACAGAGTTAGAATGTTGAGGAGCTGACAGTTGCTCGTCGATGCTCGGTGGTTCTCTTCGGGTACTCCGGCTTCCTCCACCCGTAAAACTGTCACGGTCACGATTAGATATTGTACATAAGTATGCGACCTCAAACACCAGTAAATAAATAATAAAAAGACCCTCTCGTGAACATGGATTTCGGAAAAATTTAAAGACTATGTCATAGTCGGAAAGAGATGTATACATACATCTATATATACACGTGTGTATGCAAAATGTTCAATAGATGACAGTACGTTGTGCCAAACTTGTTATTTGGAAGTACATGTTATTTTTCTTAAGTTAGGAAATTTTAGTCAAGTTGTTTGACGTAAATTTGAAACATTGAATTTAATTTTCTTAATTATCCTGTTTGTTTACATTTGAAGTCAACTTTTCATTTATCCCTTTACCCAACGTAACGGCCAAAACCGGCCAGCGCTATTCTCAAAAATCGCCAATTAATTTTCATTATTTTTTCATTTTTTGTTTCAAAAACATAGGTTATGACCCCTCGTTGGAACGAGCTCGACGAGCTCGTTCCAACGAGGGGTCATAACCTATGGTTTTGAGACAAAAAAATGAAAAAAATTAGTTATTCAAAAAAAAATTTTGCAAGTGTCGTCTGCTTTTCATGTTAGGTAAAGGGTTAAAGAAGAATGGAAATGATGTAGTGTGTACATTGCAGATATATAATCTAAGGGAGACATTAAATTTAATTTTCTAAATTATCATGTTTGTTTACATTTTGTAGTTAACTTTTCATCAATAGAAGAAAGGAAGGGAGAAAGTGTGTATGGCAGATATATAGTCTAAGGGAGACAACTACCATATAACATGCATGTACTGCGGAACCAAAAGTAACTAATTAGAGTAAACTCCCCTGCAGAATGCTTGAGAACAGTTCGTTTTCGAGCGTGTCACATGTCTGCTCCGTGAATGATTCATGTGTAATTTTGTCAGGGCAATTCCAGTCTAAAAGGGCGGTGGCCCCCTCCCCAACTTTTAAGTTCAGATATATGTATATATATCTTCTCTCTGTGTAGTATGCACACGTTTTAATTAGATAATTAGCCTAAGGCGATTTACAGTGGGATACTTCTCTGGTATATTACCAATCAGAATAAAATGTCCACATGCTGACGATATCGTCAGTTAATTAATTTCGCAATGACTAGCACTTATAGACTGATTTCAGTCGTCACGGCTATCAAGTATATTATTTCTTGGGATACGCTTGTTAGCATATGCATTGCAGCGCGGTGATTTTATCTTCAGGAATGTCGCGCGTTTAGGCTTCTAGAAATATTGTTATCTGACCATCTCAAGACCAGGTATAAAGTGTGGGGAACAAGATATTTCAGTGAGACTTGGGGTTCGGCCGTTTATGAGACGCCATATAATAGGGTCTCGTGCGAGTGGAATTGCTTGACAATCCACGAAGCTTCGTTGTGCGCCGCTATTGGCAGATTAGGTGGACGTAGGAAGGCTACAAGCCCGAATTTAGAGAATAGATTACGAACCCAAGTAGAGGCCAAGTTTAGACGTCGTTGGCGAGGATTGACTCGCACCTGTCTCAAAGTGTAGGCTATTGTATTGTGGTATTAACCATTAAAAACGCAGAGGTTGATCGCGTAGCAGCCTGTTTTAGTATGTGTTGTGAATATCGACTCAAAGTCGAAAGCGCTGAAGTTGTGAGTTCTGCCATGAACTGTGTGAATTCCAAAAGGACAGGAACATTCAATGAGAGTTCTATCAAAGGACACAATGTATAAGGTATGTGACGTGGACTTGCTAAACTGGTCGACAGAGTGGATGAACCGAATCCAAATCAGAACTATGTTGCCACAAGGTAATTAACATTGCTCGTCGGGATCCCCGGCAGTCAGAGTTGCAGACGCGCACAGACGCAAAAGATTAAGACTCGGTGTTTTAAGCTCCTGTTGCGAGCCCGCGACAGTGACAGTTTGAAAGTGTACTATAGCACCAGTACAGGGCTATAGATAAACTGAAATTGATGAAAAACTATTTAATCCCTGTGATAAATCTTCTACCATGTTGATCAAATTATTAAATGTGTTGAATATGGAAATGAGTTTATTTTAAATGTAAATAAAATAATCGTTGTTACTTTGATCATTGTTTCCTTTCCGCAGCCTGAAGTTATTTGGAATCACACCTAACGGAGACCGAACCAATATTTCGAGTTCACTCGGCAGGGAAGAAAATAATAGTGCGGTCCCAACTCTGCTCTTCGAACCGAGTTTGGCCCGTGACCGGCTTCCGACCCTCCTTGTTGGCTCGTCCCCCTATAGTTTTAATGGCAAAGCTAAACAACTCCATGTCACCCCTCCCACGTGGATAAAGGTGTTTGACACTCTGGTTAACCCTTTACCTAACGTAACGGCCAAAACCGGCCAGCGCTATTCTCAAAAATCGCCAATTAATTTTCATTAATTTTTTCATTTTTTGTCTCAAAAACATAGGTTATGACCCCTCGTTGGAACGAGCTCATCGAGCTCGTTCCAACGAGGGGTCATAACCTATGTTTTTGAGACAAAAAATGAAAAAAATTAGTTATTCAAGAATTATTTTTGCAAGTGTCGTCTGCTTTTCATGTTAGGTAAAGGGTTAAATCCGAATACATCTATTGTAATTTGTTTTGAATAATTTGTGAATATATTATAATACGGCCATACTGAAACCTGGTTATAACATCATGTTTGTTGTTTTCATTTATTTTTAGTGTATTGTTTCACAGGAGTTCATTATTGATAAACGGTGTCCATTAGTTACCACCATAAGCGTCCAATAAGCTGCGACAAGTCACAACTGTCCATTATTTCAAGACTGGGTAGCTTTCTCCGCCTATTATGCTGTTTTGGATGTATTACAATGGACTCTTTAACAACATTTTTTTGTGATCAAGTTAACGTACGAGCGAACAATTCAAACACAGTAGCAGTTGAGGACCTGAAGATCCCAGGGCTATTTTCGCGGGTGATATGGTACTAGTGAGTCCATGTTCATTATTTAGGGGTAGACCAATCAATATTGATTGGTCTACCACACACATGCACTTAGCATCCATCCTATTTAATGAAATTATGACGTATCGTGTACCTGACCGGAAAAACGGCCGCTAGGGTTCAAAGGGTTAAAATTACATTGTAGCACAATCATGCGAAAAACAAAGGCCATGGGGTATTACAAGTACAAGTAACTATGGTTGGACATTTCGAAGGTTTATAATCTAACTGTTCATTCACCTCATTACTTAAAGCAATTTATACCCAACTTGTATCACTTTAAGAATTGAATGCAATTTTTATAATCTTTATTGGAGTATGAACGTGTGGGAATGGGTACAAATTATGTATGAATCCCGAAGCATTCAATTCTTATAATTACATTCCGTAACTGTTTAAACTACTTTTTACCAAACAACAAAGCAGAAAGACGAAATAAAGCATGTACGAACGAATGAGGCGAAAAACCACCCTCACACAAAAGACAAAGCGCACAACTTTGAGTTTTCACAACTTTAGAAATGGAAACGAGTATTTTAGTAACGGCTTTATGCCACAGTCGGGAAATGTCACCAAAGAAACAGCAGCAGAGTTGATCACTGCGAGAGGCGCTAAAAGTTAAAAACCCGCACCGCCCGAATTACATTCTGCCAACTGCGCTCTAGCGTAAATGCAGGTCAAAGTTCGACCAAATGTATTCATTGGAAAATGAATTACATTTGATCATGACGTTTTCATCCAACTGACCAATGGGAATTGAGTATTTGGACCCAAAACGTATAACAACATTAACAATGTAATTATTTAAAAATGAACGACGATCGACTAAAAATAAAAACCGTCGACTACCGCAACAGTAGACGATTAGTCGATCATCGAATAATCGCGACAGTCCTCCAAACTAAAAGGACGTAAAGATTTTGGAAGCTCCTCAGAATGGAACGGCCCTATGGATAACAGGGTCGAGTAATGCCGCAGCACTTGATGCAATCAGGGGTGAGCTTGGGTGGTTGGACAGGATCAAGGACAGACTTAAGGGGTCGTCCAACCTAACTTTAGTCAATTTGTTGACATTTTTCCCAATGCCTCAGAAACTGATAAGAGAAGTAAGGAAAGGCAAATTATATATCAAAATAATGAGTAAAGTGCATAGAAAAGGTACATATAATTTTTTTCAGGAAAAAAAGTGAATTTTATGATTTTGAAGAAGATTAATTTGCCAATGGCGTAAGTAACGAACCGGTAAAACCACAAACTAATCGGTAATTCGAAACCCTTGTCCTCAATATAATGATAACATACTACGGACTCGGAGAAAGCATTTTTTTGACACACACACTGGTGGGTTTTGATGTTTGAATGTAATAACACCAACACAAATTTTGAATGTTCCGGATGTGGCCATGTTTCAATGATGTTTATTCCAGTCATGTGATTACAATGTGGTTCTTGCAGAAATACTCAATTTGGGAAATCGTAAGAATGCAAGGACGTGATCACACTGTTTGAAGTCTGCAAAGGACCGATTCAACATGGGTTGAAAATGATGCATTCGCGCTTTTAAATAAGGTGCGTTTGGGCGATGCTGAGAATTTGGTTTTTTCTTGAAACCAACCATACTACCACAAGCGTCGATCAGTGTCTTTTGTCAACGTTTTACACTGACAAATGTGACAAATCTCCTTCACCGGAAACTATCTCCCAATTTGCATATCACAATAAACATTACCACTGTCAGCGTGACCGTGTGGTCAAAACCGAAACGAATTATCGAATCCACGGTCAAAATTAGCTGCAATTGGCTTTTAAACAAATGAAATACACGAAATACTCGCAATTTCTTCATTATCCATGCCGAGTTACTTTTTAACCAGACCACATGCGTTCACTTTCGTTTGTCGGCATCAAACTGATATTGTTTGTGGTAATTAATAGTACGAGAAGGCGAAAGAAGCCAAATATTTCCCATCATCTAAAAATTAATTAAAATTGATAATAGTAGGTATAATAGGCCGATTCCATATCACTTGTACACGATTTTGTACATGTACACGTACATCGATGTACACCTCCATGGGATTTAGTATTAAAATCGTGTACAAGTACACAAAATGTCGTTTTTTTGGTGATACAGAATCGGCCATAGTTTTACATCGCACTTTTAACGTTCAAAATACCCGTTGGCGAACGCATACATTTGACATGTCGCTCAAGAGTGAAAAAATGTATGAAATTTTAAGAAAATATGATAAAAAAAATTGTTCTCTACGTTCCCATCGCGGATTAGACAATCGATCCATCGTTGGTGAACGCGAGCAAAAAAAACGTTTTGCCGATTCCGTATCAGCATCAAAAAGCGGTTTGCCGATTCTGTATCATCTAAGTAGGTATAAGTAGGTATACGTTCACCAACGGGTATTTGAACGGTTAAAGTGCGATCCGATCGGAGAAACCCATTTGCCGATTCCAGATCAAAAAATCGACCTATGTACGGTACATGGAAAAAAAGGTGATGTCGAATCGGCAAAACCACTGCCACGTTCCCGATCGCGTTTGGGACGGTATAGGGTGCGATTTGATCGGTGAAAACAAAAACAAAAACAAACGATTTGCCGATTTCATCTCTTGAGTTTTGTGAGAGGTGAATCGTGATAGAATCAAAGGGTAAAATTGCATTCCACTTAAATGGATTTTAAGAGGTAAATGCATTTTAATTGATTCATGTCTCGGTTCAAGAGACATCAATAAAAACACCTTTTGACAAGACACACTTCTAAATTGTTCCTATTCACAAAGTGTATCTGTTTACTCCAAACGGTATTTTGTTCTTTTGATGATAATTGTCTTTGTTTACTTCAAATAGTATTTTGCTCTTTGATGATATGGAGGTGAGAATAATTGCCGAGGGCGTTGCATTTTATCAATGGTTTTATTGTGAATGATTTTAAGTATATTACGTATTAAATCAGAAATTGTGTTTTCAATGTGCTGTTTAACTGTGGCTTTTTTCGACTGAAACGATTTCCATGTAAAACTTTTGAAGAAATAGCGTTGTTCAACGTGCGAGTACTAACGCGGTTTTAACCCAAAATATTACAAGATATTCATGGAGTATTATTTTTTCCCATATATTTTTTTTTTGCAAAAAAATTCTCGCCAGAGAATTTTTTTAAAAGATTTTTTCAACTCTTGTTTTTTTGACTGAAACGATTTCCATGTAAAAATTTTGAAGAAATAGCGTTGTTCAACGTGCGAGTACTAACGCGGTTTTAACCCAAAATATTACAAGATATTCATGGAGTATTATTTTGAGAATGACTTCAAGTGTGAGGAAAATAACTACCTGTATGATTTAACACTTTAAAAACGTTGTATTTATAGATGTTTATTTGAGACTAACTCTAAGTTTCTCATTGTCGGAAATAACTGTTGATGTGATCTTTAACACGTTTGAGGGCAAAACGCATTTAAAGAGGTTTATTTTATAAATGTTTTTCCTTAACTGGTTTTAGTTATTATATTAAAAACAGAAGATTTTTATTTACTTAAAACATAAAAAATAATTATACATTTAATTTTGAAAATAATAAATAACTCACCTTAGCATACTCAAAGGAAATATTAATAATTAAAAACGAAAAAAAAAAGTTTTTACAGATGGATGCTAAACGCCGAGATCAGCTTTTAAATGAATATGAACGTGCCAAAAAGGGCATTCAATCGGCTGACAGAAGCAGACGTCTTGGAGAGATCAAACTCAAACGCGAGACCACAAAAATATTTGAACCTGTGACGGAGGTTCAAGAGCGAACCAAGAAGGAGATCGTTGACGAATTGAGACCCTTAAAAGAAAGTTCTTTGAGAATGGGTTCGTTGCCTGGTAGTTTTACAAACCAGTATTTGTTTCAATCTACACCGCATTACATTCCCATGAGAATCGAAACCGACGTGAGTGAGAGCGATGATAGAGCTTCGACTATCACCACTGATAGCATCGCGTTGTCCGAGGATGGTGGTAAGAGAGATCTGTTGTATGGATTTTATAAGGATTCGGACGGTAGAACTTGTGTGGGCGACACAGAAGTGGAAATAGATGATGATGAATTAACCGTCGGCCCGAATAGGTACGAATTAACTTCCGGACTGCACAAATTGTTCCTTTACGACAAGCCTAGTGATTACACGGAACAGGATTACAACAATTACGGTGACATTCTGGTTCATACCAACACCATGAAGAGAAATAACGATGACAGAGAGACAAGACCTAAAGCCAGCAGAGGTTACAAGTGGGCGAAAGTGGTGAAACCTATATGGAATTCACATAAGAAGTTCCTCGAATCGGTGAGTGGTAAAGGGGTGGAAACCACTTTTCTTCCGAGCGATTCTAATACTCTGTTTCAGATATTCAGATTGTTGATGGCAAGTAGACGCGCTGGTAACACAGGATTAGATAATGAGATATATGCGATGAATTGTTACGACAGAAGGTTTTGAATAAAAACCATTATAAAAGGCTGATGAACGAATTGAAGGATTGATGTTTATAATAAGTAGAGAGAAACAAACAAACAAACAAAAAATATATAAAATAAAAACAGTAAATTTTACGCAAGAATAATAAAAAGTATTTAAACAACAAACGATTTACCAGTGAAAACAAAATATATATTATAAAATAAAATATGTTGGTGATAAAGAACAGGGGATACGTTAGAACTTATGTTCAAGGCAGTTCTGGCATCGTCGATTCTATAATGCGAGCGTTCTCGAGTGATGCGGGTAGAAAACTCGCATCGACCGCATTTGAGGTTGGTAAGAAGATGGCTTTGCATGCTGGTAAGAAAGCCGCTTCTGAAGCCAGTGGTAGGATAGCTTCTGTGGCTGGGAAGAGGGCAGCCAATGCATTGATCGGCAAGTTGATCAGTCCACCGGCGAAGCGAGCTGCATTAGAGCGAACGCCGAAAAGTTGGAAAGATTTTAAGGATGCTGTGGTACCCATACAAGCTTTAGCCAAAATGATGAGTGGATCTGGATTGAAGAGAACTCGCGATGGTGTAATATAAATAAATAATAATATTAAAAACTGAGTTTGAAAAAACATAAAAAATTGTGTTTGAAAAAATCTAAAATAACAAAATAAAACAAAGATGAACATTAAAGATATGTCTTGGAACGACGCCACGACCAAGAGGTTGAATAATGAGTTCTTTCCTAAAAGCATAAGAGGCTTGATAGTGGGAAAATCGAATTGTGGAAAGACCAATCTGTTGATGAATCTGTTGTCGTGACCCGACTGGTTGGATTACGACAGATTGTTTGTGTTTGGCAAGAGCTTGTTTCAACCCGAATACAGATTGCTTTGAGAGTGCATGGATCGTAGATTGCCCAAGGACGTCATAGCCAGACTCTTTGACAGTAGGAAGGAATTCGACAAAAGTGAAGCTTCTCTTTCGACCATTTTGGACGGTGCGGCGATGGAATTGATGAAGAGAAATGCATCTTCGAACGTCGAGTGTCGATTTTATGAGAACGCTAGCGACGTTCTGGATTCTAGAGAATTGAAATCGGAAGATAAGAATCTCATGATTTTCGACGATCTGCTTTTGGAGAGACAGAACCGATGCGAATCATATTACATTAGGGGTCATCACAGCAACGTGGACTGTTTCTACTTGTCGCAGAATTATTTTCGATTGCCCAGACAGACAATAAGGGAGAACGCTAATTTTCTATGTCTCTTTCGCCAAGATCTCAAGAATCTCAATCACATCTACAGCAATCACGTCACAAACGACATGAGCGTGGCAGAATTCAGGAGATTCTGTAAGAGGGTTTGGGATGGAGGACTTTACAATTTTGTCATGATCGATTTGACTAGCGAATTTAATCACGGAAAATATCGGTGTGGATTCGACAAGTTTTATGTTTCTGATGATAATAAGATACAGCGTGAAAATAAAAAAAAATTAGAAAATAATAAATCTTCAAATAATTAGTTTTTGAAAAAATAAAAAAAATAAAATTAAATATAATGTTCGAACAAGTAGAATTGTTAGAACGGATAGCCAAGAATATGGCTGCAAAACAATCCATTCAAATCGTGGTGAGTGGCGATTCGACTCGATTCGCGATGAAATTCGAACCTTCCATCGAATTGAATAGAGAGAAAAGATACGAGATGGTGTTGGTGAATCTGGAGACTTATTATTCCTTTCCCAACGTCACCGAAAAAAATAACTCGTTCAAGTATTCCGATGGAGTGGATTTGTTGGAGATTCGAATTCCCAAAGGAAGTTATGACATAGACGATTTGAACAATTACATTCAAATGCGAATGAAGACGGATGGAAAGGGAAGCAACAAGATCAGACTCACTCCCAATCCTAATACCTTACAGACGATGTTGGATCTGGAAGATAATTTTCGAGTGGATTTCAATACGGACGATTTTATAGGCAAGATGCTGGGATTCGATCGAAAGATGTATCGAGGTCACGCGGTAACTGAAAATATGGTCGACATTCTCGCAGTCAATAGCATTCTGGTGAACGTGGATGTGATTGCTGGAAGCTACGTGAATGGAGGCGCTCAACCGATGATCTATTCCTTCTTTCCAAACATGTCGCCGGGTTATAAGATCGTGGAACAACCTCGAAATTTAGTTTATCTACCAGTGATTTTAGACACGTTGTATAGTCTCAAAACCACGTTGACGGATCAAAATGGTGAACTGTTAGATCTTCGCGGAGAGAGGGTGATGATACGATTTCACATAAGAGAAATATAAAAGAAAAAAAAAATATTGTGTATATATATAAATAACAAAAATAAAATAAACACAATATTAATTTTAAAAAATTATTTAATATATATAATTATCATTAAAACAAAAAAAAACAATTGAAGAAAATATATTTTAAAAAAAGAATTATGACACAATACGTGGTTAAAAACGTGAACATATCCGCAGGACAGGGGAAGAAACTTAAGAGAGCGTTAACAACTCGAGGCGAGGCGGTGAGATTCAAATTCACTCACAAAGATCTGACGAGTGGCGGTCAGGATTCGATCGATTGGGCCAGAAGTCAAAGCAAAAGGATGGAGAAAGCGATTCGTGATGGAAGAGGGTTGACAGTGAGATTGAGTCCCACTCAATTGAGATACAATTTGAGAATGAAAGGCGGTATCCTACCGCTATTGGCAGGAATCGCCACAAAAGCATTACCCTTTGCCACAAAAGCATTACCCTTTCTTGGAAAGACTCTCGGCGTGGGAGCTCTCACGGGACTTGCGAGTTCGGCAGTTGAGAAATTAATGGGTGGCAGCGGACTGTTTTTGAAGAAGGGAGGAGCCGTGTGTCACGTCCACATAGACGGCAGCGGTAAAGGATTGTATCTAGAACCCGTTAGAGGTGACAACTCTTTGAGTGGAAACAGTCTCTATCTGAAGAGTGGACGGAACGTTGAGTGACTCGGCAAGGATTTGTTGTTTGGTGAGAATTCGCCATTTACAAATATACTGATTTTGAATATGTTATTATAATGTAAAAAAATTATATAATTATATAAATATAAAATATAAATCACAGAAAGTATAAAATAATATAAAATGGATAAAAAGGTGGAAAAACAATTAGACGATAATGATGAATATCGCGAGATAGAGTGTGAAAAAGATGTGGAAAAACGATTAGACGCTAATGATGGATATCTTAGGAAAGAACTGATAAAAGAGTTAAATAAAGATTGGGACATGCGGTTGAAATTTAAAAGAATGAGACGTTTTCCACCGTTACCACTATCTTCTGAAGAGAATGGTAATGATGCGAGTGTTACCGAGAGATGCACAACATTCGTTCATAATTATGATTCGGATAAACAAATGTGTTCTTATAAAAACATAGCATATCACAAAAAAAAAAAAAGAAAAGAAGAATCGATGCTGAAATTTGAGAAAAAAGGAAATGTTATAATATATGGGCAATAGTGAAGAAGGAAAACAAAAAAAAAATAAAAAAACAAAAAAAAGTAATGAGATCTAGAGATGATCAACCTCTCTAGATCTCATTACTTTTTTTTCCTTCTTCTTCACTAAAAATCAATCTCTCTATTGTTTATATTTCCAAGTCCGTTATTAGCATGTTGACACTCGTGTTTTCTCCTTTTTTGAAAATGTGTTGAATGTTTATCTTTACTTTTTAAAGTTTTTTTACATCGGTGAACGCGCTCTCACCACCCGATTTGTCCACGAGTTTGATTGTGATTTTTGGATATATGTAACTTCCATAGAACAGCGACAAATCGTCCTTGTCGAATTCTCTGTCTTCGGCGACGATGATATTCTGCAGATCACTTTCGTAGTCGTAAAACAAATCAAGCATGGCTTCGTCCAATTTCAAAGGCATGTTATATCTGTCGTAGTAGTGCCCTAAGCCCTTCATCTCACCCTCGTTCAGTTCAATGGAATCATGTCGTTGTAATCTATAGATTTTAAAACTGAATTTTTTACACGTTTCGACTCATTTCAATTTCAATTCGCATCTTTTAGGTGTTGTTGTCATGATCGATTATTTGGATTTTTGTTTTATGAATTCTTGCAAATAATATATATTTTAAATTTTGTATTTAAATAATAATTTGTTAAAAAAGTTTGGTTTTTTTTTTACTCTTTATATATATAAAAAAAGTTTTTTTTTTAATTTTTAATTTTTTTTAATGTAAAAATTTTTTTTGTGAAAGTTTTTTTCTCTTTATATATAAATAAAAAGTTAAATTTTAACATCCTTTTTTCTCGTATTAATTCAATTTTTTTCACGTTAAGGAACATAAAAATAGATTAATTGCATCAAAAAAAAAATCTTTCACATTAAAGAAAAATTAAAATTAAAAAAAAATCTTTTTTATATATATAAAGAGTAAAAAAAAAAAACTTTTTTAACAAATTATTTAAATACAAAATTCGAAAAAAAAATATTCTTACAAATGGAGCAAACAAATAAAAAAATGGAAAATTTAAATGAGAAAACCGTACCTCAGTTAAACGAGATTTGTAAACTACTAAAAATTTCACATTTCAGAAATCATAGAACTAAATCAAAAAAAATTGAAGTCATACAGAAATATTTGCGGAATGATGGAAAGGCAAACGAAATGTCGATAGCAATGACATCAAAAAATGCATCGGTTGTGAAAAATGAGAAGAAGAAAAAGATAGTAAAAGGAATCAAAATGCCGACGTCGAAAAAAACCGAAAACGTTTCGATTGTGAAAAATAAGAAGACGACTAAACGTTGAAGAACTTCAAGTTTCAAAAGAAAAGAAAAAAAAAACAAAAACGAAAACGAGTGATGTACTTCAGATTCTAGGCAAACGAGATATATTGAGCAAAATTCAACAAGCAATCAACAAAGGGAAAGGAGAAGAATATGTAGCACGACTCATCATGGAACTATTCCAATCGAAGCCTGTAGAATGGGAGAGTGCAATCAAAGGGGTTTTTAAAACTTTTGATGTGGTTCCCTCGTTCAAGAAAATCGATGCGAAATTATTCATGAAACGGGTGAAGAAAAAAATATTGGATTTGTTTCACAAACACATGAACGTAGGACGAAAAATTAAGATGATACTCCATTGCGTGATGAATAAAATCGATGTGAAGTCCGGCGAGAGTATCGTGAAAAATGCATATTTCAGATCTAACGTCGAACCCATATTTCGAGGTTCAGATTTATCAGACATTTTCGAAAAGATGAAAGACAAGATGTTGACGTCTCTCGCGAATTATCAACATGAAGGTAGTAACTGGATGTTCGATGAGGTGTTGAAACTTGAAATTCATATAACGGATTCGTTGAAAGGGTCTTCCTACGTGGAATTACCGTATTTGTTAGCTAAAAAAAATGCTGTGATCAACATGAGAAATAAAGATGATCAGTGTTTTAAATGGGCAGTCACCTCTGCTTTATACCCTGTCAAAATGAACCCCAATAGAGTTTCTCGTTACGAGGAGACTTCTAAAAATTTTGATTGGACCGGAGTGACTTTTCCAACAGAGTTAAAACACATCGAACATTTCGAGGCTCAAAATTCCACCGTAGCGATGAACGTCTTGGGATACGACGATGAAAAACAAACAATCTATCCTCTCAGACAGACTTCGTATCTCGAAAGAGAAAAGATGATTATTTTATTATTGATTTCGAATGGTGACAATCGTCATTATTGTTGGGTTAAAAATCCGAGCCGATTACTGTCAAGACAAAATAATAAACATGAACATAAGTTATGTTTATGTTGCAACTGCATGAACATGTTTCAGAGCGAAAAATCGTTAGCGAAACATCAGGAATATTGCAATGAAAATCAAGGTGTCGCCATTGAAATGCCCAAACCCAACACCATCGAGAAGTTTGAAAATCGCAATAGAAGGTTAAAAGTACCATTCATCGTGTATGCCAATTTCGAATGTTTCACCGTGAAAATGAGTTCCTGCCAACCTAACGCTCTTCAAAGTTAGGTCGAAAGATATCAAAAACACATACCTTCAGGCTATTGCATTTATATGAAATGCGCTTTCGACTCGCAACATGACATGGGTCCCTTCTCCTACACGAAACAGTGCGAAAATGACAACGTGGCTCAAACGTTCGTGGAAGAGTTAGAATCGAAAATTCAAATGTTATACGATAAATTCAAAACTCCGGCGAAAATGATCATCACGCGAAAGCAGCAGGACGAAAATAACAGCCACCAAATGTCACATATGCAGACAATTGTTCGACGAGAATTCAGAGGAAAATAAGAAGGTCAGAGACCACGATCATTACACGGGTCTGTATCGCGGTCTGGCTCACAGCATAGGTAATTTAAAATATTGAGATGCCGTTTTCTATCCGGAGATATTTCACAATCTCTCGGGTTATGACAGTCATCTGTTCGTGAAAAATCTCGGCACCTCCCACGAAGAATTAAATTGCATCGCGAACAGTGAAGAAAGATACATTTCCTTCACGAAATGGAAGCTCATGGAGAAGAAAAGAGTAATCGACGGAGAGACGCTGAAAGAAAAAACGAAATTCTTTTGTAGAAGCATACGTCTCATAGACAGTTTTAAATTCATGTCGACCGCTCTGGAAAAATTAGTCGATAACATGAGCAAGGATAAATTTAAAATCACGAGCGAACATTTTGGAGAAAGAGTAGACGTCATGTTGAGGAAAGGAGTCTATCCTTATGATTACATGAACGATCTAAAGAGATTCGCCGACACCGCACTACCTTCGAAAGAAGATTTTTATTCGAAATTATATGAATCCAACATTTCCGACGAGAATTACGAACACGCTAAAAACGTGTGGAAATCATTCGATATGAAAACCATGAGATATTATCACAATCTCTATCTAAAGACCGATGTTCTACTCTTGGCAGACGTGTTCGAAAATTTTCGAGACATTTGTCGTCGAAATTACGATCTGGATCCGGCTTGGTATTTCACCCGGTCTGGTGTGGGATGCTCTGTTGAAGACCACCGAAGTCCAATTGGAATTATTATCCGACGTGAACATGTTGCTCATGTTCGAAAGGGCTGCGAGAGGTGGCATCTCGATGATCTCCCACAGATATTCTGAAGCTAACAATCCCTACATGAAAGAAGGTTTCGATTCGAAACGATCAAATAAATACATACAGTATTGGGACGCTAATAATCTGTACGCTTGGGCTATGAGTCATCCTTTACCGATTGGAAATTTCGAATGGGTAACGGAACAGGAAGAGATGCAAAAATGGAGAGACTATCCTTGTATTTTAGAAGTCGATTTGAACGATCCACAAGAATTACACGATCTACACAACGATTATCCCTGGCTCCCGAATGAATGGAACCGAACAAAGGAGACGAGGAAAAACTCATTCCTAATTTATCTAACAAACGTAACTACGTCATCTACAGCGAGAATTTGAAACAATACGTCGATTACGGGATGAAATCAGTCGACATACATCGCGTCATTCGATTCGATGAAAAGCCTTGGATGAAAAAATACATCGATCTCAACACGAATCTCAGAATTCGAGCCGAGAACGATTTTGAAAAAGATTTCTTCAAACTCATGAACAACTGCGTGTATGGTAAATCGATGGAAAACATCAGGAAGAGAACCGACATTCGACTCGTCACGTCTGAGAAAAGAGCTAAAAAATTAGTGGCGAAACCCAATTACAAACACCGAACCATATTTGATGAAAATCTAGTGGCCGTTCACATGCAAAAGACGCACCTGAAGTTCGACAAAGCGTATTATCTCAGACCGATCATCTTAGATATCAGCAAGCGATTGATGTACGAGTTTCACTATGATTATGTCAAACGAAAATTTGGTGATAAAGCCAAACTACTGTTCACCGACTTGGACAGTTTAGTTTACGAGATAGAGACAAAAGATGTCTACCAAGATATATCTTCGGACGTGGCCGCGTGGTTCGACACGAGCAATTATCCCATCGATCACCCGTCCAACATTCAATTGAAAGACAACAAGAAGGTTTTAGGTAAATTTAAGAATGAGAGCGCCGGTAAACAAATCCTCGAATTCGTAGGCTTGAGACCCAAACTGTATGCTTATCGTCTAGAAGATGAAGAGATCAAGAAGTGCAAAGGGGTTAAAGCATGTGTGGAGAAGAAAAACATCTCTTTCCAAGAGTATAAAGATTGTCTGTTAAGAAGTGGTCCGGTGTATAAGACTATGAAATCTATTCGAAGCGAAAATCACGACTTGTATACCGAAATAGTCAACAAGATTTCACTGACAGCTGATGACGATAAGAGATTCGTGTTAGATGATAAAATAAGCACTTTGGCACACGGACATTGGAATTTGGATCTAATTTTAGATGATAGGATTTCAGATATGATTGTGGATGATAGGATTCCAGAAAATCAAGAGGAATTAGACGGATTCAAGATTATGAAAGTCGAGGAATTAGACGGATTCAAGATTATGGAAGTTGATAGAGTTAGTTTAAAAAGAAAAAGAAAAATATAAAAAAAATAACGTCATTTTAGTGAATTATAATAAAATAAATAAATTTTTTAAAAAATATACACATTTATGAATAAGAAAATAGAGATATCCGTAGAAGGTGTCGTCTTACCTAAGGAACCCCTATCCAACATCGATCTCTCGAATGCAGCGAAGGATTTGAAAATCAAAGATTTTCTAGGAGTGTTTTCTAGAGATGCCTTGCCGAAGAGAAGACCTCGACAGTCGGAATGCGGAATTTTAAATCTAGACGATTTATCAGGTGAAGGCACTCACTGGGTGGCGTGGTTCAAGAACGGGAAGAAGAAGAATTATTATTTCGACAGCTACGGAATCTCAACGGCAAAAGAAATAAAGAACTATTTCAACAATTCGATGGTTCGTTACAACACAGAATGCGTGCAATCACCAGATCAAGTGTTTTGTGGTCTCTTATTAGAAAGAGATTTTTTTATAGTATATAAAGGTAAAAAAATTATTTAAAAAAATTTAATCGAATAAAAACGAAAAATAAAATAAGTGAAATAATTCATTTTTTAATAAACTGCATTTGAAATATATATTTTAAAACAAAAATCTCAAAACAACATGCCAGTCGATAAATTTGGTAGAAGTGCCGACGAAAGTCGACCCAAAAAGAAGAGGAAGACGCTCGAAGTCGATGATGGTTACGGATGTTGCCAACTTGGACGATCGTTACGTTTGGAGATACGAACCTCAAGAGGAACCTTTGAACATGAACGATAAGAAGCTCTACAATCTTCCCGAGCCGATAGATCTCGCAGATGCTGCGACTAAAAAATATGTTGACAGGGGGAACGCGGATTTCGAATGAATCATGCTAGATAATTACGTGGATAAAGCCATGACCGACGATCTCGATCTGAAATCTAAACGTTTGGTGAACGTCGCAAATCCCATAGATCCCACCGATGCCACGACCAAGAAATACGCTGATGACTCTCACGCACGATTCAGCAAACACCTGAGAAATAGATACGTTCAGAAAATGCTGCGCTCGGAATTGAATGCCAATTCTAACAAGATAACGAACGTGGCCACTCCCACAAATCCCAAGGATGTGGTGACCAAACACTACGTCGATCTGGAACAGAGAAAGTCTGATGGACGAGAAATGAAATTGGATCTGAATGCGGGATTCAACAAGATATTGAATCTGTCGAAGGTCGACGACACGGATGCAGACTCAACTGCAGTCAACAAGGGCTACATAGATTCTGCCATGATACGATCACAAGAATATGTAGAATCACAAGTGGACGATCTCTACCCGAACAAACAATCTGGCGGAACCATGAAGGGTGGTATCAATATGAACGGTGAGAAATTATTCGGACTCAATGACGATCCCGAATTCGATTCCAGCATGGTCAGCAAGAAGTACGTGGATGACAACTCGGTCTGGAGAAAGGGCGACATCATGGAAGGTAAACTAGACATGGGCGGACACGCGTTCACGAATCAACCGGATCCCATGAACATGACGGACGCCTGCACCCTGATTTCGGTGGTGGAAAGACTCAAATATGCTAGAAAATTGATCACCGTGTGGGCCGAGGAGGCCGGCACGTTATAGGAGGGAAAAACCGAGTGGTCTTTTGGAAACGGAGGTAGCAGATTGAAACATGGTCAGGTGGGATATCCCATGCCGTTGGGAGGTGAAATCATTCGAATGGC
The DNA here is from genome assembly GCA_031216915.1 of Pictodentalium vernedei. NCBI lineage: Eukaryota > Metazoa > Mollusca > Scaphopoda > Dentaliida > Dentaliidae > Pictodentalium > Pictodentalium vernedei. Next base: position 661,811,385 of record CM062296.1, read on the forward strand.
TCTGGCTTCCTCGGATTTGAATAACAGAGCGGTCGTCAATCTCGTGGTGAATGGAGTAGAGAGCGATAAGAAATACAGCGTCGAAAAGACTGAGAATCAACACGCGAATGTTAGCACATTCGGCACGCCTCTCAAAGTGAACGCCGGAGACAGGATTAATTTCGTTACAAAAACCAATAATCCCGAAGCCACCAGTTCCGTGGTGAGTCTACTGATCGAACTAGATCCTTTGAACAAACAGTGAATGCATGGAAATAATTAATTAAAAAAAAATAATGAGTGATTATTAAAAACAAAAAAAAAGTAATGAGATTTAGAAAGATGTTCAATCTCTCTAGATCTCATTACTTTTAATTTTTTTTTTTGGTTTTGTTTTAATACGTTATTTCTCATAATGTTTCATCTTGTGAAACTGGATCACCTATCTCGAAACAAGCGTCGACATCTATTTTAGCATTTCGAAGAGCTTTTATAAATTCACGAAAAGCAGTCGGTCCTCTATACGTCAACGTGTCTAAAAGTTTTCGGGTCTTATCTTCTATCAAAATTTTACTTTAGATTTCACGTCTCATATAATCAGTCAATATCAAAGGTTCTGTTTCGACTAAAGTGTCTAGAATTATTGCTAATGAATCTTGTGAAATATTTTTAATCAAAACACGTCTGTTTCTTCTTAAGTATTCTCTTTCTTTATCATTCATTTTTATAATAATTTTTTAAAATTTTTTTTATTTATATTTTTTTTTTTTCACACACGTCTCTCATCGAATGATCGACATCTTATTTCCATCTGATTTGAATTGTAATTCTCTGTCCAACCGGACCAGGGCGAAGGCTTCGGTTTTTCTCGGCATGTTCCTATCGAATTGCATCTTGATCTGAATGTCTAAGATGCTACTCTTGAGTCGTTCACTTTGTTTACTGACGTCGAATACGAACATGGGATACATCGACTTGTATTCACCAGGAGATATGTTAGGGTTGCTCATCAATTCATCTAGACCATGATACTTCTTTCTAAAATCAGTGGCATCGCCGTACAGTCTGCAGAAATCGTTCTTGTCGAACGACACGTTGTAATCGATTGTTGGATGTCTCGTGGCGTTCAGAAACACTTGCATGTTTCTCAAATGGCAGTGATCGAACAGCGATGCATTCTTTTCCTGAGACCCATCCTGATCAGTCTGAAACGCAACCACGATGAAATGCGGCCTCTCAGAAGCAGATTTCACTGTCAATCTCCAATCGAAGTGATTCATGGAGGGTGGAATGCTAGCAGTGTCGCACTGTCTCATTCTAAATCCCACAGGTAATTTACTCTTGGATTCTATGATCTTGTAGAGACGCGTTTTTTCCACGACCGAAGGCTCCACATGCGGAACGAACCACGATATCTTCTGTAGAGTTAACTTACCCACATCGGTTGCAGGGAGTCTCACTATTGCGTCGTCGTTTCCTTTTCGAATCAACGTCAGATTGTGTTTGAATCCGTACATGATCTTGTTGTAATCGTCCGCGAATCTGAAGATGTGTTTCAAAGGTATCCTGAACGAAAATGTTCCTTTTGGTCTGGACGTCTTGATGACGTAGTCGAATATCGCGGTGGTGCTGGCGCTAACAGGGCCGATGGTGTCTTTCATCCACAACTGATTAAGTCCTCTGGATTTCAAAAAATCATCAGGATACGTCAAGAGTCCGAACATTGTGGTGGCCTGACCGGGATGAAACACAGATTCTATCTCTTGTCCGGATAGCATGTATTTTATATTACTGAATAGATGCATGATTCCATTATTGGCTAGAGTAACCGTGTCGTCGTCGGCGTAGTCACTCCCATCTTCCTTGGTGAGACGTCCCTGCACCACTATGTAATTCTCACTAGGATGGACGAATAGATCTTGAGTTTCAACGTTGATTCTTATCTCTCCCGCGTTGTTCAAACTCGTTCCGGTTACCGGTTCATATTCGTGAACCTCATATTCTTGAATACTTTCATCTTTCACTATGCTTTGTGCTATATCTAGTATATATGCCATTTTTAAAGGGTTTTTGTTTTTTTGTTGTTTATTAATTAGCTTGCTTTTTTTTTATCTAAAAATAGTTTTAATTATTTTTTATTATTATTTTTCTCTCCTATATATATATGTGTAAACAAGAAAATGTTAGAGAGAGTAAATAGAAGAAATTTGTTTTTCTTTATCAAAACCTTGTCTTCTGTAATTGTTGTTCGTAAAACTTTCCGCTGATCTCTTCTCCATCCAAAGCTTCGATTTCATAAGTCACCGGATCGGTGTGAAATATTTTGATTATCACGAAGATTTCCGAGGTCCATCAAGGAGTATAACCCTTTTCGAAGTGCTTCTTATAAGCGTAGATTCTCACTCAATCGCTGACTGCAAATTTTGGCGTTCTAGACTTCTTCCTAATCTTAGATCTCTCAGGATATAGATTCACGTAGACCCGTTTTTCGTTTCGAGGATCGCTAGCTTCCACAGGAGTCATCTTGATCGATCTGTGTCACGTGTTTTTGTAATCTTTAACCAGACCGTTCAGAGCGTATATGTATTTCTTGGTCGAATTCGCCGTGAAGTATCTATGCATCTTTTCCTTCATCGTTCGATTCCAACATTCCACCATGCTGGCTTTCTCTTCGTTTTCGATCGAGTAGAGGTCAACTAATCAATGAACGTGCTTGTTGAAGAATTCCTTTCCTTTATCCACCCACAATTTATTCGGTTTTCGAGAAGACGAGTCGAACACGCTCTTCAGAGCCTCGGCGATGCAAGGTCCCGATTTATTCTTCAAAGTTCTGATCCAACCGTATTTGGAAAACATGTTGATGACCGTCAATAGATATTTGACACCCTCGTTCCACCTCGAAAACGATCTCATGTCGACCAAGTCGGCAGACCAAATATCATCCAAACCCTTCACGAACACCCTTCTCTTTTGAAATTTACGCACGATGGGTTTGTGTAACTCCTCGGCCAATTCGCTCGTCAATAATCGTTTCTTCTTCTTTTCAGATGCACTTCTTTTTTTTTGAACGCCCCATCCAAATCGACGTTTCGCACTGATCAGATTGCCGACCAGCGAACGTTCTATCTTCTCTCTCCTGGTCGGATTCAATATGCCTCTCAATTTCCCCAACATGGTTTTATCGCAGACATCGTTGCGAGTCTTGGTGTCGGGATGTCCGGCGTAGCACAGATTGTGATCATATGCGGCCGCGTCCACCCAATTCACAGGTTTGCTCCAAGATTTAGAAGTCAGATCGGCGTTGAGTCTCTTGTTCAATTTCGTTCCAGGTCCCGTGAAACTGTGACCAGGCAGATGCATTTCAAAAGGTAGATTATTGATCATTTTATTCACGATGACTTTACCTTTGCTCGCGTTCTGTTTTTTTGATGAATCGAGTCTTGATAGAACCACACACATCGCAAATTCCGCAAAGCATCTGTCTGTCGTTTTTAGTTCGTACTTCTCGAGAATTACTCGTCTCGGTAACTCTCTTACACTTTACGCAATACATTTTTTTTGAGAGTTATTTAAATTAATTTCGTTTTTATTTTATATATAAATTTAATATTTCTTTTTTAAAAATTCTGTTCTTATTATATATATTTTTTTTTTCAATCACTGCTCTTGAGTTCTATCATCCTACTGAATTCCTCCCTGGCCTCTTTCCTCCCTTTTTCCACGAGAGAATCCTTCATCTCTTTCTTGATGATCTGACGAGTCTTGATTCTCACGGCTTCTTTCATGGCTTCGTATTTCGTTTTCTCGCCCAATATCGTGAAGTATTCTCCGTCCGATATCCTACCATCTTTCAACGCCATAGAGATCATTTCGGATATCGTGTCGATCTTGGAGTCGGCCAAGATGCGAATCTTGTCGTGTTTCCTCGCCTTCAGATATAATTTCCTACTCAAAACGTTTTCGAGCGTGCTAAACAATCTGGCGGCGAGAGCCACTCCTTCTATGGTCAATGCCAACCGCGGTCGACAACAATCCGATGCCAGATGCGTGTAAACCTATGGAAATCGTGATGAGTGTCGTGTCGACCGCGTTGACGAATTTCAGGAAACGCGAATACTTTTTCTTGAGAGAATGGCGAGAATCTCTCTCTCGAGTTAGATACACTTGGATTCTACTGATTTGATTGATGCGATACCTCTCTCCTCTTTCTTTTTCTTCTAGCGACGGTGCCGTCGGCAAAACGCCGTTCGGCTTCTCGTCCTCATTGTCATCTAACATCAGATACAATTTATTTCTGGTTCTCATTTTTTTGTTTATTTTTCTTTATAATATAAGATAAAAAATTTATGTGTGTATTTATTTTTTATTTTCTATTCTCCCTTATTTTATATCAACGAGAAAAACTTAGACGCATGCTTCATTGAACAATAATTTCATGATGCATCCCTTGGCTTCTAAAGTCAGACTTCTACGTGCCAATTTCAGTTCTTCCGAAACTGTGGGCTTGTCTCGATCCTTACAGAAGAGTAATCTCTTCCAAAACGCACTCACTTCGTCGATTTGAACGCGTTCGAACGCTGGTTCGAAATACTTGACGACCATATCTTCCCTTTCCATCGTCAGACACGAATGATTCTCGTGATCGAAGTCTAGGTGATCCCGACATCCGACGCATCGTTCTAACAAGAGGCAACTTAGTTGTTCGTTCACACAGAATGCGTAGGCTCTCATCAGCATTTTTAAAAGAAACCTTGCTCTAATAGTCTGGGAAGCGGTCATGATTTACATATTTTTTTATTATCTATTCAATTTGATATATTTTATTTTTTTAAATAACTATTTATTTATATTTTTTTTCTCTCCTATATATATCAATCACTTTTTTATTTCCCACTTTTTTATTTCCTCTCCTCAAAACCGATTCTATCACGATTCACCTCTCACAAAACTCAAGAGATGAAATCGGCAAATCGCACCCTATACCGTCCCAAACGCGATCGGGAACGTGGCAGTGGTTTTGCCGATTCGACATCACCTTTTTTCCATGTACCGTACATAGGTCGATTTTTTGATCTGGAATCGGCAAATGGGTTTCCCCGATCGGATCGCACTTTAACCGTTCAAATAGCCATTGGTGAACGTATACCTACTTAGGTGATACAGAATCGGCAAACCGCTTTTTGATGCTGATACATAATCGGCAAAACGTTTTTTGCTTGCGTTCACCAACGATGGATCGATTGTCTAATCCGCGATGGGAACGTAGAGAACAAATTTTTAATCATATTTTCTTAAAATTTCATACATTTTTTCACTCTTGAGCGACGTGTCAAATGTACGCGTTCGCCAACGGGTATTTTGAACGTTAAAAGTGCGATGTAAAACGATGGCCGATTCTGTATCACCAAAAAAACGACATTTTGTGTACTTGTACATGATTTTAACACTAAATCCTATGGAGGCGTACATCGATGTACGTGTACATGTACAAAATCGTGTACAAGTGATATGGAATCGGCCTATTATACCTACTGATAATTCCTTTTATTTTACTGAAATTATGAATTGATAAGGTGGGTGTGTTGCGATTATTATGCCCCAGACCTGGAAGTTGTAAAATCAAAGGTGCATCTAGGGCCGTGCAGTGGTGACCTCTGTCCTCTTACTTGTCTTAGTCTTACCCATTCATCATTACATGTACCAACATTCTCCCTTGTATCTCAACCACTGCTACTCCAATTTGAAAGATATTTGGTGTTGTGATCGAGCATCATGGGAAAACAATGCCTGTGTAGCTGCTGTAGCATGTGTTTCTTCCTACATTTTTTCAAAGTTGTGGTACTTTTTCACTCTTTTGAGTTAGAAAATTTTGTTTATAACTAGTTGATTTGTTACAATTTGTTGGAAAGTGCCTGCTGATACCCTCAAATGTATTGCTACAAAATATTTCTGTTGAAGATTTCGTTCCTATTACTTATCAAGCAATAACCTAATGAATATTCTGTATGAAGCCACCAATCTGATGTTTGACACTTTTATCGGAGCTGTTATGAAGGCTTATGGAACTCAAAATGTTGATTATGGCAGGACCTTTCTATTCACCCATTAATCGATAAATTAAGTGTTATAGTTGGAAGTAAGAAGCAAGAAAGGTCCAGAACTTAAAGTCTAAAAAGAATGTTTTGCAATGTAACATGATTTTTGCAGATACACTTATTTGGAGGGTTACCTGTCCGATAGTGTTTGGAACATGTGTGGCCAGGATGTTCAAAAAGACAAAAGAGTTAAACTTTGAGAAAAAAGGCATATGCCTCGAGTGCCGGAGTCATACAAGGAAGAGAGTCCCCCCCCCCCCCCCCCCCAAGGAATTTTTTTGTGTCAAATGGAGCTCACTGGTCACCTTTTGGGGATTGCTTTGTATACTGCGTTCTTGAAAAAAATATGTGAGACCCTCTGGATGTGCCCTTCTGATCTCAATATGCCAATAAGCCTCCTTGGAGAAAGTACATGCAATAATGGTTATGTAAGGTTGATTTGATGTGTTTTGAATAACAATGTACTTTTAAGTACATTAGATGGTTTATTGCAGTGACAGGTTACAGTTACCCTTATTTCTTCTCCAACAGATATCATGAGTGTATTGGTGTCCAAGAGTAAACAAAGCTATTATACTTATTGATAAACCAGACAAATTTAACAATTTAATCACTATCAAATTGATGCATGGGATAAAAGGGGTTACAGTGCAAGGGGTTTGTAAATATATTTATTCAACTACAATGTATGACTTTGCAGTGCATTCTACATAGGAGAATATCATAGTTTCTTTCCAAACCACCACAGTGACACGTACCTCTTTATATTGGGAGACACTCTTTTGTCCTTCCATACTTCTTCTGGTGGACTCCTTCAAGTTGATCTTTGTTGAACTCCCCAAATCAAAACATAAACAAAAGAAAATGTCTGCCTTCAATCACTGAGCAATCCACTTATAACATTTGGTCTCAATCTTTATTACTTTCATGAATTAGGAAAAGATTTCTTCCAGTATGTACTTCAATGTTTATAGAATACAACTGTTATTTTATTTTGAGGTATTTTATTGTAAATATTTTGTTCTCTTACTTATGCCATAGCAGACTTTCAGGTGGTGCTATTTACATGGCAGCAGTTCCATGGCACATTTCAGTTTCCACATGTTCTATGTTTCATTCCAAGCATTTTGGTATATAATTTATTGGGGTTATTCATTTTGGGCCTTTTTTAGACTTGAAAGAAAATTGCATGAAATTTGACCAAAGTTATGTTGGACGTCCCCTTAATGAAACGCTGTTATCTTAACTATTTGGCAAATCTTCCCGGCAACCGATAGTGTAAACTAATGTTCCAATATATGTGGAATTCAAGTATTATAATACGCAAGGCGTAAGGGGTAACCCCAAAACATGTAATCTATGAGATTTTATAAAATATTTCAATCCATAATCATTCTCCATTTTCCGTTACATTTTAGAATGACGTTAGCCCTGCAGTAATTTACGTTACCTTTTGGTGACTGAAGTTCTGTATACAAAGCGCGTTGTGCACGGATGAAATAATACAACTGTAGGCATTCGATTGCACAAAATGTTTTCTGGAGTGTGGAAATGGAATAAATTGCCAGAACGCAATATGCATCTGATTCTAGAATATTTATCAAACGAGTTGTGAGGCGGAGGGATAATCAACCTAATTCGTAAAGTTCTTGAGAAGATCTTATATTTTTTATTTGAATAAATGTTATAAGAGTCAGCAAAGGATTTTATTCCACAGTCACTATTTCTTGCACAATTATATAAATGGAATGCAGTCTATTCCCTACAAGCATGGATATATCTCTAGTAGAATTCAAGCCGGTGTTATTTGACGATGACATAAAACAGAAGCGTCGATTATACCATCATCAAAATGCTGGCTGAGATTTCCAAACTTGTGAAGCAGTTCTTTGTATAATGCATTCACTTAACCCTTTGAACCCTGGTAGTATCTCCCATGTCTGTTCAATGACAGCAATTGGAAGAGTCCATATTTATTATCTGGGGGTAAACCAATTAATATTTTCAACGTGCAACCGTTGGGCTGCACGTTGAAAATATTAATATGGTCTACCCCACACATTCACTCAGCAGCCATCCTACTTAAGGAAATTATGACGTGTCATGTTTCTGGGCCACAATAGCGGCCGCTGGGGTTCAAAGGGTTAATATGTTTATGGAACTAAACTGAATTTGTTTGCAGGTAGTGCGTGGAGTCGAACATGTGGAATAAACACAGAACACAATGCGTGTTTGAACTGGGCGACTTTTACGAAACTCGTTGTGAATGGCGAAGGTATATATATGTTCATCCGCCATTCACGGTAAATTCAAACACTTGTTTTGTTCTGTATATTTACACAAGAATTTAGCCTACGCCCTTGGATTCACTAGGCCAAGAGAAGTGTGCTTGGGGTTTCATGTCAGAAAAAATAGAGTCGATAGGTAGGATTTTTATTTTTGTTATGAGTTTTTCCTTGATAACTGCTCTTAAAGATGTAGAAAATTTCAATTTTAATGGTTTTAGTAAGTTATATAGTATATCAGGTTAATGAAGCCAACTTTAATACAAGCAGACATCGTAATGTGTCATATTCCCTATCAGATATTTCAATGTGTGTTAACTTTGAATTACTCAGTCCTCAATCATAAAAAAGATGTTTAAGATCGCAAGAAAAAATCCTAACCATGACAATCGTTTTTCTTGGCACTACCCGAAACCTGCATTCACCGAGCCAAAATAGTGCATAACTCAATTAAAAATGTTGAGAATACCAAATTTCAAACTGAATTGTGGAAATACCTAATAATGCTAAATACTATGTTTCATGGAATTCTGCTCTCTCTTGAAGGTTTCGCCAAGACAAAATTGAAATAGCACAAGAGGCTCCATGGGGACCGAGGCATGCACCTGAAAAATTTGTTTATAGGATTTAATTAGCATCTGCGGCCAGTTTTGTATTGGGGTTTAGCGACACTTTCGACAGCCAAGGTCAACTGGTGTCAGATAGTTTTCCGGGTGGAGGAAGCCGAAGTACCTAGAGAGAACCACCGAGCAGTGCCGATCAGCTGTCAAGACTTCCCAGCCTACTAACTCCGCACATGCAGGGTTAGCATTGCTTGAAGACAAGTGCACCATTGACGTGCAATTCGCCTTAGCACACAGTGTCACAGTGCCCCCGCGTCGGCAATCAGCAGTTACCCCGGATCGAACAGTGGACCTTTCGTTTTGAAGTCCAATGCCGTAACCGCTGAGCCACCGCGCTCCCATCTATAGCTAGTTAACACTGCAGAAGAATGAAATCATGTAACTATTCATCACTCTGTTGCCCAAGTAAGATTACTTTTTCTGGTATTGATATTTAAAACCCTTTACCCAACGTAACGGCCAAAACCGGCCAGCGCTATTCTCAAAAATCGCCAATTAATTTTCATTATTTTTTTCATTTTTTGTCTCAAAAACATAGGTTATGACCCCTCGTTGGAACGAGCTCGTCGAGCTTGTTCCAACGAGGGGTCATAACCTATGTTTTTGAGACAAAAAATGAAAAAAATTAGTTATTCAAGAATTATTTTTGCAAGTGTCGTCTGCTTTTCACGTTAGGTAAAGGGTTAAAAAATTAGAAAATAGGTGAGCTCATTCAAACTGATGTTATCCAGCGAAGATGAAATTGTTAACGTCACAGTGGATAACATTAACCCTTTACCTAACGTGAAAAGCAGACGACACTTGCAAATAAAATTCTTGAATAACCAATTTTTTTCATTTTTTGTCTCAAAAACATAGGTTAAGACCCCTCATTGGAACGAGCTCGTCCCAAAGAGGGTTCATAACGTATGTTTTTGAGACAAAAAATAAAAAAAATAGTGAAAATTAATTGGCGATTTTTTTTGAATAGCGCTGGCCCGTTTTGACCGTTACGTTGGGTGAAGGGTTAAACAAACGATCCAAGTCTTACAACTATTGATCTGAGTTATGACCAGATCAACAATTGGGGACCAGACTGTAAGTATATCTTTTTAAATGGTTTAAGAAAGCGACTAGGCTACGCAAAATACTGGAAAATAATACAGACTCGTTTTATATACGGAGTCAAAAAAGAAAGTATAATAAACTTTGAGGAGCAATTTTTTAGTATTATCGACTTTAATCCCAAACAAATTATTGTAAATTCATATTTCGAATCTAGCTGTATGAATTTGCATAATGTCATGTTCTTACTGTTGCCAGCGTCACGTCAGGACGTCGCAATTCAGACATGGGGTGAAATGAAAAGTTCACACATGCAGTCAATAGGGTGTATGTCCACCGTTTGGATGGCAAGACATCGACGGCGCATGGACCTGATAAGTCTCTGGATGTCACCCTGTGGTATTGCGTTCCACTCCTGCCTTAGAACATTACGTAAACCGCCTAACGTCTGAAGATCATGAAGTCGTACCTGACGGTCCGATTGATCACAAAGATGCTCGATTGGCGACAAATCTGGCGAAAAGGGGACCAGGGAAGAAATTCGATGCTCTGCTCCTCAAGAAAGTCACGACAGATACGCGCCACGTGACATCGGGCATTGTCTTGCTGGAATAATTGCAATCCGACGTTAGCGTTGAACAACGGGACAACAACAGAGTTAAGAATCCCTATATCGCTGTCCATTCAGATTACCATCGATGAAGATCAACTGCGTTCGATGGTGCAAGGAAATTCCATTACACTACCCCCGTCGAAACGGTCTCTTTCCCGCACGCACGCACGCAAGCATCAGAAAATCGTTCTTCTCGTCGGCGATACACTCTTTCCCTACCATCAGCGTACCGTAGACAAAAAAAACGTGATTCATCACTAAAAAGAACAGTGCTCCAACGCTGCTGAGTCCAGCGAACACGCTGATGTACCCATTCCATTCTGATGGTACGATGACGCTGGGTAAGGATTGGTCCGTGGTATGGACGCCTGCTTCGGATGCCGTGCTCAGTGGGTCTGTTGCGGACAGTTTGTTCACTGATTCTATTCTTAGTTCTACCTGGAGTAATTGCTTCTGTCCTCGTCGCCGGAAAGAAGCGATCCCGCAAGTGAGACGTCCTGATGTGTCGGTCTTGTGCAGGGGTCGTAACTCTTGGTCGACCTGAACGCGGTCGGTTGGCAGTAGATCCAGTGGTTCTATATCTTCCAATGAGGCGGTAAATAGTGGCCACAGTGATTCCGAACTCAGCAGCGAGCTCATCTGGAGGTATCCCAGCCTCATGCATACCAATGGCAAGCAACCTCTGATTTTTGGTTAACCTTGGCATTTTTTAAAATGTCGGAAGACAAAAACTAGCTTGTTTTCTCAATAACCAAGGCTCTCTAGCACAACATAACACAACGAAAATCGTCGGTCACCCATTCAATTTAACATTCGCGGATAGCACGTGCTATTTTGAAACCCGTAGCTAAATTTTATACGGATGGGTGGACAACAACAACATGTCATTAAACTTTTTGCACGACATCTAGCCCACAAACATGCAACATTGGAACTATTATATTTCATCCATTATGCTATTTTTTTCACATTTGTTTCTATTATACTTTCTTTTTTGACTCAGTATATAATCTGATGATCCACCTACTTTATTATCAGGACTTGGATTTCTAACTGATGTAGTCGAGAGTAACAAAAACCAGCCAGTCTAGAATTTACAGAGAAATAATTACATTGTTAATGTAGTTATACGTTTTGGGTCCAAATACTCAATTCCCATTGGTCAGCTGGGTGAAAACGTCATGACCAAATGTAATTCATTTTCCAATGAATACATTTGGTCGAACTTTGACCCGCATTTACGTTCAAGTTAATAATTTGTGATATCTCAAACAACTTACAAGAAATGTCAATCGTCAGTGTGAAATTATTTCAGTGATTTTATTCTTGAACTTGTTGTCGTTTCATAGGTGATTATAGTTTACTGATATGTTAAATAAATTGTTTTGAACATTCCAAGTTTCGTTGTGAAAGACGCCAATTTGACAAATTTGGGTCAATGTCGAAAACCGGCGCTCAACTCAGAGTTGTGCGCTATGTCTTTTGTGTGAGGGTGGTTTTTCGCCTCGTTCGTTCGTACATGTTTTATTTCGTCTTTCTGCTTTGTTGTTTGGTAGAAAGTAGTTTAAACAGTTACGGAATGCAATTATAAGATTTGAATGCAATTGAATGAGATGTTTTGTACTTAAAGAGATATGTTCCATGCTAGTCCAAAGCTTCTCTGGCTCAGCCAACTGGTTCGGATGTTTGTCGGTCAGAGGAATTAAAGAACTTTTTACCTTGGACGATTCATCTCCGCTTCCTGGGATAGACTTTGGCACGTTATGCTGATGCTCTAGTTTTTTTTAATCCACTATTGGGTACTTTAATAGGATAGAATGATGTTTACTCTTTCCGATGATACCAATAAACCCACAATTCATCCTCAAGACATATTTTATGTTCGAATGTTTTAGAACACGTGGTCCCAGGCATTCGACACACGGTGCATTCATTGTATTCCATTGCGTGCCGCTTAGATACATAGACAATGAAATTTCATTCTATTTACTTAATTAACTTGATATAATCATAGCAATATATATACCATCAGAAGGTACAGTTAATTCCCTTTTCAAACCTATTAGATACAATAACTGATGTAGAACAAAAAGCTGACCGTTCCTGATGTCAACATTATGTGTATCATACTATAGGTACACATAAAAATTCCAGGTCCACCCCATTATATACTTTAGCTCACTCGAACTGCTATACAAACTAAACTTTCTATGCTGAACTTGAAAAAAGCCGGACATTCAGTTGAAGCGTTAGACTCAGTAGATGGTATAGCACCCATAGTTTTTTCGGGTTATCTGTATCCGAAAAAATATTTTTAAACTGTTTTGTTAAAATGCTCCAATCGAACATGTTCCTTTAAAAGATAATTTGCTAAGTTTGTTTTATTCTCCTCCTACCCACACTTACTATATCGTTAACAGCTGTCAGATAAACCACGCCTCTCTCTCTGGCTACTCAACAAATAACGGATCCTGCTGACCAGATAGAGCGTCCTCCTACTGACCAGTAAAGGATAATGAATGCATTGGCAGAGATCATCTGAACTGAGGGCATCTTTGACCTGCATCGGTTTCTTTTTGACGTCATTGTACGAGAGAATGCCATAGATCTTCATATGAACGCACCCTCGTTACCACAATGGCGTCCTTGGAAACATAAAATGCTTTTCTCCAATATCAATGCACTTGACAAGAATAAACAAGATCAACGCTCCGCAGGGGTGGGGAAGGGGTATGCCCGACAGTGTCAATGCGAACCGAAGACCATACCAAAGGACATCAAAATCAGACAACCGACGTAACCCATGATATGTGGGTATCCTCTCCCCTTAGCTGCCCTATTATCAGACCAAAGGACATCAAAATCAGACAACCAATGCCCAGGTTATAATGCAAAAGGTTAATTTTGTTATTTTTCTAAGTCCTACAAGGGCCGTAGCGCTGGGTATGAATGTACGGATGAAATCCGCGATATGTGGATAGTATCTCCCCAATGCTGGTCTATCAACACACTAAACGATATCAAAATCCCAAGACCGATGCCAGAATTATAATGCAAAACGTTCATTTTACTATTTTTCTAAGTTCTGCAAGGGCCATAACTCTGGTATCAATGTGTGGACAAAACCCGCGATTTTTAAATATAATTTCCCCGTGCTGGCCTATCATAATACCCTAGGACATCAATATCCGACAGCCGATGCCAGAGTTATAATACAAAATGTTTGTACCGGCGGACGTGCATACGTGGTCTAAGTTCTACAAGGGCCATAACTCCGGTATGAATGTGTGGACAAAACCCGTTATTTGTGGATATCATTAAGAAATCCAGATATTGATGCTGCTTCTTTATAAAAGAGATGTCAAAATTCATTTTTTTTCTTCATAAAGAAGCGAATTTTTGGTTATGGTCAAATCGGAGGATGAATAAAACATCCAGTTGGTCTTTTCAGATACTGAATTTATTTTTGCTCGTAAATGGACTTCAAATTTGACTTGCCACATAGAAGCCCAGAACTAAAAACAAAATTATTATTTGAAGCATTGGTGGAAAATCCTATATTTCAGCCATCCACATTTTCAAAAACAAACGAATATTCTAGTATCAGGTCAGTGTGATCATCGATCAGTCTTTTACGCATTTTAATAATTTTTGACCCTATGATCCCCCCACCCCATGACATCACCCAGAGTCCGACCATACCGCTTGCGAATTTCCTCCGGCGGTGCGACATTTTTAGACATGTTTTTGTGGAGATTATATTCCCAAAATTTCGAAAGGCTAAGATTTAAAATGAAAGGTATAGAAGAAAACCCGCAAAATTGTCATCTCTGGCATCGGGTGTCTCAAGATGAAAAAAAGGTTCACAACTGCAAGTGACGAAAATAGATGTGGTAAGTTTCAAAACTGTATCCCATATAAATAGGACGCAACTGGACTCAAGAAGGAAGTGCTTTTAATGAAGAATGTAGAAAATATGCTAAACTTCAAACAAGTATCGCCTATTTTTTCAGCTCTACATCATACTAAAATCACAAACAAAATCTGACGCATTTTATTTTTTAACTCTTAGAAGCCGGGGAATCAGAATGAATTTATTGAACATGACATACCACGAAAAACTTACAGTAAAGCAGGTGCTTTTAGCCAAGTGTCGTTTGCCTATTCAGGCAGACGACACTTGACTAGAAACACCTGCTCAGTGTTTAATTCTCCCCCAGCCCAAAGATAGCCGAACCGTCACAGCCAGATTACCCGCAGTATTACATCACAGGCAAGAAAACTCGACCCCCGGCTTCTAAGAGCTAATCTATGTCCCTCAATAACGACACCACAGAGCCCGATCATAGCGGTTGGGAATTCCCTAGTACGACAGGTACGTTTTAGATACGTTTTATGTTGAGATTATATTCCCAAAATTTCAAAAGGCTAAGGATTAAAATTAGGCTGAAAATAAAAACTATACAAAAAGCGTAAGAATTGACATAACTGCACATGACCAAAAACAGATGTAGCAAGTAGAGGGAAATTGGGCATTCTAGCCCAACAAAAATTCATTTCTAGACCACCCCATGAAAGCAATGGGAATTAAGCTTGAAAGATTTTCTGGGCCAGCTAAAAAGGACTTAGTCAATTCTAGACCACTTTACGCCTGGACTACTGTTTCGACTAAGGTTGATTCAATAGGGATTTATTTTCGAAAATAAAAAAGCAATTTAAACTCGAAGTGGGCTAGAAAAGACGATCTCGAAATAGCTCCTTTTCCATGCAAATTTCCGTAGGAAGGTGTAAAAGTTTGAAGATGCTTGCCTTGGTCATTTGCGAGAATGATTTATTTTTCTGCCACCGTCGCCTTTTTGCTCAGATTTTGTTAAGAATTGTGGAGAAGAGGATTTTCGCTCTCCCTTCATTCTCGCCTCCCTCGCAAGTGGTCTAGAAATGACGATGTTGAAAAAGTTCTGTTTCCATACAAAATTCCCATATGAAATTGTAAAGTGTCACGACTTCGGCACCCGTCAGACTCGTAATGTTGCCATTTTGCTCTGTGTTATTCGAACAGAGAAATTGTTAAGAATTGTAATCGGTGGTTGGTCGCGAAGAGAGGAGAGAAAAATTTTATTGACGTCGCATTGTCACGAAGTATGGAAGCGTATTGGTGTCACAGGAGAATTTTTTTTTCCTCTTACGTAGGAGTTAGTATCTCTTACGTGAGAGTGAATATGTCTTACGTAGGAGATAATTTCTCTTACGTATGGGTTTGTATGTCTTACGTAGGAGATAGTATGTCTTACGTAGAAGATAGTATGTCTTACGTAGGAGATAGTATGTCTTACGTAAGAGATATTATCTCTTACGTAGGAGTAAGTATGTCTTACGTAAGAGATAATATCTCTTACGTAGGAGTTAGTATGTCAATTGATTGAGATGGGGAATTCTGTCATATAGTATATGGGATTCTGTCTAATGAGGCTTTTGTCCATTGTGATTTCGTCCTTTGAAGACTTTTTCCTATTGTGATGATATCCGTCTCCCATAATTTTGCTATGGTCACTCCGTTGGAAGAGTGTGTGTGTGTGTGTGTGTGTGTGTATGTGTGTGTGTGTGTGTGTGTGTGTGTGTGTGTGTGTGTGTGTGTGTGTGTGGGTGTGTGTGTGTGTGTGTGTCTGTCTGTCTGTCTGTCTGTCTGTCTGTCTGTCTGTCTGTCTGTGTGTGTGTGTGTGTGTGTGTGTGTGTGTGTGTGTGTGTGTGTGTGTGTGTGTGTGTGTGTGTGTGTGTGTGTGTGTGTGTGTGTGTGTGTGTGTGTGTGTGTGTGTGTGTGTGTTTAAGATTAAAAATTCGCACTGTGGCACATACATTTCCTACTGAAATGTTTTTTTCATGTAATAACCCGTCGAAATATTGTTTTCATGAAAATATACATTTACTTAACCTTGATGGGTTTCAAACATGATACAAAATATACAAAATTGTTTAAACCAAATGATGAGCTCGGGAACTGGTTAAACTGACTGGTAATAATTTATGTTATTCATTGAAGGACTCTAATTTAGTCCTTATAATGATATTACGGAAGCTTTTGTTTTTCTTTTAGGCGATGACAGGTCGAAGATTCAAAGGTTCATTGAATTGAATTCATCTTTTAATAATTTTGTTATTTCGATATTCATTCTGTTGTATGTTAAAGTGAAAGGAATGATGGACCCTGCTTTCGCATTCTCCCTCCGATATGTTCATATCAAATGGCTAAAGGATCCAAAAAGCTACACGTTTTTTTTCTAAATTCATCTGTTTCTTCTAATATGTCTTTAAATGGTGGTTGCTCAATAGGCTGGATTTCGAAATCAGTCAAAGAATGACCTGGAAAGTTAAAATGTTGCGCTACTGAGGCATCAGCATTATGTTTTATATCATGTTTGTATCTAGTAGAACGTTCTCGGAAAGGATTTTGACTTTGACCAACATACTGCTTCCGACGGCGTTTACAAGTGATAAGGTAAATAATATTTTGTGAATCACAATGGAGGGAGTTACGAATCTGATAATGATTTTCCGTTTGTTTGGAGAAAACTTTCTCTTTCTGATCAAGCATAAAAGTATGCAATCTACAACGAGGCGTTTTGAAACTTAATACCGCGCCACCACGGCCGGGGTGGATGGTTGGGTGGCAGGGATCTTTGGGTGGGGTGGGGGCTGTGTGGAGGGGAGGGGTCAAGTTGAAGGCTATAATTACACATGGAACATGTCACAATTCACGATACTATATATTGGAAGAAAGATGTGAAAAACGATACACACTGCTTGAGTTGGGAGTGGGGTGGGGATTTCAGGTGGGGGAACCACTCCGAACGTTTGGTTAGGCGTGCCGGATAGAGGTGTACAGTGACCATCTCGCAGTAAGTAACCGCAACCACTGCTAAGGAGTGTTACAAATACGAAGAATGTCGGATTTGCAGTCAATATGTTGTGAAAGGGGAGGGATGTGATCCTTTGACGCACAGTCTCTAGAAGAATAATATACACCCTGACTTATCTGGGCTAGCTGACGCCCAGGTAGATCTGGGTGTATATTTGTCTTATATAGACTAGTCACTACCAGACCCACACCACACAGAGGGATGACTGAATCCAAGTGTAGGAGACTCTCTCTCATCTCCTCTACCAAAATGAATCCATTGCCCACACCCCTGCCAATAAAACCCACCTGCTTACAATTCACACCGCCATCTGTACATTTCCTGTGAGATCTGAAGCTGAAGCTCCGTTGTGGTACTTCTGTTTATTTATTTATTGGTGCTTAACGCCACATCAGCAGCTAAGGCTATATCGTGGCGAGAACACAGTGGAATGTAAAAAGTCATTATCATTTGAGAAGTAAAAAGATTGAATAAAAATAGAAAATAACAACAATAGATCTGTCAAAGACCGGAATGATATAAGCAACAATGGGTAGAGAAGAGAAGTGAATAACTTCCAAATTAACCCGAGGAACTGAGACTTGATGGGTCCAGATTAAAAGAGTAAAACAATTTAAAAATTTATTTAAAAGGTTGATTTTCTTCAAGAACGACAGAACTTTATGAGGATTTGTTTTGTAAAATAGGTCTCGAAGAGACACAACATTAAAATACTGTCGTCTGCTAAGATTAAAATCAGTACAATGTAAAAGAATGTGTTCCACTGACAACACCTGCTGGCAGTGAATACATTCTGGTCGCACAGTGCCCTCCAACAAAAAAGAATGTGTTAGTCGTGTATGACCAATACGACACCGTGTCAAAATTGCACGATCCTTTCTACAAAGGTTACTAGACGGGTAGTGATCTGAAATAGTTGGTCGGAAGCGATGAAGCTTGGTATTTGTCACTCCATCCCATTCCCCCTGCCACATAGATTTGATGTGACTACTGATATGAGGCTTGAAATCACTAAAAGGAATCTTAAAATCAGTGAGAGGCTCGGATAAAGCCTGTTTTGCTGCACTCTCTGCTCTGGTGTTACCAGCGATCCCTACATGTCCGGGTAACCAGCAAAACACGGTATCACATTGGTCAGACATGAGAGTTGATAACTTCTCACGAAGTTCCAAAATGAGAGTGTTCTTCGGCCTGGGGTTGAGTAAAGCAAGTAAAGTGGAAAGAAAGTCGGAAAAAATAATTGACTTCTTTTCCTGTACATTCTCGATGTGGTCAAGTGCGAGTTGTATAGCTTTATCTTCAGCTGTGAAAATAGAACTCTGATTCGGTGTTCTGATTGAGGTGATATGATCATCAGTAACAGCAGCTGATGATTCTTTGTCACCATCTTCAGATCCATCTGTATAGATCATTGTATATGCACTATACCTGGACTTTATTTCGGCATATTTTTGTTTAAACTGCAAGGAATTGGTATCAGATGTTTTTTTGAAGAAGCAAGGTTCAAAATAACTGTAGGTTTTCTAAGATGCCAAGGAGGAATATGAGTTTTACGGGGTTTTTTTAACAGAATCAGAATCAGTTTTTCAGATTCCATTTGGGGTTTAATTCTAATTCCCAATGGAGGAATATGTTTCTGGTGGCGATTAAAAAATTCAACATTTTGAGGTTCTGAAACACAATTAAAAGCAGGATTTGATTTATTAGCTAAAGGTTTAGTTACATGTTGGAGAGATAGTTTAATTCGACGCTTCTCAAGAGAAGGCTCCTCAGCTTCAACAAGCATTGAATCTATTGGTGATGATCGAAATGCACCTAGACAAATTCTAATGCCGCTATTATGAATCGCATCAAGTGGCTTCAGATACGACTTCCTTACAGATCCGTAAACCACACAACCGTAATCTAATTTAGATCTAACAAGTGATCTATACAGATGAAGTAATGTTTTTTGGTCAGCAACCCAATCAGTGCTACCAACAACCTTCAGGCGGTTTAATGCTCCTTTACATTTAACTTTTCGTTGTTTTATGTGACAAGTGAAATTCAGTTTGCTGACAAACAACAAACATAAGAATTTCACTTCCTTTACAACTTTAATGGTACTTCCATCCATTTTCAACTCTGGAACAAGATGATGCTTCCGGAGCTTACAGAAATGAACAAAATATGTTTTGGTCTTTGAAAACTTAAAACCGTTTTCAGTAGCCCATTTCTGGATTCTGTTTAAATACAGCTGAAGTTTTCGCTCTATAGCATTCATTCGTTTTGCTGCTAAAGCAGATTAAAAAATCATCAACATACAATGAAGAATCTACCATATTCTCAATTGCTTCGATGATACTATTGATTTTTATCGAAAACAGGGTAACGGACAAAATACTACCCTGAGGAACCCCAGTTCCTGCTCGTGAGGATCGGATAGCGTTGACCCAACACGAACCTGAAATTGGCGTTCCTTTAAAAAGTTTTCAATAAAAAGGGACATACGCCCTCTCAACCCCATGTTAAAAAGATCTTTTCAAATTCCATACGTCCACTTTGTAGCATATGCCTTCTCCAGATCAACGAAGATGGCGACCACATGTTCTTTTCTGGCAAAGGCATTTCTAATAAACGTTTCAAGTCTGACCAAATGATCCACAGTACTTCTCTGGCCTCTCAAACAACACTGAACATCCGCAAGCAGATTGTTCGATTCCAGAAACCAGACAAGTCGGTCATTGATCATCCTCTCCATGATTTTGCACAGACAACTGGTTAAGGCAATAGGCCTGTAATTGAGTGGGTTGCTGTGATCTTTATCAGGCTTAGGAAGAGGATTTTTTGTTGCTTTACGCCAGGATGGTGGAAACTGGCCAGTCACCCAAATGCCATTAAAAATTGATAATAAAAGTTCTAGTGAAGATTGAGGCAGATGCTTTAAAATTTCGTGGTGAATTTCATCGGGACCAGTGGCATAGAGTTACGTAACTCTATGCAAAGAGTTACGTAACTCTTTAAGAAAATTGTACTTGGCAAGGGACTTAAATATATACCAACGCCACAAAGGCCCACCGGGTCTTTCCTCACTGATACTTATATCACATTAGCCTCCATTGCATGAAAGCCCACACATCTGTACAATGCAGGGCGGCGTTAACCTCATTCTGAGCGCCGGGCCATCGGCCCTCAGGGGCTGACCTCAGATTCACCTATGGTTACCACATACTTATATTCACCGCCGGTGTCTGTTATGAAGTAGTATCCATGGGCACCCCGCCCATCTATAAGCATAGGAATTCACCTATGAACCACACTCAAGCGTCCCCCATCTCATTTCTACATAGAATTGGGACGCGTACTAGCATGCGCGACAACGGACATACCTCTACGTGGCCCAGCCACGCTCGTGGCACAGCCACGAACGAACTTATATAACCCACTTACCGCGAGTCTTATTCACTACACTACTTAAGACGCCCCCAGAGGCGGTTCGCTGCACAGCTTACAACCGTCAGATGCCATACCTGAGGCTTGAGGGCGAGCCTAGTGGTCTCACCATCCCTTTCTTATCAATTTCATATGTGCTCACTTTCATAAGTTTCCATGGCTGCTCTGGGTTACTCGGTGGTTGACTACCCTCCCCTATTTAATCATTTTGTCCGTTACCCTGTTTTCGATAAAAATCAATAGCATCATCGATGCAATTGAGAATATGGTAGATTCTGCATTGTATGTTGATGTTTTTTTAATCTGCTATAGCAGCAAAAAATGAATGCTACAGAGCGCAAACTTCAGCTGGGTTTAAACAGAATCCAGAAATGGGCTACTGAAAACAGTTTTAAGTTTTCAAAGACTAACTAATTGTGTCCATTTATGTAAGCCCCGGAAGCATCATCTTGGTCCAGAGTTGAAAATGGATGGAAATACCATTAAAGTTGTAAAGAAAGTGAAATTCTTAGGTTTGTTGTTTGACAGCAAACTGAATTTCACTTCTCACATAAAACAACTGAAAGTTTAATCTAAGAGAGCATTGAACCTCCTGAAGGTTGTTGGTAGCACTGATTGGGGTGCTGACCAAAAAAACATTGCTTCATCTGTATAGATCACTTGTTAGATCTAAATTAGATTACGGTTGTGTGGTTTTCGGATCTGCAAGGAAGTCGTATATGAAGCCACTTGACGCGATTCATAATAGCGGCATTAGAATAAGTCTTGGTGCATTTCGAACATCACCAAAAGATTCAATGCTTGTTGAAGCTGAGGAGCCTTCTCTTGAGAAGCGACGAATTAAACTATCTCTCCAATTTGTAACTAAATCTTTAATTGTGTTTCAGAACCTCAAAATGTTGAATTTTTTAATCGCCACCAGAAACATATTCCTCCATTGGGAATTAGAATTAAATCCCTCATGGAATCTGCCAAAATTGATTCTGATTCTGTAAAAGAAAACCGTAAAACTCATATTCCTCCTTGGCATCTTAGAAAACCTACAGTTATTTTGGACCTTGCTTCTTCAAAAAAATCTGATACCAATTCCTTGCAGTTTAAACAAAAATATGCCGAAATAAAGTCCAGGTATAGTGCATATACAAGGATCTAAACAGATGGATCTGAAGATGGTGACAAAGAATCATCAGCTGCTGTTACTGGTGATCATATCACCTCAATCAGAATACCGAATCAGAGTTTTATTTTCACAGCTGAAGTTAAAGCTTTTCAACTCGCACTTGAACACATCGAGAATGTACAGGAAAAGAAGTTAATTATTTTTTCCGACTCTCTTTCCACTTTACTTGCTTTACTCAACCCCAGGTTGAAGAACCCTCTCATTTTGGAACTTCGTGAGAAGTTATCAGCTCTCATGTCTGACCAATGTGATATCGTGTTTTGCTGGTTATCCGGACATGTAGGTATCTCTGGTAACACCCGAGCAGACAGTGCACCAAAACAGGTTTTATCCAAGCCTCTCA
Organism: Pictodentalium vernedei; assembly: GCA_031216915.1. NCBI lineage: Eukaryota > Metazoa > Mollusca > Scaphopoda > Dentaliida > Dentaliidae > Pictodentalium > Pictodentalium vernedei. Next base: position 661,833,893 of record CM062296.1, read on the forward strand.
CTGATTTTAAGATTCCGTTCAGTGATTTCAAGCCTCATATCAGTAGTCACATCAAATCTATGTGGCAGGCGGAATGGGATGGAGCGACAAATAACAAGCTTCATCGCTTCCGACCAACTATTTCAGATCACTACCCGTCTAGTAACCTTTGTAGAAAGGAGCTTGCAATTTTGACACGGTGACGTATTGGTCATACACGACTAACACATTCTTTTTTGTTGGAGGGTACTGTGCGACCAGAATGTATTCCCTGCCAGCAGGTGTTGTCAGTGGAACACATTCTTTTACATTGTACTGATTTTAGTCTTAGTAGACGACAATACTTAATGTTGTGTCTCTTCGAGACCTATTTTACAAAACAAATCCTCATAAAGTTCTGTCGTTCTTGAAGGAAATCAACCTTTTACATAAATTTTAAAATTGTTTTATTCTTTTAATCTGGACTCATCAAGTCTCAATTCCTCAGGTTAATTTAGAAGTTATTCACTCCTCTTCTCTACCCATTGTTGTTTAAATCATTCCGGTCTTTGACAGATCTATTGTAGGTATTCTCTATTTTTATTCAACCTTTTTACTTCTCAAATGATAAGGACTTTTTATATTCCATTGTTTTCTCGCCACGATATAGCCTTAGCTACTGATGTGGCGTTAAGCGCCAATAAATAAATAAATAAATTGAAGCACCGCAACGGAGCTTCAGCTTCAGATCTTACAGGAAATGTACAGGTGGCGGTGTGAATTGGGTTTTATTGGCAGGGGTGTGGGCAATGGATTCATTTTGGTAGAGGAGATGAGAGAGAGGCTCCTACACTTGGATTCAGTCATCCCTCTGTGTGGTGTGGGTCTGGTAGTCTTTGGAAGAAAAATATACACCCAGATCTACCTGGGCGTCAACTAGCCTAGATAAGTCAGGGTGTATATGATTCTTCTAGAAACTGTGCGTCAAAGGATCACATCCCTCCCCTTTCACAAAATATTGATTGCAAATCAGACATTCTTCGTATTTGTAACACTCCTTAGCAGTGGCTGCGGTTACTTACTGCGAGATGGTCACTGTACACCTCTATCTGGCATGCCTAACCAAACGTTCGGAGTGGTTCCCCCACCTGAAACCCCACCCCACTCCCAACTCAACCAGTGTGCATCGTATATCAGATCTTTCTTCCGATATATGGTATCGTGAATTATGACATGTTCCATGTGTAATTATAGCCTTCAACTTGATCCCTCCCCTCCCTCCACGCAGCCCCCACCCCACCCAGCGATCCCTGCCACCCAACCATCCACCCCGGCCGTGGTGGTGCGGTATTGAATTGCAAAACGCCTCGTTGTAGATTGCATGCTTTTATGCCTGATCAGAAAGAGAAAGTTTCCTCCGAACAAACGGAAAATCATTATCAGATTCGTAACTCCCTCCATTGTGATTCACAAAATATTATTTACCTTATCACTTGTAAACGCTGTCGGAAGAAGTATGTTGGTCAAAGTCAAAATCCTTTCAGAGAACGTTCTACTAGATACAAACATGATATAAAACATAATGCTGATGCATCAGTAGCGCAACATTTTAACTTTCCGGGTCATTCTTTGGATGATTTCGATGTCCAGCCTATTGAACAACCACCATTTAAAGACACATTAGAAGAAACGGATGAATTGAGAAAAAAAAACGTGTAGCTTTTTGGATCCTTTAGCCATTTGATATGAACATATCAGACGGAGAATGCGAAAGGGGGTCCATCATTCCTTTCACTTTAACATACATGTAACAGAAGGAATATCGAAATAGCAAAATTATTAAAAGATGAATTCAGTTTAATGAACCTTTGAATCTTCGACCTGCCATCGCTTATAAGAAAAACAAAAGCTTGCGTAATATCATTGAAAGGACTAACTTAGAGCCCATCAATGAATAACATAAATTATTGCCAGTCCGTTTAACCAGTTCATAAGCTCATCACTTAATGTAGTTTAAACAATTTTGTGTATTTTGTATCATGTTTGAAACCCATCAAGGTTAAGAAAATGTATATTTTCATGAAAACAATATTTCGGCGGGTTATTACATGAAAAAAACATTTCAGTAGGAAATGTATGTGCCAGTGCGAATTTTTAATCTTAAACACACATACACACACACACACACACTCATTCTTCCAACGGAGTGACCATAGCAAATTTATGGGAGACGGACAACATCACAATAGGAAAATGTCTTCAAAGGACGAAATCACAACGGACAAAAGCCCCATAAGACAGACCCCCATATACTATATGACAGAAATTCCCCACCTCAATCAATTGACATACTAACTCCTCTTACGTAAGGCATACTAACTCCTACGTAAGAGATAATATCTCTTACGTAAGACATACTAACTCCTGCATAAGACATACTATCTCCTATGTAAGACATACTATCTCCTACGTAAGACATACTAACTCATACGTAAGAGAAATTATCTCCTACGTAAGACATATTAACTCTTACGTAAGAGATACTAACTGCTACGTAAGAGGGAAAAAAATTCTCCTGTGACACCAGTACTCTTCCATAGTTCCATTCAATAATTGCATTTAAAAAATACAGATGAATCGTTACGAGAATGAATGAAGACAAGATCATTTCGACGGAGACAATCCGACCTTCAATTATACGGGGGGGGGGGGGGGGGGGAGGGGGAGGGGGATCCAAATCATATATCAGCGAATATTTTATTTTAATAATATGAAAACAAATCGAAAATCTCACGAATTAACGAACGGATTTTTTCAATTCCTATATTAAACCGCAATACAGAGTTCTGGAAATGGAAGATATGGCATTTGTATCTGAATATTTTATTAAATGTAGGTTTTAGAAATTTTCTGAATGAACAATATAATTGCTAATCAGGGACAGTCTCTGAAAGATTTTTCTCGCGAAACATTAATTGGTTATGTAATCCTTCTCACGTGACCGCACTAAAACAGCTTTTCATACCCGGTCGTTCCAACACAAACGACGGGGTATTAACAAGTGCGGTTTTGTATGCAATGTACACGCATACGATGTGATTCGCTATGAGTAGAAAGGCTGAACATTGGATAATAACCTTTAAAGGTGCTCTCATTACTCGTTATCAATGGCTATCGTGCAGTGTTTTTTATTTATTTATTTTCTCTTTTCTTCTTATTATATAGAAAAGAAAAATGAAAAAAAAAAATAAAAAATAAAAATAATAATTATTAAAGATATAAGACAAAATAAAAAAATATATGTTAGTGATAAAGAACAGAAGATTTATGAGATCTTATGTCTATGGTCGATCAGTTTTCCTGGATTCAATGGTGGGAGTTCTATCGTGTACCTTCACCGGGATGTGGCAAAACAGATCGCTTTGACCACAGTGGAGGTCAGAAAGAAGACAATGATGGACATGGGTAAGAAAGCTGCACTGGAAGCGAGGACTAGAATTGCTTCGAAAGCTGGCAAGAGGAGTGTGATTTAATTCGGAAGTTGATAACACCAGTGGTTAAACAACCAGAATTGTCATCAAAATCGAAAGAGGTTCTAGCGAACATGAAACTTGGAAATTTCAAGGGTTCTCGCATAGTGCCGATACAGGAACTTGCTAAGATGTTAAACAGCAGCAGATCGGGATTGAAAATGGTTAAAAGTAAGAAAATAAAAAAAAATGTATATTATATATAAAAAATAAATAAATAGAAAAATAGTTAAAAACACACACAAAAAAACTTATAGTTAAAAAAACCTTGAAAGAAAACGAGAATGTAAATCAAAGATTTATCATGGAAAGCACCGAAGATTGAGAGAGTAAATCACAAAGTCTTTCCCCAAAGCATAAGAGGATTGATAGTGGGAAAATTGAATTGTGAAAAGATGAATCTGTTGATGAATCCTTTGTTGTGACTGGAGTGGTTGGATTACGACAGATTGTCTCTTTCCATCCAAATATGAATTACTGTGAAAAGCCCTGAGCACAAACTTACCGAAGGACATGATAATAAGAATCTTTGATCACTGAGACGGGTTAAAAAATGCAATCCAACACTTGCAACGATCTTGCAAGAGATGTTGAGAGAACTCCGAAATAATAAAACAGCGAATGTGGAATGTCAATTTTACGAAAACACTAACAACATTACCGATCCTCGGAACTTAGATTTGGTGCACGGAAATCTCATGATCTTCAGTGACCTGATGTTGGAGAAACAGAATCAATGCTAATCTTACTATGTTCGAGGATGCCACAGCAACATGGATTGTTTCTGTCTCAAAATTATTTCAAATTTCCGAGATAGACCATAAGAGAGAATGCGAATTTTCTGGGTCGATTTCCTCAAGATCTCAAGAATCTCGATCACATCTACTATGTGGGCAATGACATAAGCAAAAGAGAATTCAAGAGATTTTGTAAGTGGGTGTGGGATTAATTTTGTGGTCATCGATCTGACAAGTAGTAAATACCATGGAAAATATAGGAAGGGATTCGACGATTTTTATATTCTGGACGATTGCAGCTAATAATGAATAGAGAGATAAAATAACCATATTAAGTAGAAATAAAAAAGGAAATAAATATACAAAAAACAATTATTAAAATTTAAAAAAAAAATTGCGAGAATATGAAACTTAAGGGGCTAAAAAAGTAATGGAATTTTATTTATTTTGAAAATTCTCACCTCTGATATTCCTTCAATTCAAATTAAATATACACAAAATGTACATCAAAATGAAGATTGAGATGTATAGAACACGAAATACATGTGTAATCAACTCATAGAGTCGTCCATAGGCACCACTGGTTCCTGGAAGTCTTCTACCGTATTCGTACCAGAACTGATAATTTAATAATATTTCACGAGAACAGCTTGTGGCCAAATGTGCTTTACATATCCAAGAACAAAGCTAGGGTATCAAAATACTTCAAAACACAGCGACAGAGCTGCATGGGGGTAAATTCCCAAACCTTTGCTTTTGTTTACACCCGATTTACGGTCGACGTCATTGGACGGAAAAGGCATTTATATACAACGCCGTTTAAAATCAAATAATGAGAAAGATCGCCTTAATATAGTATACTGTCATTAGATAGAGACTTCATAGTTGCCATATTCAATGCAGGGTATCATGATACCTGTTGAAATTTCTTAGAATTACGATTTTGTTTTTCGATGGAAATTCGTGGTATCGAGTGATTTGCGCATGTCTGTCTAACATGGAAACCATCTTCAATAAAATGCAGACAGTGTTGTCCTTTTCCAAAATGCAGTCGTATCGCTGCACTCGAACGTGTTTTGAATGCCTAGCTTTGTTATTGAATATCTGAAGCACATTCGGCCATGAGTTGTTCTTGCGAAATATTATTTTTATTATCAGTTCTGGTACGAATATGATAGCAGACTTCCAGGAACCAGTGGGGCCTGCTGTCAACTCTATGAGTTGATTACATATGTGTTTCGTGTTCTATTCATCCCAACCTTCATTTTGATGTATAATTTGTGTATATTTAATCTGAATTTAAGGAATATCAGAGGTGAGAATTTCAAAATAAACAAAATTACATTTGTTTATTTTGAAATTCTCACCTCTCATATTCCTTAAATTCAGATTAAATATACACAAATTAAACATCAAAATGAAGGTTGGGATATATAGAACACGAAAAACAAATGTAATCAACTCATAGAGTCGACTGTAGGCACCACTGGTTCCTGGAAGTCTGCTACCGTATTCGCACCAGAACTGATAATAAAATAATATTTCATCACAACAACTTGTGGCCAAATGTGCTTCATATATCCAAGAAGAAAGCTGGGCATTCAAAACACTTTCGAATACAGCGATAGGACTGCATTTTGGAAAAGGACAACACTGTCTGCATTTTTTTTATTGAAGATGGTTTCCATGCTCGACAGACATGCGCAAATCACTCGTTACCACGAATTTCCATCGAAAAACAAAATCGTAATTCTAAGAAATTTCAACAGGTATCATGATACCTTGCATTGAGTATGGCAACTGTGCAATCTCTATCTAATAACAGTATACTGAATGAAGGCGATCTTTTTCATTATTTGATTTTAGACGGCGTTGTTTTTACATGCTTTTTCTGTCCGATGACGCCGACCGGAAATCGAAAGTATACTCATACGTAAACAAAAGCAAAGGCTTTGGAATTTTCCCCAATTCAGCCCTGTGGCCGTGTTTTGAAGAACTTTTATCCCCTAGCTTTGTTCTTGGATATATAAAGCACATTTCGCCACAAGTTGTTTTCGTGACATATTATTAAATTATCAGGTCTGGTGCGAATACGGTAGCAGACTTCCAGGAACCAGTGGTGCCTACAGTCGACTGTATGAGTTGATTACACATGTGTTTCGTGTTCTATACATCCCAACCTTCATTTTGATGTACATTTTGTGTATTTTTAATTTGTATTGAAGGAATATCAGAGGTGAGAATTTTCAAAACAAACAAAATTTCATTACTTATGTTACATTGCAAAACATTCTTTTCAGAGTTTTAGTTCTGGACCTTTCATGCTTCTTACTTCCAACTATAACACTTAATTTATCGATTAATGGATGAATAGAAAAGTCCTGTCATAATCAACATTTTGAGTTTCATAAGCCTTCAAAACAGCTCCGATAAAAGTGTCAAACATCAGATTGGTGGCTTTATACAGAATATTCATTAGGTTGTTGCTTGATAAGTAATAGGAACAAAATCTTCACAAGAAAATTCTGTAGCAATACAATTGAGGGTATTAGCAGGCACTTTGCAACAAATTGTAACAAATCAATTAGTTATAAACAAAATTTTCTAACTCCAAAGAGTGAAAAAGTACCACAACTCTGAAAAAATATGGGAAGAAACACATGCTACAGCAGCTACACAGGCATTGTTTCCCCGTGATGCTCGATCACAAAACCAAATATCCTTCAAATTGGAGTAGCAATGGTTAAGATACAAGGGGGAATGTTGGTACATGTAATGATGAATGGGTAAGACTAAGATTAAGAGGACAGGGGTCACCACTGCACTGCCCTAGATCATAGTAGATGCACCTTTGATTTTCCAACTTCCAGGTCTGGGGCATAATAATCGCAACACACCCACCTTATCAGTTCATAATTTCAGTAAAATAAAAGAAATTATCAATTTGAATTAAATAATAGATGATGGAAAATATTTGGCTTCCTTCGCCTTCTCGTACTATTTAATTACCACAAACAATATCAGTTTGATGCCGACAAACGAAACTGAACGCATGTGGTTTGGTTAAAAAGTAACTCGGCATGAATAATGAAGAAATTGCGAATATTTCGTGTATTTCATTTATTTAAAAGCCAATTGCAGCTAATATTGACCGTGCATTCGATAATTCGTTTCGGTTTTGACCACACGGCCACGCTGACACTCCGTGACAGCGGTTATGTTTATTGTGATATGCAAATTGGGGGATGGTTTCCGGTGAAGGAGATTTGTCACATTTATCAGTGTAAAACGATCATAAAAGACACTGATCGACGCTTGTATTACTATGGTTGGTTGCAAGAAAAAAACTAAATTCTCAGCATCGTCCAAGCGCACCTTATTTAAAAGCACGAATGCATCATTTTCAACCCATCTTCAATCGGTCCTTTGCAGACATCAAACATACCCGCCTTCAAATTCCATGGTTACTAGGAAGTAAATAACTTCGCAGCGACAGGGGGAAATTAACACGCTCAATATAGTTCCAGGTCACTTGGAATATACTTCGTGAAAAAGTGATTTCTGAAGCATTCTGCTTACTTTGTTATGAATATCGTCTTATTTTATGTGTATCGTCCCGATTTTATACACTCGGTTATTTTTTTTTACAAGTGGTTCATGTCGTCTTTCTAGTGCGCAATAATTCAGATTTTTTGTCAACAAAAAAGTTCAGACGGCCTGTAAACACGAGAGGGAATTTCGAACCATATTTTGCAGTTATGACATTAACAGCTGAAGTACTTGCTGTCACCTGTTTGCAAATCCGCTCATACATTGTCTCGAACAAATAAAGGGCGTGATCACGTCCTTGCATTCTTACGATTGCCCAAATTGAGTATTTCTTCAAGAACCACATCGTAATCACATAACCGGAAAAACATCGTTGAAACATGGCCACATCCGGAACATCAAAAATTTGTGTTGATGTTATTACATTCAAACGTCAAAACCCACCAGAGTGTGTGTCCAAAAAAATGCTTTCTCCGAGTCTGCAGTATGTTATCATTATATTGAGGACAAGGCTTTCGAATTACCGATTATTTTGTGGTTTACCGGTTCGTTACTTATGGCACTTGCAAATTAATCTTCTTCAAAATCATAAAATTCACTTTTTTCCTGAAAAAAATTATATGTACCTTTTCTATGCACTTTACTCATTATTTTGATATATAATTTGCCTCTCCTTACTTCTCTTATCTGTTTCTGAGGCATTGGGAAAATGTCAAAAAATTGACCAAAGTTAGGTTGGACGACCCCTTAAGTAGATAACTAAAAGTCATTTTTTCACTTCAAAATCACTTTTTGTTCTCTTCATTTATCATTGGTGTGTTAATCAAATAGCAGTGATCCAACAAATATAAAACATCAACATCCGAAATGTTTCAATTGTGTGTTTTGGCACTGTGCATTTTGGTTGAAATTTGGGGAAACATAGTCCTTAATTATCAGAAAGGAAAGCTGAAAACACAGAAAGAACAACCGATAATACAACTGCACAAGATTCTTTTTGATCATTGTAAGCGACAACAAGACTCAATTCATGACGAAATTCAATCTCATATGTCCTGTATTATGGTGATATCATTCTTGGTGGTAATGTTCTGTGGTCGGTGATCATACCAGGTGGGGCTTACCTCCAAATAGTGGTCTTTACATAGAACCCAGTGTACATACATAGCTACATTATTATGGCAGATAACATAATCAGTGGATGCCAGGTCTTAGCAAGATGAAATGATGTGCTTGACCGTTTCATGCTGCATTTGCAGTATGACAGGGGAAATGAAGCAATCTGACCGAGGGTACAGTCGACACAGAGATAGATATAGCAAGGAAGTAGTGGTACAAGTCAATATTAATGGATGATAGTTTAATCAATAGTACTGGTACAAGGCCGCAATGGAAGAAGACTGCTGTAGAAGCTAATGATAGGACAGATAGACCATAGGCAAGTAGTGGCCTTGGAGCTTTGGAGATAAGATGGAAGCCGTTGGTAAGACTACATTAGACCTCATTGAGGGATTTCTCATGTCCCTCATGGCCTCATATGACACAAAAAGGATTCTCCAAAAGGTATCCTCGATAGGTATCCTCCAATAATACAATACCAGGCCATAGGTATAATCAAATACCGAACTGAGGCTAAGAGGGATAGTAAATGAGGCCTCATTGAGGGATTTTTTCATGGCCCTCATGCCCTCAAAAGAAGTGAGGCTAAGGGAGATAGTAAACGAGGCCTCTGAGGGATTTCTCATGGCTCTCATGGCCTCATACGACAAAAAGAGATTCTCCAGAAAGTATCCTCGATGGGTATCCTCAAATAATACAATACCAGGCCATAGGTATCCTCAAATACCGAAATGAGACTAAGAGGGATGGTAAATGAGGCCTCATGTTTTTTTTTTCATGGCCTTAAAAGAAATGAGGCTAAGAGGGATAGTAAATGAGGCCTCATTGAGGGATTTCTCATGGCCCTCGTAGCCTCATGTGACAAAAAAGAGATTCTCCAGAAAGTGTTCTCGATAGGTTTCCTCAAATAATACAATACCAGGCCAAAGGTATCCTCAAATACTGAAATGAGGCTAAGAGGGATAGTAGATTAGGCCTCATTGAGGGCTTTTCTCGTGGTCCTCATGACCTCAAACGAAATAAGGTTAAGAGGGATGGTGAATTAGACCTCACTGAGGGCTTTTCTCATAGATCTCATGGCCTCATACGACTAAAAAGGGATTCCATAACCAGAGACATTTCATAAAAAGGGATTCCATGGGACGTGGCCATTGGATATAGAGGTGATGAGAATCGGATAGGACTTCGTTATAATAAGCCTTTTTCAAAACTGCCATCTTGGACTTTAATCTATGCATGGTCACGGGTCGTGGGGTGTAAACAAAGTGATTTCCATGTTCATCGCGTTGAGTTCTATGTCAGCCAAATCAACTAGTTTTGTCAAATATCAAGTTTAAATTCGTAAAACCGATGTCATCATTCGAATTAACTGAAGGGGCAACCCTAGATGATGTTAAACGATGGAATATCGCAGGTTTACAGAGTTTTTTTTTTACGGAGGCGAGGACTTGTTTTGAATGGCAACAAGGACACGTGTGTTGCATGGAGTTTCTCGGCTTGGGAAATCCCCGGAAGTTATTGAAAACAGTGCCCATGGCCACAGAGTCATGACACAGCGTGCATTCAAACACCATTTATGTCGATAGGAACACAACTGGAAATAATGAAAATTCTCATACAATATTGCTATTGCCTTAAACAAATGGTAACCTTGGCTAAATATTTTTTTGAATTCTCACTAATGAACGTATAATGGGGTCCGAAGCACTTCACCCGCTCTCTTCTCTCATTTCCCACAACGTGTTTTCTTGAAATGTTTACACTCGCGATCTGTGACCTTGCATAAATTGAAGTCCAAGATGGCAGTTTCGAAAAAGGTTTATAAGGTGAGATAACTCTGCATAGAGATTACGGGGGATGAAGCAATCTGATTGATTAGTTAGCGCCAGTAAAGTGAACTAATTAGGTGATCTAGATAAATGAAACAACAAGAGTACTCGGAATAGGGTCAGAACTAACAAGAACAGACCAGAACAGCTAAATATAGCAATAATAAGCAAAGCTGTTCCAGCTGATAGGCTCTTCTACTCTACTGGACTATACAGCAGGACAAAAGAACATGGTCGGGTAGACGAAAACTATTGCATAGATTTATAGAAGCAGAGAATTCTGAAAGGATTCGAAATAGTACAATATGTCGGGTTGTTTGTGGTAATTCTACGAATCGGGAAAATACTCCTTTTTAATCGAACACACCCTCTGAACATACCCCTGTCTTGTTGTAGGCCTTTGGGTAACATAGCAACCACGTGCTACCATACAAACCAAGATGGCGGCCCCCGTATACAAAACGGACGACGGAAACACGGGTCACACTAACAACACGCGCTGTGCATGCACACTAATACCACGTATCACTATGGGGATGACGTCACAACATGCATGGCCGCTCCCGCGGGTTACCATGACAACATAACATGGCGCCACTGGGCCACGTGACTATGACGTCACATGAGATCCCCCAAACTAGGGGTGAAAAGCCCGAGACATACTACTGACAATCCCTCTGTCAAAAGCATTTTGGTGAACATGTACGTGATCTCTAGAAGTTATGTGAATGGTGGCACACAGCCCATGATCTAATTTTCTTTCCAGACATCTCTACAGGCTACAAGATCATAGAGGAACCACAAAATCTAGTCTATCTGCCCATGATAACACACACTTTGTACAGTATCACCACCAAATTAACATCAAAATGGGAGTAAAAAAACAAAAAACAAATTCTGTTAGGTGTATATATATTTTCATTAAATAAAAATATTTTTAAACAATCAAAATTTTTTTTTATGTAACATAATTTTTTTTGGCATAATAGGAAATTAAATAAAACTAAAAAATTTCATTTTTTTTAATTCAAATCATTTTATATATATACAATAGCAAATAAAAAAAAATAATTAAATAAAAATTTTAAAAAAATTTACTTAGAAGTAAATTTAAAAAAATAATGTCAAGATACATAATACAAAACGTGAACATAAAACGTGACAATCTTCGAAGAGCATTAGAAAATTGAGGTGAAGCTGTGAGATTAAAATTAAGTCATCAAGACTTGAGCAATTGATGCGACAAAAATGCATGGACCAAAATGAAAATTAATAGAATAGCCAAAGCGCATGCTTAATTGAAGAGGATTGACCATGAAACTGAGTCCCACTCAGCTGAGATATAATTTGAAAATGAAAGGTGGTTTCTTAGAATTGTTGGTGTAATTGGCCACCAAGGCATTGCCCATTCTCAGCAAAACCGCTTTGCGAGCTTTGGGTATAGGAGCTCTGTCGGGGTTGGTCAGTTCTGGTGCACATAATGGGAAACAGGTTGTTTCTGAAGAGAAGAGGAGTTGTGTGTAGAATCGAAACAGATGGTAAAGAATTGTATCAAAAAGGTAGCAGTGCATTCTACACTCACGGTGACGGTCTCTATCTGAAGTGAGGAAAAAATTTGGGTGATGGTCAAGTACTGTTATTAGGTCAGAATTTGCATCTTAACCCTTTACCCAACGTAACGGTCAAAACCGGCCAGCGCTATTCTCAAAAATCGCCAGTTAATTTTCATTATTTTTTTTTATTTTTTGTCCCAAAAACATAGGTTATGACCCCTCGTTGGAACGAGGGGTCATAACCTATGTTTTTGAGACAAAAAATGTAAAAAATTAGTTATTCAAGAATTATTTTTGCAAGTGTCGTCTGCTTTTCAGGTTAGGTAAAGGGTTAAAAGCGTACCCATTCTCAGTTTGTTATTATGATACTTCGTTTTTTGAAAAAATGAAAGGAAATAACTTAGACACAATATTATCTTTTAAAATATATTATATAAAAATGAAGAAGGAAAAAATCACAAAATAAATAAATTAAAAAAATAGAAATGAGAAATAATATAATTATATCCTGACTTAGAGACCGTGCTACCGATCGCACTTCCTTTGGAAGACAGAGATAATGCATTCTGCATGGGTCAGATCAATAAACTTCAACATTATTTGACGATGGAAAGAGATAGATGTCTTTCGCTCAACAAGAAGTATAGGTGAATGACTAAATTGGTTGACGGACCGAATGGGTAATACTGGGGTGTGTCTCCTATCGACCGTGGCCATCATTCCAGCCATGGTAGCAATAGAGGGCGTAGCTTTTGCGACCAGACTCTTGAGCACGGCCGGAAAATTCGTGAGTAAAAAATATCATTGAAGGCTGAGAAACACAAAAAGATCAAAGTGCTGGCCAACACGAAAATCAATTCCATAAGTCACATGATATCCATTTTTCTGAAGGACAGAAGGATTTCCAATCGAGAGTATCGGGAGTAATGCTACATTCTTGAAGAAAAGGATAAATTTGATGTGTTGAAAGAAGGTATAAGAATAAAGTCTTGTCAGAATCTCAAAGAGGAGATGAAACATAATCTGATAGAAAAAGGTCGAGGAGACGACAAAGAATCTTTTCATAAACTCTTGGGGGAAAAACAAAGATCCAGAATTAGTGGCAGATTTAAAATAAAAATAATGATATTATATAATATAAGAAAAATAATTTAAAAAAATAAAATAGATAAAAAAAAAAAAAAAAAAAACCCAAAAAAATGTATGGCATAAAATGTAAGAAATATACAGACACTGTTAACTTGTGAAGACTGCAAACTAAAAATAATAGGCAGATGCTTCGCGGCATTTGTAATTTGCGCAGATTGACCAGAACTCAATTCATCAATAGAGGTGGAGTAATGGCCAACAGACTCGTCAATAATTTTCCCTTCGAAATACATCTGACAGGACATCACGGAACCTAGCACGAAATTGAAAAAGAGATTGAATAAAGATCTGACGCCAAAATCGAGGAGCAAACCCATCAATAGAGTGGTTTGAGCTGCCTACAGTCTGTTATGCAAAACATCCCGACATGAAGACTCGAAACGACGTCTGCGACAAGAACATATTAGTAGTATGTAATGTGGTTTCAGGGGTTATTGGCAGGACCCCGGTGCAGGATCCCGGAAGTGACGTCATGCCACGTGACGTAGTGGCGCCATCTGGTGTTGTCATGGTAACTCGCGTGAGTGGTCATGTTGTGACGTCATCTCCATAGTGATACATGGTGTTAGTGCGCATGCGCCGCGCGTATTGTGAGGCTTACATGTGTTTCCGTCGTCCGTTTTGTATACTGGAGGCCGCCATCTTGGTTTATATGGTAACACGTGATTGCTATGTCACCCAAACCCTTCTTATAGGACAGGGGTATGTTCGGAGGGTATGTTCGATTGAATCAGAGGAAATCAAATTACCACAAACCCGACAAGTTTTACTATTTCGAATCTTTCAGACTTCTCTGCTTCTAGCTAAATATGCAATAGTTTTAGTCTACCTAGGCATATTCCTTTGTCCTGGAGTATACTCCAGTAGCGTAGAAGAGCCTATCAACTGGAACAGCTTTGCTTATTGTTATTATATTTAGCAAATTCTGGTCTATTCTTGTTAGTTCTGACCCTATTCCATGTACTCTTGTTGTTTCATTTATCTAGATCATTTATATAAATTATAACTAACTAATCAGATTGCTTGATTTCCCATAACCTGTATGCAAAGTTATCTCCCCTTATTACAACGAAGTCGTATCCGATTCTCATCACCTCTATATCCAATGGCCATATCCCATGAAATCCCATTTTTGGGAAACACCCGTGGCTATGGCATCCCTTTTTGTCATATAAGGCCATGAGGGCTATGTAAAAGCCCTCAGTGATGCCTCATTTATTATCCCTCATAGCCTCATTGAATTTTGAGGTCATGAGGGCCATGAAAAATCCCTCATTGAGGTATAATTTACTTTGACTCTTAGCCTCATTTCAGTATTTGAGGATACCTATAGCCTGGTATTGTATTATTCGAGGATACCTATCGAGGATACCTTTTGGAGAATCCCTTTTTTGTCGTATGAGGCCATAAGGGCTATGTAAAAGCCCTCAATGAGGCCTCATGTATTATCCCTCATAGCCTCATTGAATTTTGAGGTCATGAGGGCCATGAAAAATCCCTCAGTGAGGTATAATTCACTTTGACTCTTAGCCTCATCTCGGTATTTGAGAATACCTGACATTGTATTATTGGAGCAGATTCCCTGTGGAATGTCGATTATATAGAAAAGGAAAGGCTGGATCCAAGTACAGAGCCTTGTGGGACGCCGGATTTGATGTTCATTTCCCCCCTTCTACCACTACCATCCGTTTACTATCGGCTAAGAAATTCCTAATCCACTCATTTGTCTTACCTCTGATGCTGTAGTGATCTAACTTGTGTGTTAGTATACTGCGGCTGACCTTATCAAATGCCTTCGAAAAATTCATTATAAGGCAGCCGGTTTGTTTCCCGATGTCCAAATTTTGTGTTATGTCTTCAATGAACTCTATCAGTTTGGTTTCACTAGATAGGCCTCTCCTGAATCCATGTTGTAGTGGGTAGAGTATGTTGTAAGTATCAGTGTGACTCATGATGTGGCTCGAGTATGAGTTCCATGATTTTACAGCAGATACATGATAAGGACACTGGGCGGTAGTTTACTGCTTTGAAACGCTTTTCCTTTTTAAATATTGGGCTTACATTTGCCATCTTCCAAATGTTTAGTAGATTACCTATTTCATATTATTGGGTAAAGATAGTTCTTGAGGACTCTTGATGTTAGGTTGTCTGGACTGGCAGCCTTGTGAGGCTTGAGGTTTGACAAAAGCTTTGCTATTCCCTGCTCGGTGATGAGGATGTCCCGAGCTATTTCATAATTTGTTTTTGGCATTGTACATCGGGCTTGGAATTCGGCTTTTTTTGTCAGAGAATGTAGATGGGAATTGTTTGTTAATGATATTTGCTTTGTCTACTGGGTTTGGATGTAATTGCCCCCCCCCCCCCCCCCCCCTTCATTGTGGTGGTATTTCATTTCCATCTGATCTTTTGTGTTTCATGAATGTCCAGAATCGTTTCATACAGTTACGTTGTCCACCATCATTTGGGTCAGGTGTTATGATGTTCTCTATGTATTTCCAATATGCCAGCCTCACTTCTCTCTGTACTATCATTTTTGTATTTCCTGGTGTCATTCGGATTGGTCGATTTCTTCTTCTTTTTATAGAGTTTGTCTCTTTTACGAATCAGACGCTTTATGTCTGTCATAATCCAGGGATCTCTATCTTTTGTTCTAATTGTTTTTGTGGTATATTCATAAGTACGCTACTTTCCAGTTGGTCTTTGAAGTAGTCCCAAAGTTCTTGAGTGTTGCTCCCGAGTTTTTCCATCTTGTATATTTCTTCTTTCATTATTTTCAGTATGTCTTTAATATTCTTTCAATTTGCTTTTTTGTATAACAGTATCTGTCTTGGTTTTTGAGTACGCTTTGTTGGTATGGTGTTGAGTTCCGCAAAGACTATGTCACGATAGTAAAGTTCTGGCATAGTCTCGATTCTTTTGAAGAAATTTGGATAGTTTGTAATTATAAGATCCAGCGTGTTAAATCCTCTTGTTGACACTTCATCCATTTGAGCCAAGTCGTGGTCATCTAACATTTCCATAAACTTATGATGTATATTGGCATGCTGGGTATTTGGTTTCAGGGTTTTGGTCTTCCAGTCCAGGCCTGGTAGATTGTAATCACCTGGAGTGATAATAAATGCATTTTTTTTATCTTGCTAACGCTGTCTATGTTTTCTTCAAATTCTTGATAGCCCTTCTCATTAGATGTTTTGGGGTTATAGTATGAGCTTAAAAATACCGCTCTGTGTACGACAATCTCTAGTTTACACCAGGCAATCTCACAATCCGAGTCTAGTTCAAGAACAGATGTTGTGATGTATTTATCTCTTACTGCTACTAAGACACCGCCCCTCCACAATTTCTATCCTTCCGAAAAATGTAAAAGCCTGGGGGAGTAATTGGTTATCAGTTATCTTTGCATCTAACCAGGTCTGTGTTCCAAAGATTACATCAGTATTCACACTTTCAATAAGATTTCGCACCTGCCCTTGTTTGTTTTTGATGGATTGAAAATTTACATTAAGTGATTTTAGTGATGCAGTGTTTTTTGTTCCACTAGTTTTGGTACTGTCTGGTGTTGATGCGTGCATGGGTTTTATATATATTGATGGTCGTGGACTGGCAAGGGAAGTGTCAGATAGTATGCTGTACTGGTTTGGTGTAGTGAGAACCAATGAATATCATAAGGTTGAGTAGTTCGGACATCCACATATAATACAGTCCCGTGCGATTAAACTGTCATTTGCATGCATGTTTATGTTTTTGTCATTTGCATGCATGTTCATGTTTTTGTGCTCATAGATTGGCAAGAGACATGGTACCACTGGTTACATGTGTCATACACTATTCTTCTATCCTCCCATGTAACTGGCCGGCCACATGTGTCACATGGGTAGATGGTAGACTCAGGTACTGGATTAGGGTTGATATCATTTGAAGAACTGATGATAATCGCTGCCAGATAAATCAATCAAGATTTATATTTGGATTCCGCTAGCTTATCTGTTCTTACATAAATGTTGCTTACTAAACCGTTGTACTTGACAGTTGGTGAATCATTAACTGTAGTAACCCTAGAATTTACAATTGCTGGGGTCCAGGTGTTGAAGTTGTATAAATGTTTACAATCATTATGTGCCCAGTAGGCCCCAGTTGTTTATGGTGACAAGTGTAATAATAAATAGAAATAGCATTGTTTCCTGGTTATCTTCTTACCGCTATGATTTCACAATAAAGTTCTTTAAAATATTCAGAATTTCTGGTATTTACATTTTATTTACCTGAAATCTACTTAAAATACACTTTAATCGATTATTTGAGTTTGTCTGAAAGCGAATCATTTCTGGCTAAAAAGTGAGTCAATTCGGCCTGAAATTAGGACGAATTGACTCAGGCCGGATTGACTCAGGCCGAATCGACTCAAGGTTGATTTGACCCTAAACAGTTTAGTTTAAACATATTTTATTTGCCACTATATACAGCAAAAAGGATCGGAGAACAAGTTATCACAATTTACAAAAACTCCTCTCCTTAAACAAGAATAATTAAACATTTGCGGCACAATTATATACAATATAGAAAAACTAAGAATTAGTGTAGTCATCAGCTAAAGGGTTGAAGATTGGAGATTTAGAGAGATAATGATTTAATCGTTTTGAGCTCCGGTGGTATCTTCCACATCAGGTCAGTAGAATTAGCTAGAAGGGTCTATTTTCAATATTTTCAATATTTTAGACTGACCAATCAGTATTTCCAACGAGGAGCCTTGGAAACAGTGGTTGGTCTGTACTACTTATTTATTTAACATTATTTTGTCACGGAAAACGGGGTGTTCCACTGGCTTTGTCCGAAAAAGGGCCACCGGGGCTCGAGGTGTTAAAGAGTTATAGGATTAGAGAGTGAAGGGTCGCCGTTGTCTAGGCTCGCCTGCTGACTTTTGCATTATTGGATCTCTATCGTCTTTAGAAAAAGAGAGCGTGTAAGTTAAGAAAAAATTGGTGGAAATTAAAATTAAAATGCAGTTCCACAGCACGCCACGGTTGTCCCAACGCACGCTAGTACACAACCAAGGGTGCAATATGCATCGCTTGGGTTCAGGTGATCTTATTCAAATCTGCCAGTTGCAAGGATTAATGTTTGAACTTTCCTGAATAAAAGTTAGTTTTGCTTTGTTGTTAAACCGATTATTCCATAAAGTAGCTCGTCGACATTAGATATATTGAGCATGATAACAGCATTAAAAAAGGTCAATCTTTGAGGGCGGTAGTTCGGGCATTGAAAGAAGAAATGGTGTGCATCTTCTTGGGGATTGCCACAGGTACATTGTGGGGTAGAGGAGATAAAATTGTTAAATTTGTCATGGTTTAAATCACTGCAACAGTTTCGTAGTTTGCAGTGGAGAACGTTTCCTTTCCTGGTTCCTGTATAGAAATATTAAGGTGGTTTAACGGAAGGGTTCAGTTTAGCAAGGTTGCCTTTAAAAACAGAAAGTGTTGACGCAGTTTTGGTATTAGTTGGGAGCTCATTCCAAATTTTGGAAGATGAAGGCGGATCCAAGATTTTTTGAACGGAGGAGCGCTAATTACCATTACATTTAGTCGAAACTTGGACCCAAAGTCCGTAATATAATTTTTTGTTTTTTTCCACAGGACGTACCAAACCAAAAAAGGTATATTACGGACTTTGGGTCCAAGTTTGGACTACCTCATAATAAAGTAATGATATGATCCTTTACGTATTTGCCCCCCTTCATGGGGAGTCTGTCCCCCTACTTGCCCCCCCCCCCCCCCCCACGAAAAAATTTCTGGCGCCGCCACTGTTCCAGCCACGAAATAAAACATACTATTCCCAAGAAAAAAACGTACCCAATGCTAGATAAACATGGGGATGTGGGAAGGAAATGTGGGCAAAATCTACGTTTAAAGAGCAAATGCCTACAACCCCCCCCCCCCCCCCCCCCCCCCCCAGCCATCAGAGACGTCACCAATTTTCCATGCCTTTTTGAGATATTGGAACTTGACAAGAAAAGCCCACTATAATTTGAATTTGTTTACCGTAGGCCATGATTCGTCCGTCCCTTGCTTCTAAATTTTCATGATTCCGAAGGCTGAACTTAATTTGAAAAATCCGCCAGAGTTGTTACGAAAAAGACCGGAAGGAGTAGATGGATTTATTTATTTATTAATTCTATTCCATTCTCAATTTAGTTCGTCAAAAATAATTACTGATGTAAACGCGAAACAGCGAAACAGCTTAGAAATCTACAATATTAAAATATATGCCGGTTTCTTAATGATTCGGAGTCTCAGTGAAAAAACAGGGACCGCACTTCGTAAAGACAGGATGTATCACCGAGACTGTCACATTATTGTTCTGAAAAACATAACAACGCACAGAATAAGTTTTATTTTTAAATTCTTCTTCTATTGGGTAATTTTAGTTAAAAATGTTTCGACGAACTGTTTCGAGAATGAAGGATGGACAAGATCATGTTCGACTCGGATTGCAACAAACTTACCTTTAATTATACAGGGGGGGAATCCAAATGACATATCGGCAAAACATTTTATTTTAATACGAAAACAAGTTCAATATCTCGAAAAATACTGGGCGGATTGTTTAAAATCGGACATTTTCCCGGGGTACAATGATCTGGAAAAGACAGATATGGTATTTTTATGTCATTATTTTATGAAATGCGGGTTTTAGAAATTCGCTGACTGAAGACTAATATTGCTAATCAAGTTCTGACTTGGGAAGAAATTTCTCGTCGATCCTGGTCGATCACTAATTGATTATGTAATGCTTCTCTCCTAACCGCACTTGGGTACCCCACTTTTCTACACAAAAAGTGGGGTACGCCAAGTGCGGTTTTATATGGAGTGTACACGTAATGGGAAGAATGTAGTTGAAAATTGTTCTGTTCGCGCTTGGTACATGGATAAGTTGTTAGAATTACGTAAATTGTAATTTGCTGTTTCACTTACAGTACGAGGTAATAATTCAACAAGGTAATCTGGAGCATCGTTATTAGATATTTAAAAAAAAAAAGCACACAGTTTTAAACCATTTATGTGGAGTTCGATTCATGACAGGACTTTTATTTCCAAATTCCCCCGTAGAGCAGAATCTAAAGGACGATCTCGATCAACGTCAGCTATCTCGCTCGTTAATCTAATCCGGGAGCCCTCCGACACCCTTCAAAAGGTTTAATTCAAGACTTTCCGTGTACTGGTGCCTTGCGCCAATATCTTCTTGTTTAATTTGGCTCCCATGATTCACCCGAATATACGCGATGCCAAAAGTCCAGTGTGCGCCGTCCACGTACCTGGGTTTTGCCGGCGTACGCCGTTGTCGCACCCAATCGAGTGCTACCTGGGTCTGGCGGTAGTGTTTGTTGCTCACTGTTTTGGTGCGAAGATGAAGTTGACAGAAAATGTTGTTCGCAATTTTAGAATTGCAAAACTTTTTCGTGAAAATACTGATAAAATTAACAGTTTAGACTTTGCTTCGAACGGCGAAACACTCATATCAAGCAGTGACGATGATTCAATCGTGATCTATGACTGTCAAAATGGCACGTAAGTTCAATATATTTTTTAGGGGTGCGTCGATTTACCACACACTGGCACAGAATTAGTATAGATCGCTGAACTAACACAGAATTAGAACTACTAGTGCATACATGTACATTAAAAATGAGATCTGAATGACATACGGAACAGCGGATGCGTAAAATGAAATATACTAGTGCACATGTTCAGCCTCTATTAATTAGCCAATTTAAGGGCCTATAAAGTATAAGGCTATATAACTATAAGTAATGAAATTTTGTTTATTTTGAATATTCTCGCCTATTCCTTCAATTCCAATTAAATATACACAAAATGTACATCAAAATGAAGGTTGGGATGTATAGAACACAAAACACGTGTAATCAACTCATAGAGTCGACTGTAGGCACCACTGGTTCCTGGAAGTCTGCTGCCGTATTCGCACCAGAACTGATAATTTAATAATATTTCACGAAAACAACTTGTGGCCAAATGTGCTTTACATATCCAAGAACAAAGCAAGGGGATAAAAATTCTTCAAAACACGGCGACAGAGCTGCATTGGGGAAAATTCCAATGCCTTTGCTTTTGTTTACGTATGAGTATACTTCCGATTTCTGGCCGACGTCATCGGACAGAAAAAGCATGTAAAAACAACGCCGTCTAAAATCAAATAATAAAAAAGATCGCCTTCATACAGTATATACTGTTATTAGATAGAGATTACACAGTTCCCATATTCAATGCAAGGTATCATGATACCTGTTGAAATTTCTTAGAATTACGATTTTGTTTTTTGATGGAAATTTGTGGTAACGAGTGATTTGCGCATGTCTGTCGAGCATGGAAACCATCTTCAATAAAAAAATGCAAACAGTGTTGTCCTTTTCCAAAATGCAGTCCTATCGCTGTATTCGAAAGTGTTTTGAATGCCTAGCTTTGTTCTTGGATATATGAAGCACATTTGGCCACAAGTTCTGATGAAATATTATTTTATTATCAGTTCTGGTGCGAATACGGTAGCAGACTTCCAGGAACCAGTGGTGCCTACAGTCGACTCTATGAGTTGATTACATATGTGTTTCGTGTTCTACACATCCCAACCTTCATTTTGATGTATAATTTGTGTATATTTAATCTGAATTGAAGGAATATGAGAGGTGAGAATTTCAAAATAAACAAAATTCCATTACTTATATAGGCCCTTAAGGGGCTATATAAGTAATGAAAATTGAAATTTTGTTTATTTTATAAATTCTCTCCTCTGATATTCCATAAATTCAATTTAAATTTACACAAATTGTACATCAAAATGAAGATTGAGATGTAGGGTGCTGGTCAAAACGTCCCCTAATTTTTTGGGTCAAAACGTCCCCAACAATTGGTCAAAACGTCCCCAAGAGTTGGTCAAAACGTCCCCAACTCATTTATCCTTCTATATTTAATTTGGCAATGTTTATACTATTTTTCAGTCGAAATCTAGGATTCTAAGTCAGTTGTACCAATACTCTGCTCTCGGCTGGGCATGAACAGGGCTTCAACAGACTGGAATTAATTACCGAATGAATGAATAAATGAAAAGTTTCAGGACGCCGAAAGCGCACTGGGACGTTGTGAGATTGAAATCCCCTCAACCCGAATATCTTTACTTGCTTATGGATCCACAAGCGTCGGAAGCGTTGGTCAATAATCTTCTTGGTTTAAGTGTGCGCACAGACAGTAAGGTACTGGGGTCAGACCCCACCCCGATAACCTCGAACTGGAAGGTGACTTGGAATTGTGCATAACTACGAGATTCTGCTCTGTATTTTACTTAGAAACGTGGGCATATTTATATGGATGGTAATTCTGAAACCGCACTTTGATGGTTGTCTTAGAAAAAAGAAAAAGAAACCCAAACAGTCATTCGGGAGTAGCCCCAGCACATGTTATCCATATAACGGTTATAAAAAAGGAAAAATTACACCAATATGTGTTATTGAAAGATGGGAGTTACCCATGGGCCTATAAGGAGGAGTGGACGCTGAGCCTTGGCCATCTGGTCTGCCTTCAGGGGAACGGATGATGGGGTGATGGTAGGCGATTCCCCCCCCCCCCCCCCTCCACAACGACAAAAAAATCTCCACTCACAGACATACACTTAAAAACGCTTAAAGGGTTGTTATATCTTTATTCATATGTTTATTTATTTAAAATGTTCACTGGTCCCAGCCAGGCAAGTTTGTTTCAATCCTTGCTTGGTGCATGGTTTCCCACGTGGCGAGGCAATCCTCACTGATTCCATGCACTTTAATTCTATTGTATAATTTTAATTTTCTGTGACTTTTATTACATCCCAAAAATTTGGCAACATGCGTTTGTTTGATAGTTCAACATATCAACTGTTTTTGTTACCGTAAGCCGTTGTTATTTTAAACACTTTGGTGACTTGCACTGTAACTAATATTCATACAAACTACGATGTGTTTCCACCATGCCAGAATTATCCCACAATTATTCTGAATTAACAAATGACAAATTTGGACAGAATAAATAAAGTAACAGGCCACTCCCACTTACAATATCGGTGACATAAACCAATGATATTTTTTAGTCCTTTTGCAATAAATTTCATCCAGGGAAAAATTCACCTAAATATTCCTTCAAGCTGGAAAAATCAGTTAACGTTTTCATAATAGTATTACTAGATAACACTGCATAAAACCCACAAACAAACAAGAAAAAAATTGTTGTTACAGCTATTTGTCACAACTTTTTCTTAATTTAATTAAGCGCTTCATCGTGTTGATTCCGATTGGCTATTCCACGAGCCATGTGATTGTCATATAATAGTAGTCTATTGTTCTATGCCTTCTTTGATCCCTATACAATTATTTCATTGGTTCATGTCAAAGATAGTGTTAAAAACCGGGATGGTCAATTAAATGTGTTGACTGTACGTGTGTGCTTTAAAATTCGTTGAAATTATTTCATAAATTCTGGTGAGTGACCCTTTTAAGCATTTCAGCATTCGCAAGTCTGGCAAAAAAAAACACTGAGTTAATTATGCAAAAATAGGCGGTGCTTTTCAATAAATACTTGCGAAATAATTTCAGGTTGTGTTGTAGTGTAGTAGTATAAGCCATAGTAGGCCGCATGTTAGAATTATTTCGCAATTATTTACTGAGATGCTAATAGGCCCTATTTGCAAATGGTTTAGGCCTGCCCCTCCTCCAGTCCAAAAATAACCTCAAATAATGTATTTGTAATCTTTCAAAGAACGTACCAACAGAAATTTAAACTACAGGCTTTCAGGCCATTTTCGACTAGCCCCCGCACCCCCTCCCCCTCCCCCCAAGTTTCTGACCCCTGTGCTAAAGGTTAAGAAGAGGGCTGCATCGTGAATGAAGCCTTGTACTTGACCAACGGTTATAATTTGTGACTGCGTGATTCTTGACGTAATAACTTTATTAAATCAACTTGACGTAATAAAGTTATCACTTCAAGAATTGTGCAGTTAAAAGCAAAAAAAAAAAAAAATAACGTGATTTTTGGGTACCAAAAACCCCCAGAAGTCTCCATTTATAACAGATTTAATGATTGATTTAATTTTTTTTTGTTTGGGGGGGGGGGGTGGCACCCCACCCCTTACCCCTATCATCGATCGTTACTCGCGTCCAACCCAATCAACGAGCATGCCTGACTTTGGCATCTGCATCCGTATCCCAACACTTTTGAAAGGAGACCCATGACAGAATTAACCCTTGGGTCCAAATTTCCATTTCCCTGGCACTGGTATTAATTAGTGTTTTCTATTCATAAGGCACACGCAGAATTAGGGGAGGCACGCATAAATATCGGTCTGACAGAAGTGAGGATATTTTTTAATTAATGTTTTGTAAAACAATAAATTTGTTTTAAAATAGCATCGCAAGTTTTTTCAATGGCCTCAGTCAAGAAACAACAAAGGGGTCGGCAGCAACAATGTGGTTGCAGTACAAACAAACATCTTGGACTGCAACAACAAGGTGATTTCAACACAGTTCAACCTGCAACCAACAAATAATTGATCAAAGCACTAGGTGAAAATTTGGGCTACCATGGGATCAAAGCACTATTAATCACCGCCTTTTGTGGTGTGAGTATCAGTATCAATTTTCTTTCTCCTCCTTTCCAGTCATTTCATTAATGTAATTGTTTGTTGTGGATTTGGATGAATCGTTTTTCTTTCACTATGATGTCAGTTGTGAATCGGATAGGAATATATTACACTAATAGGTAAGTACCGTTTCTTTACAAATTTTTCTTGCTATTTACGAAAACAAATTTGTGGGTCAACTTGCCCCCAAAAGTCGGGTCAATTCGCTCCCGACGGAGGGGTTGACCTGCAAAAATCATCGGGGGGGGGGGGGGGGGGGGCTGTAACCATTCCAATTTACATACAGTTAAAGCTAGAAGTCCTGTCACATCTAGTGTAGAAAATGCTCGTTAGTTAATGCGCTATCTAGTGCCGAACAGTCAAGTAAACCTCATTAAACATGCAATAACTTTTGTGCTATGCAACGCAGGATGTAGTGCACTATTGATGAGGTCATTAACTTTGATATCCGACACATATCATTATGAAAAGAAATGCGTTGTAACTGTACTTGAACATCCGTCAGTATTATTTTGAATCAGGTTCGGCTGGTAAATTAGTGGTGACAATGAAAGAAAAAATTGTCGAAATGACCAGTTTTAATTTTCACAAGAAGCCCGGGAGTGAAATCAAAGTCGCTGACAAATCGGATAATCATCTTCTAATTGATTTATTCAGTGTTATTGTTGAACGCGGGGACGAGACTTTGTGAGATGTGTATGTATGAACATCCCAGCGAATGTGTGATCGTTTTGAAATAGCGAAATAAAAAATGTTTTGACACCAACATTTTATCAATTAATATCTGTGACTTTGTTCGACTTGGAAAACCTGGATAAATTTGCTCATAAAATCTAAATACGATAACACTGCTCAGTCTCCAAACTGAATTTTAACGAGCAATTCGCAAAAATTTATAGTGCTGTATCATTTAAAACCTTCTCAATTCCTTTTTGAGGCCTTGTTCATATCAATAGCTACACCTAATAATAACAAACACAGTGGGTCACGACTTGCTATTCAGTACGATGGGAATCGCTCAGAGTGTAGCCAAATCGAGCCCCATCGTTTTGATTTGAATTATTCCCTCTATTTGACCCAAACCGACCTTCAGCGGCCAGGTCGTAAGGCTGGAGAATGATTTCAGCCCACCCGTCCCTGGGTCAAACTGTCCCCAGAATATTTCGACTGACAACCCCCTATCCCAAAAGATTTTGAAATCACGACTGTGTGGTTGCAAGTTGGGTTTTTGCGGAAAAAGGAGGGGTTCTTGTTTTGACAAATGGCACGCATGTTCGTATTATCCTAAAGGTTAAATAAACAATAATTTTTTAATGTTGATTGAAAAATGCCCCCCCCCCCCCCCCCCTCCCCACTTTGTTGCTGTTTCTGTACAAAAAGCATCCACCATGTACCGTGGATGGATTTTACAGGTTACAGGATATCCACAATCAAAAGTACAGTCGTTAACGGTGTCTGAGAATATTAAATTTACATGAACGATGGGTCGAGTCGCCTGTGGTACGAAACTGAGGAAGGATGTCAGTACTTCTCAAACCGCCACTCCATTAAACATTGGCAACGGTTGTTGGGAAGGTTTCATGGATATCTTTCTAAAAGAAAAGAAAATAAAATACGTGTATGTCAAGGGTTGTTTAATATCCTCTTGCTATTGCTGGTATGTGAGAGGAATTTAAAAATGGCGTACTATGAATTATAGGCCAAATTTAACTGACCACAACCACATGTGGAAGAGTGGGAATGTAGGTCCCAGAAAAAGTGTTGAGAAGGGTAGGCTTACTTTATCAATCATAAATTGTTAACACAGCGTGCCCGTCAAACCATGCTGTGGTGGAAACGTGTGTTGGGAGGGGGGGGGGGGCAAGTTTTTCCAGATATATCCCCCCCCTCCCCTCCATCACACAAACTCACACTGGCAGCCTTGATGGATAAAATAATTACGCATCAATGTTTTTAACACACCGTTCCTTAACTAATAATGTTAACCCTGTTTAATACACGTTGGTCGAAGATGACATTGGCCACCCACACAACTTGAGAATAGGCCTACTTTTTTTTTTTACCTGTTTCTTAAAAAGATGAAGCTATAGCGAAGAGGAAGGGTTGTGGTGTCTATCTAAAATAAATGGCAGTTTGCTACCCATGCTTCCCTCTATGTAGGGATACGAATGCATGAGGACTTGAGGGTTCTGCTGAGGAAAGGGAGTGTGGGGGTCTTTTTGATGATCTGATTTTCAAAATTCCCGGTGTATTATTAATTTCTTGTTCAGCTTTCTTCCAAATGCCTATTTTTTTTACCAAACACCAAATATCTCTTGAAATTGAAACTTTATTTATAAATAGCTGAGCATTCCAAATTCGTAATTCGCTTGCAACACTTTCGATACACTGTGAGTTCGGTATTCTGTGGAGTGCATTCTTTGTTTCCAACCACGCTTGTCTCTCCCATAGTTCTTCAAGAACGGCTGCGATTCATAGTAGGCTAAAAATTCTCGAAATGAAAATGTCACTACTTCTGCCTTCTCAATGTTTTGAATTCTTGAAGCAACCTGTATGATCTTCTGATTAATCTTCAAAAACAAAAGTCACGTAGTACATGTTTTTAAATACTTCTTGTATTGATGCGAAATGAATTGATAAAAAGGGGAAAATAGATGAATGAAGATCATCTTGTCCTCTGAGTATCTGCATTCTAATATTTATTTGCCACCTTACAGTTAAAACTAGAAGTCCTGTCACGAACTGTGCGCTTATCTAGGCTTAATTGCGCGTACGAATTGCGTGCAATTGCCATATCGAATGGCATCTAAAGCATGGCAGGTTCTCCTGGTTACTCAGGCAATGTTTCTGCCAATGGACCTCCGGGTTACCCGGAGGTCCATTGGCTGAAACATTGCTTGTACACAGGCCATATGTACAGAATTTGATAGCCTTACTATGGTCATAATGCGTAGGTTAACGCGCAGGTCGACGTGCTATTTGTGCGCATTTTATGACAGGACTTCTAGTTTTAACTGTATGTCAGTAGGAGGTGCGACTAAATTACTGTGGATTGCCTTAACAAGTACTGAATATCATTCAGCCATCACACGTTACTATTCTACAGTAATCGCGATACACTACCGTGCATCAGATGTGATTCTCTGGTAATTTGCTGTGCTAACCTAACATGCTATTATTTCAAATTAGTGCAGAATACAGGACAGGACTTTTAGTTTTAACTGTATGAATGTACTTTCAATTTCTGGTCGACGACATCGGATGAAAAAAGCATTGATATACAAAATCATATAATGAGAAAGATCAGTATAGAGGTAACACTCACTTTATGACCCTCTGATATGGTAGACACAGAATCAAAATTTCAGATTATGAGTATTTGTATAGCAGATATCAGAACTAGGGCTGCCCGGTATTAAGAATTTTCGTACCGAGTATGGTATTTATAAAAATACTGGTATGACTAAATACTGGGAGCTACATGGAAGTCACGGCAAATCAGCTGATGACCAAAGTTTATTAAACGCATCTTCCGACTTCTTAACATACCTGGGCGATGGTAAAATTAATCCAGAAACGAATGTCAGTGAAATATTCATTGCAGAGAAAAACATAATTTGAAGCCAGCATTATTGAGTTAGGAATACATAAAATAAACATCGTGGGAATTCATATCTTAGATTAAATATCAATCAACTTCACTTGTCGTAAATAAAACCTTTCTATTGTGATTGAAAGAGAAAAAAAACTGAGTTGGCAGGGATTACATTAGAGCAGATGTTTCAATCAGAGAGACATTCAATTCATTGTTCTCTCAATTACACTGCAGACAAATGAACAGGATGTCCGGTGAAAACACACACAGCGCTCGCCATGTTGTCAATTAATGTCAATTAGCAATTTCACACCGACCTGAAAAGCTTAATTCCAAGGTGTTAGCCACCCATTATTGAAAGGATTAACAGGAAATCATGTTCCAGGTAATTCTGTGTTCATTTTCTATCAGTTAACACAAGAATTGGTACTATTTTTTATTTTCGACGCTCACTCAAAATTTTCAATACCGTCAACCTCGGTATATCGATTATGTTGAAAATTAGCCAATATCCACTCGGTATCATATAAAATACCGAGTTTTGGTAAAATACCAATTTACCGTGCAGCCCATCTACCATGGTCAGAAACTAGGGTGTGTATCTTGATACTCATTTGACCATGTCTTATTACATATTAAAATCCTGTCAGTCTGCAAATTTTCACATTTGGAACATCGGTCGAGCAAGGGAACTCCTAACAAAATGTGCCACTGAATGTCTCGTGCATGCATTCATTTCATCTAGGCTAGACTACTGCAATGTCCTTCTTTATGGGCTCTCAAAAAAGCAAATCAATAGATTACAGATAATTCAGAATACTGCTGCCCTTGTAGTGACCCGCACCAAGAAGAACGAACACATTACTCCTCAGTTAATGAATCTTCATTGGCTCCCTATTGCTTTCAGAATAGACTTCAAAATTATTCTGTTCACCTATAAATATAAAACACAAGCAAACGTAGTGCCTTCTTATGTTTCTGAGTTGGTCAAAGTGTATGCACCAAAATGCTCACTTCGCTCCTCATGCCATAACCTACTGGAACAGCCCACATATGAAGTTGGGGGGGTCTTTTAGTTACAATGCTCCAAGACTTTTCAATATATTAGCTGAATCTATGAAAATGGCCCAATCTCTTCAAGTTTTCAAATCAAAGCTAAAATCTTTTCTGTTTAAAAAATATTACCCTGATATTGATTAATCCCATATTCTGTGTATTTATGTTTCTTTCATGTTGTTCAGCACCTTGGAACTTTTTATTTTTGATTAATCCCATATTCTGTGTATTTATGTTTCTTTCATGTTGTTCAGCGCCTTGGAACTTTTTATGCCCCCCCCCCCCCCCCCCCACCCAACTTAATTCGGGTGGCATATAGTGATTGAAGTGTGTATGTGTGTGTGTCCGAGCCAATAACTCGAAAACGGTTAGGGCCACAGTCATCAAACTTCACACAATTATAAAGGACCATGGGAGGATGTGTCACACATCATAACCGGGTTCGTACCTACAAGGTCAAAGTCACAATAAAAATCGGTCAATATTCGTGTCTCAGCCATAACTCTGAAACGAATCATAGGACAATTGTTAAACTTTTTACAAATGTTAAGGACAGTCAGAAAGTGTCACGTATAATAGTTTCCGCTGCATCTGCAAGGTGAAGGTCACAGGGGGGGGGGGGGGGCATGTGTTACCTTAGTAACATTTTTCTTGTTTAATATTGTGAAATGGGCGCTATATAAATCTTACCTATTATTATTATTATTATATTACTACTCTTAAATGTTGTACAGAAACACGAGAAGCACAAGCTAAGTTTCAACCAATGGACCTCCAGGTTTCACCCGGAGGTTCATTGGCTGAAACTTTGCTTCTGCTAATTACACTTTGCATCAAATAAGCATTTATTGCTCGAGAGAAATCATCAATCCACAGGTTATTTATTGACAGTATATTCACTTCAAAGGTATTACATAATACATATATTTATTTACTGGTGTTTAAGGTCACATATTTTGGCAGAATGGCTAATCATGAGTATCAACGCAAGACCAGGGGTGAGCATTAATAAGCCAAGTTGCCCATTTTAGAGAGGGTTTACACCTCCCAGGTATTGGTGACTGGGTCCTATTTCACCAGTAAAACAGAGCCTGTTTACCGCAGTGAACTTCCCGGGGTTCCTGTGGGGACAAAGGTATTACTATTGTGACTGAAAAATTGTACTACATTCAGCTACATAGTGGAAAAGTTGGCATACACATATTCTCATTATTCAAAATGTTGTATTCAATTCTTATGTAACTGTCTTCTACACTCAAAATGTATCGAAATTGCGACAGAATGGGTCATGAATTATTGCAAATCAATGCAACATTGACAAATGATAATAGATTTTAAAGGTAGTCCCAAATGGGTCTGGCATTCCAGAAAATCAAGGGGTGTAAAAAATTGCCCTCCTCAATTTTTTTAGGCGTGCAGCATTCCTGCACTCCTAAAGAATGCCAGGCCTGTGTACGAATACGGTAGCAGACTTCCTGGAACCAGTGGCGCCTGCTGTCAACTCTTGGAGTTGATTTCATATATTTTTCATGTTCTGTGCCTCCGAACCTTCATTTTGATGTATAATTTGTGTATATTTAATTTGAATTTCAAAATAAACAAAATTCTATAACTTATTTAGCACCTTAAGGTGCTATATAAGTAATAGAATTTTGTTTATTTTGAAATTTCCACCTCTGATATTCCTTAAATTCAAATTAAATATACACAAACTATACATCAAAATGGCTCAATCGCTTTTCGGCCTCACGCGATTCGGCCCCAATAATTTTTGTGAGCTCTTCGGCCTCGATTGGGGTAAAGAAGCACAGCTTTCGAGGCCGAATGGCATCAACAATTTTTTTTACTTAAGCTTTTTGACAATTACATGTTTATTTTTTCATGTTCAGTGATTATTTTTAAAAATTTTGTTAAAAATTTTATATATGCATTTAATGATTTTTTGAATTATACTTGTATCATTCAATGATAATCTATGTTTTACACAGTCAGTTTTTCTGCCTGTGCATTTCTCATTAAACTGTTTTCTTAATAAAAGGACAATGAATTTAAAAACCAAAAAGCTCATCATGGGTTTGGAACTCACTTTAAAAAGTGCAACCAGTTGATTTTGTGATGAATGAAAGTTGTTACATGTAAGTATGTAGATGAGCTGTGGCTGAACAATAGCACATTTGATGTTCCATTGTGGAGTGTTTTCAGACATGTTGTTCAAACGAATAATGACCTGGAAGCCCAGCATAGACAATTCAATAGTAGATGTGGTCATGAAACCGAAACCGTGTAATTGTTAAATCAATACTGTTTCAGTTTTTTGTCTGCAAAATGTCGGAAACTTATGTTTACACTGTTCAGTTTGCATTATCAACAACTGAAAACTAAATCCGTAATGGCAACTGATAACTCTGTCATCAGTATTCACGTCTTCAGACTCCAGAGAAACAAATGCTGCCTAACAGGAGTCACTGTCGCATTAGAAGAATGATCACACGTCCCAAGAAATCTTCATATGATGTATGGCAGCTTTCATTCAATTACACAGCACTGTTCCAAAAGTGGGTTGGTTTGTTCTGTCAGAAATTCTCAGAATGACAATCTTGACACGCTTACAGACGTCAAAATGAGCAACTCGGGGAGTTCACAAGTGGCTTCATGTCTGCACATGTTTGGATGTATTAATTACCCAGCAACAAAATCATGAATAAAATCAAGGAAAAGTAGTCTGTTTTTTTAATGGCCGCTTACTGAAAAAACAAAACATACTTTAGTTGTCGCGTGAGTTTCCCCGACATGTGCTTGGAATGTAACGTTCAACATTGTTACCTCCCTTGGTGTGTTTATCCAATGTATGCATGCAAGTGAATACCACAATGGAATGTCCCCACGCCTATTTACCTGCAGAGTGCAGACCATGCGAGCCGTCAAAGTCTAAAATCCTCTGTACACAATTAAATTGAACATTTTGCCTCCTATACATGTAATACAGAACTGATTTAGTTTTGCAAGCAAAGGATGGAAATTGTGGAACGCCACCTTCGAAAGGCAATGGAAAAAGGTACAGTTCGAAACGTTACAGATAAAAACTTGTCAGTGTAAATTATCGTTGTTCTAAAAATCAAATGAACATTGCACCTTCCGATGGTGAAAGGGCATGGAATTTATCAGCCCACCCACTGCAAATATAGCCTACCCATTCCAGACTATCAGTTAATGTTTCAAATCTGGTTGCATAACAGGGGGAGGAGGGGGGGGGGGCACCTGTACTGAGAGAAACTTATACTATTTATCAATGTATCAATGTGCAACTGGTCTTAGAAGTGATCCGTCTCAGATGGCATAGTTTAGAGTACATTTTTTTCAAAAATATATCTGGGTGGGGATAGGGGAGTTGGTAGGCCAGTACTTGGCTAGTAGGCCCACCCGAATTTTGAGACCTGGAGAGGCAGTGGTTGCAAGGAGTCTTACAATAATACCAGAGTCTTAGGGTTGGCAGTAAATTAGTGGGGGGGGGGGGGGGGGGGGGGGGGAGGGGGGGTTGTGGGTCGTGAGGGGGACTTCCTTGCAGACATGCAATGAAGCTTACCCCACCTCACAATTTGCCTGTTCCCTCAACTTTTGTTTCCTGGCGCCGGTCCTGCGTTTTAGTCTTTTAAAGTATTTTTTGTGGGGTGGGGTGGTGGTATTGGACATGTCCACCTGCATAGGAGATTTGTGTGTGTGGGAGGGGGGAAATAAATTGATGCTAGCCATTGCCAGATGAATTATTATTTAAAATATGACAGAATATGTATTTTTATTGACACTATGTGATATTTTTCAAGTCTACAACTTTTTTTTTGCAAAAAAACAAAAACCGACCTATAAACTGAGTTTTTTGGACAGAAGCGAACCGAAACCAAAGTCAGAAGAAAACAAATGCACAGCACTAATAAAAAATTCATACTTTGCAAAATAACAGAACAAAGTAGACAACAAGTATGCAGATACATATCAAATGAGTATGCAGTGAAAAAGAAAGAGATGAAGGTTTTGAGATCATGAGACTTTGTGAGATATGGGAGTGATTTAATGAAAACAAAAAATAGCAGTGTAACTGCATTCGTTACTTAAAAGTTGATGATATACTAATTGCAGATGGTACCCTATCTTTTGTTTTTAAATATAATGACGGGTTTCCCTGGTTCATACATGTTATACATGTATACTCTATACTAAAATGCGTGATTGATCATTGAGGAAAGTCAAATTCAGTTTAAAGAGGTTACCTGTGTTAGTGTATTCAAATTATTCTTTCAACTTTTTGGGAGGGGGGGGGGGCTCCATAGTAGAATCGTATTTGCATATTAAATTAACTTTCCTTGAAATGGCCAATGATAAAAATCTCCCCATTCTGTGTGATATTGAATACATGGTTTCTGACAGAAATAAAACAAGTATTGAACAACCACAATGATCCTGTAACCGTTTCAGCCCTACTGGCATGAGAACCAGACAAACCCGTCAGGTATATAGCAGTACTCCCCAAATGCACTTCACAGGCCAGTTACCTAAACACGTGTTCCCTACTATATGGAAAAAACTTGACAATAACTTTCAATGCATTGTTCCGAGATCTAACTTAAAAAAAAATGCTATTCAAAATGTTAATCAACTCATATTTGACTCTTGTTAATTGCAACAATTCAAACTGCCCTGACTGTTTCAATAATTAAAGACACAATTGTTTGGTAGATCCGAGTATGACCATCAGTTTACTGATGCTCCTCTTTTATTGGATCCATCTGAATATTTGAATGGTTCGAATCTAGAGCTTACAAGACCTATTCATCTGTTCTTTTCACCGCGCTTTTTTTACTCGGGGATACTTTTCCACTCATTCATTTGATGAGTAAAAGTTGGTTGCTCTCTTGATGCAGCTGATAAAAAAAAAACTAAAAAATAAAAAAGAAAAGAAAAGTTGCCATCAGCCATTCATATCTAATTCCCCTTTGAAAGCATTTAGTTACAAAAGCGAAGGAGAAGAAGTCATACAAGTGATTGTTATATTATACTTACGAATAGGTTTAATAGGAAAAACACATCTAATACTGTGCAATTCCCAGTCTAAGACAAATACCCCACCTGCACAAATACCCCATTTAATATATTCGTTATTTGAATCCATATTATCTTTCTACCTTCAACGACTTTGTGGCCAGAAGACGAATTACCTAAGAACTTGTAAAGTAGTTGCTCTGTTCTGATCCTATAATTACAACTTCTGCAGGGGCTGGGGGGGGGGGGGGGGGCAGCAGGAAAATGGCCTAACTGGTCATGTTGCCTCCCAGTAATGTACCACATGTTAAAATTGTTCTTTATGTGTTATTGTTTAAACCTTGGTACATTGTTGAATAAAGATTGATTGATTGCTATGTAAATCTTGGCGGCAGGAAGTGGGGTGCCAACTAGTCGACTTCAACTCAACTTTGGGTATTGACTAATTGACTCCAAAATCCCAAAGTCATTTCAACACCAGCATCAATATAGAAATTATTTTCCCAGTTTGGACTTTCACAACGTGATTTTTTCCTAAATTCCAGAGGTCCAATCCCCTTTCTCAAAGTACCCAGGAATATCTCTGCCTTACATAATGGTTGTTCATGACTAAAGGGTTTGTTATGACCTTCAACCAAGGTCATAACTTCAAGGTCACAGACTATTCATCCATTCTAACTTTTTCCAGTTCATAAAAAATGATTCTGTGGGCAGATCACTGTGATACCTTATCTTCTGGGCTCATTTTTGGGAAGCATGCATCAGCTCTGCTGATATTGGTGTCTTTTATATGCAGTTGATGTGGATTTTCTTGTATTTTTGTTACAGTATTAGGGTTATTCCTTGGAACAGTAATGTCTAGTATTTTTATATGCCCATTTAAAGACAAGACATACATGTACATGTATTATGTGATTGGTATATCTGTCTGTCCATCTGTTCGTAAACTTTTTTTGTCCTGTAGTTTTCTCAGTCATGTTTTTTACCGATCATTCCCAAACATGGCATGAATAATAACAACAGTAGAAACCTGTGCATCTGTGCTTTTGAGGCTCATCTGATTAACCCTTTCATAGTTACAACCAGATTGACTTGGATTGTTCACTGCTCTCAGAAGAAAAATTGCAACAACTCAAATTGCTCAGTGGGAATATTTAGCCACGCTGGGCATCGCTCTTGTAAATATATTCTGTTTACCACTAGAATGCATGAAAATGCCCAAATTCCTGTTAAATGAATACAGTTAATTGAATATTTGTCACTTGCAAAGTGGAAATTCAATTAACAGGGTTCACCTGTACTTTGTTATCTGCTTGGTTCTGAATTTTCTTTTTTTCTGTTTTCAGTCCAAAGAAAACATTAAACAGTAAGAAGTATGGTGTAGATCTCATACGGTACACTCATGCAGTCAATACTGCTCTCCATTCTTCTACAAAAGTAGATGGTAAGTTAAATACAGTGGAGTCCACTTAATTGAGTATTTCTTAATTAAATAACCATGTTAATTGAATAAAACATCCAAACACACAACCATTTACCAAACCTTGAGTACAAATTTGAGTTGTCATTTGTATGCATGTGGGTTATCCCTTTACCTAACGAATCGGCTGCATCTGTCGCGTAATTTACAAATTTATTATTATATATTTATTGGGCTTTAACGACACTTTCGACAGCCAGGATCACCTCATGTCGGACAGTTTTACGAGTGGAAGAGGCTGGAGTACCAGGAGAGAACCACCGAGCAGTGGCAAGCAACTGCCAGACATTCCAATAAACTAACTTTGCACAAGCTGGATTAACACTGGTTGAAGGCAAGTGCACCATCGATGAGCAGTATGCCTTAGTACACAGTGACACTGTGCCCCCACATGGAATTTACAAATTAAGCAGTTGAAATTTTTTTTTACCTTTTTAGCTGCGACTAGCAGCTCTATAAGTGGCAATGTCGGTCGGTCGGTCAGTCTGTCTGTGACCAACGAGTTTCAAAACTCAATAACTTTTGAAATACTTGATGGAATTACTTTATATTTGGCATGTAAGTGTATCTTATTGATGTCTAGCCACTGTTCAATGCATGTGTTGTTCCAAATATTTTTCTTGGAGTTATGGCCCGTCAGTCGGTCGGTCTGTCTGTGACCAACGGGTTTCAAAACTCAATAACTTTTGAAATACTTGATGGCATGACTTTATATTTGGCATGTAAGTGTATCTTATTGATGTCTAGCCAATGTTCAATGCATGTGTTGTTCCAAATATTTTTCTTGGAGTTATGGCCCTTGATGAACTTAGAATTTTTTGAGATTGCACCACCCGTCGCAGCTACGGCATCGATGTCGCAATTTTTCAAAAAATTTCACTAAAACCATATCATGTGATCCATCATTGGAACGAGCTCGTTGTGCTCGTTCCGGTGAGGAACCACATGATATGGTTTTGTTGAAAATTTTTGAAAAATTAAAAAAAAAACAATAATTAAAATAATAAATTTTGATATTCTGTGCATTGGATAAAGGGTTACGCAGTCAACTCCTTTCAATTAAATAAAAAATCTTGTAATATGTTGAGAAATTACCCTGATAATCACTGAATTCCCCTTGTTTATAGAGTTGTTTGGTCCCCACTACGTCCAATACACACTTTAATCTATTATAAAGTTAAAACTAGAATTCCTGTCACATCTAACGCAGAAAAGGCTCATTAATTAATGCGCTGGCTAGTGCAGAACAATTAGGTAAGCCAACTTAAATTAGTGCCATCTCCTGCACTACTTGTGTAACGTAGAATTTAATGTGCTATTGACACGATTGGAAACTTTATGCTGTGATGATTATCACCAGATAAAAATGTTTGATCCCATTTAAAACATACCAATTCCTTTATGAAGACTTGTTTCATATCCTTTGCCATAACAACAATACCGAGGCCCCGACTTGCTATTCAATAATCAGTATGGTGGGAATTGCCCAAACAGCACCCCCCCCCCCCCCCCCCCCCCCCTTTTTTTGGTCCAAACTATCCCTGCTATTTGACCCAAACCGTCCAGTAAGGCTGTCCGATGATTTCACCTATTCTTCCTCTTGGCCAAACGTCTCCTGGATATTCTCAGTTGAACCATTCTTGAAGATTTTGAAATCACAAGTGAAATCACAAATGAATAGAGATGGGCGATGTTGAAAATTTGAAATTGGTATTTTTTTGGTGAAATACTGTGGCACTGTTCGGTATCGGGTACTAAATTATTCTATGATTCATTATGGTTGTGTGTGTGGAGAGGTGGGGAGGCTGATAAAATGGCAGTGATGATAAAATGGCCTGGTTAGTCCTTGGATGGGTGACCATCTGAGCGATCAATTTCAGACTCCCATGTTGTGTTCTTGGGCAAGGCACTTAACCCTGATTGTCCACATGGATGCAACATGACGCCGCATACTAAGGTGTATTGCACGTCGATCGTGCGCATGTCTTCAACCAATCTAACCATGCCTGTGCTGCAGTTCAGAGTTATGATATTGGGGAGCTGGCATCTGCTCATCGTTGCTCGGTGGTTCTATCTGGGTACTCTGGCTTCCTCCGCCCATAAAACTGTCACTGACAGGATATAACCTTGGCTGTTAAAGTGTCGTTAAACCTAAATTAAGAGGGGGGGTAGCGTTGCGGTAACCGGTTCTCGTCAGATCACCGAAGTTAAGCAACCTTGAGTCTGGATAGTCCTTAGATGGGTGACCGTCTGAGTGATCAATTTCGGACTCCCACGTTGTGTTCTTGGGCAAGGCACTTAACCTTGATTGTCCACATGGGGGCTCTGTGACGCCGCATACTAAGGCGTATTGCACGTGGATCGTGCGCATGTCTTCAACCAATCTAACCATGCCTGTGCTGCAGTGCGGAGTTATGATATTGGGGAGCTGGCAGCTGCTCATCATTGCTCAGTGGTTCTATATGGGTACTCTGGCTTCCTCCACCCATAAAACTGTCACCGACACGATATGATCTTGGCTGTTAAAGTGTCGTTAAACCTTA
Organism: Pictodentalium vernedei; assembly: GCA_031216915.1. NCBI lineage: Eukaryota > Metazoa > Mollusca > Scaphopoda > Dentaliida > Dentaliidae > Pictodentalium > Pictodentalium vernedei. Next base: position 661,872,698 of record CM062296.1, read on the forward strand.
ATAAATAACTTCTACTTAATTCATTTGTTCTACAGTTGAACAAATTCAGTTGGAAATATTAACTGAACAACTTTTCTTTCCTAAAAGATCTTTTAACACAGTTCTCGTGAGTACCATATTGAACAACTTTTCTTTCCTAAAAGATCTTTTAACACAGTTCTCGTGACTACCGTATTTAAATATCTTTCACGAAAATAGGAATTAAATATGTTTGTACATGATGCGTAGTGAGTAGAAATAACAAGTTCCTTTGTCTCATCAAATGCTTTGTTAAATAGTGTGAAGGTGTTAGAAGAAAAAACAAATGCAAAATCTCATTAATCAACTATCATTTATTCATATTATAGTTTTGTTTAAATTGTGTTTCATTGATAACTCGAATGAGTGATTGATAGCAGTTCACGACAGTAGTTGTAAATTTGGGTGGAGTTTGGCCTACACCAATTTATTCTGTTCTGTGATTGAGTGGCACTTTGCAGCCACAGGAGGAGTTCGAATTTGGAGCGATTTCTTTCCATGTTTGACAGAAATCCATGCAACATGAAAAGAAATCACATGATGTGTACATGTAACTGATCAAAGGTCAATGAGCAAACAAAAAAGTGAACACGTGTTTATAACAATTCCTTTAATAAATAGCTTTATGCTGAAACTTACAGTCTGCAAATATACTTATATTTTGTTGCGAGTGATTAAATGTGCATAATATGGAAATATTTCATGTTCAATTTTGTATTCTCAACACACTCGAAAATTGAAATATTACTGACGATAAATATTGAGTGGTGTGATGGGAGTGATTTTCAACATCTCTTCAATTATTATTAAATATATCGAATTCGAATTTGATACAATACTGTAATTCATGGTATACCGGTACTTTCAAAATGATACTGGCATTGGCTCACTATCATTTTAAAAAACGGTAAATATTGATTTACCGGTATACCATGCAGCCCTACCTTTAGGTGTGCCAATATGAGAGAAAGAACATTTTTTAGTGGTTCCTGTGAGTCGTTGATGCATGGCAAATTTTGCCCCATCCCCTTTTGACTTCGGACGATGTTTAAATCTCCATAATCCAAAAGTCCATAGAGAGATCTTCAATCTGCACAGGTTATGACTCCCCTCTGTACAGGAGTCATTTTATGTTGCCCACTCTCCCCTCCCCTCCTGTTCCCTCCCTTCTCGATAACATATAGCAATATACATGGCTCAGTGCAATGATGGGAAGGACTTTTTGTCACATGTTGCACAAAATTCACAAACCCAAAATTGAAAGGGAACATCAAAAAATTCAATAAAAGCAATATGTCGCTTCACTTCAAATAAGTCAAAGAGAGAAAACAAATTTGCAAACAAACAAACTTTAAAAACCAAACTTGCAAACCAACTAACTTTATTTCAGGTTACACAGCGACAGAATTCCTGGTGGGGTGATCAGGTACAGTGGAGCCCACTTAATTGGATATCTTTTAACTGAATAGCCCTGTTAATTGAATATAATTTTCCAACACAAAACCATTTACCATACCTCCAGTACAAATTTTACCTGTTAATTTAATATAGGTTACAGAGTAAACTTCTGTTAATTGAATAAAAAACTCTTGTAATCTTGTAATCTGTTGAGAAATTTCCCTGACACTTCCCAGTTTTCCTTTGTTTATGGACCTCTTTGACCTTAGTACATCCAATTCAGGCATTTAATCTATTATATCTCATGGAGCTCTGTCAAACAAGATATAATAAAATAAATGCTAAGTTTATCTCTTAAATACAGAAAAGTGACACAATCTCTTTTGTCCAAATCAAGCCCATCAGTTGATAATTAGGCTTTCTATGGCAGCCTAAATTTTTACTTTGTGCAATATGAGGAATAATCTTTAAAAATCTTCTTCAGATTCACTAGTGAAAATCTTTTGATGTTTGGTATACAGCATCCTCCTGAAGGTCAGAACTAAGTTTGTTCAAACCAAGTCTCTATTGGTGGCCAAAATTGTGACTTAGTCCAATATGAGGAATAATCTTTAAAACTCTTTCTCCAGAACCACTCTCTTTGGGAGCCCAATTTTAACTAAGTGAAAAATGGAGAGTAATATGTAAAAATCTTCTTCATTTCCACCCATTGGAATCTTTTGATATTTAGGATCCAGCATCCTTTCAGGGGTCAGATTCAAGTGTGTACAAATCAAGCCTTTGATTAATATTTGGGCTTCCTAATGGAACTTCAATATGAAGAATATTCTTTAAAAATGTTCTTCTCCAAAACCCCCAATCAGAATCTTTTGATATATGGTATACTCTATCCTTAGAGGAGTCAGATTCCAAATTGTTCAAACCACGTCCCTGGGTTAATATTTCGGCTCCCATTTGGTGCCCGAAATTTAAATTGGTCCAGATGGGAATTAATCTTTAACTGGTTGAGTGCTGGAAGCCACTATCATGGCTCTACTGAAAAGTGCTGAAAGCCACTTTAGTGTCTTTACTCTGTTATACACTAGTTTGTTGTTGGCTCAGCAGTAGAAAAAACTCTTAATATAAATTAGTTTTGTTACAATTCATTGGAGAGTGCCAACTGTAACAAAACAATTATTTTTGAACAGTATATTGCTAAACTAAGTCTTCTGCTGGTAGCGTAGTGTCTTTGAAAAAAAATACTTGCGTTACAAATGACCACAGAAAAATAATTTAGCACTCTACCAGTTAAAACTCTTCTTTTCCAGAACCAGTAGTCAGAATCTTTTAATATATGGTACACAGAATCCTTATAAGGGTCAGATTCAAGGTTGTTCCAAACAGGCCCATTGGTTAATAATTGGGCTCTCTATGTGAGCTCGAATATTCATGTTGTGCAATACGGGGAATAGTATTTAAAAATCTTCTTCAGATCCACCTCTCAGAATCTTTTAATGTTTGATATGCAACATCCTTATTGGGCACCTTTTTTGGGTGGGTGGGGGGGGGGGGGGGGGGGCAGATCAAGTTCATTCAAATCAAGTTTCTCGGTTAATATTTGGGCTCCTTACTGGAGCCTGAATTTTAGCTTGGTGCAGTATGAGGAATATTCTTTAAGAATCTCCTTCTCCAGAATCCCTAAGCAGAATCTTTTAATATATGGTATACACCTTCCACGGGAACAGATACAATTTTGAAAAAATTAAATATCAGGGTTAATATTTGGGCTTTCTTTTCCAGTACGAGGAATAATATTTAAAAATTTTCTTCTCCAGAACAAGTAGTTAGAATATTTTGATATATTGTGACGAATCCACTATCCCCAACCCAACACAAGTCTAGATTCAATTTCTCCCTCCCAAAAACAGTTCGATCAGCCGAGGCGGTGCGGTTTCTAAAACCACATCACCCCAGATGGTCGAACTATTTTATAAGAGATATTTAACATTTGCGTTTCCGACCGGGCTTTAAAATAAGGAAAAGGGATCGCAGTTATAATGGGTAGGTCGGAGCCCCACATAAAGTTCTCGGGTAGATGACCCACCTTTAGACTGAAATTAAAAACTACAAACCATCAAGATGTAGCAAGGTAACAATAATTCAACACTAAGAAATGTTATGGTATAATTTATTGAATGAAATTAAACATTATTACATATCCAAAAAGCGTTTGTTTCACTATCTTAAATTGGGCTGAAATTCGGAGGCTAGAGAAAAAAAAAATATCAAGAATCCGTTAAACAAGGCCCTTTTTATTATGTCCAGGCCACCCAGATTTTCTAATATAATATTAGGAGACTACTATTCTCCCATAGAGGACGTACCAATGACCAAAGGGAACTGTCATAAGAAGCTTCCACCCTCGAAGAACCAGAGTTCGTCGAGTGTGAAGTCTTCCAATATAAATGAGGAGTCACCTTCGTTCCTCCATAGATGTTATCTCCCAATAGTAATGATCAGGACTACACAGGTAAGAAGCTTTCACCCTCGAAGAACCAGAGTTCGTCGAGTGTGAAGTCTTCCAAATATAAATGAGGAATCACCTACATTCCTCCATAGATGTCATCTCCCAATAGTAATGGTCAGGACTACACAGGTAAGAAGCTTTCACCCTCGAAGAACCAAAGTTCGTCGAGTGTGAAGTCTTCCACATATAAATAAGGAGTCACCTCTGCTCCTCCATAGGTGTCATACCAAATATTAATAATCAGGCCTCAATCAAGTAAGAAGCTTTCACCCTCGAAGAACCAGAGTTCGTCGAGTGTGAAGTCTTCCAAATATAAATGAGGAGTCACCGCTGCTCCTCCATAGGTGTCATACCAAATATCAATAATCAGGCCTCAATCAAGTAAGAAGCTTTCACCCTCGAAGAGCCAAAGTTCGTCGAGTGTGAAGTCTTCCACATATAACTAAGGAGTCACCTCCGCGCTGCCATCTCTGACACCCCGCACACTCGGTGACTACCCAACAAGAAGAACTCACACTCGACAAAAGTTTGTCGAAGGCGAAATTCTTCAAAAAAATATTCCCGGAGTTCCAGAGAAAAAAAAAACACTCTAAAACTTACTTAACTCTGATTCCATTGATCCGACAAACGGAGAAAAAAGAATACCAAATAAATTCCTAAATAACTATCCCGGTCTCACCAATGGCACAGAGAATTCGGTGTTTAGTTTCTCATTCCGGAACTCCAAGGAATTACTATTTAAACTCACGACCAGCCGGCTCTTCCCAAACCTTCCAGAGAAAAGCTAAACAACCTACCCCAGTGAAATCCTATCTCGAACTGACTTTTTCGACGGTCCAGATCACCCACTTCAATTCATACACAACACGAAAAAATCATGCAACCTCTGAAATCTTGTATCGATTCAGGAAATCGCTGGTGTGTGCATTTCCCTCAGTGAAACTTGACAACAATTCAATCAACCGTTACTAGATCTCGTGCTACCTGACACTCTAATCACTGGTGGAGACAACCACCACAGAGAGAGCAAATAAGTAATATGGAATTAACCCCTGTTGGACGACAAACCCACGACTCCATTTATCAAAAAACAGCACAATATGGTGTACAGCATCTTTACAGAAATTGGATTCAAGTTTGTTCAAATCAAGGCCCTCAGTTAATATTTGGGCTCTCTATGGAAGTTTGAATTTTAACTTAGTGCAATATGGGGAATATTCTTTAAAAATCTTCTCCAGAACCATCATTCAGAATCTTTTGGTTTTTGGTATACAGCATTCTTCAGGGGGCAGATTCAAGATTTTTCAAATCAGTTCCCCCAATTAATTTTAGGGCTCCCTGTTGGAGCACAAATTTCAACGAAGTGCAGTATAAAGAAGAATCTTTAAAAATCTTCTTCAGATCCATTAGTCAGAATACTGGATACTTGGTATAAAGCATCCTGAATGAGGTCAGATTCAAATTTGTTCAGATTCAGTTCCAGAGTTGATGTTTGGGTTCAGTATGGGAGCCTGAAATTTAATGCAGTGCAATATGGGAAAATTTTCTTTAAACATTTTCTTCCCCAGACCTACCAGTCAGAATTGATATTGAGTATACAACATCCTTATGGGTGTCAAATTTAAATTTATTCAAATGAAGTTCCTAGAATAATATTTGGGCCCCATGAGGGAACCCAAATTTTAACTTGGGGCTTCTTGTATGAGTTAAGGATTTGATGTGTTTATATTTATTGAATGAACTGATGCTGAATGATTGTTATTTAGCTAGTTTTGTTTGTTGATCTACTGATGCAGCGAATTTAGGATGTGAAAATTTAAAGAAAGCATTGTGCATGCTCTGTCTGGGTTCTTAACCAATAGAACTGCCAAATTGTGTGAGTGATATAAATTTAGCATGGTATTCTCTGTACTTTTATCGACTGGAATCTTTCATAGGTTCTGTTTATGAGTCAATGCCAGGTTTTATGAAGAGTAATAAATAGAGGATATCTACGCTGTTTTAGTGAATATCAGGAATTATCTCATGAGTGTGGACCTGAAAGTTTTATTTTGCATGATTGAAAAATAATACTCTCAGGTCCACCCGAAACAACATAGATTTTCTTTTTATTATATGCTATGTGACATTTTAATGCGTAATATTCAGCCCAATTCGACTGCAAACAGTTTCAAAACAATAACAAAAAACTGCTGATAGTTCGTTCAAGGCAACGTCATGCATCAAAGCGTAACTTCATGTAGGAAGCTACTGAAAAAATTCATCTTGTGTATCTGAAAGTATTATTTTTCACTCGTGCAAGCGCTCACGGAAAATAAAACTTTCAGGTCCACAGTCATGAAATAATTCCCAACACTGACTAAAATAGAGTAGATTTTCTCATTTATTATATGCTACGAGACATTTTATTGCACGGTATTCAGCCAAATTTGACCCCAAATGCGTATGTTTCAAAACAGTAACAAAGATCCGCTGATCGTTCCTTCAAAACGACATGATGCGGCGTGGCCTGACATCATTCAGGAAGCTACTGAGGGATAGTGTTGAAACAATTAGTCGAAGTCGATTCGATTTTCGGAAAAATCAACTCTGAAATCCGCCAGCCGACTAGTCGGGAAACTCAAATATGAAGTCGTAAAATGCCAATAGTGGGGGTTAATGATTACAAACACAGACGTTTCTGCTTCGTGGTGGACCTATTTTAAATTGTATTGAGAAGTGGATATCAATGCAATCATTGTCGTTTGTTGATGCCGATAATGTTACAACTTAGATTTCAGCAGCATTACAAGCACTGATTTCACCTAACCTAATCACTGGCATGCGTTGAAGAAAAATACTTTGATGTACAACTTCAAAGATGCCGTTAATTCATGCAAGCGTTCTGTCCCTCACCCAAGTCGCCCACACTTTTTAATTGGTTTGGGTGCGAGCTGGTGAAGACCGGATATGAAGGTGAGGAAACTGTCTGTCACAAAATTTGCCCCGGGAGTTTTTAATTAATTGCACCGGGCGAATGGCAGAACACTTCAAACATTTTACAAATTCACGAAACTTCTGTTTTAACATCATTGGGTACTTTTTCCACTGTACGGACAGAGGACTAGAGGCACGCACTTCCCAGACATCCTAATTTTTTTACTGAATGGTTAAAGCTATAATATGCACAACGTTTTAAAAAACTCAAAATACGAAAAAGAGAACAGCTATGTTCATGACTTTGACAAGGAAACTTCATCAAACACCTGTCAATCGAGTCATTAAACGAAAGGGTTATCAACTTACATGTAACAGTCTCTTATTACCTAATTTACTGAGATAATTATGTTTTCAACAGAAAAGCCGACTAGTCGATTTTGAATCGATTACTCCTGTCGACTAGTCGACTTTGAAAAATAGGTAATCGATTCAACACTACTGAGGGATATTCCTTGATATCCATCAAGTGGATGGATATCTAGAAATATCTTTTAGATAATTTCCGATAATTCACAGGCTTGCGTACACTAAATATAATAATGATGGATCCAAATATTTCTCGTTATTATCCGATCTGATTTTCAAACTAATGTTAGGTGACTCCCCCTCCACCACCACACACACATAATATTGATCTTATATATACATCATTTACAACTATAACCCTTTACCTAACATGAAAAGCAGACAACACTTGCAAACAAAATTCTTGAATAACTAATTTTTTTCATTTTTTGTCTCAAAAACATAGGTTATGACCCCTCTTTGGAACGAGCTCGCCAAGCTCGTTCCAAAGAGGGGTCATAACCTATGTTTTTGAGACAAAAAATGAAAATACAATGAAAATTAATTGGCGATTTTTAGCTCACCTGAGCGAAGCTCAAGGGGAGCTTTACTAATCACTTTCTGTCCGTCGTCCGTCGTCGTCCGTCCGGCGTTAACTTTACATTATCGACTTCTCCTCCTAAACCACTAGCCCAATTTTATTCAAATGTTGGCTAAATGTTTATTACCTAATGCCAATTCAGATTTGTTCAAATGAAGTTGCCCCTCCTCCTGGGTGGTGCCACGCCCCCAAGGGGCACCAAAATCTTTGTAAATCTTCTTCTCATGAACCAGCAGTAGCAGAGACTTGATATTTGGTGTGCAGCTTCCTTTTGAGGTGTAGACTCAGATTTGTTCAAGAGAAGTTTGTGGGGCTATACTTGGCGTTGTTATGAGAGGGGCAAAATTTTTTGCCCCGCCCAAAATTTCTATTTTCCAAACCGAGAGGCTGATTTGAACCAAATTTTATGTGAGGGCTTATTGGGTCATGAGTACTTGATTTATGCAAAAAAAAATTTTCCCGCAGCCCCGTGGGAACCGCAGGAGCTAAAAATAGAAAAAATTTAAAACGCCCATATCTCCAAAACTGCACGGCACTGAGAATTTTTATTTGGTGTGCAGCTTCCTTAGGACCAACAGAAAGGATTGGTAGAAAAAAATTGCCATCGGTTTTATCATAGGGTACAGTTTCGAGACTTTGAAAAAGTGCTGAGTCAGCACTTTTTAACACTGTAGGCAATGGGAAAATCATTAAAAAATCTTCTTCTCCAGATCCAGCAGGCAGAATCTTTTGATATTTGGTATGCAACATTGTAGGGTGGATCTGATTCAAGTTTGTTCAAATCGGCCCCCTGGGTTCATATTTGGGCTCAGTATAGGAGCCCGATTTCGAACTTAGTGCATTTCTGGCAAATTTCTTAAAAAATCTTCTTCTCCAGATCCAGCAGGCAGAATCTTTTGATATTTGGTATGCAACATTGTGGGGTGGATCTGATTCAAGTTTGTTCAAATCGGCCCCCTGGGTGTATATTTGGGCTCAGTATAGGAGCCCAAATTTGAACTTACTGCATTTCAGGCAAATTTCTTTGAAAATCTTCTTCTCCAGATCCAGCAGGCAGAATCTTTTGATATTTGGTATGCAACATTGTAGGGTGGATCTGATTCAAGTTTATTCAAATCGGCTCCCTAGATTCATATTTGGGCTCACTATAGGAGCTCGAATTCGAATTTAGTGCATTTCAGGCAAATTTCTTCAAAAATCTTCTTCTCCAGATCCAGCAGGCAGAATCTTTTGATATTTGGTATGCAACATTGCGGGGTAGATCTGATTCAAGTTTGTTCAAATCGGCCCCCTGGATACATATTTGGGCTTACTATAGAAGCCCGAATTCGGACTTAGTGCATTTCAGGCAAATTTCTTAAAAAATCTTCTTCTCCAGATCCAGCAGGCAGAATCTTTTCATATTTGGTAAGCAACATTGTGGGGTGGATCTGATTCAAGATTGTTCAAATCGGCCCCCTGGGTTAATATTTGGGCTCAGTATAGGAGCCCGATTTCGAACTTAGTGCATTTCAGGCAAATTTCTTAAAAAATCTTCTTCTCCAGATCCAGCAGGCAGAATCTTTTGATATTTGGTATGCAACATTGTAGGGTGGATCTGATTCAAGTTTGTTCAAATCGGCCCCCTGGGTTCATATTTGGGCTCAGTATAGGAGCCCGATTTCGAACTTAGTGCATTTAGGCAAATTTCTTAAAAAATCTTCTTCTCCAGATCCAGAAGGCAGAATCTTTTGATATTTGGTATGCAACATTGTGGGGTGGATCTGATTCAAGTTTGTTCAAATCGGCTTCCTAGATTCATATTTGGGCTCACTATAGAAGCTCGAATTTGAACTTAGTGCATTTCATGCAAATTTCTTAAAAAATCTTCTTCTCCAGATCCAGCAGGCAGAATCTTTTCATATTTGGTAAGCAACATTGTGGGGTGGATCTGATTCAAGTTTGTTCAAATCGGCCCCCTGGGTTTATATTTGGGCTCAGTATAGGAGCCCAAATTTGAACTTAGTGCATTTCAAGCAAATTTATTAAAAAATCTTTTTCTCCAGATCCAGCAGGCAGAATCTTTTGATATTTGGTATGCAACATTGTGGGATGGATCTGATGCAAATTTGTTTAAATCGGCTCCCTAGATTCATATTTGAGCTTACTATAGAAGCTCGAATTCGAACTTAGTGCATTTCAGGCAAATTTCTTAAAAAATCATCTTCTCCAGATCCAGCAGGCAGAATCTTTTGATATATGGTATGCAACATTGCGGGGTGGATCTGATTCAAGTTTGTTCAAATCGGCCCCCTGGATTCATATTTGGGCTCACTATAGAAGCTCGAATTCAAACTTAGTGCATTTCGGGCAAATTTCTTCAAAAATCTTCTTCTCCAGATCCAGCAGGCAGAATCTTTTGATATTTGGTATGCAACATTGCGGGGTGGATCTGATTCAAGTTTGTTCAAATCGGCCCCCTGGATTCATATTTGGGCTTAATATAGAAGCCCGAATTCGGACTTAGTGCATTTCGGGCAAATTTATTAAAAAATCTTCTTCTCCAGATCCAGCAGGCAGAATCTTTTGATATTTGGTATGCAACATTGCGGGGTGGATCTGATTCAAGTTTGTTCAAATCGGCCCCCTGGATTCATATTTGGGCTTAATATAGAAGCCCGAATTTGGACTTAGTGCATTTCGGGCAAATTTATTAAAAAATCTTCTTCTCCAGATCCAGCAGGCAGAATCTTTTGATATTTGGTATGCAACATTGTGGGGTGGATCTGATTCAAGTTTGTTCAAATTGGCTTCCTAGATTCATATTTGGGCTCACTATAGAAGCTCGAATTCGAACTTACAATGTAGTGCATTTCAGGCAAATTTCTTAAAAAATCATCTTCTCCAGATCCAGCAGGCAGAATCTTTTGATATTTGGTATGCAACATTGCGGGGTGGATCTGATTCAAGTTTGTTCAAATCGGCCCCCTGGATTCATATTTGGGCTCACTATAGAAGCTCGAATTCAAACTTAGTGCATTTCGGGCAAATTTCTTCAAAAATCTTCTTCTCCAGATCCAGCAGGCAGAATCTTTTGATATTTGGTATGCAACATTGTGGGGTGGATCTGATTCAAGTTTGTTCAAATCGGCCCCCTGGATTCATATTTGGGCTTAATATAGAAGCCCGAATTCGCACTTAGTGCATTTCGGGCAAATTTATTAAAAAATCTTCTTCTCCAGATCCAGCAGGCAGAATCTTTTGATATTTGGTATGCAACATTGTGGGGTGGATCTGATTCAAGTTTGTTCAAATCGACCCCCTGGGTTTATATTTGAGCTCCGTATAGGAGCCCAAATTTTAACTTAGTGCATTTCAGGCATATTTCTTAAAAATTCTTCTTCTCCAGATCCAGCAGGCAGAATCTTTTGATATTTGGTATGCAACATTGTGGGGTGGATCTGATTGTGATTCATGAACGTATTTATTTGTAAAGTTGATAGAATCTTAGACAAAATTTGCAGAAAAGATCTACTATAGAAGGGGTGGTATCTAGGGTGAACCGTTTACCCAAATCTAGCAGTACTAATGCATTATTCACACAAATCTCCGTTCAAATTTTATGACCCCTTATTGGAACACACGCATTCAGCTCATTCCAACAAAGGTCATATGCCATGTTTTCGAGACAAAGGAATAAAAATTTTAGTTATTCATGAAATTTTTAGGCAACTGTTGTCTGTTATTCACATTGCTTCATGAAATTTCAGTACTTTTAGAAGTTACCTCAGTAATCAAGGGTTAATTCCCCTTAATTAAATGTTGCCTCTAAAAAACAACCACTTTGCATATCTTACCTTTTTACCAGCATAACTGCCAAAACTTGTCAGCATTCTTCGCAAAAATCGCTGTTCAAATTTTAATTTTTGTCTCTTAAACATACATGTACTTATCACTTGTAAATACCCCATTGGAATGAGCTTTTTGAGCTCATTCCAATGAGAGGTCGCACACCATGCTTTTTGAGTCAAAAAAGCAATTTTTTTAGTTATTCCAGAATTTCGTACGTAAAACACAGCTTTATGACTTCACATTAAAATGAGCTCTCTAAGCTTGTTCCAATCAACATTCACGCACTATGTCTTTCACACAAAAAATAAAATTTTCCATTTATTCAGGAATTTTGTTTGCAAGAACACTCTTACCCCCCCCCCCCCCACACACACACACACACAAACACACACACACACACAAACACAGACACACACATCTAAAAGTTTGTCAGCAAAAAAACAGTTACTTCAATTTTTAAATGCATTATAGGAACAACTTGCCTAATCAAATTTAAATACTTTTGCATCATTCTGTATCTAGAACAAACCATTTACCATATCTTTACGCAAAATTCTCCAGCATCATTCACAAAAAAACACCATTATTTATATATTCACATTTCTGTCTCAAAAATATACCTGATCTTCCCATACCCCTATTGGAATAAGCTGTTTGAGCTTGTTCCAATGATGATAAAAAAAACTAATATTTTGGAAAATTTGTGAAAATTTTTGTTTTCTTGCATGCAAATATATACATGTAGCACATGGAAGATATCCACAGTTGGGGAGAGATGTCCAAGGCTATCTCTTCACATTCCTTGTTTGTGCTTCATGCTAAACCAGTTTGTCTGCAGAGATAAATTTGCTTTATTAAAAATCATTGGAGATTGGCCACACACCAACGATTTTAAATAAAACTAATTTTAGGTAACAAATGTTGAACTTCAAACAAAATCTATCACTCAACCAGTTAATGTTGATGAGGCATGACATGGTGAAGGTGACCTAAAATGCTTCTTAGAGTCACTTTGTCAGGTGAGCGATTAAGGCCACGTGGGGCCTCTTGTTTTGAAAAACGCTGGCCGGTTTTGGCCGTTACGTTGGGTAAAGGGTTAAAATATATTTTATGTAGTGCTGAATAATGATGAGTTGTTTTTCCAAATACAGTGTTTCATTACTTGGTAGAAGTCAAAAATTGATTGTGGCTGTTAGTCTATTTTGTGATAGCACTTGTGGCCGCATTGCCATTTGTCAGAAAAAAATCTGGAATGAAAAGGAGTTGTTAAATAACTCCTAATTTGCCCTGAAGTTACTTTTCTAGGAAGGTAATAAATACTCTTTAATTAACCTTCATGGGGCTCATCAAAACTGGATCGAACATGGCGATGGGAGGTTTCTCTAGAGAACATTTTGATGGCAATACACAAGCCTGGAAATAAGCAGACTGTCATTTGCAGAATGAGGTCCCCAGATGGCGAATTTGGTAATGCTACCCTGCACAGCAGTTAGCATCACTAAATTTACCCTCAGTGAGCCTCAATCTGAATCAAGGTCTCGGGCCTAAACAGAAAGGGGAACCCATATACTGGGAGGTTCTAGCCCACTGTATGGGAAAGCATCAGCAAACTCACCCTCTGGGGACCTCCATCTGCAAATGACAGACTGCTTATTTCCAGGCTTGTCGTTACAAAATACTTCCAAATATAGATAAGATACACCCTTACACTTTTCAAAATCCATAGAAGCTTTATTATATATTATATTTAGCAAACATTTACCAATGCACTTACAACAAGATTACCATGTGAGTGGTATGCCATGTCAGACTAAGTATTAAATATTTATGTTCTCCAAATCAGATTTTGTTTTCCCATTTTAAGTATCTTCATTTTCGTATTTCAGAAACAATAAGATATTTGTCACTCCATGACAACAAGTACATCAGATATTTTTCAGGACACTTAAAAAAGTAAGTGAAATATTGTGTGTTTAACAACACTGAAACTCTATATCTTTCAAAGATTTTACCCCAAATTTCCATCATTGTACAGGTGAAGATCAGAATCTTATAAATATTTAAGTTATTCAATAAATTGATGGCCATCTCTATTCATACATGGAGGTCTTGTGGGCATTACGGATTCCAAAGAAGAACAGCAGTTGCTTGACTCTCTGCAAGATACTTTGACAACTTTTCTGAAAAGAACTTATTGACAAAGGGTTTATAGGTTCAAGCCAGTGTTGTTGACTGTAAACCTCTTAAATGTGGTGAGCGCTTCATTGTTACAATTAAAAACCTGCATGCAAACACACATGAACACTAGCATGAAAGAGAGGGAGGAGGAGCTGGTGGGAGGATTGTGTCAACTTTATGAGACCCACTTTATTATAGCCCATCCATTTGCATTCATGTTTTTAGCTTAACTTGACATAGTCAAGATAAGCTATTGCCATCACGCGTGCGGAAGTCTGTGAGTCTGTGACGTCTGTTCACATTTTCCTTTAGCACGGGCTACACCCCGCAGTTCTTGTCTGATCGTCACAAAATTTCATATCCAGGTTTGGGGTCATGTCTAGATGAGAACATCCCCTTTTGGTCGTGATCGGGCAACCGGTATGGCTGCCCGAGCCCAAAACCCGAAAACCATTAGCACAGTCTACAGGTCGTATTTATGAAGGGATTTCATTGTAACTTGGTAGGATGCCTCTGTATAATGCCTAGATGAGAACGTCCCCTTTTGGGCATGATCTATCAACCGTGATGGCTGCCCAAGCCCGAAATCCAAAAACTTTTAGCACAGTCTGCAGGTCATGTTTAATGTGGAGGGATTTCATTGTAACTTGGTAGGATGACTCCTTATGATGTCTAGATGAGAATTTCCCCATTTGGGCATGATCTGCCAACCGTGACGATTGCCCGAGCCCAAAACCCAAAAACCTTTACCACAGTCTACAGGTCATATTTATTGAGGAATTTCATTGTAACTTGGTGGGTTGACTTCATACAATGTCTAGATGAGAAAGTCACCTTTTGGGCGTGATTGGGCAACTGTGATGGCTACAGGGGCCCAAAGCCCGAAAACCTTTAGCACAGTCTAGAGGTCATATTTATGAAGGGATTTCATTGTAACTTGGTAGGATGACTCCAAATAATGTCTAGATGAGAACGTCCCATTTTGATCGCGATCATGCAGCCTTGATGGGAGCCCGAGCCCAAAAACCTTTAGCATAGGCAAAAGGTCATATTTATGGAAGGATTTCATTGTAACCTGTTAGGTTGACTCCATGTAATGCCTAGATGATGACATCCCCTTTTGGTCGTGATTGGTCAGTTGTGATGGCTACTAGTGCCCGAAGCCCGAAAAACTTGAGCACAGTCTGCAGGTCATATTTATGAAGGGATTTCATTGTAACTTCTTAGGATCACTCCAGATGATGCCCAGATGAGATTGTCCCCTATGGTTGCGATCATTCAGCCATGATGGCTGCCCGAGCCCGAAACCCGAAAATCTTTAGCACAGTCTACAGGTCATATTTTATTTATGAAGGGATTTCATTATAACTTGGTAGGTTAACTTCATATAATGTCTAGATGAGAACGTCTCCTTTTGAACATGATTGGGCTACTGTGACGGCTAAAGGTGCCCGAAGCCCAAAAACCTTTAGCACAGTCTACAGGTCATATTTATGAGGAGATTTCATTGTAACTTCGTAGGATGACTCCAAATAATGTCTAGATGAGAACGTCCCATTTTGATCGCGATCATTCAGCCGTGATGGGTGCCCAAGCCCCAAAACCTTTAGTATAGGTAAAAGGTCATATTTATGGAAGGATTTCATTGTAACCTATTAGGTTGACTCCATATAATACCTAGATGATGACATCCCTTTTTGGTCGTGATTGGTCAGCTGTGATGGCTACAAGTGCCCGAAGCCCAAAAACCTTGAGCACAGTCTACAGGTCATATTTTTGAAGGGATTTCATTGTAACTTCGTAGGATCACTCCAGATGATGCCCAGATGAGATTGTCCCCTTTGGTTGCGATCATTCAGCCATGATGGCTGCCCGAGCCCAAAGCTCGAAAACCTTAAGCACAGTCTACAGATCATATTTATGAAGGGATTTCATTGTAACTTGGTAGGTTGACTTCATATAATGTCTAGATGAGAACGTCCCCTTTTGGACATGATTGGGCAACTTTGACGGCTAAAGGTGCCTGAAGCCCAAAAACCTTTTGCACTGTCTACAGTTCATATTTATGAAGGGATTTCATTGTAACTTGGTAGGATGACTCCAAATAATGTCTAGATGAGACCGTCCCATTTTGGCTGTGATCATTCAGCCTTGATGGGTGCCTGAGCCCAAAAACCTTTAGCATAGGCAAAAGGTTATATTTATAGAAGGATTTCATTGTAACCTGTTAGGTTGACTCCATATAATGTCTAGATGATGACATCCCCTTTTGGTCGTGATTGGTCAACTGTGATGGCTACAGGTGCCCGAAAACCTTGAGTACAGTCTACAGGTCATATTTATGAAGGGATTTCATTGTAACTTTGTAGGATCACTCCAGATGATGCCCGAAAACCTTTAGCACAGTCTACAGGTCGTATTTATGAAGGTATTTCATTGTAACTTGGTAGGTTGACTTCATATAATGTCTAGATAAGAACGTCCCCTTTTGGACACGATTGGGCAACTGTGACGGCTTCAGGGGCCCAAAGCCCGAAAACCTTTAGAACAGTCTACAGGTCATAATTATGAAGGGATATCATTGTAGCCTGGTAGGATGACTCCAAATAGTGTCCAGATGAGAATGTCCCTTTTTGGTTGGGATCATTCAACCATGATGGCTGCCAGAGCCCAAAGCCCAAAAACCTTTAGCACAGTCTACAGGTCATATTTATTAAGGGATTTCATTGTAACTTGATAGATTGACTTCATATAATGTCTAGATGAGAACGTCCCCTTTGGATGCAATTGGGAAACTGACGGCTACAGGGTCCCGAAGCCCGAAAACCTTTAGCACAGTCTACAGGCCATATTTATGAGGGGATTTTAATGTAACTTGATAGGATGACTCGTTTTGGAATAATTTCACTGTAACTTGGTAACTTTTGTTGATATACGTTAACTGTGAGGGCCACATACATTAACTGTGAGGTCATATTAACCCACCCCTCAGCTCTTTAGTACAGTGTACACCTCATATTATTTTTATCATAAACATAGCACACAGGGAACAGAAATGCACATATTCCCAATTATCACAATTCTTGTCTTATTTCATAATCCTTTCATAAACATTGAACATTATCCTTTTCATCAAACACAACACACAAGTTAAGCTACAGTGTCATTGACACTTTCATTTTGGCTACCTGTCAGTCTGTCTAAGTTTTCTTGTTGGTTTAAACATTTCTCATTTTAAACATTTTGACAAAAACTATGAGTGGACAAATGCTCAATATGAAAAGTTAAAATACCTCTTTTTACCTAGATGGCCAGACCCCAGCTTGTCAGTAACTGATGTAGTTTATTTTAAGCTCACCTGAGCGAAGTTCAGGGTAGATTTAGTGATCTCTTTCTGTCCTTTATCTGTCCATACACCATGAACTTTACCTTATCGGCTAATCATAAACAACTGGGATGAATTGAACGAAATGTGATATGCATGTTCCTTATATTTCATTTCAAGTTTGTTCAAATAAAGTTGGCACGCCCACAGACTGTACCACAAGGAGCATAATTCTATTTGCTGCCAAAATATATTTTTCTACTTACCAATGGTCCAGTCTAGCTGGTGCTAACTCAAAAATATCTAGGGCCAAACACAAATTTTTCTCCCCTAATACCCAAAATTTGCATGCAAAACCAAAAATTAAAAGTTTCATCTGGGCCTCCATACCTTTACTCTCCACGCATGTGCAAACGTCAGGAAGTGACCGGAATTGGCACAAACATCATTCTTTGTTTGGCCCTCTGTCAGATAACAACAAACTGACTTCTGTGCTTTTAAATCTCTGTTTTAATGATGCCAGACAAAAATCAATGATTAATTTGGTGGATCCAAGGACACAGCTGGATGAAGGAAGGAAGAAACGGTGGTTTGAAACGTTCAGGGCTGTAACTTTATCATTTTTATAAAAATTATTTCATGTTCCCCATATTTTTACACAGTAACCAAAGGCCCAGACATAGCTGGTGCTAACTCTAAATTATCCAGGGACAAACACAAATTTTGCCCCCCAATCCCCAAAATTTGCATCAAAAACCGAAAATTTAATGTCCTATGTGGCCCTCCATACATTTGACAACTGCACATGCGCAGTATCCAGGAAGTGCTGAAATTGCCACCAAATATCATTCCTTGTTTGGCCCTCTGTCAATAACAACAGATTGACTTTTGTGCTTTTAAATCTCTGTTTTGCTGATGCCAGACACAGATCAAAGATAATTATGGTGGATCAGAGGATAGAATAGAACCATGGAAGGAAGGAACAATGCTTTTTTATGTTCAGGGCTGTAACTTTATAATTTTTGAACGAAATTATTTCTAGTTACCCATTTTCGTGGTATCGCCTGAATTATCATTCTTCCTAATGATTAAGCTACTGTTTGTTAAGTGTTCCTTCCCTATCCTTCCCTGAAGCCCTCCTGTTAAACTCCCGGGCTTTTTGGTGTTTTTATTGAAATTTTATATTATATGAAAATTTCCTGGGAGTTTAACTTTTACAGAATGTTTATTCTGTTTATCCCCATGGTTACGTCCTCACCCTAGGGGTGTTTAGGCATTTGTAGTCATGCATCATCCATCCGATGTATTGCATTCTCTTCCCATGAAGACCTTGTTTTGCATCGGATAGTTTCAAATCTGTTACTGACTTCGGGCCTTAGTTTTTTTTAAGCCTGGAGTCTTGTTTCTGGTTTTTGGTGGCGTTGTTTACATTGACAAAGCTTCCTTTACATGTAATTTTCCTATGATTTATTCATGTTAGGATAATTGTTTATTGTTCCGATAGTGTAGACTTAATTTTTGGCAGTGAAAAAAATTTTTGGTCCACACTTGGATTCTATCGGGATCCATTTGGGCTCGGGGTTCCTATTGGGAACTTGGGCTCAAATCAAAATTTTTCAAAAATATTTTTGAATCATTGTTTCATTGATTGTTTAATGTATCTTTTTTCAGTATATTGGGAGTTAAGTGCAAGTACTGTTGACTTTCATATTTTTCTATAATGAAAGCTTGTTCAAATTTTAATTCGAGGAAGTCTTCCTCAGATTCACACGAATTTTGTGTGTCTTGTAGTCATTGTACTCGCACTAATTCCTGTGCTGCTTGTGTCAACTGGGATGACAAATGTTGGCCATGTGTGTCACGGTATTGTAACGGTAAACCAGTGTTTCAGACCTGGCATGAATAACAGTTTGTGGTTGTCATTCAAAACCCTGACTGCTCCACTTTTCTATCGATACTAAATTACTAAAGATAAAGATAAATTACGCAAGACAAATGGGTTAGGAATAAAATAACGGATGCACAGACTTCCAAGGGATTTGGGATATATAAAACTGCTTAAAAGGGAATACAACTGAACAAATCAAGGGAGATAATTCTGGCAATTACTGAAAGTGAGAGGAGAAATGTGCAAGGTATGGATTTCCCACTTTTAAGCTCAAAACTACCCCGGGCAATAAAATGTTAGGCTTGAATCCAGCAAAAGAAGAGAAGGGATGAACGATTACTAGAATCACCCATTATAAGGATGTAACTAAAATATAGGTGAGGCAGTGAAGGGTAAGTTTTGTATAAAAATAACCAAAAGGCATCAGGATGACAATCAAACCCAGAATAGACTACATGTGCACTATGTAGGTCATTCTGGCACTGAGTGTAAGGCTGATTATATTGGAACCTTCTTTTGCTTTCAACAATACCTAACAGGTCACCAGGAATTGTCAGGATACCGACACCAGTAGACAATTTCTACAATTAAAATAAGAAAATTTTAAAGTCATTAAATTTATTATTTGACTGTCAACGTATATGCAAAAACGGCCATTAAAACAGTTTACAAATTTTATACAATCACATTCAGACCCCACAAGACAAGACACCGACATAAAACAAGCACAATGCAAATGAAAATGAGACAATGAAATGGATAATGGATCTAATGTAAAGGAAGCTAAATGATTTGATTGGATGATGGCCGATAGGCTTCAGCCCAAGGATGAGCGAATTAACGGTACTCATCCTTTAGATGATGCTTATCGGCGAATGAATAGTCCTTGAAACCTGATTTACTCGACTACAAAGCCAACATGCACAGTTTGCAAGGCTCCGCATGAGGCCTCCGGCTCCCCATGTTTCACTATACTCCACTGGAGAGACGGGAAAATAAGCCCACACGTATATATGAACCAAACGTGAGGCCTCCATCTCACTGCATTTACTGGTGAGATGGGAAAACCACCAAAGCTCAAGTGAACAGTTAGCTAGGCTGCTCACAAGGCCTCCATCTTACTGTGTAACAATCCACTTGCAAGATGGGAAGACGATCAAACGAAACAGAGCAATAGCTCTGAAAGACTGTCCCAATGGTCGATCTCCCACAATGGGGGTATTATGCTCCCATTATGAGGAATCGAGCATTAGGCACTACGAAAGTGTGTACAGTGTCCTGCCAAAAGGGCGCTATACACTGAACTAGAAATTACAACCTAACTTACACAACACCGGTCCAGGTAAAACTGGAGTAAATTGACGGAAAAATGCATATCGAATCACCGCTAGTCAGGATGCACCTCAGCGGGAGGGACAGTAGGATACTGTTCCTCTCGCCGAACTGCACCATGACAAACGGAGATTCGAGAGACTGGGCTGACCATACAATTTTCCTTGGCACATCCCAAATATGGGATAAATTCCAAAAACACCTGTCAATATTATTAACAGAATCTCACTTTCATTAGCAAGACAAACTCAGGATTGTTTCTCCACTCCTACACTTGTAACTGCAAGCAACCATATTTATGACTAGACACCACCAGTTAACATAACAAATAACATATTGTCTGGTCATTCAATGTATTGCGCTTCGACAGGAGGGTCCTTAATAAGGATCATCCTCTCGGGAGCAACACCCCGAACAACCATACAACAAATCCTAACAAACTGAGTTCTAAATTAACAACCTCCAACGCAATGAAAATGATTAGCCTTATTTAAGGCAAAACTTTTATTACCTGTTTTCTAATTTTTGAAGTTGTCAAGAATCGCCAACGTACCTTCAACACGTGCTCTGCGCCACTGTAGCTCTAGGTGCAACACCACCAGGTGAAACCCCAATGGAGCTCCATCAGACGTTGTATCGCACATAGAACTAGAGTGTAAATTAAATAGCAGAGCAGTGTACATTTACTTGAAACTACATTGTACATGTTTAACCTTTACTATAGGCATTGCACAGCTTTGTTAAGCTTTCACTCTCTCACACACGCCTTACCATAGTGGGCAATCTCTCCTACAAGCGATATTATTAAGCCAACAACCAAGTCACATGTCCAGCCCCAGAATAGTATTCGCCAGACATTCCCTTGTGATGGGTATGAGTAAACATAGTCAGACCCGTCACTGTTTTCAATTAACAACAGGAAAATGTCGGGCGAATAAAATCCAGCCTGAACATGTCTGTGGCCGCTGACCCCTAGGCTATGGTAAGTTATGAACATTGTTCTATTATTACAACGTTCCCTCACCATGCATTGATTTTATTAAATTGTTTTATTACTAGACATCATAGAGAAAACCTAGGGCCTCTTGGCCCCTACTTTAGGCCTCTTGGCCCTGTATATGGGCCTCTTGGCCCTGTGAACTGGCCTCTTGGCCATGAATAGCACCCTGGCTTCTTAGCCTAAAGTACTGCTATAATTTACTTTCAGATTGAGGAAAAATGTATGGCCTCTTGGCCCTGTGTACTGGCCTCTTGGCCCTGTACACCCATAGAAATAAACCCTCTAAAATTTAGGGTGGCATTAGCTGCTTAGCTCTGTGCTCCCCACTCCCTGAATAAAACACCCAGATACTTCTGAACTGGCCTCTTGGCCCAGTGAGCTTAACAAAATAAATGAATAATTTAAATACTAGGGACAATGCTAATTTTGTAAACCCTGTACACACTCTTGGCTCTGTGTACGCCTACAGAAATAAATTGAGAAAGAAATATTTGAGGGGCAAACGCTGTCCTACCGGGCCTGTACACTGGCTTCTCAGCCCTGTGTACTACAAAAAATGAGTAAACACTGGTCAGAAAATATTAAAATACTGAAAGCGCTGGCCTCTTGGCCTGCGTTCCCTAACGAAAATAAATAAATAGAAAACCTATTAATTGCTGATAGCACTGGCCTCTTGGCCTGCGCCCCCTAATAAAAATAAATAAATAGGTAAAACCCGCAAAATCACCGATAGCGCTGGCTTCTTGGCCCTGCGCTGCCTAACAGAAATAAATAGAAAACCTATTCAGTGCACTAGCCGCTTGGCTCTGTGCGCCCCCCCCCCCCCTAAAATAACACGAATAAGTAAAAAAACTATTGCGAGTGCCTCTTGGCTTCGCAATAATCATTCATCATGAAATTGAGACTCACAAAGAACTTCTTCCGTACTCTTCTTTTAGCTCTTATTGTGTGTCGGGATTCAGCATTCAGCCCCGCTTGAACCAGTGACTTCTGCTTTTATACTCTACAAAACCCGCGGGTCACATGACACCCGTCAAAACACGCCGGAGTTGACCCCTGCGTGTTTCAGCGGGACTCAGGCAACTGAGCAAAGGTCAACGCTAAAAAAAATGATAGAATTTGATTTATAAGGATGCTGGTGTGACCCAGCATTGACACCATTCAAACCCCAACACAATACTGAGAAATTTATAGGACAAATAAACTGGAATAACTTTATGCGACCGGCGAAACCAATAAGTGCAAAACAAACTGATTTCCAAGTTGAAAATTTCCCAGTACGCATTGCGAAACATGACAGCCTTCAAGCGAAAACACGCCGAAGCGTTGCATATGAAAATGTAAAAATACAAGCTTATGGAATTATTTTTCAACAAACAAAGTCCACCAAGTATAAATAAGGTGTGATATGATTAAAGTGAGGCAGTCACAGTGGTATACACCCTGTGAAAAGAAAACAATTGTCCCAAGGTGACTTACGAATTACCGAAAAGACCTTCTTAGGCTTGTACAATTATTTTCGCATTATCGCAAGTTGTAGCACAGGTTTATAAACCTTTTCCATCGGAATTTCCGATGGAAACTTGATAAAAAAAATTTTTTTTTTTTTTGAAAATAGCGTGAGGCCCGTTTCGCCACAGTATGTTGTTAGCGGTAAGAGGACTATGCCTGTCTCCTCGCCGCACAGTCACTCTAGTCTTTTAGTTTCCATTTCAGAGGAACAAGAACATGGTGATGGTTTCGTGACTCTGTCCATTAGTGTGCGTCCGTCGTTGCAAAATGATAGTCAGTCAGAGCTAGCGGCTAAAGTGCTCTCAAATATTAGACAGGGCAATAAACCACGCCCCTGTGGTCATAAGCCCCTGTCACCAGCTAGCTCGTCCGGTGAAGCGGTGGGCACCGCGGCACCGGCTGTGCCTGTAGTGGTCGAGGATAGAAATATAGAGGGAGCGCTATAATCTCTTATCAGGCTCACCCAGCGACGACGGAAAGGAGGAAGCAAGCAAGTTCGTCGGCCGGCTCGGCGAGGTCTAGCAAGACCGCGAGCGAGACAGCCCCTTCTCTCTACCAACAACATCTGGTGCCAGATGTGGTGGTTAGAAACTTGCTTCAGTCGGAGCTTACGTCCACACAATCGGTCCGGGATGCTCCATCATTTAATCAGCTAGGGACGGCTGAGAGTAGAGCTTCCTCCGAGTCAGTACAGCACACATGACCGCACCTTGGCTATGTGACGTCCGATATCCAACCGAAATCGCCAAGCAAGGACTGCTCATCTAATAAAAAGTCACAGCATCCGGTAGCCAAGGAGACGGGGCCTCGTTTGATGGGACGTCTGCAGAAAAGAGCCGTTGCGGACACACAGTCCCAGGAGCAGCCGGCGGCCAAGCAACAGAAGACCACTGCTCCTCAGGCCTCGGTAACGGACCTGTTGTTGCAGATTGCGCAGCTCATTGCAGCATCCCAGCATAGTCAGGAGCAAGTTCCGGCAGTCTCGGAGCACAAGCTGTCCGAAGATGCTGGGTCGGTCCAGTCATCTGCCCACTCAGAGGCAGGGGACCGTGAGGAAGTTCTGATTCAATCGGATGTAGAAAGGGTTTTGGAGGATACAGACCCATCCCTTTCGGAACAATACATGGTAGCGATGGATTTTATCCATCAATACTTTCCTGAGATTGTTCCAGCGAATCAGACATCTACACATAAAAAGCTGCTAGCGTCGTTACGCGGACTATATCCGGTCAAGGGAGGATGTCCTTTCCTTTCCGGTGCTGTCAAAACTAGTGTCAAACACTTTTGCTCTCCTAAACGACGCTATATTCAGTCTTTCCAGTGGAAAGAGAAAAGGCAGATTTCTTTCCTCATCTTCTGTTCGGACACCGTCTGTTGGACCACGTCCATTTAAAATGGTAGGGGAAGGGGTCCAGAGAGTACCTCTGCGTTTAAATGAGCAGACTGAGGACCTAGATTTGGCCTTACCTCCTTCATTTACTATTCGCTCGGAAACAATTGAGTCGGCAATTTCTACAAATAGAGCGAATTTAGATGCTATGTCGTACGCAGATCACCTGACAAGAGCTATGGCGCAACGTCTCGATGGAAAGGAGTTTGAGGACATTCGTTCTTCCTTGAGGGTTCTTTCCAGAGCTATACTGTTTACCACGTATAACTCCGCCCTTACAGTGGCTAATTTGGAGTTAGTTAGATGTGATGGAGCCCTTGCATCGTCATCTTTAATAGATGACAAGGTGAAAAACTCTTGGTGTCGCTCCTGTATCAGGACTTGATATGTTTGACGATAAGCTTTCTCTGGTGTATGACCAAGCTACAAAGAAAGCGTCAAATACTCTGCTTTTAAAGTTGGCTTCTAATAAACCCGCACATGCAGAGAAGAGTAAACCAGGAGGCTCTGGACAAAAATCATTCAGAGGAAACTCCTCGTGAGGATATAAGAAATCCTCTTACAATTACTAGTAAAATCGTCAGTTCAGCGACTGTGGTCAGGGGCGAGGGTCTGGCCGAAACAACTGGTCAGTCGCCCCCAAGCTGGCGGACAGAGGCTCTTCACGGGGAGGACATAGTTTCTCTTCCCGCAAACCTCGCAGGTCCTACAGGTGAAGGTCAGGATCTCTGTTGTGTTCCAGTTGGCGGGAGGTTATGAAGATTCGTAACAAACTGCATAACCATAACGGAAGATTGGTGGGTGAGAAATGTAGTCTCGGAAGGACTAAGATTGTCGTTCCGAGCCAAACCACCGCAAAGACGATGTCCACAGTGGACTCAACTTCCGGCAAACCCCGTCAAAAAGAGAATCTCTCCTTTCAGAGGTAAGCTCTCTTCTACAAAAGAACGCAATAGAGGTCGTAGAAAACCAGGAATCTTTAGGTTTCTACAGTCACCTGTTCCTTGTACCGAAGCCAGGCGGCTCGTTCCGACCAGCAATAGACTTGAGCTGGATAAACAAACTTATCGTAGCTCCAAAGTTCTATATGGAAACCATTTGGTCGGTAAGAGCTAGCATATGAATGAACGACTATGCAGCAAGTATAGATCTAAAAGATGCATACTTTCATGTCATGGTACATCCGACATTCAGAAAGTCCCTACGGTTCGCCGTTCAGGGGACAGTATATCAGTTCCGAGCAATGTGCTTCGGTCTGAATCTGGCTCCCTGGGCGTTCACTCGAATAATGAACTCGGTAATGTCTTATTTTGAAGTTCATTCGTCTGCGGCAATGTCGGCTTACTTGGACGACATTCATCAGAGATACGGCAACAAAGATATTCTTCAGAACGATGTTCAGAGTCTGCTTCCACTGCTCCGACGTCTCGGTTTCATAGTAAACGAGAAAAAGTTGGATCTAGCTCCGTCTAAGTCATTCAGCCAGATAGGTTGGGGCGCGACCCTGATTCCGACAGACTCGAAATGCCAGGGTCTTTGGGGCCCAGAGTTCCTAGTCAAGCACATAACCATCAAAGAAATGATGTCAATATGGCTAGCGCTACAACTAGGGATTCACATTATAGAGAACGCTCATGTTCAGATATTGTCGGGCAACTCGACAGTGGTAGCGTACATAAGGAACCAGGGTGGCACGCATTCGATTCTGTTGTGCCAGTTAACGGAAAGAATCCTTCTGTTTGTCTTGAATCATCAAGTTCAACTGTCTATCCATCATATTCCGGGTCGTCTGAACGTATTGGCAGACTCGCTGTCTCGGAAGGGCCACATGTTGCCGTTAGAATGGTTTCTCAACAAGCGAGTGTTCAGACAGATTTGCTACCAGTGGGATCAACCAATGATAGACTTATTTGCGACACATCTCAACAATCAGTTGCAGACTTACATGTCGCCATGTCCAGATCCTCGAGCATATGCAGTAGATGCTCTCTCGATTTCATGGGACGGAATGATAGGATACGCATATCCTCCAACTCCTCCAGGGTCTTTGGGGCCCAGAGTTCCTAGTCAAGCACATAACCATCAAAGAAATGATGTCAATATGGCTAGCGCTACAACTAGGGATTCACATTATAGAGAACGCTCATGTTCAGATATTGTCGGGCAACTCGACAGTGGTAGCGTACATAAGGAACCAGGGTGGCACGCATTCGATTCTGTTGTGCCAGTTAACGGAAAGAATCCTTCTGTTTGTCTTGAATCATCAAGTTCAACTGTCTATCCATCATATTCCGGGTCGTCTGAACGTATTGGCAGACTCGCTGTCTCGGAAGGGCCACA
Organism: Pictodentalium vernedei; assembly: GCA_031216915.1. Lineage (NCBI taxonomy): Eukaryota > Metazoa > Mollusca > Scaphopoda > Dentaliida > Dentaliidae > Pictodentalium > Pictodentalium vernedei. The sequence goes on from CM062296.1 coordinate 661,899,281, forward strand.
TGTTGCCGTTAGAATGGACTCTCAACAAGCGAGTGTTCAGACAGATTTGCTACCAGTGGGATCAACCAATGATAGACTTATTTGCGACACATCTCAACAATCAGTTGCAGACTTACATGTCGCCATGTCCAGATCCTCGAGCATATGCAATAGATGCTCTCTCGATTTCATGGGACGGAATGATAGGATACGCATATCCTCCAACTCCGTTAATTCAACAGATCTTGCTGAAGATCAAGCAATCCCATTACAAGATTCTGTTAGTAGCATCTCTGTTGGCACAGAAACCTTGGATCAGTCTTCTCAGGTATCTGTTATGGGACATTCCCCAGAAGCTTCATCCACGGGAGGACCTTCTTTATCAGGGGAAGTCACGCACACTGCATCACAACCCGCAAGCTCTCAACCTTCACGTATTTCCGTTGTGCAGTCCTTCTTGCATGGGAAGTGCTTTACAGGACGAGCAGTGGACACAATTTCTAATTGTAGGAGGACCTCCTCTTCGCTGAATTATGCAGCAAAGTGGAGGGTTTTCTTCCGTTGGTGTAAGGATCAGTCGATAGACGTTTATGATCCTTCCATACCAGACATTGCAAATTTTCTAGTCTACTTGTTTGACGTTCTCAAACTGCAGCTTGTCACTATTAAAGGCTATAGGTCTATGTTATCAGACACTTACGCTCATCACGTTAGCTTGGATATCGGGTCGAATGTTTCTCTATTCAAATTGTTTAGAAATTTCTTGATTAATAGACCTAGAACTTGCAGGTTAATTCCAAAATGGAATTTAGCCTGGGTTCTGTTGAAGCTCAAAGAAGCTCCTTTTGAGCCATAAGACATTGTAGAGTTCAAATTTTTGACCTATAAAACTGCATTTCTCTTAGCCTTTGCGTCCGCTAAAAGAGTTAGTGAACTCCATGTGTTATCTGTGGACGAATCTCACTATCGCAGTGTTGGAAATTCACTTTAACTACACAAGTTGTTTTTTTGGCTAAGAATCAAGTTCCTAATGTAAGGCCAGAGCCTATTATCATTAGGGCTCTGCCTTTTGTGGACAACCGTAGAACTTTGCTGTGTCCAGTCAGGGCTATGCGCATTTATAAACGCCGATCTGATTTTATTAGGAAAGGAAGGAAACGCTTCTTGATATCATTAGTTCCTAACAGAAAGGATATTTCTGTTCAGTCTATAGCTAGATGGATCCAGTTAGCAATACGTATTGCTTATGATGATCTTTCTTCAGATCGGCGTTCTGTCAATAAGATTTCAGCGCACGAAGTCAGGGTGCTGTCTACTTCTTGGACTTACTCTCACTGTATAGCCATAACTGATCTCATGAAAGCTGCATACTGGACACAGCCTTCTACATTCACTAGGTTTTACCTTAGAGATATAGAGTCCATCTCTGGTGACCTTAGAAGTTTAGGTCCTCTTTCTGTTGCTCAGAATGTCGTCCATTAAAATGTTTACAGCTATAGTTATTTAGGTTTTCCGTTCCAGCATCGACGCTGTCCTTCTGCCCTCTTCGTTCTGTGGTTGTGTGACCCAGAACAGGGGTGGGGGGGTTCCCTTATCAACACCTGGCTTTATAGTGAAAAGTAAGGGAAGACCTCCTCCGATGTCAGTAGCTCCGAGTTGGTACTGGGATGGTTTTAATGTGTAGCTCAGTGGAAGCAATTATGATGTCAATTATGTAATATTTTTAAAGTGTAGCTCGGTGTGAAGCATTTGTATATGTCACGTGTCAAACGAGCGTTTATATACAATCCTCAGACACTTTTAATTTAAGGCCAAATAAAAAAAAATGAATTGATTCTCAGGCAATTTTTTTTTCAAATCAGTGAGGGAGGGAGGATTTTATTTTTATTTTTTTTTCGTGTAAAAGGTTGAGTATACTCCAGCTAAAAGGATTTGTATCTTATTGTTCTTTTTAATGGTATCTGTCAAGCATCATGATCCATTAGAATAGGCCCCAGTAACCAATGCTTGAGATAGAAGGCCTTTAAAATGGGAAACATGGCTCTAAATGATTGGTTAAACTTGAGTTATATTGGTGTTGCGGCCATGATTAGCCATTGGGCAGAAATATATGACCTTAAACACAAGCAAATAAATAAATAATTAAATCATGATCCACTATACCAGAATTTTCTTTGTTGCAGTTTATGGGAGAGTACCAATTTACTGCAAACACAGCTAAATAATTATATGTCAAGAAATGTGAAAAAATGACCATTCTAAGTTTTCACAAATTCTTAAAAAAACATGACATAAAAAAATTGTCTAATGAGGAGGTTCAAATCCAATGAGGGAGGGCCTGAGAATCAAAACATTATTTTTTTTTAGCCTAATATAAAGAGTCTCTGGACTTTCCTTATACTTTGGCTTCCCTTCACCGAATTAGCATAATGGGCTATGCTGGCTGTTAATAGAGTATTATATATGGAGTTATACTCAATTACTTTGTTGGTGTTATGTCCTTTTTATTTTTTTTAAATATGAAGGACATATGTAATTCTGTTCTCTCCTATTCTCCTGTAGGAGATAATCTATTTGTAGTAGTTGAGTTGGGGGGGGGGGGGGGGGGTGACGTTGTGGTAAACAGTTCTCGTCAGATCACCGAAGTTAAGCAACGTCGAGCCCGGTTAGTCCTCGGATGGGTGACCGTCTGAGCGATCGATTCGGACTCCCGCATTGTGTCCTTGGGCAAGGCACTTAACCCCCATTGTCCACATGGGGGCACGATGATGCCGTGTACTAAGACGTACTGTACGTCGATGGTGCACATGTCTTCAACCACTCTAACCCTGTCTGTGCTGCAGTGCGGAGTTACGATGTTGGGGAGCTGGCAGCTGCTCGTCGTTGCTCGGTGATTATCTCCGGGTACTCCGGCTTCCTCCACCCGTAAAACTGTCACGGTCATGATTAGCCATTGTGCATAAGCATGTGACCTTAAACACCAATAAATAAATAAAGTAGTTGAGTTATTGGATTTTCCTTTATGTCCTAGGCCCTCCAGCCTATTTACCATTCAGCTATGCCTGGGCCATTGGTTACTGTGTAAAAATATGATAAATTCATAGTAATTTGTATATTTTTATACTTACCAATGGCCCAGATGAGGACGGCCCTCCCATGAGTGGGCACTCATACCTCCCCGCTGACTATAACATTTAGCAGGCAGTCTAGAAGGAATGATATTTGGCAGCAATTTTGGCACTTCCTGGACACTGCGCATGCGCAGTTGTCAAATGTATGGAGGGCCACATAGGGACATTAAATTTTCGGTTTTTAATGCAAATTTTGGTGGTTTGGGGGGCAAAATTTGTGTTTGGCCCTGGATAATTTAGAGTTAGCACTAGCTATGTCTGGGCCATTGGTAAGTATAAAAATATACAAATTACTATGAATTTATCATTTTCGGGACATGGGCCTGACGTCATCATTCTTGCTGATGTTTTTTCCACTGTTTGTTAACTGTTCCTTCCCTGTCCTTCCTTGAAGCCCCCCAGTTAAACTCCCATTCCTTTTGGCTTGTTTTATTGAAATTTTTTTATAAATTTCTTGGGAGTTTAACGTGTTTCACAGAATATTTATTCTGTATATCCCCATGGTTACGTCCTCACCCTAGGGGTGTATTAGCATTTTTGGTCATGCATCATACATCCGATGCATCGTTTTTTCTTCTGATGAAGATCTTGCTTTACATCGGATAGTTCACAATCTGTTACTGACTTCGGGCTGTGTTGCCTGGGGTCTTGTTTCCAGTTTTCATTCTGATATTGTTTACATTGACAGCGCTCTATTTATATATGTAGTATCCTATTTATTATCTTGGTAGGACTGTTGTAAGATACATTAAATATTCCAGTAGTGTAGCAATTAATTTTTTGAATAATAAAAAAAAAATTTGTCCACACTTAGGCTCTATCGGGATACTTTTGGGCTCATCGTTCCCTTTGGGGACTTGGGCTCCTGTCAAAATTTTTTCGAGAAATTTTGTTGAGAATTATTTTTAGAATTATAGTTTTGAATATTATTATTATGTATCTTTTTCATATATTTATTGGGAGTTGGTGCGAGTACAGTCAACTTTAATTTGATTCAAATGAAAGCTTATTGCTCAAATTGCAATGTGAGGAAGTCTTCCTCTGATTTACATGATGGTTGTATTGCCTGTAGTCAGTGTACTCGCACTAATTCTTGCTCAACATGTGTCGAATGGGATGACAAATGTTGGAGTCGGGTGTCATGGTACGTTGTTAGCGGCGTGAGACCAATGCAGGTGCTCTCGCTACAAAGTCATTCTAGTTTCTCAGTTTCTATTTCAGAGTAACAAGAACTTGGTGATGTTTACGTGACGCCATCAGAGAGTGTGCTTCTGTCGTCACATTTAAATGTTCAAACAGAGCTAGCGGCAAAAGTGCTCATGAATATTAGGCAGGGCAATAAACCACACACCCATGGTTTCAGCTCCGTTTCGCCAGCCAGCTCGACCGGTGAAGCTGTTACTCCGTCTGTGATTACCGTGACACCGGGTAAGTCTGTTGCAGTCTAAGAGGTGGATTGGGTAGAGTGAGCACTATAATATAAATGCTCACCCAGCGACGACGGAAATAGGGAGGAAGTCTGCAAGTTCTGGTGCTCTGATATAGCAACGTCTGGGATCAGATGTTGTTTTGAGAAACTTGCACACACCTGAGCATATGTCCGCCCTCCACTCGGGACGCTCTGTTTAGTGTGCAGCTTCAGTCAAGGCTTCCTCCGCTACGTTTCACAAGGATGAAATGAAGTTGTCTGGTGGGAAACTTGCACGAGACGGAGGATATGTCCACACGCCACTCGGGACGCTCCGTCTAGTCTGCAGCTGGGGTCGGCTTCAGTCACGGCTTCCTCCGCTACGTTATTTAAGCACACATGACCGCATCCTAGCCTGCTGCACAAAGAAGGAACCTCTCTTCGCCCATGAAGTCGGACCATCAGGTAGCTAGGGAGACGAGGCCTTGATCATCGGGACGCTCGGAGAAAGGATCCGTTTCCGTCACACCATCCCAGGAGAAGCATGCGTTAGGGAACGGAATTCCACTGCTCCTCAGGCCCCGATGGCAGACTTGCTGTCACAGATTGCGCAGCTAATCGCAGCATCCTAGCAAGTGCAGCCTCCCTCAGACTCGGAGTCTGAGCTGCCGGATGGTGCTGGGTTGGTCCAGTTGTCTGTTCGCGCAGATGCAATGGACCGAGATTCGCAACTGATTCTCTCGGATGGTAAAAGGGATAAGGAAGAGGATTACCTTTCCCTTTCGGAACAGTTTCATCCATCAATGCCACCCTGCTTTTGTTCCACCGAATCAGAATGCTGCGATGACAAGAGAGAAACCGCTGGCGTCGTTAGGCGCAGACTTTATCCGGACAAAGGAGGAAGTCCTTTCTTTTCCGGTTCAGTTTATACAGGTGTCGCAGGCCTTCGGCCGTATAGACGCCGCTGTGTTTATCCTCTTGAGTGCGAGGAAGTAGGCGGTTTCTTATCTTCATCTTCTGTATACATACCGTTATTTGGACCAAGTTCAGTTAAAAACAGTCGGGGAAGATGTTCAGAGAGTTCTTCTGCGTTTGGATGAGCAGGCTGGGGATCTAGAGGAATCCTTACCTGTATCATTCACTATTCGCTCAGACACAATTGAGACAGCAATTTCTTCAAATATAGCAAATTTGGATGTTATGTCTTACACAGAATACCTTAGCTATGACGCAACGTCTCAAGGGAAAGGAATTTGAGGACGTACGTACCTCTCTTAGAGTTCTTTCCAGGGCAATTATGTATACCGCGTATAACTCCACCCTAACAGTGGCTAATCTGGAGTTAATCAGACGTGATGCTGCCCTTGCGTCGTCATCACTGATAAGATGACAAGGTGAAAAGCTCTCTCCGTGTTGCTCCGGTTTCTGGACATTTTATTTTCAATGACTAGCTTTCATTAGTTTATGAACAGGCTTCTAAGAAAGCATCTAGTGCTCTGCTTTTGAACTTGGCATATCAATGTCCCCCTTCAGCAGACAAGAGTAAAGGAAGGCATTCCAGACAAAAAAGTGTCAAAAGGAAAATCCTCACGAGGATAGTAAAACCCTCTTGTAATTACTCTGGAGGTTGTCAGTATAGCGACTCGGGAAAGGGGTCTGATCGGGACTATAGGTCAGATGCCCCAAGGCCGACGAGACAAGATTTTTGGCGGGAGGACGTGGTTCCACCTCCCATAAGCCTCGCAGGTTATACAGGTGATGGTTTAGACCTCTATTGCTGGCCAGTTGGCGGAAGGTTATCATGAACAAATCTTCCATCAAATTCTTGTATAAGAGAGTTTCTCCTACCGGAGGTATTAGCTCTCTTATCAAAGGAAGCAATACAGGTCATCAAGAATCAGGATTCTCAAGATTTTTACAGTCACCTGATCCTTGTACCAAAGCCAGACGGCTCGTTTCGACCGGTAATAGACTTGAGCTGGATAACAAGTTTATCATGGCTCTAAAAGTTTATTTATAGAAATCATTCAGTCAGTAAAAGCGAGCGTTTGAGTGATCGACAATGCGGCAAGCATACATCTAAGGATCCGTACTTTTCATGTCCTGGTACATCCGGCATTCTAAAAGTACCTGCGGTTCACCATACAAGGGAAGGTGTATCAGTTCAGAACAATATGCTTTGGTCAGAATCTGGCACCCTGGGCATTTCACTCGAATAATGAACTCGGTTATGTCGTACTTACGAGCTCATTTATCTGCGGTAACATCAGCTTACTTGGATGACCTTCTACAGGGTTACGGCAACAGAATTATTCTGCAGAACGATGTTCAGAGTCTGCTTCTATTACTCCGACGTCTCGGTTTCATCGTAAACGAGAAAAAGTCAGATCTAGCTCCGTACAAGTCGTTTATTCACTTGTGATTGAGCTTTGAGACTCACAACAATCTGGTTCGTCTGCTGTTACCCAGAATGAAGTTAGTCAGTTGTTATACTCGCTTTTGTCTACACTCAAACGCATTAATAGTGAGGGAATTCATACGACTGTTGGAGTTGTGAGGAGCAGCTGTGGATCTCATTCCGATGGGCCGCCTGCGCGCACGTCCCCTCCAGATATTCTTTACTCAGAACTGGAGTGTGAAGATGCTTTCGCTTGAACCAGTATTGTTTTAATGGACCTAGTTAAACATGGGTTAAAATGGGCAGATATTCAGTGGTTAACTCAGGGAGTGACGCTGAAACTGCCGGATCCGGCTTTCACGATTATGGCGGATGTGAGTCAGACGTGTTGAGGCATGACCCTAAGTTCCACAGTCTTGAAGTGTCAGGGTCTTTGGGACTCTCAGTTTCAGGAGAAACACATAAACATCAACGAGATGATGTTAATTATAGCTTGCGCTACAACACTGGATTCACATAATAACGGACGTCCATGTTCAATTTGGTCGGACAACTCGACAGTAGTAGTGTACATCCAGAACCAGGGCGGCACCCATTCATTTCCGTTATGCCAACTAAAGAAGATTTTCCAAATACGTCGTGAATCATCATGTTCATCTTTCTATCCGTCATATACCGGGTTGTCTGAACGTACTAGCAGACTCACTCTCTCGGGAAAGTCGCCTGTTGCAATTGGAGTAGACACTCAACAAGCGAGTATTTGAACAGATTTGCTACCAGAGGGATCGCCCCATGATAGATCTGTTTGTGATGCACCGGAATCAGTTACCATTATTCATGTCACCATGCCCAGACCATTGAACGTATGCAGTAGACGCTCTACCGATCTCATGGGGATGGATGATATCCTCCAATTCAGTTGATTCAGTAGATTTTGTTTAAGATAAAACAGTCTCGTTGTGAATCCTACTAATAGCACCTCTGTCGTCACAGAAACCTTGGATCAGTCTTCTCAAGTGTCTGTTATGGGACGTTCCCCAGAAGCTTCCTCCAAGAGAGGACCTTCTTTATCGGGGAAGTTTTTGTTCTTCACTTCCTTCTCTGCCCAGTGGCATAATGGAGTCGGTTAGACGTGAGGGAACCATTGTGGTTCCTGTATTATTTGATGACTAACACAGGAACGATTTAGTAATGTGGGTGAGGAGATTTCGATATGACTTTGAATTACTCCCCCGACACACACACACACACACACACACTGCCAATGTGTTCAGAGGCAATTGCCGGGTAAGACGTAGTTTTCTTCCTGCAAGCCTCGTATAGTTTAATACATGCATACTATGCAATTGGGTCGTGTTCTATGGTGACATCATGGGCACATCTGCTTTTTAGTTGGATTAGTTTCCTGTGATTATTTATTGATTTGTTATATATGAGCCAATATTTCATCATAATTAAATTGCTACTCTTTGTATACTCTTTGTATACCTCGGAGACTGCATAACCAGTTTACTGGTATTCAGATGATTATATGCTGGATTTTAATACTCTCGCGCATTATAATTATTAGGCTGACTCTTTATTGAATTTTATGGACCTTGAAATTATGAACTATTTTGGGAGCGGTCAGTGTCGGAGCCTGTTAATCATACCTACTTCCATATCTAGATCCAGGTTTCTATTATGTCAGTACTCAATTCGCATATTCACACGTGTATACGGTCATAGTTATCAGATAGTACACGTTGGAGAGTGTTGTTACTGGAATTTATTGTACACCTAAATGAGGTCGCCTGTGGGTTACCTCGGAAGTGTGTTTTCTCTCCAGAGATCGTTCAATGTGGCTCGATTGGACATGTGTATGTTATATTTTATATCACCGGTTTTCGACGTATCTGTGTACACCGTCTACAGTGTATGCTATATAGCGGGCAATATTAATTACCAGGATCGTCGCTATAGCCTAAACTTCTGAAGAGGAGTTAAGCACCATTTATTAGTCATGGATTAATACCTGAGTGCCTGTTCAACGAGTATTTATATTGTTTTTTGGTACCGCTTTTACTGATTCCAGAGCTCTCCCCCTCTTTCTTTCTTTTGAAGGGGGGGGGGGGGGGGATTTTTACCTCATCTCTGGCTTGATAGGTTTGTAACTATGAAGGAAGCTGTTTTGTCTGAAATTATATCCTGCATACAGCTGGAGTGTTATTGTATGGCGTATGTTTGTGTGGGGATTTTCTCTCATTCTCAGATACACCATCCTAATTTTTTGGGGCTTAGTCCGGACTAGCCTTAAAAATTAGGAACTTGTTACATCCTAATTAGCATAGTCTTCATGCTTAGAATAAGGAATTACTTAAATTGGGCTCCTAATTAAGGATATGTCTCCTCTATTACTGTATAGAGAGACATACATGTAATTCCTAATTATTCTAATTTCCTTTCATCTTGGATTGCAGGATTGGAACTATGTTGATCTACTATTTCGGAAGTTCTAGGCCCTCCACATTTTTACGATTTAGCTAGTCTGGGCCATTGGGTTATAGTAGAAAAATATTATAAATTCATAGTAATTTGTATATTTTTTATGCTTACCAATGGTCCAGACGGAGATGGCCCTCCCATGAGTGGGCACTCATACCTCCCCACTGAATTATTATGTAGTACTCTCTTTTACAAAGAATGATGTTTGCCCAAATATGACTCCAGGGGCTTGATTTGAACTAACTTCAAGTTGTCAACTTGAAGTTAGTTCAAATCAAGCCCCTGGAGTCATATTTGAGCTCACTTTGGGAGCCTGGATTTTAACTTCGTGTAATGTGAAGAATACTTTTTATAAGCTTCTTCTTTTGATCCATCTGTCAGAATCTTTAGCTATTTGGTTTGTGGCATCCTCAGAGATTCAAGTTTGTTAAAATTAAGTCCCTAGGTTTATATTTGGGCTCCCTTTTGGAACCCAAATTTTAACTCAGTCCATATGTGGAAATCTTTTGATGATTGGTTTAGAGGAATCAAATTCAAATTTGTTCAAATGAGGTCCTTGGGATGATATTTTGGCCCACTGTGGGAACTTGAACTTAGTGCAATTTGAGGAATATTCTTTAAAATTTTCTTCTTCAGATCTACCAGTCAGAATGTTTTGATGTGCAGAATCCCCAGGAGGTTCAGATTCATATTTGTTCAAGTCATGTCCCAAGGGTCATGTTTGGGTTCCCTATGAGAGCCCAAATTTTAACTTAGTGCACTATGGGGAAATTCCTTTACAAATCTTCAGATTCAACAATCAGAATCTTTTGATATTTTATATGCAGCAATCTTAGGAGGTTCAGATTCCAGTTTGTTCAAATCAAGTCCCTTGGGTCATCTGTGGGATCCCAGATTTTAACTTGGTGCAGTATAAGAACTATTTTTCCAAAAATCTTCTTCACATCCCCAAGACAGATTCTTTTGTTACATACTATTGACATCTTTAGTGTGGTGAGATTTAAATCGAATCCTATGGCTCATATTTGGGCTTGCTGTGGTAGTCCTAATTTTAGTGCAGTATGAGGAATATTCTTCAAAGATTTTCTTCTTCAGACCCACCAGGCAGAATCTTTTGATATTTAGTATACAGCAATAGCATTACTATGACTCCTGGATTAAAGTTTGTTCAAAGTATTATGCTTGACTGATTTTAGTGGGCATCAGAAAAGTTTGAAATTTAATACAAAATGCAATGGAGAATTTACTATGTATACAATCTGGTGCATCATTAATTAAAATTTTACTGATGATGATTTTTATTACCTGGTAAAAAAAAATGCATGCATGTACATCACTGCCCACACATGGATTTTTACCAGTCTACGGTGACTGTACTAAACGGTACTGTGGTGACAAAAGTGGCCTCTTTCTTGATGATGGCATGATTCTCTAGTATATCGAGATTTCAGAAATATAATGACTGAAATGAAGAAAAAGGAATTTAAAATATTTGAGATTCAATGTTCTTGTGGTTCTTTTTCAGCAGGCGAGATTCTATAGTGTTGTTGGGAGTTATGTGGACAGGTGATTTTTATTGGATCGTGACCCCTTTGCAGTTCAGTTGAAATTCTCTGTCTGCTTTTGTGTAGGGCTGGGCGGTTTATCGGGTTTTCGGTTCGGTTCGGTTTTTTTTTTAAAAACCGAAACCGAACCGCCACCTTCAGAAAAAACCCGTACTTTCGGTTTCAATAAATTTCTCAGAATTGGTAAGTTGGTGACCTCTCATTCAGTGACATTCACAAAACTTTGCACGTGTCAAAGGTTGAAAAAATGTCGGGCAAAGGTAAACGAAGTGCGGTTTACACTTATTTTGAAAGAAGTGACAACAATTCTTCTAATTGCACTTGTAACCTGTGCAGAAAAACAGTGGTTGCCAGTTTCGGAAATACAAGCAATCTCAAGCGTCACCTTCAAAACCACCACCAGAAGGAATACGAGAAACTGAAAGGTCTACAAGAAGAATCCACACGAAGGCCTACGAAAAAATTGGTAAGTAAATTTATTGAATGGGTCACAGCCTCAGATATTCGACCAAATTGGGATTGAAAGTTATCTGATAATATATGGTGTAAATGTAATATAAATTACCTTTTAAGTTAACCCCAAATCATTATCCATATTCCATAGCACGTACTGGTAAATTAGTTTGAAGGTAAACGTAAAATCCATTTAGTTTTGAAACCTCGAAGTTCACATGGGAAAATAATGGGTGAATTATGTTAATTGGCCAACTTCTGGTATGTTCTGTGAAAGTGTCACAGAGCGTTACATGCTCCGAGATAGCGCTGCGCATCAGCAGTCCTGTTTTTGTCAACAATAAAATGGCAAAATTAAAACAGAACATAGCCTGTTAAATGGATGCACTTAACTATTTTTAAACTCATCGCAGTGGATTTGTATTCTATTTGAACGTGCTGCAGCCTGCAAGTCCGTAAGGAATTGCGTAGTTTTGCTTGATGGTGCATGCCAGCTATAATTGTCAGCGTTGCATTCCAATACGAAATTGTTATCAACACGTGTTTTACAATGCGTATTTATGTATACAACAAATCCCAGGATGCAATACTGTAAACGTTCAAACTCTATCATGCGCAGATATGCAGTTGTCTCCCTTGATATACATCAATCGCCTGTCCTGACTTTTGAATGAAATGGCAATTGAAAATATTCGCAGTTCAGTACTATTTTCATTAAATAACGAAAAATTAATCCTTTCAGGCCAAAGTGAGAGCTTTCACTACTGCTGTTTTCAAGTAGCTTCTTCATCTGTGCACATCACACAGCCACTGCTGGAAATATGTCCATGTAAGATTACCTATTGTGTGTGTGGGGGGGGGGGTGGGGGGGGGGGGGGTGGATGCCTGCATTGCCTGGGCCCTGCGGTGCCAGGTTGATAGACTCAATATAAGCCACCCGAAGGCCATGGGTCTATGGGTCTCCCCATTATTGTGGGGGGGGGGGGGGGGGAGGGAGCCCCCAAATCCCCGCCAATGGGAACTCCCCCCCCCCCCCCCCCCGGCCCCCCCACACACACACCTCAGGCCTACAGTATTGGTATGGGTTGGAGAGGAGCTCTCTGAGAAAATTTGAAAATTCAATACCCTCTGATGCTTCAATTTTTCCATTTTAGTGGGGGGGGGGGGGGGGGGGGGGGGGTGGTTGGCGCTGTGATTGTTGGTTTTGGTAGGGGGCATGGTGACATGGTCCCTTGACCCTGGCCCCCCCCCCTGGTTACACCACTGGCACTGACTCTGAGTGGGCACTTTGAAAGTATCAAATTTGAAATCTGCTGTCTCCGAGCACTTGGTGACCCTGGCTATCAAAAGTGTCGTTGAACTCCCATAAATAAAATGGGGAAATATTATTTTAGCCTTAAGGCTTTAAGCCCTTAACTAACCCCGAGTATAACTAATTACTAAAGTAGTATTTATTACTTTTTTGCAGTGTTGTGAAGAGCCAACAGCTTCAAAACAACCCAAATTGGATACAATTCTTTGCGATACAAAGCAATGGGAACGAAATTCCAAACGTAAAACAGACAGTGATAAAGCTCTTGCCACCATGATCTGCCGAGACCTACAGCCAATGAGTATAGTTGAAGACTGTGGGTTTAGAGATTTTGTGCATGTTATTCAACCCAGTTATAAGTTACCAACAAGGCATGAACTTCGTTGGAATCTTATACCCGAGTTGTATAAAACATCACAACTTGAAATAAAATCTCAGCTGCAAAAGTGTAACTCCTTAGGTGTAACTGTGGATCACTGGACATCATCGGCGAATGAAGCCTATATGGCTGTGACAGGACACTTTCTGACGGATCAATTTGAAGTGCGTGATTATTGTTTAAATGTACGTTTTATGCCCCAATCCCACACAGGGGAAAATATTTCCAACGAACTGACTGATATTATTGATTTTTGGCTGCCTAGTGATTGTAGTGATAGCACTACCTCCAAGTCCAAGCACTTACCAATTTTCGTTATATCGGACAATGCATCAAACATGCAAGCAGCTCTTCGTACCATGTCGAACATGGTTCTCCCCAATAAAACATACAGATCTATTCCATGTTTTGCACATACATTACAGCTGGTGTTGGATAATTCATTGAATAAATTTACAGGTTTTAAAAACATTATTGCAAAAGCAAAAAGAATCGTAAACTATTTCCATCACAGTGCAAAAGCAACATTTAAACTCAAGGAAATGCAAAAAACACTTGGAGTTACAGAGCATAAGCTAATTAACCAATGTGCTACACGTTGGAGCTCTACGTATTATATAATGGAACGCCTCTATGAACAGAAAGATCCACTTACTGCAGCTCTTGCAACTACAGACAGTGTTCAGAACCTTGCAGTCCATGAGTGGAAGACAGTGGCAAGTTACGTTACAGAGTTGAAGCCATTTGAGGAAATAACCACAATGATGTCGGCAACAAAGTATGCCACGCTTTCCATGGTAATTCCAATTTTAAATGTATTAAATAAAAGGATGGAGACTGCCGAGTTAGACAGTTTTGCCAAGGAAGTTATTTCTAACACTGATCGTAGATGGCCAAATTATGAGAGGAATGAGTTGCTATCCATAGCATCATGTCTTGATGCTAGATTCAAACATTATTCATTTTCTTCAGCTGAAAGTAAAAATGAAGCCTTCAGTAAGATTGTTTCTAAAATGGTTGCAATGTGTGTGATGAAGAGTTGAAAACTGACACAAGTTCCAACTCGGCTAAAATTGGACATGATAGTAATGAAAGTTCTAGTCAATCTAGTGGCCCTTCAACGTCCAAAAGCAAAGGAGAGGACATATGGAGTACATTTAAAACAATGGTGCATGAAAGCCAGGAACAAGAAGCGTCTAAACCTACAGACAAATTAAGTCTCAAAACCAGAATGGAATATGAATTGGAAATGTTCTCCCAAGAACCACTGTTAGATCCAACTATGTGCCCATTTAGTTGGTGGTCCAGAACTCAAATTAAATTTCCCATATTAGCAAAACTAGCACAAATGTATCTCTCTATTCCTGCCACTTCAGTTCCCAGCGAACGAATGTTTAGTAAGGCGGGGTTGGATATTAGCCAGCGTCGTAGCAGCTTAAAACCAGATCATGCCGAACAACTAATTTGCCTAAGTCACAGTCTTGGTTAATTTTTTATAAGGTATTGCAATAATTATATCTTGTTTGAAAGAGCCCAGGGAGTTCTGTCAAGCAAGGCATAATTGGTTCAATACCTTTTCACAGTTTAAATCACTATAGTACTTTACCATTGTGTTTCTGCCTTTTGTGAAATTATTATGACTATGAAAGTATGCACTGTATGCCAGTCATTGCCAGACTAATAGACTATTGTTAGCAATTTCATAGTACATTGCTCTCGTGTATTCTACTGTCTAAATCACGTGTTGTATGAAAACTAGAAAGTTGGAACTTGGAAGCTCTTGCAGTTACCAGACTCAGCACAGTGCAGAGTACTGCAGACTTAATAATTTCAGGATAAAACTTGAATTCATATTATAATCAATTATAAAACAAACTGAATCATTATATAGCAAATGTTGATGTCACTGGAACAAAAACTTTATATTGTTGCAATGAAATCTACATTTGACATATTGATGTATATTTATAATTATATAGAAAGATATTTGACTATTTTTTGTTCAGTTGATATTGATAATATGTTTGTCTGACTTTATCAAGAAACTTGACAGGTAAATTAGGGTCACTTCTTTAGTTGGTTGTTAAAGAATAAAGATAATTGGGAGTGGGGAATACACTCAATAAAGATGCTGGGGAGTGGGGGAATAAATACAGTACAAGTCAAAGCTGTACTAGATGGTAGAATAACCACTTTCATACATCAAATTCAATAGTGTTCACAAGAATTCCTCACATTATTTTTTGAAAAGCTCTCTGGGAGAGCTTTCTGAAAAATAAAGTGAAAAACTGGTGTTATAATTTAAATGTGGATTGTAGGAGAAGCAGAGTCCATAGCCAATTAGCCATAGTTTATAGTGGATAATGGAATAAGTGGATATCCTACAACTTATTTTGATTTGTGCTGCAGAGTGCAGACTAGTGCAGAGGCAAATGGCCTATCTTTATTGAAAATTTGTGATTAGGCTAGTTCAGCCTACTTATTTGCTTTTGGTCAGTTGAAACATTAATAAAGAAGAAAAGATGTTTATAAAACAAAACTATTTTTTATTTCCAAACAGGCAATTTAAGGCAAATACATGTCTGCCAACTCTGTTGAGTCATGTATCTTCAATTTGTTTCTGTCTGTCTTTACTCCATATTGTAAACTGAAATAGAAAATGCTACCGACATAAAAAACAAAACCATTGGAACCATTGTTGGTTATTTGAAGGCGTCGTTTTATTTACTATATTTAGATTTTAGAATTAGAAGTTACAATAAAAGTAAAGTAACTAAACACACTTTTATTCTTTTAATTTTAGTTTTAGTGATGATTATACAAGTTTCACTTGCAGTGGATGGGCAGTGGGCACACAGAAAACATATAATATATGTATATACTACATAATCCTGTATAAGTTTGTAAATCTACAGAGTCTACCTCTCAATTTATGGGCCCAAATGACACCCAGAAGGTGAATATTCATGATACCCTGGTGAGTTGAAAAATCATTATGACTTGGATGACAAATACACAGTATTACACAGTAAATACACACACATTTTTTGTGTACCTTACCCTCCAGAATCTGGGTTTCTACAATATGTTCTGAAAAACCAAAAACCGAACCGAAAACTGAGTTTTTGTACAAAACCGAAACCGAACCGAAATGCAAATTTCAAAACCGCCCAGCCCTACTTTTGTGACCACAATAATGCAATGGTTTGTCATTTTGTCTTTGTTTTTTTTATATTCCAGAGTAGTTGCGCTATGCATGTCACCAATTGATGATACATTTATTTCTGGATCATTAGACAAAACAATAAGGCTTTGGGACTTGAGATCACAAAACTGTCAGGTATGTTATGTTGTTAAAGTAATGAAAAAAGTGACATTCAGTTTTTAGCTCACCAACTACGAAGTAGAGGTGAGGTAATGTCGTTACCCTGTCAATATCAACATCCATTTTTGTAAGAGTTTGTGTTTAAGTAAATTTCTTTGAACCCAGTGGCTCCAGGGCTTTTATATATATACTGAGTCAAAAAAGAAAGTATAATAGAAACAAATGTGAAAAAAGAGCATAAAGATGAAATATAACTAATGTTGCATGTTTGTGGACAAGAAGTCGTGCAGAGTTTAATGACATGTTGTTGTTGTCCACCCAACCATATACAATTTTGCTACGGATTTCAAAACAGCACTTGCTACCTGAGAATATCAAATTGAATGGGTGTTTTCTGAACCGATGGTCCGATGTGAACCAAATTTGTTATGTGGTATTATTGAGCCATAAGCACTTGATTCATGTAAAAAGAAAAATTCCTGTGTCCCCGTGGGAACCCCTGGAGCTTAAAATAGAAATATTTTCAAAGGCCCATATTTCTCAAACTGAACGGAACAGAGAACTGTTATTTGGTATTTAAGACCAGTAGAATGGTATGGTGAAAAAAAACATTGCCACTGGTTGTGCCAGGGTGTTCTGCAGGGGTATCGAAAAAAATGCTGAGTCACCATATTTGCAGAAGTTAAAAAAAAATTCTTCTCCAGAACCACTGATCAGAATCTTTTGATATTTTGGTGTACAACATCCATAGGGGACTCAGATACAAGTTTGTTAAAGTGAAACCCCTCTGTTCATATTTGGGCCCAGGACAGGAGTCCAAATTTAACTTGGGGCAAAATGGGAAATAATCATTAAAAATCTTCTTCTTTTGAACCACCAATCAGAATTTATTAATATTTGGTATACATCATTATTATGAAGGTCTGATTCAAGTTGGTTCAAATCAAGTCCCTCAGTTAATATTTGGGCTTGCTATGGGGGCCCAAATTTTAACACAGTACAATATGGGGAATAATCTTTAAAAATCTTCTTCCACAGATCCACCAGTCTGAATCTTTTTATCTTTGGTATACAGCATCCTTAGGGAGCTTGGATCTAATTTTGTTCAAATCAAGTCTCTGGGTTATTATTTGAGCTCCCTATTGAAGCCTGAATTTTAACTTAGTCCTGTATGAGGAATAATCTTTAAAACTCTTCTTCCCCAGAACCACCAGTCAGTAACTTTTGATATAAGGTATACAGAATCTTAGAGGGGTTGGATTCAAATTTGTTCAACTCATACCCACCACTAGTCAAAATCTTTTGATATATGGTATACAGAATCCTTGCAGGGGTCAGATTCAAGTTACTTCTAATCGAATCTATCAGTTAATAATTGGGCTCTCTATGGGAGTGCAAATTTTAACACAGTGCAATATGGAGATTAATATTTAAAAATCTTCTTCAGATCCACTAATCAAAATATTTTGATATTTGGTACAGAGCAGTTTGAAGGTCAGTTTCAAGTTTGTTTAAATGAATTTCCAGAGTTGATGTTTGGACTCAATATGGGAGACTGCAATTTAACGCGGTGCAATATGGGGAATTTTCTTGAAACACTTTCTTCTCCAGAAACACCATTCAGAATCCTTTGATATTTAGTATGCAACATCTGTATGGGTGTCAGATTCAAATTTGTTCAAATCAAGTCCCAGGGTTAACATTTGGACCCCCAAAGGAGCCCAAATTTTAACTTGGTTCAATATGAGGAAAATTCTTTAAAATCTTCTCCAGAAATCCCAGTCAGAATCTTTTGATATATGATACACCCATCCTAAGAGGAGGCAGGTTCAAGTCTATTAAAATCAGGGTCCCTGGGTTAAATGTTTGTGCTCCCTATTGGAGCCAGAAATTTAACTTAGTCCAAAATAATATTTAAATATCTGCTTCTTCAGATCCAATAGTGATAGGAGTCAGTTCATGTTTGTTTAAGTTAATTCCCTAGGTTGATATTTGGACTCCTTGGGGACACGATGGGAGTCCAAAATAATATTTAAATATCTGCTTCTTCAGATCCAATAGTGATAGGAGTCAGTTCATGTTTGTTTAAGTTAATTCCCTAGGTTGATATTTTGACTCCCTGGGGACACGATGGCATTGCTGTAACCAGTTCTCATCAGATCACCGAAGTTAAGCAATGTCGAGCCTGGTTAGTCCTCGGATGGGTGACCGTCTGAGCGATCGATTCGGACTGCCGCATTGTGTCCTTGGGCAAGGCACTTAACCCCGATTGTCCACATGGGGGCACGATGACACCATGCACTAAGGCGTACTGCACGTCGATGGTGTGCATGTCTTCAACCAATCTAACCCTGCCTGTGCTGCAGTGCGGAGTTACGATGTTGGGACGCTGGCAGCTGCTCGTTGCTCGGTGGTTCTATCCAGGTACTCCGGCTTCCTCCACCCATAAAACTGTCACGGTCATGATTAGCCATTGTGCATAAGTATGTGACCTTAAACACCAATAAATAAATAAATTTGGACTCCCTAGAATTTTGCATTACTGGAAATCTGGGCATTATTTGTGTGGTAGCATCTCAATACCGGAATTTCCCATAGGGATATTACACTATCTTGGGATTCCACTAGACTTAAAATGTTGAAGCTGTTTGGTGCCAGGGAGAAAACACAAGTTTAGTCAGCACCAAGATGACCTTGGCTGATGAACCATTGGGATCAAAGCACTTTGTGCCACCTTGTAGCATTCTGTCTTTTAACCCTGTTTTAGTATGGTTGTCGTGGACTGGTTACTTTCCACGGGTGGGAAATATTTCCACAGATGCAATAATATAAGTTCCAAACACTAATTAGGGGAATAATCTTCAAAAATTTAATTAATGAGCACTGGGTTGTATTAATTAAAATTTTGCTGATGATGTTTTTTTATTACCTGGTAAACATATGCATAGACATCACAGCCCATGTGTGGATTACGATCACTCCACGGCGAGTGTACTGTAGCACCACGTTTTCAATTCATGCAGGAACTTTCAATGGGACAATTATTAAAGGTCTTTATGCTATTATTTTTATGTCATTAAAATTGATTTTAATTCTTCTGCAATATTTCACTTTGGTTAGCTTTTTGAAGATGGCCTTCATATGGCCAATAAGGTTAAATACCTGTTTAAATAATTAGTGTTTTTAATTTAGTTAAAAATTCCTCTGAAATTGATTGCTTTTCTTTGTAGGGATTGATGCATTTGCCCGGCCGACCTGTTGTAGCATTTGATCCAGAAGGTTTAATATTTGCAGCAGGAATCAATTCAGAATGTGTAAAGTTATATGATTTACGCTCATTCGACAGAGTAAGTATTTCCATTTTATTATATCTCAGTCTACAATACAGCCGTCGTGGACTGGTTGTAACCCACGCGTAGGCAGTGAAGTCCACGCATGCATTTACCAGGTAATAAAAATCATCATCAGTAAAATTTTAATGAAGCTCCGGGTTGCTCTATGAGATATCATGAAGGCTGCTCACTGGACGCAACCTTCTACCTTTACTACTTTCTACCTGATGACTTGAGAATCTATGGCAGATGACCTAAGATGTCTAGGTGCCCTGTCTGCTGCTCAAAATGTTATTTAATTTTGCATTGCGACGCTTGATATTTATTGTGACCTACTTCTTTGTTTTGCCAATTATCTTGCAAAACAAGATTGGGGGGGGGGGGGGGGGGTGGGGGGGGTCTCACATACAGTTTCATGTCTTTATAGTGAAAAGCCTGCGAGCCTCCCTCTTGCTATGGGTGGACAACAATTAATTCCTATGTTTGGTATATTGTATATTTGTATATAGTTTTACAAGTCATGAGCTCACTCCTGTTTCATAATCTTGATATAAATTGTCTCATGTTACTTCTGGATGCATTTATATTTTGGTCCCCTTAACCTAAAATATAGCATTTGGGACATGCTGTGGTCTTCTAAGAGATACCTAGTCTTACACCAGTTCTGGATTCATGTATCCTTATAGGTATTGCATCCAACAATGGTTTTCATCTATCATTCTTGGATGTGAATAGATCATTACATTATCCCTAACAAGCGGTTAAGGATTCCTACTGTTTGGAGTAAGCAACAGCCTGCTTGTTATGCCCCCGACCTCCGAAGAAGGATTCGGGGGGTATCTAGTGAAGCCCTCCCTCCATCCATCTGTATGTCCGTACTAACAGATGGGTAGATATGTGACTGTAAGTAGTTATGTGGCTTATATTTTTAAGTGGCCTTTCAAATTAATGTGGCTCCTTTGTCCAACCAATAGTTATGTGGCTTATATTTTTAAGTGGCTTCTCAAAATTATGTAGCCTTTTTTCTAACAAATGGCTATTTATGTGTCCAATGTCCATTCATATTTTAAGTGGCTTATATTTTTAAGTGGCTTCTCAAATTTTATGTTGCTATCAATTATGTGTCTGCCAATTATGTGGCTTTTTTACTAACAAATGTCTATTTATGTGTCCACTGGCCATATATATTTTATTTGACTTATATTTTTAAGTTGCTTCCAAACTTTTATGTGGCTGTCCATATATTGGCTTCCCAACTTTTATGTGACTGTATGAGACTTATATTTTTAAGTGGCTTCTCAACTTTTATGTGGCTCTCATGATTCAGTTATGTGACTGCCAGTGGGTGGATGTCTAAAATTTGGACATTGCTTTTCCAACCTTTAATGTGACTATGATGTAACATGTATTATTTAGTCATATAGATGATTTTTAGATGTCTAAAAAATTTATAATTGATAGCCACATATCTACCCATCTGTTAGTATGTCCGTCTGTCCATACAAACATTTTGCATTGTAATTCCAAAGCCATCAGTCAGATTTGAATCTCCTTTGGACCTGCATGGGGGAACAGATATGCACAAGTAACAGTTTCTGTCCAATGATTTTTCCCAGTGTTATGGCCTTTTTTTTCACTTCTGTCCAGCTGTCCATACAAATGTTTTGCATTGTAGCTTCAAAGCCATCTGTCAGATTTGGATCTCCTTTGGTATGCTGATAGACCTGCCTGTGGGAACGAATATGCACAAGTAATTTGTTCCGTCCAATGATTTTTCCCAGCGTATTCGCCCTTTTTCCCTTCTGTCCATCTGTCCGTACAAACATTTAGCATTGTAACTTCAGATTCATCAGTCGGATTTGGATCTCCTTTGGTATGGTGATAGACCTGCATGGGGAAACATATATGCACAAGGAACGGGTTCCATCTGATAATTTTCCTCAGAATTATGGTCCTTTTCTCCTTCTGTCCATCTGTCCATTCAAACGTTTTGCATTGTAACTTCAAAGCCACCTGTCGGATTTGGATCTCCTTTGGTATGCTGATAGACCTGCATGTGGGAACGGATATGCACAAGTAATTTGTTCCGTCCAATGATTTTTATGATTTTTCCCAGAGTATTGGCCCTTTTTCCCTTCTGTCCATCTGTCCGCACAAACGTTTAGCATTGTAACTTCAAAGCCATCAGTCGGATTTGGTTCTCCTTTGGTATGCTGATAGACCTGCATGGGGGAACGGATATGCAAAAGGAATGGATTCTGTCCAATGATTTTTCCCAGAGTTATGGCCCATTTTTCCCTTCTGTCTATCTGTCCATACAAACATTTTGCATTGTAACTTCAAAGCCATCGGTCGCATTTGGATCTCCTATGGTATGATGATAGACCTGCATGGGGAAACAGATGTGCACAAAGAATGGGTTCCGTCCAATAATTTTTTCCCCAGTTATGGCCCTTTTTTTCTCATTTGACTAAGAAAATTTTTATGTCCCACATATACCTTTAAGGCTACTTCAAACATGCCTACGGGTCAGTTGCTGTGGCCCACGCATTGCTTTGCACTTGTTTATTGTTTCTTTCTGTGAGTCCTGTGTTGATCCTCCATCCTATTATCTATTCGGCATTTCTGGGTCAGTTGTATGGTGGATAAATAATGGAAATATTTTTATACTAAAACCAATGGCCCAGACTTGGATGGTGCAAACTCATTATTATCCAGGGCCAAACACAAATTTTGAACCCCCCAATCCCCCAAATTTGCATACAATACCAAAAATTTTAAGTCTAATTTGATCCTCCATACTTTTGTGTACTGCGCATGTGCGGTAACCAGGAAGGTACCGAAATTGGCTCAAAGAATTATTTTTAGCTCACCTGACTGAAAGTCAGTGTGAGCTTTTGCCATCACTTGACGTCCGTCGTCTGCCATCCGTCGTCTGTTAACTTTCGCAACTCAGTCTTCTCCTTCAAAACCACTAGCCCAAACCTAAACAAATTTGACATACAGTATATATCTTTCCAGTTTGTTAAAATGAACTTGGTGCCCCCACTGGGGTGGCAGTGATGCCCTAACAGCATCAATTTCTCCTGAAATCTTCTTCTTATGAACCACCCCTCAGAATGCTGTGATATTTGGTATGTAAGCTCCTTTGTTGGTACTCAAGATTCAAGTTTTTCAAAGACATTTTCTCGGTCAATATTTGGGCTTGTTACGGGAGGATCCCTATTTTGTGCCCCGCCCAAAATTTCTATTTTCTGAACCGAGAGGCTGATTTGAACCAAATTTGCTATGAGGTATTATTGGGTCCTAAGTACTTGATTCATGCCAAAAAAATATTCCCGCTGCCCCGTGGGAACCTCAGGAGCTAAGAATAGAAAAAAATTCAAACGTCCATATCTCTAAAACTGCACGGCACTGAAACTTTTTATTTGGTGTGAAACTTACTTAGGACCAATAGAAAGGAATGGTGAAAAAAAATCGCTATCGGTTTTGTCCTAAGGTACAGTTTCGGGACTTTTGAAAAAATGCTGAGTCAGCATTATTTAACACTGAAGGTAATGGGAAAAATACAAAATAATCTTTTTCTCCCCAACCACTGTTCCAAAAGCTTTCATATTTCACATATAGCATCTATGGAAGATTGATTCACATGGTTGTAGAAATTTAACCCCTTGGTCCATATTTGGGCACTCTACAGGAGCCCAAATGTTCAAATTAGTGCAATATGAGGGATATTCTTTAAAAATCTTCTTCTCCAGATCCAACAGTCAGAATCTTTTGATATTTGGTATACAGCATCCTTAGGGAAGGGAGATTCAGGTTTGTTCAAGCCAAGTCCCTGGGTTCATATTTGGGCTCCCTATGGGAGCCCAAATTGTAACTTTGTTCAGTATGAGGAATATTCTTTAAAAATCTTCTCCTCCAGATCCAGCAGTCAGATTCTTTTGATATTTGGTGTACAACATCTCTGGGTGGGTTAGATTGAAGGTTGTTCAAATCAGGTCCCTGGGTTAATATTTGGGCTTTTTATTGAAGCCCAAAGTTCCACTTTGTCAAATATGAGAAAATTTCGTGAAAATTTTTCTTCTTCAGGCCCACCAGTGAGAATCCTTTCATATTTGGTATGTAACATCTCTAGGGGTGTCAAATTCAACTTTGTTCAAATTGAGTCGCTTGTTTTTTGTTTTTTTTTGTTTTTTTTTTGGGGGGGGGGGGGGGTGCTAGAGGGAACCACAATAGTTGAAAACAGAACGAAAATTTTGTTCGGTTATTGTTTTTTAATACTTCACTGAACAGAGCTTGCTAGGAACCTTTCCTAGGACCAACAGAAATGAATGGTTAAAAAAGTTGCCTTTGGTTGCGTCATAGCAAATCAAAAAAAAATTGCTCTTGCTTCTGTTCACTTACTGATACACTCATCTCTTTTGACAATTTGAGCCAGGTGAGCGTTTCAGGCTCACTTGAGCCTCTTGTTTTATTTGCTCCAAGTCAGTAAACATCTGAACTGACATCAGTGCTTTAAATCTCTTTTTTGAAGATGCCAGACACAAATCATTGATGATTATGGTGGATTCAAGGATGTGAAAGGATGCTGGAAGTGAACTATGGTGGTTTTAGACGTTCAGGGCTGTAACTTTAAAATAATTCTTAAAATTATTCATGTTTCCCATTTTCAGGACATGGGCCTGAACGTCATCATTCTTGCTAATGATTAAACCTGCTGTTTGTTAAATGTTCCTTCCCTCTCCTCCCATGAACCCTCCTGTTAAGCTCCCAAGCTTTTTTGGCTTTTTTATCGAAATTTTTTATTAAAAAGAAATTTAATAAAAAATTTTATTAGTTCAACGTGATCTACGGAATGTTTATTCCGGTTATCCCCATTGTTACATCCTCATCCTGTGGGTGTTAGAATGTATGTAGTCTTGCATCTTCTACCAGATGCATTGTTTATTCTTCCTATGAAGATCTGGCTTTATATCAGGTAGTTATTGATTGGTTACTGACTTTGGGCTTATTGTATACCTGTTGTTTAGTTTCCGGTTTTGACGTTTTCAGTTTAACAACGCTTTAATATATAGTATTCAAGTATTATAGTATAGCACAGTTATCATATTTATAGTAGGATACATGTCTTAAATAATTCCGGTAGTGTAGCTTTAATTATTTAGTGTTTGTCCACACTTAGGCTTTATCGGAACTCCCTTGGGTTCATGAGGTTCCCTTTGGGAACTTAGGCGTTTTCAAAATTTTTTTTTAATTTTGATTTCTTTTGAAATGATTTTGATTGCCGTATTTTTGTATCCTTATTATGTATAAATTATTTTTGTAGTTTAGGAGTGCAGTGGACTTTGTCTTTGGCTTAAATATTATTATGAAATCTTTTTGCTCAAAGTGTAAGGCGAGGAAGTCTGCCTTGGATTTACATGCTTGTGTCTTGCTTGTAGTTGCTGTACTCCTTCAGATACATGTGCTACTTGTGTAGATTGGGATGCCGAATGTTGGAGGCGCCTGTTGCGTTATGTGGAGCACGTTGAAGTTTCGATGGCAGAACTGTCACCGCAGGCTAATTCTAGTTTTTCAGTTTAGTTTTCAGAAGAACAAGAACATGGTGATGGTATGGAGACACCCATCCAAAATGTGCTGACGTCGTCGTGCTCTGATGAGCAAACAGAGCTAGCTGCAAAGGTGCTCATGAATATCAAGCAAGGAATAAGGCCTCGCAAGCAGCTAGCTTGACCAGTGAAGCCCCGTTAGTGGGTGCCGTAAGACCGGGTAAGTCCATAGCAGTCGAGGAGAGTGTAGAATTGGGTCGAGCGAGCACCTCAAAAAAAGCTCACCCAGCGACGACGGCAAAGGGAAAGAAGCCAGCTAGTTTCTCATCGGGATGCTTGGCGAGATCTGGGGTCAGATTGCAAGCAGGAGAGCCTTCTCCATCCTGTCAACAGTTGGGGAAGACTGTTGCCATTGCGAGAAACTTCACTGAGTCAGAGATAACGTCCCCACCTGGCTGATCGGGGCGCTTTGTCCACACTGCAGCCTGGGCCGGGGCCGGTGGCAGTTACGGTTTCTTCCACATCTCTTACTAAGTAAATTAGACCACTCACTAGCTATCCGACTTCGGATGTTCAAGCCGTTGCCCGAAGATGCTCCCAGTCTTCGCCTCCGAAGTCAGGCTATCCGATAGCTAGTGTTTTGAGGCTTGATTATGCGGAGCATTCGGGACGTTCGGCAGGCTTGTCATTTTGAAAATTGCAGGCGGGCCATTATGGTTCGCCTCAAATCACCCCAGAAGGGCCATTTTGGGTTCGCCTAAAATTACCCCAGGAGGGCCATTTATGGTTTGCGGGAATTATTTTGTTTCAGCCTGCTGGGTAGACAACAAATATCATTTTAAGGTACATGGTTTGTGTAATTATGATTACATCATCACGTAATGTATAGATGCAGGCTTGAATACTTGGATGCAAGATACCAGGTTACCCATGACACTCACAAACAGTGAGTGTTATAGTTATCTTGCATCCAAATAACCAAGCCCATATCTATACATTACATGATGACTGTACAAGCCAGTGCACTGTGCTCACTGCCAAATGCCGATAACTTGGGCGAATCAATCAGATTTGGGGGACGAATCGTCCCAGCTTTAATTTTGGTACGAAACGTCCCAGGCGAATCATCAGGGGTCAAACTGGCTTGGAGATGACACGTTCTGTAATCGCACGTGACACGAGAGTTGTCAGTCTGATGTACAATGTAATAACTAATTACAACTTTGGAATTAGCAGACCTCTCGCTTGTATTTGGAAAGTTACTTAGTGTCTCTGGATGACTGAGTCGACGACGCACAATGAACTTCACAAATTGCGCTTTGTTACCTCCTTCAAACTGCAAAACTGCCGTTTGAGACGGCCAATTTTGAGGTGGCTTCAACTGAATTAATGGGCCACAGAAAGTGGGGTTAGGCGGATAACTATACCGTCCGCGGAATTTTGAACTCGGGTGGGCGACTGCGGTCCGGGATGATCTCCCACCTCAAAATGGTTCAGCGGAAAGATCTGGCAACTGGTTGGAGAAGATGTTCAGAGAGCCCCTCTGCGTCTGGATGAATGGGCTTTAGACCTGGATATCTCTCGCTACCTGCTTCATTAAGTGTCCGCTCAGATGTGATCGAATCTACAACAGATTCTAGTTGGGAAGTTCTGGACGCTATGTCCTATGCAGACCATATCACCGGGGCTTTGGACCATCGTCTTGCTGGGAAAGAATTTGACGATATTAATTTGTCACTCAAGAGTTCTTTCCAGGGCAGTTATGTCTGCCACATATCATTCCGCCCTTACAGTGGCTAATATGGAATTGATAAGACATGATGGAGCCTTAGCATCGTCTTCATTGATAGACGATCGGGTGAAAAGCTCTCTAAGAGTCTTTCCGGTTTCCGGGCATACCTTGTTTGACGACAAGTTATCCTTGGTGTACGAAGAAGCTACCAAAAAAGCTACCAGCACTCTTTTGCTGAGGTCAGTTTCCCAGCAGCAGTCGTCTGCTGGACGTGGTAGGCGAGGGCGCTCCAATTCGTAGTCAGCACAAAAGGGCTCCTCACGGGGTTCTAAGAAACCCTTGTATGGATACTTAGGGAAACGTCAGTGTAGCGACTCTGGAAAGGGGCATAAATCTTACAAAGACTTTTAAGCCAGACGCCCCTAAGCCGATGGCGCAAGGTTCTTCTCGGGGAGGACATAGTTTCTCTTCCCGAAAGCCTTGCAAATCATACAGGTGATGGTCTAAACCTCTATTGCTCTCCAGTTGGCAGAAGGTTATCAAACTTCGCAAGAAACTGGATGGACATAACGGAATATCAGTAGGTCAGGAATGCAGTCAGAGCGGGTCTTCGGCTATCATTCTGTTCAAAACCCCCCACTTACAAGAAGTCCACGTTGGACAGATCTTCCGACGAATCCTTCAAAAAGGGAGTCTCTTCTTGCAGAAGTTCAATCTCTCCAAGTAAAGGAAGCAATAGAGGTCGTAGAAAATCCCAATTCACCAGGATTTTACCGTCACCTGTTTCTTGTGCTGAAACCAAATGGCTTGTTTCGACCGGTGATAGACTTGCGTGGGATAAACTCTCTAAAGTTCTATATGGAAACCATTCGGGCTGTAAAAGCAAGCATTCGAGTGAACGACTTTGCGGCAAGCATAGACCTAAAGGAGCATACTTTCATGTCATGGTCCAATCGGCTTTCAGAAAGTATCTGCGCTTTGCCGTCCAAGGGAAGGTTTACCAGTTCAGAGTGATGTGTTTCAGTCTGAACCTGGCTCCTTGGGCATTCACTCGGATAATGAACTCGGTAATGTCATACTTCCAAGCTAATTCGTTGGTGGTAACGTCAGCTTATCTGGATGGCATTCTTCGGAGATACGGTGACAAAGATGCACTTCAGAACAAGGTGCAGAGTCTGCTTCAATTATTCCGGCGTCTCGGTTTCATTGTAAACGAAAAAAAGTTAGATTTACCTCCGTCCAAGTCCTTCATTCACTTGGGGATGAGCTTCGAGACTCACAGCAACCTGGTATGCCTTTCGATAGCCCAAGCGAAATTAGTCAGTTGCTATGCTCGCTTTTGTCAAAACTCTCTCACAGTATCAGTGAGGGAGTTCATGCAACTGATGGGACTATGCAGGGCAGCGGCGGACTTGATTCCGCTTGGTCACTTGCGCACGCATCCTCTTCAGATTATCTTCACTCAGAACTGCAGTGTCAAGACACATTTGCTCGAAAGTCAGATTGTTTTAACAGATTGATAAAACAAACGGTTCAGATTTGGGCGGATCTCGAGTGGTTGACTCAGGGAATCCTGCTTCAAGTACCGGATCTGGTCTTCACTATTATGACATGCGAGTCTGACGGATTGGGGAGCATCCCTGATTCTCACAGACCTCAAGTGTCAGGGTCTTTCGGACCCTTAGTTTCTAGAAAAGCACATAAACACCAAAGAGATGATGTCTATTTTGCTTGCACTCAAACACTGGCTCACGTAGAGAATGTTCATGTGCAGATTCTGTCGGACAATTCCACAGTACTGGCTTATCTCAGGAACCAAGGTGGCACGCATTCAATTCCTCTAATCGAATTGATAGAGAAAATTCTCCTATTTGCTATGAGTCATCATGTTCATCTCTCAGTGTCATATTCCAGGTCATCTGAACATAGTAGCAGACCCGCTCTCAAGGAAAGGTCGCCTGTTGCCATCGGAGTGGACTCTCAACAAACAACTATTTCGGCAGATTTGCTTCTGGTGGGATCGTCCCATGATAGATCTCTTTGCCACGAACCTAAACAATCAGCTTCCGATGTTCATGTCGCCGTGTCCAAATCACTGAGCGTACGCAGTAGACGCTCTATCGATCTCATGGAACGGAATAGTAGGATATACATTTCCTCCCACTCTGCTGATTCAGCGGATTCTGTTAAAAATCAAACAGTCTTACTGCAAAATCTTGCTGGTAGCACCTCTGTCAGCTCAGAAACCTTGGATCAACCTGGCCAGGTGGCTGTTATGGGACATTCCTCGGAAGCTTCCTCCTCTCAAGGACCTTCTGTATCAGGGAAAGTCCCACACACTGCATCACAACCCGGAAGGTCTCAACCTTCACGTATTTCCATTGTGCGGGGTCCATCCTGCACGGAAAGCAGTTTTCAGGACGAGCAGTGGGTGCAATTTCTAACTGTAGCTAGTGTTTGAATTATGCAGCGAAGTGGAGAATTTTCTTTCGTTTGTGGGCAGATCAGTCTGTGGATATTTATAATCCATCTATTCCTCAAATTGCCTATTTTCTCGTCTACCTGTTTGACGTACTAAAACTGCTGCCTGTCATTATTAAGGGCTATAGGTCTATGTTATCGGACACATATGCTCATCATGATAACTTGGATATTGATCCTTCTTTATCCAAACTAGTTAGAAATTTCTCTATCAATAGATCTTGAACCCTCAGATTAATTCCTAAATGGAATTTGGCTTAGGTTCTCTTGAAGCTTCAAGAAGCTCCTTTTGAGCTGTTAGATGATGTCCGTTCACGCTTTCAGTCCAGGTCACTCCTTCCACACTGCAGCAGGGTGCTGGTTGCAGCTATGGCTTCTTCCTCTGCTTCATCAACAAAGCATGTTGGACCGCAGACTGGCTGTCCGACTTTGCTTGTTCATGCTGTTCCATGGATGTGTTCCTAGTCTTCACCACCGAAGTAGGATTAACCTGCAGCTATGTCTTTACCGATACATGACTTTTAGGCTGTGTTAGCTACGCTGAGACCGCTATCTTTTTGGAATAAGGCATTAGAAGGAAAGATTACTTTCTTTCCTTCTTGGTGTGGTATTCCTAGGCATCACAGGCATTTAGTCCTATTGTTGTCGCCTTAGTAGTCTTATGTGAATTAAGAGCGGTCTGTTTCTATAACATTAGCGGTTAACGTCATAGTGGCCTTATATATTTTACAGCATTTTTTTCTTATACGTTGTGGCTAACGTCGTAAGTCTCTGTTTAGTGAGCTTTCCAAGGCCGCAGGTGACACAGATATCTGTCTTCACGGAGATGAAGACTACTAAGCTGCATTGGCTAACCTAAGACTACTGTCTCTTTGGAATTACGGATGTTAGAAGAGCGGTCCTTTATTCCTTACCTTGATCGACTAACGTCGTAAGTCTCCGTTTAGTGAGCTTTCAAAGGTTGCGTGTTACACTAAGATATCTGTCTTCACGGAGCTGAAGACTGCTGTCTCTTTAGAATTAGGGCCGTTAAAAGGAAAGAGTACGTTGTTTCCTTTTTGGTGTTGTATTCTTAGGTGTCAGGCTTTTAGTCCTTTTGTTGATGCCTTATTAGAATCAAGTGAGGCCCTTTTTTTCCTTAACTTGAGCGTCTAATGTTGTAAGTCTTCATTTAGTGAGCTTTCTAAAGTCGTAAAAATTACACCGATATATCTGTCTTCACAGAGATGAATACTTCTAAGCCACGTTAGCTAGGCTGAGACCGCTGTCTTTTGGGAATAGAACCGCTAAAAGGAAAGAGTGCATTTTTTCCTTCTCGGTGTTGTTTTCTTAAGTGTCACCGACTTTAGTCTTATTGTTGACACCATAGTAGCCCAGCTAGAATTATGAGCGGTGTTTTTTCCCAATCATTAGCACATAGCATTGCAAGTCTCCTTTAGTGAGCTTCTAGGGCCACAGTTAACAGCCATATAATTGTCTTCATGAATAGGAAGACCTTTAACTGCTTCAGCTAGGCGGAGACCACTGTCCTATCGGACAAGGTACCATTATAATAGAAGAGGTAGTTCTTTCCTTAATGGTATTGTTTGGTGTTAGTTGTCTGAGTCTTTTTGCCCTATTGATGATGCCATTTTAACCTAGCGAGAATGATGAGCATCCTTTCGTTAGCTCCTTTTTCAGGAATATATTTCTTATCAACAAATCTATACAATTGTTTACTACAGGCTTGCACTACAGTGGAAGACCCTAACTCAGAAAATATACTCTCTATTTTGATCTTTCCCGAGCGATTTGGGAAAGAAAAGTGGTACAAAAGCATCAAGAAAAAATAAGCTGAAACCGGCGCACACCAAGTAGAGGACGCTCTTCTCTTAGTACAAATCCACAGCTTCCCGAAAACAGTGCGCAGGCAGTAACTAATGAATCATTCTTTTTTCGACCGCCCATTTGGCGAGACGTCCATATTTGCTTTAAGAAATGGTGATAATTCAACTCATTGATAATGGTTACCTGTGACTGGAATTATGGATCTGAGGATCGTAGAATAACAGGACTGCGTTTTATATATGCTCGTTATTATTTTCAACCACATTTTCATTGAATTTTATATATTTTCGTGTTTGCGCACGATTTTCACATACCGTGCGGTCCGGACATAAAAATTTTCAGTTGATAAATTTATGTTATCCTTTTGGATATTATTTTTAGCTCAACTTTGACGAAGTCAAATTTGAGCTATTGTCATGGCCCGTCGTCCGTCTGTCCGTCCGTCCGTCTGGCCATCTGTCCGTCTGTCCGTACGTCAACAATTGGCTATGGCTCGGGCTAGAGGTCATATTTATGAACCGATCTTTACGAAACTTCTTGTGTACCTTTGTTATGACCCTGGGACGGGAACGAGTGTTTTTAGGTGTGGTCCGAAATTCAAGATGGCTGCCAGTGGCCATTTTGTACCGATGATGCAAATATCAGTTTTTTGTACAGAACTTCTGTATGAAAGTTCTGATTTGAATAAAGTTTTGTATAAATGTTTAGTACCATGGGATACATCACATATAATACGGGTTTTTTTCTCGTTCGTAAATTATGCAAATTAGAATGACTTTGATTTATTTAATGTTACTTTCAGAGCTGTAAGTGCCAGGCTGCTATGGCTCGGGCTAGAGGCCGTATTTATGAACCGATCTTTACGAAACTTCTTGGGTACCTTTGTTATGACCGTGGGACGAGAACGAGTGTTTTTGGGTGCGGTCCGAAATTCAAGATGGCTGCCAGCTGCCATTTTGTACCGACGATGCAGAAATCTGTATTTTTATACTGTACCAATGACCCAGACATAGCTGGTGCTAACTCTTAAAATATAGGGCCAAACACAAATTTTGCCCCCCAATCCCCAAAATTTGCATCTAAAACTAAAGAAAACATGTCCTGAAAGGCCCTCCACACTTCGCCCCTACTGCGCATGCGCAGTGTCAAGGACGTTCCAAAATTGGCGCCATTTATCATTCTAAGTTTGACCCTTCATCAGTTAACATCTGACTGATCTTTGTGCTTTTAAATCTCAGTTTAAATGATGCCAGACACATAAATATTAGTGAAATGGTGATTCTAAGGAGGATAGAAAAGGAGGAGAGGAAAAGAATGTGTGACAGAATATTATCAGGGCTGTAACTTAAAATTTTTTAATGAAATTATGTTAAGTTACCTATTTTCAAGGCAGCAGCCATTTTGTTGTCATTCTGATTATTTAGTTACACTGTTTTTTCAAGTGTTTTTCCTCTCTCCCTGTCCTTTAAGTTCCCCCTTGCTATTCTCCCATGCTTTTGGCATAATTTCTGTAATTATTATTACTAAAATTTCTTGGGAGTTTTAGCTGAATAACAGAATGAATTCTGTTCTTTCCCCATGTTTACGTCTTCACCTGCGGGTGGTTAGGCGTTGTGTTCTGCATCTACCATCTGATGTTCTGCAGTTTCTTCCCTGGAAGTCTCTGTTTTGCATCAGATGGTGTATTTTTGGTAACTGATTTCGGGCCTGGGTGCCTGGAGTCTTATTTTAGTGTTTTTACACTCATTGTTTACATTTACAACAGCCCTCTGTGTGAGGGGGGGATTTCTAAATAATAATATCTTTATGTTATTTTAATCATAACTAGATACATTATTATTGTTCGTAAGTGTTGAATAAATTGTTTAAAATATTTTTAAAATTTTTGTCCACACTTAGGCTTGGGATCCATTGGGGCTCAACGTTACTTTTCAGAAACTTGGGCTGTTCTGAAAAAATATTTTTTCAAAATATTTTGATTTCAATTATTTTTTCTATATTAATGGATCATATTATTATTATGTATTTTGATTGCCAGGGGTTAGTGCGAGTACCAGGACTTGTTTTCTTTTCACATTGAAAGGATATTGATCAATTGTTTTAAGAGGAAGTCTTCCTCTGACCTTATTATCATTCTATATGTGGTCAGTGTACTCGCATTAACTCCTGTTCTGTATCGTATGATTTCGATGACAATATGGGAAGCGTATGTCACGGTATGTTGTTGGGGATTTGGACACTCCGGTCCTTTCCCCGCAGGGTCACTCTACTTTATCAATTTCTATTTCAGACGATCAAGATTAGGGTGATGTATCTGTGATGTCTTCCAACAGTGTGCCTCCGTCGTCACAATTAATGAAGGGCTAGCGGAAAAGTGCTCATGTAATACGCCAATTGCCTAAGAGGACCCTAGTAGGTTTGACGGCCTTTGACGTCCGCTAGCTCGCCCGGTGTAGCATCCATTCACCGAATGGTTCGGCAGCCGGGTTCTTCCGTTGCGGTCTAGAAGGAATTTTGGGGTGATGCGAGCACTATAAAATTAACTTAATGCACACCCAGTGACGGCGGATCGGAGGGAGAACGGAGGAAGCCTTTTAGTCCGGTTCATAGCTCGTTCCGGTCCATCCGGACGGCAAGCGAGAGAGGCCCCTCTCTCGTTCAACAACATCTGGCCCCAGATGTTGTGGTACAAATGTGTCGTTAGCGGAGCATACGTCCGTCGCTCGGGACGCTCCGTTGTATAGGCAGTCCGCTGAGACTGCTAAGGCTTCCTCTTCTCGTCAGCGCACACGACCGCACCTTGGCTGCGTGACCGCCGATATATTACCAGCTTCGCCGATCAAGGATTCTTCGGCGACCAGGTCACACCATCCGGCAGCCAGGGATTCGAGACCGATGGACTCCGGACGTTCGCATAGGAAAAGTATGCGGGAGCCATCTGATGCGGAGCTGCCCTCGGCGAAGCAGCGATAGACTGCGCCTCCGCAGGTCTCGACGCCGGACATTCTTGTGCACATAGCACAGCTTATCGCAGCATCCCAGCAGCCGACAGAAACGGTGTCGGATCGAGAATTATCCGACAGCGCTGGGTCGGTAGCCGGGGACTCGAGGCCTGCAGACTCCGGACGTTCGCATAGGAAGTGTGCGGGAGTCAACGTACACGGAGCTTCCAGCGGCAATGCATCGTAAGTCCGCTACTGCACAGGCCTCGGGAACGGACGTGCTTTCCTTAATAGCACAGTTTATCGCAGCATCCCAGCATCAACTGAATCTGTCGCATATATTTTATCCGACGATGCTGGGTCGGGACGCTCCGCGGAAGCGGGTACGGACGTCCGAAAGTTTCATCCGGTCCGACGGGATACCGAAAGGGATTCGGTGGATTTCAAGCTTTCCCTTTCGGAACAACATATGCTGCGATGCCGGATAAGAAACTGATAGCGTCGGTGGACTTAGAAATTTTTTGGTTCGGTTCAGGGACATCGTCCCTCAGTTCCGACATAGTCCAATAATGTCACACAAACTTTCGAATTATTGAACGACGCTATATATATAATTATTTTATGCTTGCTATCCAAGCATTTCTGGTTTCTTGTTCGAAGAGTTATGGAGATGTCTTTCAAAAGTGTGCCTCTGTCGTCATAGTTAATGAGGAGTTAGCGGCAATAAGTGCTCATGGAATATGTCTATCGCTTGCGGAGTGACATTCGCTAGCTCACCCGGTGTAGCGTACATTCATCGAATGGTTCGGCTGCCGGGTTCGTCCGTTGCGGTCTAGGAAGGAGATTTGGGTGATGCGAGCACTTTAATTACTTTAGTACTCACCCAGTGACGGCAGATTGAGGACAGATCGGAGGAAGCCAACAACATAGGGGACCGCATGTTGTGGTTCAGATATTTTACATTCGGAGCATATGTCCGTTGCTCGGGACGCTCCGTTATATTGACAGTCCGAGAGACTGTCTTGAATGCTTCCTCATCCTCACAGTAGGGCACACGACCGCACATTGGCTACGTGACCTCGAGTATCCGATCAGTTTCGGCATTCAGTGATTCCACAGCGAATAGGTCGCGCCATCCGGTAGCCAAGGGACACGAGGCCTATACACTCCGTTCGCTCGCATATTGGAAGTATGCACGGGGTAACGATCTCGGAGCTTCCTGCGGCAATGCATCGTAAGACCGCTGCTCCTCAGGCCTCAGTGACGGACGTGCTATCCGAGTTAGCACAGTTGTTTCGCAGCATCCCAGCAATTGACGGTTTCTCGGTCGAATCAGGAATTATCCGACGGAGCTGGGTCGGTGCGGTCCGCGGTTGCATCAAGCTACGGACGACCGAACGCTTTATAGGGTCCGACAGGATGGCGAAAGGGATTCGAAAGATTTCGAGTTTTCCCTTTAGTAGTATCGGAAGATGCCTTTCATATCTTCTGGCATTTCTTCCAGTGATTATTTTTCGGACTTCATTGCTGCGATCTTGGATAAGAGACTTATAGCGTCATTGGACTCGGATTTTTCGATCGGTACAGGGACTTTGTCCCTGACTTACCGACGCAGTCCAATATTGTCATTACAACATGTGTTTTATTTTTCGACGCTATATATTTATATATATATACAAGCCTGCTACTAAGCATGATAGTTTAGTTTCTTGTCCGCGTGGCTCATTTCTGCCATTTTATCTTTTTTACATATAGTTTATTTTGGCAGAGCAGGGCATACCGAGAGTTCATATGCGTCTAGACGGTGTGATTAAAGACTGCATATATTCTTTTTCGCCGTTTATGTCTTTTCCAATTTCAATGTTGGGAACGACATTATGTATAGTAGACTTAACTTAGACGCTTTATTATACGTAATCCGCCTTACTGAGGCGTTATCATTACGTCTTCAAGAAAAGATTTACGGGATATTATTCTCAATGTAATTTCTTTTGAGGGCAGTAGTTTGTTCACGTATAACTCCGCCCTTCAGTGGCTGATTGGAGTTGGTTAGACGTGATGCAGCCCTAGCTACATCCACGCGTGGATAGTAGGTTAAGAACTCTCTCAGAGTCGCTTCGTTCTCGGAGGAGCTTCTCTTCGACGGCAACTTTCCGGCAATCCATGAATTGCTTGAATTATACATTCTCTTGTCTATCTAGTGTTACAAGAGATTCAGACTGGGGCAAACATTCGGTGGTTGACTCAGAGAGTGCCGCCGCAGTTGCCGGACCTGAGTGTGGCTGTTATGACGGTTGCCAGTCAAACAGATTGGGATATATACTGATCCCTACGGATTCGAAGTGCCAGGGTCTTTGGGTTCCACAGTCTTTTAGCTATCAGTTTATCTTCCGCGGAATAATGTTTTTTAGGCTTGCTTTATGTCATTGCATGAACATTATTCAGAAACGCATGCCCAAATTCCTGTCCTTTAATTCGACAGTAGTGGCGTATCTCCGGAACCAGGGAGGCACTCTTTCGTTTCCGTTATTCAATTTAATGGAAAGAATCCGTCTGTTGGTTATAGTACACCAAGTTCAGTTTTGATCCGTCATATTCTGGGTCGTCTGATTGTTTTATCGCACTCCCGTTCTCTTACGGGTCGCTTGTTGCTGTCAGAATGGACTCTCAACAAACAAGTATTCAATCAGATTTGCTATCTATGGGAGCGCCCAATGATGTTTTATTTATGACACAGCTTGCTAATCATTTGCAGACGTATGTGTTGGCTTGTCCAGATCTCTGAGCTAATACTGTTAACGCTCTATTGATCTATAGGACGGAATGATAGGATACGCGTATCCTCCGGCGCTGTTGTTTTAGCAGGTATCGCTAAGATAAACAACCACAATACA
This sequence comes from Pictodentalium vernedei, assembly GCA_031216915.1. Taxonomy (NCBI): domain Eukaryota; kingdom Metazoa; phylum Mollusca; class Scaphopoda; order Dentaliida; family Dentaliidae; genus Pictodentalium; species Pictodentalium vernedei. The sequence continues at coordinate 661,936,475 of CM062296.1, forward strand.
TTTCTGTTGATAGCATCTCTATCTTCACAGAGATCATGAGTAATTTACTCTCTTGTCTACTGTGGATCTTAACGTGAAATCTTCCTCTATGTGAGGATCTTTTTTTCACTGGGTAAATCGTGTCATCTTTATCACAACCAGCAAGGTCGCAACCTTCATGTATTCCGTTGTGTGGTCCGTATTGCATTGTAAGCACTGTACTGGACGAGCTTTGGACGCGATTTCTTACTATAGGAGATCCTCTTCTTCGCTATTCTATGCGACTAAAGTGGAGGCTCTTCCGTCGTGGTGTAGGGATCATTATGTTCATATGGTTGATCCCTCCATACTACTCATTGCTATTTTTTAGTATACTTGTTTCACAAGATCTACTGCAGCCTGTTGTTATTTAGGTTATAGGTTTATGTTACCTCATACCTATGCACTCTACAATAGTTTACAATTGAGTCTTATGTCTCTTTATCTAAGTCAGTTAGTAACTTTTTGATAAATAGACTTAGAATCTTTAGATTAAATTCCTATACGGATTTTAACTTCAGGTTCTTATTTAGCTAAGTAATCATTTGAGCCTCTGGAAACAGTAGTTTTCAAATTCTGACCTTTTAGACAGTAATTCTGTTGATTTCTCTTTTACTGTAGAGTCAGTGAGTTTCATGCACTATCGATGGATGATTTTCACTTTCATAGTTTCGGAATCAATACTTCCGTAACTATTTAGGTTGGATTGTTGCATAAGAGTTAGGCTCCTATTATCCGGAACCTATTATTTTAAGGTCCTTCCGTCTTCGTATGGGCATAGGCCTTTACTCTTTCCGGGTACAGTTTATGTATTTATAAACAGATATCTGTTTATTACAAGGGCGTAAGCTTCTTCTGTCTTTGATGTCTAGTAGAAGGACTTTACGCTCCATTTTATTGTTAATGGATTCTATTAACTAGCGTACTGCTTATGGTATATCATTGGCTTAGCAGTTGTGCTTAAGATTTCGGCTCATGAAGTAAGAGTTCTTCTACTTCTTGGGCTTACATTAATAGTGTTGCTATTATAGATTTTTGAAGGCTGCTCATTGCGCTCAGCCATCCATTCATGAATTTTATCTCAGAAATATCGAGTCCATTTCTGGAGGCCTCTATTGTTAGGTCTATTATCTACTGCTCAGAATGTCATTCACTTAACAGTTGCTACTATAGCTAGGTAGGCTGTCTGTTTTGGCAGTGTCTCCGTTCGGCTGCCCTCTTCGCTCTGGGCTATTTGACCCAGGGCAAGAAAAAGGGGGGGGGGGAGGGTGTTCCCTTGGGTCACCTGTTTTTACTATGAAAACAAGGGGATACCTCCTCCGGAGTTAGTAATTCTGAGCTGTTATTGGGATGGTTGTTTAGTGAGAAGTTTAAGTTTATAAAATTCATTCAAGTCTTAGTTTTTAAAGTATAGTTTTTGAATATTGCATATGTCAACGGACATGATTATGCAATTCTCACACACTTTTAGGAGTATAAGAGTCTCTATTCTCTAGACTTACTTTATTATTGGCTTACTTTAAGAATTATTAGTATAAGGATTATTGGATATTAATAGAGTACATGGATGTATGAAGCTCAATTTTTCGAAGGTGTTGTATCTTTCTAATTTATCATAAATAAGAAAGATACATGTAAGGCCTATTTCTTCTTTTCCCTACAGGGGATGACTCTATTTTATTTTATTGAGCGTATTCCATTTTGCTCTATGTCCTTGGCCCTCCAGCCTTTTTACTATTCAGCTATGTCTGGGTCATTGGTACAGTATAAAAATGTTAAAAAATTTATAGTAATTTATATATTTTTTATACTTACCAATGACCCAGACGGGGATGGCCCTCCCAGGAGTTGGGAACTCTTGCCTCCCCGCTGAGTACATAGCGCTTACCAGGCACTGGTTATTAGAATGATAAATGGCGCCAATTTCGGAACGTCCTTGACACTGCGCATGCGCAGTAGGGGCGAAGTGTGGAGGGCCTTTCAGGACATGTTTTCTTTAGTTTTAGATGCAAATTTTGGGGATTGGGGGGCAAAATTTGTGTTTGGCCCTATATTTTAAGAGTTAGCACCAGCTATGTCTGGGTCATTGGTAAGTATAAAAAATATATAAATTACTATAAATTTTTTAACTTTTGTACAGAACTTCCATATGAAAGCTCTGATTTGAATAATTTTTTGTATGAATGTTTAGTACCATGGGATACATCACATATAATACAGGTTTTTTTCTGGTACGTAAATTGTGCAAATTAGACTAATTTTGATGTTTTTTGGGGTTACTTTCAGCACTGTAAGTGCAAATGCCAATACGGCTCGGGCTAGAGGCCGTATTTATGAACCGATCTTTACAAAACTTCTTGGGTACCTTTGGTATCACCGTGGGACGAGAACGAGTGTTTTGGGGTCCGGTCCAAAATTCAAGATGGCCGATGGCAGCCATTTTGTACAAAATTAGGTGCAATCAGATTTTTGCACAGAACTTCCATATGAAAGCCCTGATTTGAATAATTTTTTTGTGTGAATGTTTAGTACCATGGGATGCATCACATATAATACGGGGTTTTTTCTCGTGCAGAAATTATGCAAATTAGATGAACTTTGATTTTTTCAGTGCGACTTACACACAGTAAGTACACATGTCAATACGGCTCAGACTAGAGTCTGTATTTATGAACTGATCTTCACGAAATGTCTTGGGTACCTTTGTTATCACCTTGGGACGAGAACGAGTGTTTCTGGGTGTGGTCTAAAATTCAAGATGGCTGCCAGTGGCCATTTTGTACCGAAATTAGGTCTAATCAGTTTTTTGTACACATCTTCTATACAGCTCAGACTAGAGGCCATATTTATGAACCAATCTTTACGAAACTTCTTGGGTACCTTTGTTATCACCGTGGGATGAGAGCGAGTGTTTTTGGGTGTGGTCCGAAATTCAAGATGGCCACCAGCAGCCATTTTGTACCAAAATTAGTGCAATCAGTCTTTTGTATAGAACTTCTGTATGAAAGTTCTGATTTGAATAAATTTTTGTATGAATGTTTAGTAACATGGAATACATCACATATTGTAAGGGGTTTTTTTTCGTGCAGAAATTATGCAAATTAGATGAACTTTGATTTATTCAGTGCTACTTACACAATGTAAGCACACATGTCAATACAGCTCAGGGTAGAGGCTGTATTTATGAACCAATCTTCACAAAACTTTTTGGGTACCTTTGTTATCTCCTTGGGATGAGAATGAGTGTTTCTGGGTATGGTCCAAAATTCAAGATGGCTGCCAGTGGCCATTTTGTACCGAAATTAGGTCCAATAAGTTTTTTGTCACAAGTTCTATACAGCTCGTATTTATGAACTGATCTTCACAAAACTTCTTGAGTACTTTTGTTTTCACCTTGGGACAGGAACGAGTGTGTTTTGGGGTGCCTTTGTTATCACTGTGCTATGAGAACAAATATTTTGGGGTTCAGTCAGACCCACTCTGGGACTCAAAGATTTTTTCTAGTTCAGCATCTGACTGTCACCCACCTTTACAATACTTTACCTATACATTTGTTACAGGCAACGGTCAGTATTTATGTACAGACCGTTACAATACTTTATATGTACCTTTGTTATCAGGTCATTACCTAGATGTTTGTCATTGCTGGGTCACATACTATACATGTACATGTCTTTGTCTTGACAAGTTGAGCTACAGTGTCATTGACACTTTCATTATTATTGGAGTTAGGTGTCAATGAGAGTCTGTATGGACAGGATTTCTCCTGTCTGTTGAGGGCAGAATTTCTGTTTTTTGGTCCCTGCCGGCCGTCTGGGTTCAGTTGTGTTCCCGCCAGTCCTTTATTTTCTGCCACCTTACTCTCGTAGTTGGGAGTGTTCTTTTACTTTCTACATCTGTTGAGTTCACCTTTTTCTTCTACTGCTCTCACCTCTGTTATGCCCAAGACTGTTCCTTGAGGACAATGCCTTTTGCCCGTGCTTGTGGTGTGTACTCGTGGCCATTCCTTCCGCACCTGTGGGGGGGGGGGCGGGGGGGGGGGATGCTGTCATTCAGGACCTCCCGACACGATCACGTCTGGGGAGAGTTATACCCCCTCCGTGGGGGATGTGCAGTCTTTTCTGTGGTGGATACTGCTGGAGCTGTTGAGTTGTCTGGTGAAGAGATGCCTGGTTCCGGGACTATGGTCCCTCTCCAGTCAAAATCTAAGGCTGTCACTAGGGTTGTGACTCCTCCTTTGGAGCCGAGCTCGGTTGCTCTCTCCCCTTTTCCACCAGTTTCAACAGCTCCCATCATATCTGCTGCTACTGCTGTTCCGTCTGCAACGTCATTGGTCACCATTTCAGTCGGCCTCTGCTTATCCCTGCAGAGATGTCTGGTAGTGTGGACGTAGGTTATCGGCCTCAGCCTTCCCTGACTTCAACTCGGTGAAGTCAGACGACCGAACCCTCTGCTGTGGCCTCTCAGACGTTGAGCACAGCAGTTTTATTCCTGCAGGGGTCTGCAGAGATGTCTGGTAGTGTGGACGTGGGGTATCGGACTCAGCCTCCCCTGACTTCAACTCGGCGAAGTCGGAAGGGGCTGCCGGTCGAACCTTCTGCTGTGGTCTCTCAGCCGTTGAGCACCGCAGTTTTCTCATTGGATTCGGATGTTCATGGTGGGGCCACCATGAACTCCGTGGCGTTTCCATCCACGCACTCTGGTCCCATGGCCACTTTTGCGGGACCAATGCCTTTTGTGCAGCCGGGAACTTTGTCTCTCAGAGGTCCGCGGTGACTCTCCTGAGTTCCTGCTCTGTAGATCCTCGGGGTATGTCATACCCCTATACACATCTGCCTTCAGATGTTTCGGCTGCCACCTGTCGCCCTGCGTCGGGTGTATTTGAGGGTTGTGACCCTTCGCTGGCTAAAAGGGTCAGGAGTGAAGCCTCTTTGCTGGTTCGTTCCCACATCGAACCAGCCGACACGAGCCGTGAGCTTAGGGAGGCTCTCTCCTTGCCCACTCAGGTTCTTTCCAAGAGCCGTCCCGTTGCTTCCAGTGAGGCTACTAGTGGTTTCCAGGCGTCCCCCTGCGGCGCCGCCTCCCGGGATTGGAAGCAGGCTGCTTTTTGATCCCTCAGGTGTGCCAACACCATGGGAGGCATCAGCTGGTTTGCCCATGATGGGCTATGTGTCTTCCGACTCAGAGGATGAGTCTGACATACCTGACGTCGAGAGCCAACAGTCTTCTGACTTGGGGGCAGCACTTGACTTTGTGTTTGGGTTCCTTCCAGATCTCAAACCGTCAAACCAGCCGACAATGTCAGCTAGGCCGCGATCATCGGTCGCGCTCCTACAGCCTGTGGAGCAATCTGCTTTTGGGTGCCTTCGACCGTGCCAGTCGGTACAGGTGGTTGAAGTGTTTTCAGCTTTGGACTCTAAGCTGAGTTCCAAGGCTATGACGACTTCGTTCTTCACCAGGGTTGACACTTTTTTGCCTCCAGTGCGTTATCGTTCCTACGATTCTGCCAATCCGTCGTCAGTCTGCCAGATTTTGACAGCCTTGGATGAGGACTCCACCACCCTCTGGCTTAACAAGCCCAAGTCGGCCGTTATTCCTATGGCGGCTCTGGAGTCCCTGTTGGGCTTATCGAGAGAGATGCTGGGCATGCTTTCTCTCTCGGATCACGTCGTCTCTGCTTTAGCTGCTTATCTGCCACCAGATAAGTTTGACGACGTACTGGCTCCTTTGCGTGTGCTTTCCAAGGCGCTCATGCACACTCATGCCTGTAACATGGCTAACTTGGAATTAGTTCGCAGGAACGCTGTGTTGGACACATGCCGTTCCCTTCCTGAGGGGCAGTGCACTGCTCTTCGATCTGCTTCTTTGGCTGGTCCACTACTATTCCATGGTTCTGTGATGACGGTCCAGGATGACGTCCTACATCATTCCATAGATCAGCTGCTGCTTCATCAGCTTGATCAGCCTTCTTCTGGAGGCAGGGGCTGTCCAAAGCCTAACAAGCGCCCTTCTGCTTCCTCTGCGAAGCAAAGGGCTGATCCTCCTGCCACTGCTTTTACTTACTCATGGGGTAAGGGTAAGCATCGGCAGGCTTGAGGGAGGACTTAGGATTCTTCATATAGTAGAGGAGGTGGTTTCTCCTCTTGCGGGCCTCGCTGAGGCTCGAAATGAAGGTCCTCACCTAGATTCATTCCAGGTTGGAGGAAGGATATCAGAATTCACAGACCATTGGGCTGCAACTACATCTGATCCTTAGATGTTGTTCGGTCTGGGTTGCGGATATCCTTCTGGAGGCATCTGGAGTCAGATGTCGACACACTGTTGAGCATCCAACTCTGTCGAGAGTGCCTCTTCCAACTCAAGTTCCTTTAGATGTTACACGTTGGGAACTTTTGATCACGGAAATAGACAATCTCCTGTCAAAGGGGGTGATCGATATCATCAAGAACATTCATTCAGTGGGATTTTGTTCCCGCCTGTTCTTGGTGCCGAAGAAGGACGGCCGACTCAGACTGGTTATCGATCTGAGTATCCTGAACCAGTCTATCATTACTTCCAAGTTCAGCGTGGAGACTTTCAGGTCGGTTCGCCTCTCCATTCACCAGGGAGTTTTCGCTTCCAGCATCGACCTGCGGGACGCTTACTTTCACATTCCTATTCATCGGACATCGCGAAAGTATCTCAGGTTCGCTTTTCTGGGTCGAGTTTACCAGTTCAAGGCCATGCCCTTCAGCCTCAACCTGGCTCCTTGGACCTTCTCCCGACTGATGTCGCATGTGTTAGCCTTACATCGCACACAGTCCAGGGTGACTACTTCGGTATATCTAGACAATATCCTCCAGAGGCATTCCAATGCTGCCTTTCTGGAGTCAGATGTCGATACACTGTTGAGCCTGCTCACGTCACTAGGGTTCAGAGTCAGCGAGGAGAAGTCGGACCTGGTCCCTTCTCAGTCGTTTTGTCATCTGGGGATGGACTTCCGTACTCAGCTGAATACGATGGCGGTTCCCCAGGCAAGGGCTGTGATTCTCTCAGCTTTTGCCCTGACTCTGTCCCAGTCCACATCCCCGGCAGCTCGGAGTCTTCTCTGACTGCTCGGTCTCTGTGGTTCGGTGACGGATCTCATTCCTCTAGGTCGGCTGCATGTCAGACCTCTCCAACACTTTCTGCTCAGTCATTGGAGGCCGAATGTCGATCCTCTGCATCTGGTGCTTCAGTTACCGGAGTTTCTTCATCGTCACCTTCTCCCCTGGCCGGATGTTCAGTGGATTATGCAGAGAGTTCCGTGGGACTTACCCACGCTCGATCGTGTTCTGACGGCAGTCGTCAGCGATCTCGGATGGGGTGCGATGTTGGATCCTCTAGGTCTTTCCCTTCACAGGGCATGGGACCAAGATCAAGCAGCTCTTCACATCAACCAGATGGAGCTTCTTGCTCTTCTTCTGAGTTTCCTCCAGTGGATCCCCCACCTTTCGACTCGCCAGGTCCTTCTGTTGTCTGACAATTCGACAGTGGTTGCTTACATTCGGAACCAGGGCGGCACGCACTCCGTACCCATGTACGAATTGACTCGGGATCTTCTACTGCTCGCTCAGGATGTCAACGCCGGAGTGGTCGTCCCCACATCGATCTCTTTGCCACCCGTTGGAACCATCAGGTGGATACTTTCGTGTCCCCATGTCCGGATCCCCTGGCTTTCGCCGTGGATGCTCTGTCACTCGATTGGAACGGTCTTGTCGGCTACGCCTTCCTGCTGGTTCCAATTCTGCCTCAGGTTCTAACCAAGATGCGAACCTGCAGTTGTCGAATCATTCTGATCGCTCCCCTGTCGCCTCAGTGGGTGTGGATCAATCAGCTCTGCTCTCTGTTGGCAGTGGTTCCGGCACGTCTCCCTCTACGTCGCGACCTTCTTTGCCAAGGTCACCCGAGGAGGTTTCACATCGATCCGACTTCATTGTGCCTTCACGCATATCTTTTCTTGGGTCCTGTCTTCTGCGTAGAGGTCCAGCCTGTTACCATCAAAGGGTACAGGTCCATGCTTTCGGAGACATTTTTGTATGTGGGACAGCGTCGTATCGGCACTAATCCATACCTGTCCAAGCTTGTTTGGCACTTTTCCTTGAAAAGGCCTACGACTTTGCAGCTTACCCCAAGATGGAATCTTTCTTGGGTGCTGCTTTGCTTGGGGGGGGGGGGGGGGGGGGTACGAACCTTTATCCCAGGTGGATATGCATTTTCTCACATACAAGACAGCTTTTCTGATGGCTTTTGCCTCAGCCAGACCGCTTAATTAGCTTCACTCCCTCTCGCTTAACCTGGCCTTTTAACAGTGTTACGTTTACCACTGATTGCTCCTTTCTGGCCAAGAATCAGATACCAGAAACTACTCTACCTCCTATCTGTATCAGGGCTCTTCCTTCTGCTGAGGGTAACCGCCCTTTGCTCTGTCCGGTTCGTGCAATTTGCATTTATCTCAATCGGACGCAGTTCATTAGGAAAGGCAGGAAACGATTTTTTCTGTCTCTTATTCCTGGTCGACAGAAGATCTCTTCTCAGTCCATTTCTCGGTGGATTTGTCGTGCTTTTTGCGCAGCTTACGATCATCTAGTGACTGACGATTATATTACCAATCGTATTTCTGCCCACGAGGTGCGTCCATTGTTTACCTCTTGGACTTATACTAACTCGTCATGTTGTCGGATGTTATGCAGGCAGCCTACTGGAGAAATGCTACTTTCTCCACCTATCTGCGTCAGTTGCAGGAGCAGTCAGAGGACCTTTTTGCTATGGGCCCTCTTTCTTCTGCTCACGCTGTTGTCTACCCTAGCCATTAGGCTTCTTACAAGGTCAGGTCCAGCTCTGTGCTGTTACTGCCCTTTCTGTCTGTGCGTCGCACAGAAGCCTACGCGTCATCACTCATTGTCTTTTACTAATGATTGTGATGCTATGGTTTGATAGGCCTAGGGACCTCTTTCTCTGTCCACGGTTCCAGTGCAATTGGGTTATGTTGGGGTTGGTTATGTGATTCCCTCCATCCTATTGACTTTTCAGCCTGTAGTAAACAATTATGAGGTAGGTTGATAAGAAATTTAAATTTTATAGTAAATTTCCTTTCTTATTACACCTACCACAATTGTTTACATGGATGCCCACCCGACTTCTTATTCGGGTAAGAATACTTCCTCCCCGCCGATCACATAACTCAAATGTTGGCGGATTCAAAAGAATGATTCATTAGTTACTGCTGCGCACTGGTTTTCCGGAAGCTGTGGATTTGTTCTAAGAGAAGAGCATCCCCTACTGGGTGTGCGCTGGTGGCGCTCGACCCAGTTTTGGCTTATTTTTTCTTGGTGCTTTTGCACCACTTTTCTTTCCCAAATCGTTTGGGAAAGATCAAAATAGAGAGTATATTTTCCAAGTTAGGGTCTTCCACTGTAGTGCAAGCCTGTAGTAAACAATTGTGGTAGGTATAATAAAGGAAATTTACTATAAAATTTAAATTTCCTGCTATAATCGATATGAGGCACAAGGAGTTCATCTGGAACTTAGTTTTTCAGCACCCGCTTCATTTTTAATCCAGTCTATTGTTGTGGATTATATTTCCACTCGGAAGATTTGGATATTATGTCTATATGGTGTATTGTTTGGGGCTACGGTATACTATCTTGATTTCAAGGGATATGTCAACGCTATATTCTTGCAATAGTGCCATGTTCATCACGTCCCTCTCCGTCCTTAGTGGCATTATGAAGTTGGTCAGACGTGAGGGAACCCTACGGTTTTGTACTATTCTAGATGACTAACACTAAAGCGTTATGAGTCGCGCCAGGTTAAATTGGTCATGCTTGCTTTGACTAATGATAAGCTTCTATTAGCTGTATTACTCTTTATTGAGAAAAGCAGCAGCAGTATAGCTTTGGGAATTTAGTGTGAGGTTTCCTTTTCCTATAGTGAAAAAGGAATTTGTCACAGTTCCAAGCTTTAGTATTACTGTACCGGCCTTACTTATCTAGAGATTCAAGTAATGGGGCGGTGGGGGGGGGGGGGGGGGAGGAGGTGGGGGAGGCAGTTAAGAGGCGATTACAGGGCAGGACGTAGTTCTCTTTCTGTAAGCCTTGTATGCATTCAATTATATGCTCTTCGATTGGTGGGTGGGTTGTGGTCTAACGGCGACTTCAGGGGCGCATCCACTCTTTAGTTGGTTTGCTTCCTGTGGTTGTTCGTTCATAATTCAAATATGAGCATATGATTCCTGAACAGTAACTGTTTTTGGATTCCGAATTCTTTCATGAATACATTCGGTTGATATTGCTAGCCTTTCGTGTACCTGTGTGGCAGGCATGTCGGTTATCTGGACGACATTCTCCAATATGGCAATTAGTCCACTCTGAGAATTTTCACTCAGAGTTGTCTGCTTTGTTACGATGTATGAGTGAGGGGCGCGGTGGCATTGCGTAACTGTTCTCATCATATCACCGAAGTTAAGCAACGTCGAGCGCGGTTAGTAGTTGGATGGGTGACCGTTTCAGCGACTGATTTGTGCTTCTGTGTTGCATCCTTGGGCAAGGCACTTAACCCAGATTGCCTACATGGGGGCACGATGACGCTGTGTACTAAGGCTTACTGCACGTCGATGGTGCGCACGTCTTCAACCAATCTAACCCTGCCTGTGCTGCAGTGCAGAGTTCAGAGTTACGATGTTGGAGAGCTGACAGCTGCTCGTCATTCCTCGGTGGTTCTCTCCAGGTACTCCGGCTTCCTCCACCTGTAAAACTGTCACCGACATGATGTGACCCTGGCTGTTAATGTGTCGTTAAACCCTAATAAATAAATAAATATAACGATGTGTGAGTCTATTCCTCAGGTTAAATCGCATTAACGTCGTTTTATTCCTTCAGTTTCCTGGTTATATTTTGTATCGCTCGGTTACACCATTGATACAGGCCGTATTCAGGTGAGGGTACATGTGGGACTCTGTTGGAAGCGCATAATATGTATTAATCATTAAGCAGACGTATTTCTTGAATAGATTCTCTTAAATTCTTGCTCAGTGTCAGTATAAGAGCTTATGAGAACTTTGGGCTAGTTGGATCAGTTATGGATTTCCATACAGATAGCCTCCACGTACGTTCTCTATTTTTGGCTTCCTTATTCAGAGTGTTTTTTTTTCTCCGAACAGTCATTGGTGTTAACAGACCTAGGGAACAATGAGTTATTTGGGGACGGTCTCTGACGGGTTTTTTAGCTCACCGAAGGGAGCTAAACTTATCACTTGCCGTCCGTCATCGTTTGTCCGGCGTCGTGAACATTTTTCAAATGATTTCTCCTCTGAAACCGCTAGGTCGATTTGCTCGAAACTTGGTATGGATGTTCATTACCATTTGTCAATTCAAGTTTGTTCAAATGAATGGACATCCCACTTGGGGCTCCATAGGGGGCGTAACTCTGATAGCACCCTATGTATATTAGAGAAATTACTAAAAAATCTTCTCCAGATCCAGCAGGCAAAATCTTTTGATATTTGGTATGCAACATTGTGGGGTGGATATGATTCAAGTTTGTTCAAATCGGCCCCCTGGATTCACATTTGGGCTCAGTATAGAAGCCCGAATTCGAACTTAGTGCATTTCAGGCAAATTTCTTAAACACAAATTTTGCCCCCCAATCCCCAAAATATGCATCTAAAACCAAAGAAAACATGTCCTGAATGGCCCTTCATACTTCACCTCTACTGCGCATGCACAGTGTCAAGGACGTCCCGAAATTGGCGCCATTAATCATTCTTTGTTTGGCCCTTCATCAGTTAACATCTGACTGATCTTTGTGCTTGTAAATCTCAGTTTAAATGATGCCAGACACATAAATATTAGTGAAATGGTGATTCTGAGGAGGATATAGAAGGAGGAGAGGAAAAATGAGTGACAGAAAATAATCAGGGCTGTAACTTAAAATTTTTTAATGAAATTATGTTAAGTTACCTATTTTCGAGGCAACAGCCTGTTGTGGTCATTCTTGTTATCAAGTTACACTGCTTGTTCAGTGTTTTCCTCTCTCCCTTTCCTTTAAGTCCCCTCTTGCTATTCTCCCATGCTTTTGGCATATTTTCTGTAATATTATTACTAAAATTTCTTGGGAGTTTTAGCTGGATAACAGAATGAATTCTGTTCTTTTCCCCATGTTTACGTCTTCACCTATGGGTGGTTAGGCGTAGTGTTCTGCATCTACCATCTGATGTTCTGCAGTTTCTTCCCTGGAAGTCTCTGTTTTGCATCAGATAGTGTATTATTGGTAACTGATTTCGGGCCAGGGTACCTGGAGTCTTGATCTGGTGTTTTTACACTTATTGTTTACATTTCCTACAGCCCTCTGTGTGTGGGGGGGATTTCTTGAAAATAATATCTTGATGTTATTTTAATCATAACTAGATACGTTATTATTGTTCGTAAGTATTGCATAAATTGTTTAAAATATTTTTAGAATTTTTGCCCACACTTAGGCTTGGGATCCATTGGGGCTCAACGTTACTTTTCAGAAACTTGGGCTGTTCTGAAAAAATATTTTTTCAAAATTTTTTGATTTCATTTATTTTTTCTATGTTAATGGATCATGTTATTATGTATTTTGATTGTCAGGGGTTGGTGCGAGTACTAGGACTTTGTTTTCTTTTCACAATGAAAGGATATTGTTCAATTGTAATAAGAGAAAATCTTTTCTCTGACTTTCATAATCATTGTATAATGTAGTCAGTGTACTCGCACTAACTCCTGTTCTGTATGTGTTAATTTCGATGACAACATGGGAAGTGTGTGTCACGGTATGTTAGTGGGGAATTGGCCATTCCGTTCCTTTCCCCGCAGGGTCACTCTATTTTATCAATCTCTATTTCAGACGATCATGATCAGGGTGATGTATCCGTGATGTCTTCCAAAAGTGTGCCTCCATCGTCACAATCAATGAAGAGCTAGCGGAAAAGAGCTCATGTAAATACGTCAATTGCCTAAGAGGACCCTAGTAGGTTCGACGGCCTTTGACGTCCGCTAGCTCGCCTGGTGTAGCGTCCATTCATCGAATGGTTCGGCAGCCGGGTTCGTCCGTTGCGGTCTAGAAAGGAGTTTTGGGTGATGCGAGCACTATAAAACAACCAAGTGCACACCCAGTGACGGCAGATTAGAGGGGAGATCGGAGGAAGCCTTTTAGTCCGGTTCATAGCTCGTCCAGGCCCATCCGGGCTGCGAGCGAGAGAGGCCCCTCTCTCGTATATCAACATCTGGCCCCAGATGTTGTGGTACAAAATGTGTCGCATTCGGAGCATACGTCCGCCGCTCGGGACGCTCCGTTATATAGATAGTCCGGAGCGACTGTCAATAAGGCTTCCTCATTCTCATGGCAGCGCACACGACCGCACCTTGGCTACGTGACCTCCGATATCCAGTCAACTTCGCCAATCAGAGAATCCTCGGCGACTCGGTCATGCCATCCGATAGCCAGGGACACGAGGCCTGGAGACTCCGGACGTTCGCATAGAAAGTATGCAGGAGTCAACGTACACGGAGCTTCCAGCGGCAAAGCATCGTAAGACCGCTTCTGCGCAGGCCTCGGTGACGGACGTGCTATCCCAAATAGCACAGCTTATCGCAGCATCCCAGCAACAACAGAATCTCTGTCGCATCATGTTATATCCGACGACGCTGGGTCGGGACGCTCCGCGGAAGCATCAGGTGCGGACGTCCGAAAATTTCATACGGTCCGACGGGATGACGAAAGGGATTCGGAGGATTTCGAGCTTTCCCTTTCAGATCAACATAAGCTGCTGTATATGTCATCCGACTTCATCTTCTAGAGGTTCTTCATTGGACCAGAAGGCTGCGATACCGGATAAGAAACTGATAGCGTCGGTGGACATAGAAATTTTTTGGTTCGGTTCAGGGACATCGTCCCTCAGTTCCGACACAGTCCAATAATGTCTCAGATACTTTCGATTTATTGAATGACGCTATATATATTTTTATATGCTTGCTATTTACAAGCATGTCTGGTTTCTTGTTCGCAAAATTACTGAGATGTCTTTCAAAAGTGTGCCTCTGTTGTCATAGTTAATGAAGAGCTAGCGGCAATTAGTGCTCATGGATTACGTCAATCGCCTAAGAGGTCCCTAGTAGGATCGACAGAGTTGACATTCGCCAGCTCACCCGGTGTAGCGTCCATTCATCGAATGGTTCGGCAGTCGGGTTCATCCGTTGCAGTCTAGGAAGGAGATTTGGGTGATGCGAGCACTATAATAGACTTTAGTACACACCCAGTGACGACGGATTAGAGGAGAGATCGGAGGAAGCCTGTTAGTCCGGTTCCTAGCTCGTCCGGTCCATCCAGGCGGCGAGCGAGAGAGGTCCCTCTCTCATGCAACAACATATGGGACCGGATGTTGTGGTACAGACATTTCACATTCGGAGCGTATGTCCACCGCTCGGGACGCTCCGTTATATAGACAGTCCGAGTGACTGTCGATAATGCTTCCTCATCCTCACATCAGCGCACATGACCGCACATTGGCTACGTGACCTCGAGTATCCGGCCAGCTTCGTCATTCAGTGATTCCATGGTGAACAGGTCACGCCATCCGGTAGCCAAGGGACATGAGGCCTGCACACTCCGGTCGCTCGCATAATAGAAGTATGCACGGGGTAACGAACATGGAGCTTCCAGCGGCAATGCAGCGTAAGACCGCTTCTCCACAGGCCTCAGTGACGGACGTGCTATTCAAAATAGCACAGCTTATCGTAGCATCCCAGCAAACGACAGATTCTCGTTCGGATCAGGAATAATCCGACGGCGCTGGGTCGGTGCGCTCCGCTGTTGCATCAGGTACGGACGACCGAACACTTCATAGGGTCCGACAGGATGGCGAAAGGGATTCGGACGATTTCGAGCTTTCCCTTTCGGAACAACAGAAGTTGCCATACATTTTTTCCGGCATTATCTTCCAGAGGTTGTTCCGTCTGACTACGTTGCTGCGATGCGGGATAAGAGACTAATAGCGTCATTGGACACGGAGTTTTGGATTGGTTCAGGGACATTGTCCCTGAGTTGCCGACACAGTCCAATAATGTTAGAACATTTGAATTATTGAATGATGCTATATATAAGCTTGCTACCAACATGCTAGTCTAGTTTCTTGTCCGCAATGCTCTATTCTGCCTTTCGTGAATTCTAGGAAAATTATTTTTTTATTGGCAGAACTGGGCATACCGAGAGTTCCTTTGTGTCTAAGACGGCGAGGCTGAAGACTAGGAATTATCTTTTTCGCCGTCTATGTCAATTCCAACCACGATGTTGGAAACAACAATGATGTATAATAGACGCTTTATCATACGTATACCACCTTACTGAGGCGTTATCATTACGTCTTCAAGAGAAAGAATTCCAGGGTATGATCCTCAATGAGATTTCTTTCAGGGGCAGTAGTTTTTCCACGTATAACTCCGCCCTTCAGTGGCAACCTGGAGTTGGTTAGACATGATGCAGCCCTAGCTACATCCACGCGCATGGATAGTAAGGTGACGAACTCTCTCAGAGTCGCTTCGGTCTCGGAGATGCTTCTCTTCGACGGCAACCTTTCAGCAATCTTGAATTGCTCGTTATACACATTCTCTTGTCAATTAAGTGTAACAAGAGATTCAGACGTGGGCTAACATTCGGTGGTTGACTCAGAGAGTTCCACTGTAGTTGCCGGATCCGAGTTTTTTCGATTATGACGGACGCCAGTCAAACAGGTTGGGACACACTTTTGATCCCAACGGATTCGAAGTGCCAGGATCTTTGGGTTCCGCAGTTTTTAGGTAAGCACTTAACTTCCAAGGAAGAATATTATTTTGGCTTGCACTACGTCATTGGATGAATTTTATTCAGAAACGCATGTTCAAATCCTGTCCGATAATACGACAGTAGTTGCGTATATCCGGAACCAGGGAGGCACTCATTCAGTTCCGTTATAGATTTTAACGGAAAGAATCCTTCTGTTTGTTATAGAACACCAAGTTCTGTTTCGGTTCGTCATATTCTCGGTCGTCGGATCGTATTAGCAGACTCCCTTTCATGTAAGGGTCTTTTGTTGCCGTCGGAATGGACTCTCAACAAACAGGTATTCAATCAGATTTGCTATCAATGGGAGCGCCCAGTGATAATTTATTTGTGACACAACTCTCCAATCAATTGTTGACGTATGTGTCACCGTGTCCGGATCCCTGAGCATATATAGTTAACGCTCTATCGATCTAGTAGGACGCGATGTTAGGATATGCGTATCCTCCAGCGCTGTTGATTCAGCAAGTATTGCTAGGATTATTCTTTCACAATACAGTTCTGTTGGTAGCATCTCTGTCTCCACAGAGACGGTGGATAAATTTACTTAGATGTCGCCTGTGGGATTTTCCGCGGAAACTTCCTCCATGAGAGGATCTTTTTTCGATGGGGAAATCGTGTCAACTCTATCACAACCCACAAGGTCTCAACCTTCACGTATTCTGTTGTGCGGTCCTTCTTGCATGGCAAGCTTTGTATAGGACGAGCAGTGGACGCGATTCCTAACTGTAGAAGGACCTCCTCTTCGCTATACTATGCGGCTAAAGTGGAGGGTCTTCCGTTGTTGGTGTAGGGATCTTTATGTTGATATTTTTGATCCCTCCGTACCAGACATTGCAAACTTTCTAGTATACTTGTTTAACGAGATCATCTGCAGCCAGTTACTTTTAAAGGTTATAGGTCTATGTTATCTGATACCTATGCACACCATGATAGTTTACAATTGAGCCTTATGTCTCTTTATCTAAGTTAGTTTGAAACTTTTCGATAAGAGACCTAGAATCGTTAGATTAATTCCTATTCGGAATTCAGCTTGGGTTCTTATTAACTAATGCAACGGTTTGAACCCCTTGAGGCAGTAGTTTCAAATTCTGGCCTTTGAAGGCAGCAATTCTCTTAGTCTTCTCTTCTGCTGAA
Source organism: Pictodentalium vernedei (assembly GCA_031216915.1). NCBI lineage: Eukaryota > Metazoa > Mollusca > Scaphopoda > Dentaliida > Dentaliidae > Pictodentalium > Pictodentalium vernedei. The sequence continues at coordinate 661,953,488 of CM062296.1, forward strand.
GAGTCAGTGAGCTTCATGCACTATCGGTGGACGATTCGCACTTTCGTAGTATCGGAAACTCTATTCCCTTTACTACTAATGTTGTATTTTTGATTAAGAATCAGGCTCCTAATAATATCCGAATCCTATTGTTTTTAAGGTCCTTCCGTCTTCGAGCGGGCATAGGCCTTTACTCTGTCCGGATAGACCTTTATCTATTTATTAACAGATCTCAGTTTATCAGTAGGACGTAAAGCTTCTTCTGGCTCTGATGCCTAATAGAAAGGTCATTACGGTCCATTCTATTACTTAATGCATTCAGTTAACTATCGGTACTGCTTAGGATAATCTATCCTTAACTCAGCAGTCTGTGCTTATGATTTCGGCTCATGAAGTAAGAGCTCTTCTACATCTTGGGCTTACGTAAATAGTATTGCTATTATAGATTAAAGTAGGCTCCATATTGGTCTCAGCCATCCACATTCACGAATTTTTATCTCAGAAATATTGAATCCATTTCTGGAGACCTGCATTATTTAGGTCCATTATCAGCTGCTCAGAATGTCGATCACTTAACAATTGCAACTATAGCTATGTAGGCTTTATGTTCCGGCAGTGACTCCATCCTGCTGCCCTCTTCACTCTGGGCTATTTGACCCAGGACAAGAAAAGGGGGGGGGGGGGGGAGGGTGTTCCCTTGGGTCACCTGTTTTATTATGAAAACAAGGTGATACCTCCTCCGGAGTCAGTAATTCTGAGCTGTTACTGGGATGGTTTCTTAAGTGAAAACTTATGTTTTAAAATTCATTCATGTCATAGTTTTAAAGTATAGCATTTGAATATGTCACGTGTCAAACGGGTGTTATTATACTATCCTCGGACACTTTTAAAAGAGTATAAAGAGTCTCAATTCTCTGGACTAACTTTATTTATTGGCTTACTTTAAAAATAATTAGTATAAGAATTATACTGGATTTTAATAGAGAATACGGATGTTATGATGCTCAATTATAGAAGGTATTGTGTCTTTCTAATTTATCATAAATAAGAAAGATACACGTGAAGCCTATTTCTCCTTTTCTCCTCCAGGAGATGACTCTATTTTATATAGTTGAGCTTATTGGATTTTCCTCTATGTCCTGGGCCCTCCAGCCTTTTTACTATTCAGCTATGTCTGGGCATTGGTACAGTATAAAAATCTTAAAAAATTTATAGTAATTTATATATTTTTTATACTTACCAATGACCCAGACGGGGATGGCCCTCCCAGGAGTTGGGAACTCATACCTCCCCGCTGAGGACATAGCGCTTACCAGACACTGTTGGTAAAAATGATTAATGGCGCCAATTTCGGGACGTCCTTGACACTGCACATGCGCAGTAGAGGTGAAGTATGGAGGGCCATTCAGGACATGTTTTCTTTGGTTTTAGATGCAAATTTTGGGGATTGGGGGCAAAATTTGTGTTTGGCCCTATATTTTTAAGAGTTAGCACCAGCTATGTCTAGGTCATTGGTAAGTATAAAAAATATATAAATTACTATAAATTTTTTAAGTTTCTTTAAAAATCTTCTTCTTCAGATCCAGCAGTTGGAATGTTTTGATATTTGGTATGCAGCATCCTTATGGGCATGAGATTCAAGTTTGTTCAAGCCATGTCCCTTGTTCCATATTTGGGCTCCCTGTGGGAGCTCAAATTGTAACTTAGTTCAAAATGAGTAATTTTCTTAAAAAATCTTTTTCTTCAGATCCAGCAGTCGGAATGTTTTTGATATTTGGTGTGCAGCATCCTTAGGGGGGGGGGGGGGGGGGGGGGGGGGGGGGGGGAGATTCAAATTTGTTAAACCTAAGTCCCTGAGTTCATATTTGGGCTCCCTGTGGGAGCCCGAATTATAACTTAGTTCAGTATGAGGAATTTTTTTCTTTAAAAATCTTCTTCTTCCGATTCAGCTGTCGGAATGTTTTGATATTTGGTATGCAGCATCCTCAGGGGGGGGGGGGGGGGGGGGGGGGGGGGGGGGGGGGTCAAGTTTGTTCAACCCATGTCCCTAAGTCCATATTTGGGCTCACTGTGGGAGCTCAAATTGTAACTTAGTTCAAAATGAGGAATTTTCTTAAAAAATCTTCTTCAGATCCAGCAGTCGGAATGTTTTGATATTTGGTGTGCAGAATCCTTAGGGGGGTGAGATTCAAGTTTGTTAAAGCCAAGTCCCTGGGTTCATATTTTGGCTCCCTGTGGGAGCCCGAATTATAACTTAGTTCAATATGAGGAATAATCTTTAAAAATCATTTTTTTTTAGATCCACTGGTCAGGATCTTTTGTAGGGCTGTCGCGATTATTCGATTAGTCGACTAACCGTCGACTATTGAAGTAGTCAACGCTTTTTTTATTTTTAGTCAATCGTCGTTCATTTTTAAGGTGGTACACGTCTACTACACGTCGGGGCTAAATTGCATTGTTTTGTGAGGTGAATGATCAATGAAGGTGAATAACTTTAAATATCTGACCATAGTTAACATTCATATCCGGAAGACTGTACGACTGTCACTGACTGTGTAAGAAAGAACACTCACAGTTACTCGAGAAGAATAGATTCTTCTGAATTTCTCCAGTCTTGTACACACAAATGCACTCATTGGAAAACCCAAAGCGCGGAAGTGACAAAATTATGACGAAAATCAGAACGTCAGATCACTTCTCAAAGTTCGGAACTTCAGAGTAAGATCCAATTTTAACAACTGACGAGGGAATGCATAGATCTCAATGTTCAAAATTTCGAGAAACTTATTGCAGAAAGGAAACATATGCAGGAACGTTCTTTGGTAAATTCATTTTAATTCATCGGCTTCAATCTAGTTCAAACTTGGACCCGCAGACAGTAATATTATTTTTGGGGTTGGTACGTCCTACAGGACGTACCAACCCCAAAAATTATATTACGGACTGTGGGTCCAAGATTGGACTACATGTAGCTTCAGTCGGGACCGATTTGTTGTTCCCACAACCCCACTTCGTCTGAACACACTGGTGCCATTGTCATTTTCAGAGTTTTACGAACAGAAGAATGATTTGCTAAAAAATCATGGGAAGCGACTATTAATCGACTAACTGTCGATTACTGGTCACGATTAGTCGATTACAAAAAATGATAATCGCGACAGCCGTAATCTTTTGATATTTGGTATAAGCTTTTCTTAGGAGGGGCAGATACAACTTGTTGAAATCAATTCCCTGGGTTGATATTTAGTCTACCTTGTCAGGTGAGTGACCTCAGGCCCCATGGGGCCTATTGTATTCCAGTCTTCAACCGGAAGCGGTACACAAAGGGGAATCCTACTCTCTCATTCTCGTAGATTGAATGGTTACAGTTTGGAAGTTCATTATTGGAATTTACTTGTCCACTTGAACGTCGTCGCCTGTTGGTTGGCTCAGAAGCATATAAGTTCTATCAGATAACTTTCCCTTGGGATTCAATTGGACTAGTTTATGGTTGCACATATTAATATTACTGGTTATCAACCTATGTACGTATTCTGGATGCGGCATACATTTATTTAGAAGCTTGCAATTTTAGTAACCAGGAGCCTTTAGGCGAATACAAATTATTATGGACCGCTTTTTCACTGATTCCAGGATGCTTCCCTCTTTGTTTTGAAGGTTAATTCCTTCAAAAAAGAGGTGTGGGTGGGGGGGGGGGGGGGTTCTCTTTGCCTCTTCTGGCCTTATAATAAGTGTGTACCAATGAGTGAAGTTGTTATTGTCTATATATTATTCTGATCTTATGTACAGCTTGTTACATTATACACGGTGTGTGTCTGTGGGCATTAGTCTCCCACTCTCGGACACGCTTTTCCTAATTTTAAGTGTCTTATTCTGGAATAGCCTTAAAATTGGGGGCTCGATACACCCAATTAGCATATTCATTTATGATAAGTAATAAGGAATTACTTGGATATTGCTCCTTATTTTGGTGGTATGTCCTCTATTGTTGTATAGAGAGGCATACATGTATATGTAATTCCTAAAAATCTTAATCTCCTATTCACCTTGGGAGTTCTAATGCAGGCTAAGGAGCTGAATTTTAGTCTGCTATTCCTTTAAGTCCTAGGCCCTCCTGCCTTTTTACTATTTAGCTAAGTCTGGGCCATTGGTTCTAGTATAAAAATATGATAAATTTAAAGTAATTTGTATATTTTTTATACTTACCAATAGCCCAGAATGGATGGCCCTCCCATGAGTGGGCGCTCATACCACCCGCTGAGTTATAACATTAGTAGCCACAACTTGGAAGAATGATGCTTGTCGCCAATTTCGGTCTCTTCCTGGGTACTGCGTATGCGCAAGTACTTAAAGTATGGAGGGCCAGATAGGACTTTTAAATTTCGGTACTGTATGCAAATTTTGGGGATTGGGGGTTCAAAATTTGTGTTTGGCCTTTGATAATATTGAGGTTGCACCAGCTAAGTTTGGGCCATTGGTAAGTATAAAAAATGTACAAATTACTTTAAATTTACCACTTTTTCTCTGAAATACAGTGGTATGGTATTTCACAGAAAAAATACCAGTACTGTCCATCTCTAACTTCAATATACACAGAAAATGCTAAAATTGCAAGACAACCATTGATGGTTCGTCTCTCAGGGTTCGTACGCAAATGAAATGTCCTTGAATTTAGATCCTTTCATTGAAAAGTGTTTGAATTTGTTTATATCCTTGAAAAGTATTTTATTTTCCACCACCTTCCTTAAAAAGTTCTTGATAAGTTGAATTCAGTTTTCCTACAACCTTTGGGACCATAACTTTCATTCTAATCCACCACTCTGCATATGTGCACAGAATCGGATGACATAAAATCGGTCAGAGACACACACAAGAGACCACATCTCTTTTATCTCTGTACAGTGGTGTTGAACTGGAATTCACGAAATTTCAGTTATGTTATAATTTTGTAACAGGAACCTCTCTCCTTGGGAAGGATTCCCTTGGAAAATTGACCACTTAGAATCCTCCTCATTGCAAATTTTCATACGTCACGGAAAACTGCTGTTTACCTCTTCTTTAACACACCTTTTTTATGCCCCGGCCTCTTTGAGGAGGGGCATTATGTCTGGCGTCCATTTGTCCGTTAACTTTTCGCATTACGTCAATTAGCTAAAGTTCTACCAACCAGATCTTTACCAAACTTCATATGTGGGTTAGGTATGATCAGTGGAAGAAGCCTATTTATTTTGACTATGGTGTGCCAAAGATCAGGGTCACATTGACGTCCAATCTCAAATACACTTGAAATTGGTTTCCGTTCTATAACTAAAGTTCTACCAACCAGATCTTTACCAAACTTCATATGTGGGTTAGGTATGATAAGTGGAAGAAGACTATATATTTTGGCCATGATGTGCCAAAGGTTAAGGTCACAGTGACCTCAATTGTTAAATAGACTTGAAATTGGTTTCCGCTCTATAACTAAAGTTCTGCAAGACAGATCTTTACCAAACTTCATATGTGGGTTAGGTATGATGAGTGGAAGAATCCTATTTATTTTGACTATGATTTGCCTAAGGTCAAGGTCACAGTGATCTCCAATGTAAAATACACTTGAAATTGATTTCCGCTCTATAACTAAAGTTCTGCAAGACTGATCTTGTTTTTTTGTAATTCTATCCATGATATTGCAGGAGGGGGCATATGCCATGCTTTGCGTTGCTCTTGTCGTTTGATTTTATTGCATAATGGCATACTTGATTCTGGCGAATTGAAGTGATATACACTTCTAAAAAATCAAAACCTTTGTTTTGGGGACTCAGGATAGTTATTGGAAGTGATTGTATTTCATGTATGCAGCTTTTATTGAGATGAAAATAAGGATGGTATTTGATGATAAACTGCAGATGATTAATTATGTGTATGGGGAATGGGTTTCAGAAAAAATGCAAGTCTTTCAACTTGACTCAAAAATGAGTTGAGTGTTTTAATCGAGTATCATTGAAATTTTTTAAATAGATGGATTACTGATTCAGTGAGTTGTCGGAATGAAAATATGGATTTATCATTTTATAAGGTAGGTTGTTGAAAAACATGGCAGCCATCTTAGATTTGGCATATAAATTGTCAACAATTCCATTGGCACACCCTACAGGCTGCATCTCTCACCTGATCTTTTTCAAATTTCATATATAGCTTTGGTCTTATGTCCGGATGGGAGCTATTTGAATTTTTCTGAATTTCTTTGAAAAATGTCGCCAGCAGCCATCTTGTATTTGGCACATAAATTGTCAACAATTCCATTGGCATACCCTACAGGTCGCATCTCTCACTTGATCTTTGTCAAATTTCATATGTAGCTTTGGTGTGATGTCCAGATGGGAGCTATTGAATTTTTCTAAAATTTGTTGAAAAACATGGCTGCCAGCAGCCATTTTGGATTTGGCACATAAATTGTCAACAATTCCATTGGCACACTCTACAGGCTACATCACTCTCCCGATTTTGTTCAAATTTCATATGTAGCTTTGGTGTGATGTCCACATGGGAGTTATCAAATTTTTCTAAATTTTGTTGAAAAACATGGCCGCTGGTGACCATCTTGGACTTAGTTCAGAAATGTCTGTCAGCAATTCCATTAGGACACCCTACAGGTCGCATGCAGCGTCCGATATTGTTCAGATTTCATATGTAGCTTTGGTATCATGTCTTTTCTGTAGAAACTTGATTAAATGACTTGACATTACTGGAGCTTTCTATTTAGTTCAGTCCCTTCAAGGACAAGTTGAGCTGCAGTGTCATTGACACTTTCATTTTATAAGAACAGGCCATCATAACAGTGTGCTCAGTAGCACACAATAATAGTCTTTGAAAATTGTTAACACAGTCCTTGAAAAGTGCTTAAATAGTGCTTGAATTTGATTCTTGGTTATCCGTACAAACCCTGTCGATTCTTTGTGTGAATTCAATTTTGATTTTTAGCTCAACTTTGGCGAAGCCAAATTTGAGGTATTGTCATGGCCCGTACACACGGCTCGGGCTAGAGGCCGTATTTATGAACCAATCTTGACGAAACTTCTTGGGTACTTTTGTTATCACTGTGAGACGAGAATGAGTGCTTTTGGGTCCGGTCCGAAATTCAAGACGGCCGCTGGCAGCCATTTTGTACAAAATTAGGAGCAATCAGATATTTTTATACTGTACCAATGACCCAGACATAGCTGGTGCTAACTCTTAAAATATAGGGCCAAACACAAATTTTGCCCCCCAATCCCCAAAATTTGCATCTAAAACTAAAGAAAACATGTCCTGAAAGGCCCTCCACACTTCGCCCCTACTGCGCATGCGCAGTGTCAAGGACGTTCCGAAATTGGCGCCATTAATCATTTCTAAGTTTGGCCCTTCATCAGTTAACATCTGACTGATCTTTGTGCTTTTAAATCTCAGTTTAAATGATGCCAGGCACATAAATATTAGTGAAATGGTGATTCTAAGGAGGATAGAAAAGGAGGAGAGGAAAAGAATGTGTGACAGAATATTATCAGGGCTGTAACTTAAAATTTTTTAATGAAATTATGTTAAGTTACCTATTTTCAAGGCAGCAGCCATTTTGTTGTCATTCTGATTATTTAGTTACACTGTTTTTTCAAGTGTTTTTCCTCTCTCCCTGTCCTTTAAGTTCCCCCTTGCTATTCTCCCATGCTTTTGGCATAGTTTCTGTAATTATTATTACTAAAATTTCTTGGGAGTTTTAGCTGAATAACAGAATGAATTCTGTTCTTTCCCCATGTTTACGTCTTCACCTGCGGGTGGTTAGGCGTTGTGTTCTGCATCTACCATCTGATGTTCTGCAGTTTCTTCCCTGGAAGTCTCTGTTTTGCATCAGATGGTGTATTTTTGGTAACTGATTTCGGGCCTGGGTGCCTGGAGTCTTATTTTAGTGTTTTTACACTCATTGTTTACATTTACAACAGCCCTCTGTGTGAGGGGGGGATTTCTAAATAATAATATCTTTATGTTATTTAATCATAAATAGATACATTATTATTGTTCGTAAGTGTTGAATAAATTGTTTAAAATATTTTTAAAAAATTTTTGTCCACACTTAGGCTTGGGATCCATTGGGGCTCAACGTTACTTTTCAGAAACTTGGGCTGTTCTGAAAAAATATTTTTTCAAAATATTTTGATTTCAATTATTTTTTCTATATTAATGGATCATATTATTATTATGTATTTTGATTGCCAGGGGTTAGTGCGAGTACCAGGACTTGTTTTCTTTTCACATTGAAAGGATATTGATCAATTGTTTTAAGAGGAAGTCTTCCTCTGACCTTATTATCATTCTATATGTGGTCAGTGTACTCGCATTAACTCCTGTTCTGTATCGTATGATTTCGATGACAATATGGGAAGCGTATGTCACGGTATGTTGTTGGGGATTTGGACACTCCGGTCCTTTCCCCGCAGGGTCACTCTACTTTATCAATTTCTATTTCAGACGATCAAGATTAGGGTGATGTATCTGTGATGTCTTCCAACAGTGTGCCTCCGTCGTCACAATTAATGAAGGGCTAGCGGAAAAGTGCTCATGTAATACGCCAATTGCCTAAGAGGACCCTAGTAGGTTCGACGGCCTTTGACGTCCGCTAGCTCGCCCGGTGTAGCGTCCATTCACCGAATGGTTCGGCAGCCGGGTTCGTCCGTTGCGGTCTAGAAGGAATTTTGGGGTGATGCGAGCACTATAAATTAACTTAATGCACACCCAGTGACGGCGGATCGGAGGGAGAACGGAGGAAGCCTTTTAGTCCGGTTCATAGCTCGTTCCGGTCCATCCGGACGGCAAGCGAGAGAGGCCCCTCTCTCGTTCAACAACATCTGGCCCCAGATGTTGTGGTACAAATGTGTCGTTAGCGGAGCATACGTCCGTCGCTCGGGACGCTCCGTTGTATAGGCAGTCCGCTGAGACTGCTAAGGCTTCCTCTTCTCGTCAGCGCACACGACCGCACCTTGGCTGCGTGACCGCCGATATATTACCAGCTTCGCCGATCAAGGATTCTTCGGCGACCAGGTCACACCATCCGACAGCCAGGGATTCGAGACCGATGGACTCCGGACGTTCGCATAGGAAGTATGCGGGAGCCATCTGATGCGGAGCTACCCTCGGCGAAGCAGCGATAGTCTGCGCCTCCGCAGGTCTCGACGCCGGACATTCTTGTGCACATAGCACAGCTTATCGCAGCATCCCAGCAGCCGACAGAAACGGTGTCGGATCGAGAATTATCCGACAGCGCTGGGTCGGTAGCCGGGGACTCGAGGACTGCAGACTCCGGACGTTCGCATAGGAAGTGTGCGGGAGTCAACGTACACGGAGCTTCCAGCGGCAATGCATCGTAAGTCCGCTACTGCACAGGCCTCGGGAACGGACGTGCTTCCTTAATAGCACAGTTTATCGCAGCATCCCAGCATCAACTGAATCTGTCGCATATATTTTATCCGACGATGCTGGGTCGGGACGCTCCGCGGAAGCGGGTACGGACGTCCGAAAATTTTCATCCGGTCCGACGGGATACCGAAAGGGATTCGGTGGATTTCAAGCTTTCCCTTTCGGAACAACATATGCTGCGATGCCGGATAAGAAACTGATAGCGTCGGTGGACTTAGAAATTTTTGGTTCGGTTCAGGGACATCGTCCCTCAGTTCCGACATAGTCCAATAATGTCACGCAAACTATCGAATTATTGAACGACGCTATATATATTATTATTTTATGCTTGCTATCCAAGCATTTCTGGTTTCTTGTTCGAAGAGTTATGGAGATGTCTTTCAAAAGTGTGCCTCTGTCGTCATAGTTAATGAAGAGTTAGCGGCAATATGTGCTCATGGAATATGTCTATCGCTTACGGAGTGACATTCGCTAGCTCACCCGGTGTAGCGTACATTCATCGAATGGTTCGGCTGCCGGGTTCGTCCGTTGCGGTCTAGGAAGGAGATTTGGGTGATGCGAGCACTTTAATTACTTTAGTACTCACCCAGTGACGGCAGATTGAGGACAGATCGGAGGAAGCCAACAACATAGGGGACCGCATGTTGTGGTTCAGATATTTTACATTCGGAGCATATGTCCGTTGCTCGGGACGCTCCGTTATATTGACAGTCCAAGAGACTGTCTTTAATGCTTCCTCATCCTCACAGCAGGGCACACGACCGCACATTGGCTACGTGACCTCGAGTATCCGATCAGTTTCGGCATTCAGTGATTCCACAGCGAATAGGTCGCGCCATCTGGTAGCCAAGGGACACGAGGCCTATACACTCCTTCGCTCGCATATTGGAAGTATGCACGGGGTAACGATCTGCGGCAATGCATCGTAAGACCGCTGCTCCTCAGGCCTCAGTGACGGACGTGCTATCCGAGTTAGCACAGTTGTTTCGCAGCATCCCAGCAATTGACGGTTTCTCGGTCGAATCAGGAATTATCCGACGGCGCTGGGTCGGTGCGGTCCGCGGTTGCATCAAGCTACGGACGACCGAACGCTTTATAGGGTCCGACAGGATGGCGAAAGGGATTCGAAAGATTTCGAGTTTTCCCTTTAGTAGTATCGGAAGATGCCTTTCTTATCTTCTGGCATTTCTTCCAGTGATTATTTTTCGGACTTCATTGCTGCGATCTTGGATAAGAGACTTATAGCGTCATTGGACTCGGATTTTTCGATCGGTACAGGGGCTTTGTCCCTGACTTACCGACGCAGTCCAATATTGTCATTACAACATGTGTTTTATTTTTCGACGCTATATATTTATATATATATACAAGCCTGCTACTAAGCATGATAGTTTAGTTTCTTGTCCGCGTGGCTCATTTCTGCCATTTTATCTTTTTTACATATAGTTTATTTTGGCAGAGCAGGGCATACCGAGAGTTCATATGCGTCTAGACGGTGATTAAAGACTGCATATATTCTTTTTCGCCGTTTATGTCTTTTCCAATTTCAATGTTGGGAACGACATTATGTATAGTAGACTTAACTTAGACGCTTTATTATACGTAATCCGCCTTACTGAGGCGTTATCATTACGTCTTCAAGAAAAGATTTACGGGATATTATTCTCAATGTAATTTCTTTTGAGGGCAGTAGTTTGTTCACGTATAACTCCGCCCTTCAGTGGCTGATTGGAGTTGGTTAGACGTGATGCAGCCCTAGCTACATCCACGCGTGGATAGTAGGTTAAGAACTCTCTCAGAGTCGCTTCGTTCTCGGAGGAGCTTCTCTTCGACGGCAACTTTCCGGCAATCCATGAATTGCTTGAATTATACATTCTCTTGTCTATCTAGTGTTACAAGAGATTCAGACTGGGGCAAACATTCGGTGGTTGACTCAGAGAGTGCCGCCGCAGTTGCCGGACCCGAGTGTGGCTGTTATGACGGTTGCCAGTCAAACAGATTGGGATATATACTGATCCCTACGGATTCGAAGTGCCAGGGTCTTTGGGTTCCGCAGTCTTTTAGCTATCAGTTTAACTTCCGCGGAATAATGTTTTTTAGGCTTGCTTTATGTCATTGCATGAACATTATTCAGAAACGCATGCCCAAATTCCTGTCCTTTAATTCGACAGTAGTGGCGTATCTCCGGAACCAGGGAGGCACTCTTTCGTTTCCGTTATTCAATTTAATGGAAAGAATCCGTCTGTTGGTTATAGTACACCAAGTTCAGTTTTGGTCCGTCATATTCTGGGTCGTCTGATTGTTTTATCGCACTCCCGTTCTCTTACGGGTCGCTTGTTGCTGTCAGAATGGACTCTCAACAAACAAGTATTTAATCAGATTTGCTATCTATGGGAGCGCCCAATGATGTTTTATTTATGACACAGCTTGCTAATCAATTGCAGACGTATGTGTTGGCTTGTCCAGATCTCTGAGCTAATACTGTTAACGCTCTATTGATCTATAGGACGGAATGATAGGATACGCGTATCCTCCGGCGCTGTTGTTTTAGCAGGTATTGCTAAGATAAACAACCATTATACATTTCTGTTGATAGCATCTCTATCTTCACAGAGATCATGAGTAATTTACTCTCTTGTCTACTGTGGATCTTAACGTGAAATCTTCCTCTATGTGAGGATCTTTTTTCACTGGGTAAATCGTGTCATCTTTATCACAACCAGCAAGGTCGCAACCTTCATGTATTCCGTTGTGTGGTCCGTATTGCATTGTATGCACTGTACTGGACGAGCTTTGGACGCGATTTCTTACTATAGGAGATCCTCCTCTTCGCTATTCTATGCGACTAAAGTGGAGGCTCTTCCGTCGTGGTGTAGGGATCATTATGTTCATATGGTTGATCCCTCCATACTACTCACTGCTATTTTTTAGTATACTTGTTTCACAAGATCTACTGCAGCCTGTGTTATTTAGGTTATAGGTTTATGTTACCTCATACCTATGCACTCTACTATAGTTTACAATTGAGTCTTTTGTCTCTTTATCTAAGTCAGTTAGTAACTTTTTGATAAATAGACTTAGAATCTTTAGATTAAATTCCTATACGGATTTTAACTTCGGTTCTTATTTAGCTAAGTAATCATTTGAGCCTCTGGAAACAGTAGTTTTCAAATTCTGACCTTTTAGACAGTAATTCTGTTGGTTTCTCTTTTACGGTAGAGTCAGTGAGTTTCATGCACTATCGATGGATGATTTTCACTTTCATAGTTTCGGAATCAATACTTCCGTTACTATTTAGGTTGGATTGTTGCATAAGAGTTAGGCTCCTATTATCCGGAACCTATTATTTTAAGGTCCTTCCGTCTTCGTATGGGCATAGGCCTTTACTCTTTCCGGGTACAGTTTATGTATTTATAAACAGATATCTGTTTATTACAAGGGCGTAAGCTTCTTCTGTCTTTGATGTCTAGTAGAAGGACGTTACGCTCCATTTTATTGTTAATGGATTCTATTAACTAGCGTACTGCTTATGGTATATCATTAGCTTAGCAGTTGTGCTTAAGATTTCGGCTCATGAAGTAAGAGTTCTTCTACTTCTTGGGCTTACATTAATAGTGTTGCTATTATAGATTTTTGAAGGCTGCTCATTGCGCTCAGCCATCCATTCATGAATTTTATCTCAGAAATATCGAGTCCATTTCTGGAGGCCTCTATTGTTAGGTCTATTATCTACTGCTCAGAATGTCATTCTCTTAACAGTTGCTACTATAGCTAGGTAGGCTGTCTGTTTCGGCAGTGTCTCCGTTCGGCTGCCCTCTTCGCTCTGGGCTATTTGACCCAGGGCAAGAAAAAGGGGGGGGGGGGGGGAGGGTGTTCCCTTGGGTCACCTGTTTTTACTATGAAAACAAGGGGATACCTCCTCCGGAGTTAGTAATTCTGAGCTGTTATTGGGATGGTTGTTTAGTGAGAAGTTTAAGTTTATAAAATTCATTCAAGTCTTAGTTTTTAAAGTATAGCCTTTGAATATTGCATATGTCAACGGACATGATTATGCAATTCTCACACACTTTTAGAAGTATAAGAGTCTCTATTCTCTAGACTTACTTTATTATTGGCTTACTTTAAAAATTATTAGTATAAGGATTATTGGATATTAATAGAGTACATGGATGTATGAAGCTCAATTTTTGGAAGGTGTTGTATCTTTCTAATTTATCATAAATAAGAAAGATACATGTAAGGCCTATTACTTCTTTTCCCTACAGGGGATGACTCTATTTTATTTTATTGAGCGTATTCCATTTTGCTCTATGTCCTTGGCCCTCCAGCCTTTTTACTATTCAGCTATGTCTGGGTCATTGGTACAGTATAAAAATGTTAAAAAATTTATAGTAATTTATATATTTTTTATACTTACCAATGACCCAGACGGGGATGGCCCTCCCAGGAGTTGGGAACTCTTGCCTCCCCGCTGAGTACATAGCGCTTACCAGGCACTGGTTATTAGAATGATTAATGGCGCCAATTTCGGAACGTCCTTGACACTGCGCATGCGCAGTAGGGGCGAAGTGTGGAGGGCCTTTCAGGACATGTTTTCTTTAGTTTTAGATGCAAATTTTGGGGATTGGGGGGCAAAATTTGTGTTTGGCCCTATATTTTAAGAGTTAGCACCAGCTATGTCTGGGTCATTGGTAAGTATAAAAAATATATAAATTACTATAAATTTTTTAACTTTTGCGCAGAACTTCCATATGAAAGCTCTGAGTTGAATAATTTTTTGTATGAATGTTTAGTACCATGGGATACATCACATATAGTATGGGTTTTTTTCTCGTGCATAAATTATGCCATTTAGACTAACTTTGATCTATTTAATGTTACTTTCAGCACTGTAACTGCAAATGCCAATACGACACGGGCTAGAGGCCGTATTTATGAATCGATCTTTACAAAACTTCTTGGGTACCTTTGTTATCACCGTGGGATGAGAACGAGTGGTTTTGGGTGTGGTCCAAAATTCAAGATGGCCACCAGCAGCCATTTTGTACTTTAGTTAGTGCAATCAGTTTTTTAGCTCACCGAAGGGAGCTTAACTTATCACCGGCCGGCCGTCGTCGTGAACATTTTTCAAACGACTTCTTCTCTGAAACCACTGTTCCGATTTTCATGAAACTTCATGTGGATGTTTATTACTATATGGCAATTCATGTTTGTTCAAATGAAATGGCCACGTCCCATGGGGGCTTTGTATGGGGCATAACTCTGATAGCACTGTATAAATTATAGAAAAATTATTAAAAAATCTTCTTCTCCAGAACCAGTGGGCAGAATCTTTTGATACTTGGTATGCAGCATCTTGGTATGGGTCTGATTCTAGTTTGTTCAAATCGGCCCCCTGGATTCATATTTGGGCTCACTATAGAAGCCCTAATTCGAACTTAGTGCATTTCAGGCAAATTTCTTAAAAAATCTTCTTCTCCAGATCCAGCAGGCAGAATCTTTTGATATTTGGTATGCAACATTGTGGGGTGGATATGATTCAAGTTTGTTCAAATCGGCCCCCCTGGATTCACATTTGGGCTCAGTATAGAAGCCCGAATTCGAAGTTAGTGCATTTCAGGCAAATTTCTTCAAAAATCTTCTTCTCCAGATCCAGCAGGCAGAATGTTTTGATATTTGGTATGCCACATTGTGGTTTGGATCTGATTCAAGTTTGTTCAAATCGGCCCCCTGGGTTCATATTTGGGCTCAGCATAGGAGCCCAAATTTGAAATTAGTGCATTTCAGGCAAATTTCTTTAAAAATCTTCTTCTCAAGATTCAGCAGGCAGAATCTTTTGATATCGGGTATGCAGCATGCTTAGGGGGGTGAGATTCAAGTTTGTTCAAGCCAAGTCCCTGGGTTCATATTTGGGCTCACTGTGCTAGCCCGAATTATAACTTAGTTCAAAATGAGGAATTTTCTTTAAAAATCTTCTTCTTCAGATCCAGCATTCAGAATGTTTTGATATTTGGTATGCAGCATCTTTAGGAGGGGTGAGATTCAATTTTGTTCAAACCATGTCCCTAGGTCCATATTTGGGCTCACTGTGGGAGCCTGAATGATAACTTAGTTCAAAATAAGGAATTTTCTTTAAAAATCTTCTTCAGATCCAGCAGTCGGAATGTTTTGATATTTGGTGTGTAGCATCCTCAGGGGGGTGAGATTCAAGTTTGTTAAAGCCAAGTCCCTGGGTCCATATTTGCGCTCCCTGTGGGAGCCCGAATTATAACTTAGTCAATATGAGGAATTTTTCTTTAAAAGTCTTCTTCAGATTCAGCAGTCAGAATGTTTTGATATTTGGCATTCAGCATCCTTAGGGGGTGAGATTCAAGTTTGTTCAAGCCAAGTACCTGGGTTCATATTTGGGCTCACTCTGGGAGCCTGAATGATAACTTAGTTCAAAATAAGGAGTTTTCTTTAAAAATCTTCTTCAGATCCAGCAGTCAAAATGTTTTGATATTTGGTGTGTAGCATCCTCGGGGGGGTGGGGGGGGGGGGGTGGGGGTGAGATTCAAGTTTGTTAAAGCCAAGTCCCTGGGTCCATATCCTTACGGGGGTAAGATTCAAGTTTGTTCAAGCCATGTCCCTAGTTCCATAAAATTTGTCTCTCATGACTTCATTCCTTTGTAGTGTTGATGAACCATGTCTAACTGAATGTGACCCCAAATACTTCTTTGAACCACTTTGTTTGAATCACTTTGCCCGGTGAGCGATTAAGGCCCCTTGGGGCCTCTTGTTGTACAGAACTTCTGTGTGAAAGTTCTGATTTGAATAAATTTTTGTATGAATGTTTATTAACATGGAATACGTCACATATAATACAGGTTTTTTTCTCGTGCAAAAATTATGCAAATTAGATGAACTTTGATTTATTCAGTGCTTCTTATACACAGTAAGTGTACATGTCAATATGGCTCGGGCTATAGTCTGTATTTATGAACCGATCTTCACGAAACTTCTTGGGTACCTTTGTTATCACCTTGGGACGAGAACTAGTGTTTCTGGGTGCGGTTCAAAATTCAAGATGGCCACCAGCAGCCATTTTGTACCAAAATTAGTGCAATCAGTTTTTTGTACAGAACTTTTGTATGAAAGCTCTGATTTGAATATATTTTTGTATGAATGTTTAGTAACATGGAATACATCACATATAATACGGGTTTTTTTCTTGTGCAGAAATTATGCAAATTAGATGAACTTGATTTATTCAGTACTACTTATACACTGTAAGTGCACATGTCAATATGGCTAAGGCTGGAGGCTGTATTTATGAACCGATCTTCATGAAACTTCTCGGGTACCTTTGTTGTCACCTTGGGACGAGAACGGGTGTTTTTGGGTGTGGTCCAAAATTCAAGATGGCTGCCAGTGGCCATTTTGTACCAAAATTAGTGCAGTCAGTTTTTTGTACAGAACTTCTGTATGAAAGTTCTGATTTGAATCAATTTCTGTATGAATGTTTAGTAACATGGAATACATCACATATAATACGAGTATTTTTCTCTTGCAGAATTTATGCAAATTAGATGAACTGTGATTTATAAAGTGCTACTAATTATACACAGTAAGTGCATGTGTCAATACGGCTTGGGCTAGAGGCTGTATTTATGAACCGATCTTCACAAAACCTCTTGGGTACCTTTGTTATCACCTTGGGATGAGAACGAGTGTTTCTGGGTGCAGTCCAAAATTCAAGATGGCTGCCAGTGGCCATTTTGTACCGAAATTAGGTCCATTCAGTTTTTTGTACACAACTTTTATACGGCTCAGGCTAGAGGGCGTATTTATGAACCGACCTTTACGAAACTTCTTGGGTACCTTTGTTATCACCGTTGGACGAGAACGAGTGTTTTTGGGTGTGGTCCAAAATTCAAGATGGCCACCAGCAGCCTTTTTGTACCAAAATTAGTGCAATCAGTTTTTTGTACAGAACTTCTGTATGAAAGTTCTGATTTGAATAAATTTTTGTAGGAATGTTTAGAAACATGGAATACATCACATATAATACGTTTTTTTTTTCTCATGCAGAAATTATGCAAATTAAATGAACTTTGATTTGTTCAGTGCCACTTATACACAGTAAGTGCACATGTCAATACATCTCGGGCTAGAGTCTGTATTTATGAAAACTGATCTTCACGAAACTTCTTGGTGTACCTTTGTTATCACCTTGTGAGAGGAACAAGTGTTTTGGAGTGCCTTTGTTATCACTGTGCTATGAGAACAAATATTTTGGGGTTCAGTCAGACCCACTCTGGGACTCAAAGATTTCTTTTCTAGTTTATCATCTAACTGTCACCCCCACTTTTACAATACTGTACCTATATATTTGATACAGGCTACAGTCAGCATTTATGTACAGACCGTCACAATACTTTACATGTACTTTTGTTATCAGGTCATTACCTAGATGTTTGTCATTGCTGTGTCACATACTATACATGTACATGTCTTAAACAAGTTGAGCTACAGTGTCATTGACACTTTCATTTTAGGGACCTTTTGCCACATTCAAACTCACTCAAGATAAAGACTGTGACTGGACTGGTATGAAATTTAGTGCAGATGGAAAATTGATTATTATTTCGACAAATGGTACAGTGGTAAGATTGATAGATGCATTCCAAGGAACACCATTACAGTCATTCATGGTAGGTTTATTAGCTCACCTTAGTATAATTCAAAGTAAGCTCTAGTTACTGCTCTTGATTCATCAGTGACTTCCATTGTGAACATGTTGTTTCCAACTTCTCCAAACTTTCTGGACCATTTTCACAAAAATTTACTTTGATGTTTGTTGGGATATTGCATGTATCTTTGTTCAGATAAAGTTGCTGGGAGTGTGGTGACCCACTGCTCAGAGCATTGAACTTCAAACCGAAAGGTGTATGGTTAGATTCTCACAAGCGATAACTGCATTGTGTCCTTGGGCAAGGTACTTTATCGTTATTGCCCATGTTCGGGTACGGTGTACTGCTACTAGATGGTGAGTCAAGTACAAAATTCATTGCTGCCCATCAAGTTTGCTGATAGAGGTCAACACATGGAATTATTTTAGTGAATGGGGATAACACAACAAAATATGTGCACCACCACTAGGCAGTGTGTTGCATACATAATACATGATTGACCTACCAAGGACAAGGTCACAGATAGAGGTCACATCATGGAATCAGCATGCACATCAATACATCAGGACCTCCCCCCAAATTATAACGGGTATATGATGCCCTGCTAGGTGGTGCTCTTGTTAAACAATATTCCACAAATGGTACTATCTGTGGCCTTTTTGACATTTTGAGGCACAAGAGAATATTAAATTCCACAAAATGTGGAACATGTTATATAAGTTGGTTCTCCACACAGATCATAACTTCGGAGTTTGGAGGGGATGGGGGCGATATACACCACTTTGATATTTGATAATATAAAAAAGTACTAAGATAAATATGAATAGAGAAAACATGTTCAAAATCCTCTTCTCCTAGTCGCTGCTCCAAATACCTCCATATTTGGCATATAACATCACCACACAAATGATTTCTGAGTTCCTTCACACCAACTTCCTTGTGGCACACATAAGGATGTTACTGAACCTCAGATTTTAGTACTGTATCCAATGGGAACAACATTCTGTAATCTTCCATACCATCACCCCAAAAGCTTTAATATTTGATAGGTAACATGTTTGTTTGAATCAAGAAGACTGGAGTCATGTTTTTTAAAACTGTTGGTTATAGAGAAAACATGTTACTCTTTTTTGCACAAACCACTGCTCCATGTACCTTGACATTTTGAAGACATCAAGGATGATTTCCAAGTCTATTCAAACCAAGCCATTTGTGCATATTTAGGATTGCTGTGGTGGTTAGATATTTTTAGTCGAGTTGTGACGAAGTCAAACTCGACTTATAGTTTGGTGAATGGCGGGCGGGCGGGCGGGCGGGTGGGCCGGCGGGCGGGCGGGCGGGCGGTCGGGCGTAAACAATTGGTTTCCGGATGATAACTTGATAGTGGTTCAACTCACATTCATTAAACTTCATACGTAGGTTGGTCTTGGTGGGAGGAAGAACCCTATTGATTTTGGACATGCTACGTCGAAGGTCAAGGTCACAGTGACCTTGAACATAGTAAATCTTAAACAATTGGTTTCCGGATGATAACTTGATAATGGTTCAACTCACATTCATGAAACTTCATAGGTAGATTGGCCTTGGTGAGGGGAAGAACCCTATTGATTTTGGACTCGCTACGTCAAAGGTCAAGGTCACAGCGACCTTTAACATAGTATATCGCAACAATTGGTTTCCGGATGATAACTTGATAGTGGTTCAACCTAGAGTCATGAAACTTCATAGGTGTGTTGGCCTTGGTGCGAGGAAGAACCCTATTGATGTTGGACTCACCAGGTCAAAGGTCAAGGTCACAGTGACCTTGAACATAGTATATCGCAACAATTGGTTTCCGGATGAGAACTTGACAGTGGTTCAACCTAGAGTCATGAAACTTCATAGGTGTGTTGGCCTTGGTGCGAGGAAGAACCCTATTGACCTTGGACTCGCCAGGTCAAAGGTCAAGGTCACAACTCGACATTGGATCTGTGATCCTGAGCGGCATTTTTATACCATAACCCAATGGCCCAGACTTAGCTGGTGCTAACTCATAGTTATCAAGGGCCAAACACAAATTTTGAACCTCCCAATCCCCCAAATTTGTTTGCAAAACCGAAAATTAAAAGTCCTATCTGGTCCTCCATACTTTTACTCTCCGCGCATGCGCCGTCGCCAGGAAGTGACCGAAATTAGCGCCAACATCATTCTTTGTTTGTCCCTAAAGTCATCAACAATAAAATCTCCTTTTTTGAGGATGCCAGACACAAATCTATGCACGAATTGATGGCTCCAAGGCTGTTATTGGATGATGGAAGTGTTCAACGGTGGTTTTTGATGTTCAGGGCTGTAACTTTATAATAATTATAAAATTATTTCATGTTTCCCAATTTTGGGACATACGCCTGATGTCTTCATTTTTGTTAATCATTATTCCACTGTTTGTTAAGTATTCCTTCCCAATCCTTCCATGAACCCTTCCTGTTAAACTTTTAAGCTTTTTGGGTAATTTTTATTGAAATTTTGTATTAAATTTCTTGGGAGTTTAACATTTATTACAGAATATTATTCTTTTTCTTCCCCATTGTTACGTCCTCACCCTAGGGGTGTTAGGTCGTTTAGTCTTGCATGTTCTATCTGATGTATCGTTTCTTTTTCCTATGAAGATATAGCTTTTCATCTGGTACAGGCCTGGGAATAAGTGGTCGGTCACGGACAGTGACTGCCACGAAACGTCGATGTGACCGGCGCTAACTGTATCCAACCGGTCATGAATGACCGGTGCATTTTTCTCCCAAGTATATTAATTTTTCACATGAGACCTTGTGTTCTGAATCATTAATTATGGCTGTTGATGGTGAATAATTTCCACATTCGAATATATTCTCTAAAATAAATACAAATACAAAATCGCAAAACACAAGACAAATTTATAAATGAGAGACGCTCCTTTCGCAAACGAAACTGAAACTCATTTGTACTTGTATTTTTTCCATGTATGTTCTTCGCAAATCGAACCAGATGATCCCCTCCTCTTTCCTTTCCTTTGTGTAATATACTTTCTTTGAAGACAGTGAGCAGAATTTGTCATAATTTCCGGAAAGCTTTATAGTAATTCAGTAATACTTCCAGAAAAATATAACCAGTTAT
This sequence comes from Pictodentalium vernedei, assembly GCA_031216915.1. Lineage (NCBI taxonomy): Eukaryota > Metazoa > Mollusca > Scaphopoda > Dentaliida > Dentaliidae > Pictodentalium > Pictodentalium vernedei. The sequence goes on from CM062296.1 coordinate 661,974,694, forward strand.
AACTCAGGTGACAGATGTGCAAGTGCCAATTTTATTTGGTGCCGAGGTTACCTGGTGCCGAAAATGATGGGGTTGGTTTTGACCAGGTGCCAGATTTCCCAGTGGTGCGGAGATGTACAGCATTCAATTTCAAAGAAATTGTCGCATTGGAGTTCAGTTGTTACGTTTTAAGAACAAAAAAGTGATTTGCAGACTGATGACATCCCCGTCATGCAGGTTAATGTTATAAAAGTTAAGTGTCATTTCAATAAAATTGAACACAGGTAGGCCCTAATATTTTGTATTTCGTAGCGATGCTAGCCCAACATAATTAATGTTTCATTTGGAAGCCAAAAAATATGGCCGACCCAGGTTACTGTATGACCGATCCGATCATTATGGAGCCGGTCATTATGACTGATGCACCAAAAAAAATTATTTCCAGGCCTGCTGGAAGCATTAAATTGTTTTTTGACTTTGGGCCTTTTTTGGGCCTTTTTGTGTGCCTGATGTCTTGTTTACATTGACAACGTCCTCATATATAGGTAGTTTTTAGCTTTCCGAAGGGAGCTTAACTTATCACTTGCCGCCCATCGGCGTCCGTCGTGAACTTTACATTATCGACTACTCCTCACAAACTACTGGATCAAATTGAACCAAATTTGGTGTGCATGTTCCCTATCATATGACAATTCAAACTTGTACAAATAAACTTGCCACACCCACAGGGGGCACCACAAGGGGCATAACTCTGATAGCACCCATGAATTTCTTTCCAAAATTAAAAAAAATCTTCTTCAGATCCACCAAGCAGAATTCTTTCCTATTTGGTATACATTATCTCTAGGGGGGTCAGATTCAAGTTTGTTCAAATCGGCCCCCTGGATTCATATTTGGGCTCACTATAGAAGCCCGAATTCGAACTTAGTGCATTTCAGGCAAATTTCATAAAAAATCTTCTTCTCCAGATCCAGTAGGCAGAATCTTTTGATATTTGGTATGCAACATTGTGGGATGGATCTGATTCAAGTTTGTTCAAATCGGCCCCCTGGATTCACATTTGGGCTCGGTATAGACCCAAATTCGAACTTAGTGCATTTCAGACAAATTTCTTAAAAAATCTTCTTCTCCAGATCCAGTGGGCAGAATCTTTTGATATTTGGTATGCTACATTGTGGGGTGGATCTGATTCAAGTTTGTTCAAATCGGCCCCCTGGATTCATATTTGGGCTCACTATAGAAGCTCGAATTCAAACTTAGTGCATTTCGGGCAAATTTCTTAAAAAATCTTCTTCTCCAGATCCAGCAAGCAGAATCTTTTGATATTTGGTATGCAAAATTGTGGGGTGGATCTGATTCAAGTTTGTTCAAATCGGCCCCCTTGGTTCATATTTGGGCTCAGTATAGGAGCCCAAATTTGAACTTTTGTGTGCATTTCAGGCAAATTTCTTTAAAAATCTTCTCAAGATCCAGCCCGCAGAATCTTTTGATATTGGGTATGCAGCATGCTTAGGGAGATGAGATTCAAGTTTGTTCAAGCCATGTCCTTAGGTCCATATTTGGGCTCACTGTGGGAGTCTGAATGATAACTTAGTTCAAAATGAGGAATTTTCTTTAAAAATCTTCTTCAGATCCAGCAGTCGGAATGTTTTGATATTTGGTATGCAGCATCCTTAGGGGGGTGAGATTCAAGTTTGTTCAAGCCAAGTCCCTGGGTTCATATTTGGGCTCACTGTGGGAACCTAAATGATAACTTAGTTCAAAATGTTTCTTTTCTTTAAAAATCTTCTTCTTCAGATCCAGCAGATGAATGCTTTTGATATTTTTTTATGCAGCATCCTTAGGGGGGTAAGATTCAAGTTTGTTCAAGCCATGTCCCTAGGTCCATATTTGGGCTCACTGTGGAAGCTTGAATTGTAACTTAGTTCGATATGAGGAATTGTCTTAAAAAATCTTCTTCAGATCCAGCAGTCGGAATGTTTTGCTATGTGGTGTGTAGCATCCTTAGGTGGGTGAGATTCAAGTTTGTTAAAGCCAAGTCCCTGGGTTCCTATTTGGGCTCACTGTGGGAGCCCGAATGATAACTTAGTTCAAAATGAGGAATTTTCTTGAAAAATCTTCTTCTTCAGATCCAGCAGATGAATGCTTTTGATATTTGGTATGCAGCATCCTAAGGGGGGTAAGATTCAAGTTTGTTTAAACCCATGTCCCTAGTTCCATAAAATTTGTCTCTCATGACTTCATTCCTTTGTAGTGTTGATGAACCATGTCTAACTGAATGTGACCCCAAATACTTCTTTGAACCACTTTGGCCGGTGAGCGATTAAGTCTCCTTGGGGCCTCTTGTTTTATATTCTATTACTGTAGAATTACTGTAGGATACATGGATTATTATTCCGGTAGTGTAGCTCCAAAAATGTGAATTTTGTCCACACTTAGGCTCATTCGGAATGCTTTTGGGCTCTTAATGCTCCCTTTTTTTCAAAAAAATATTTTAAATTGATTTTGGATTGCTATTATTCATGTATCTTAAGTATATATATTTTGTTGTGGAGCTTGGAGGTCTGATATCGACTTTAGTCGATCCACTCCTGCAGACTCTTGTCATTCTTGTGTTCACTGGAATGACTAATGTTGGAGACGGGTGTCGCGGCACGTTGTTGGCGGTGAGCCTCTGAGGGCAGGCCTCTTACCGCATTATAATTCTTTTTGTCATATTTTTATACTGTACCAATGACCCAGACATAGCTGGTGCTAACTCTTAAAATATAGGGCCAAACACAAATTTTGCCCCCCAATCCCCAAAATTTGCATCTAAAACCAAAGAAAACATGTCCTGAAAGGCCCTCCACACTTCGCCTCTACTGCGCATGCGCAGTGTCAAGGACGTTCCGAAATTGGCGCCATTAATCATTCTAAGTTTGGCCCTTCATCAGTTAACATCTGACAGATCTTTGTGCTTGTAAATCTCAGTTTAAATGATGCCAGACACATAAATATTAGTGAAATGGTGATTCTAAGGAGGATAGAGAAGGAGGAGAGGAAAAAATGTGTGACAGAATATTATCAGGGCTGTAACTTAAAATTTTTTTATGAAATTATGTTAAGTTACCTATTTTCGAGGCAGCAGCCATTTTGTTGTCATTCTGATTATTTAGTTACACTGTTTTTTAAGTGTTTTCCTCTCTCCCTGTCCTTTAAGTCCCCCCTTGCTATTCTCCCATGCTTTTGGCATAGTTTTTGTAATTATTATTACTAAATTTTCTTGGGAGTTTTAGCTGAATAACAGAATGAATTCTGTTCTTTTCCCCATGTTTACGTCTTCACCTACGGGTAGTTAGGCGTTGTGTTCTGCATCTACCATCTGATGTTCTGCAGTTTCTTCCCTGGAAGTCTCTGTTTTGCATCAGATAGTGTATTTTTGGTAACTGATTTCGGGCCTGGGTGCCTGGAGTCTTATTTTAGTGTTTTTACACTCATTGTTTACATTTACAACAGCCCTCTGTGTGAGGGGGGGATTTCTAAAAAATAATATCTTTATGTTATTTTAATCATAACTAGATACATTATTATTGTTCGTAAGTGTTGAATAAATTGTTTAAAATATTTTTAAAATTTTTGTCCACACTTAGGCTTGGGATCCATTGGGGCTCAACGTTACTTTTCAGAAACTTGGGCTGTTCTGAAAAAATATTTTTTCAAAATATTTTGATTTCAATTATTTTTTCTATATTAATGGATCATATTATTATTATGTATTTTGATTGCCAGGGGTTGGTGCGAGTACCAGGACTTGTTTTCTTTTCACATTGAAAGGATATTGATCAATTGTATTAAGAGGAAGTCTTCCTCTGACTTTATAATCATTCTATATGTGGTCAGTGTACTCGCATTAACTCCTGTTCTGTATCGTATGATTTCGATGACAATATGGGAAGCGTATGTCACGGTATGTTATTGGGGAATTGGACACTCCGGTCCTTTCCCCGCAGGGTCACTCTACTTTATCAATTTCTTTTTCACGATCAAGATTAGGGTGATGTATCTGTGATGTCTTCCAACAGTGTGCCTCCGTCGTCACAATTAATGAAGGGCTAGCGGAAAAGTGCTCATGTAAATACGCCAATTGCCTAAGGGGACCCTAGTAGGTTCGACGGCCTTTGACGTCCGCTAGCTCGCCCGGTGTAGCGTCCATTCACCGAATGGTTCGGCAGCCGGGTTCGTCCGTTGCGGTCTAGAAGGAATTTTGGGGTGATGCGAGCACTATAAATCAACCTTATGCACACCCAGTGACGGCAGATCGGAGGGAGAACGGAGGAAGCCTTTTAGTCTGGTTCATAGCCCGTTCCGGTCCATCCGGACGGCAAGCGAGAGAGGCCCCTCTCTCGTTCAACAACATCTGGCCCCAGATGTTGTGGTACAAAATGTGTCGCAAGCGGAGCATACGTCCGTCGCTCGGGACGCTCCATTGTATAGGCAGTCCGCGGAGACTGCTAAGGCTTCCTCTTCTCGTCAGCGCACACGACCGCACTTTGGCTGCGTGACCGCCGATATATTACCAGCTTCGCCGATCAAGGATTCTTCGGCAACCAGGTCACACCATCCGGTAGCCAGGGACACGAGGCCTGCAGACTCCGGACGTTCGCATAGGAAGTGTGCGGGAGTCAACGTACACGGAGCTTCCGCCAGCAATGCATCGTAAGACCGCTACTGCACAGGCCTCGGGAACGGACGTGCTTTCCTAAATAGCACAGTTTATCGCAGCATCCCAGCATCAACTGAATCTGTCGCATATTTTTTATCCGACGATGCTGGGTCGGGACGCTCCACGGAAGCGGGTACGGACGTCCGAAAGTTTCATCCGGTCCGACGGGATACCGAAAGGGATTTGGAGGATTTCGAGCTTTCCCTTTCGGAACAACATATGCTGTTGTGTATGTCATCTGACTTGGTCTTCTACAGCTTCTTCGTCGGACCAGAATGCTGCGATGCCAGATAAGAAACTGATAGCGTCGGTGGACTTAGAAATTTTTGGTTCGGTTCAGGGACATCGTCCCTCAGTTCCGACATAGTCCAATAATGTCACACAAACTTTCGAATTATTGAACGACGCTATATATATTATTATTTTATGCTTGCTATAACCAAGCATTTCTGGTTTCTTGTTCGCAAAGTTACGGAGATGTCTTTCAAAAGTGTGCATCTGTCGTCATAGTTAATGAAGAGCTAGCGGCAATAAGTGCTCATGGAATATGTCTATCGCCTACGGAGTGACATTCGCTAGCTCACCCGGTGTAGCGTACATTCATCGAATGGTTCGGCTGCCGGGTTCGTCCGTTGCGGTCTAGGAAGGAGATTTGGGTGATGCGAGCACTTTAATTACTTTAGTACTCACCCAGTGACGGCAGATTGAGGACAGATCGGAGGAAGCCTGTTAGTCCGGTTCCTGGCTTGTCCAGGTCCGTCCGGGCTGTGAGCGAGAGAGGTCCCTCTCTCGTCCAACAACATATGGGACCGCATGTTGTGGTTCAGATATTTTACATTCGGAGCATATGTCCGTCGGTCGGGACGCTCCGTTATATTGACAGTCCGAGAGACTGTCCTTAATGCTTCTTCATCCTCACAGCAGGGCACACGACCGCACATTGGCTACGTGACCTCGAGTATCCGATCAATTTCGTCTTTCAGTGATTCCACGGCGAATAGGTCGCGCCATCCGGTAGCCAAGGGACACGAGGCCTATACACTCCGTTCGCTCGCATATTGGTAGTATGCACGGGGTAACGATCACGGAGCTTCCAGCGGCAATGCATCGTAAGACCGCTTCTCCTCAGGCCTCAGTGACGGACGTGCTATCCGAGTTAGCACAGTTGTTTCGCAGCATCCCAGCAATTGACAGTTTCTCGGTCGAATCAGGAATTATCCGACGGCGCTGGGTCGGTGTGGTCCGCGGTTGCTTCAGGTACGGACGACCGAACGCTTTATAGGGTCCGACAGGATGGCGAAAGGGATTCGAAAGATTTCGAGTTTTCCCTTTAGTAGTATCGGAAGCTGCCTTTCATTTCTTCTGGCATTATCTTCCAGTGATTGTTATTTCGGACTTCATTGCTGCGATCTTGGATAAGAGACTTATAGCGTCATTGGACTCGGATTTTTCGATCGGTTCAGGGACATTGTCCCTGACTTACCGACGCAGTCCAATATTGTCATTACAACATGTGTTTTATTTTTCGACGCTATATATATATATATATACAAGCCTGCTACCAAGCATGATAGTTTAGTTTCTTGTCCGCGTTGCTCATTTCTGCCATTTTATCATTTATACGAATAGTTTATTTTGGCAGAGCAGGGCATACCGAGAGTTCATATGCGTCTAGACGGTGTGGTTAAAGACTGGATATATTCTTTTTCGCCGTTTATGTCTTTTCCAACTTCAGTGTTGGAAACGACATGATGTATAGTAGACTTAACTTAGACGCTTTATCATAAGTAATCCGCCTTACTGAGGCGTTATCATTACGTCTTCAAGAAAAGATTTACGGGATATTATTCTCAATGTAATTTCTTTTGAGGGCAGTAGTTTGTTCACGTATAACTCCGCCCTTCAGTGGCTGATTGGAGTTGGTTAGACGTGACGCAGCCCTAGCTACATCCACACGCGTGGATAGTAAGGTTAAGAACTCTCTCAGAGTCGCTTCGTTCTCGGAGGAGCTTCTCTTCGACGGCAACTTTTCGGCAATCCATGAATTGCTCGATTTACACATTCTCTTGTCTATCTAGTGTTACAAGAGATTCAGACTGGGGCAAACATTCGGTGGTTGACTCAGAGAGTGCCACCGCAGTTGCCGGACCCAAGTGTCGCTGTTATGATGATTGCCAGTCAAACAGATTGGGATATAATACTGATCCCTTCGGATTCGAAGTGCCAGGGTCTTTGGGTTCCGCAGTCTCTTAGCAACCAGTTTTCTTCCGCGGAATAATGTTTTTTAGGCTTGCTTTATGTCATTGCATGAACATTATTCAGAAACGCATGCCCAAATCCTGTCCTTTAATTCGACAGTAGTGGCGTATCTCCGGAACCAGGGAGGCACTCTTTCGTTTCCGTTATTCAATTTAATGGAAAGAATCCGTCTGTTGGTTATAGTACACCAAGTTCTGTTTTGGTCCGTCATATTCCGGGTCGTCTGATTGTTTTACCGGACTCCCGTTCTCTTACGTGTCGCTTGTTGCTGTCAGAGAGGACTCTCAACAAACAAGTATTCAATCAGATTTGCTATCTATGGGAGCGCCCAATGATGATTTATTTACGACACAGCTTGCTAATCAATTGCAGACGTATGTGTTGGCTTGTCCAGATCTCTGAGCTAATGTTGTTAATGCTCTATTGATCTATAGGACGGAATGATAGGATACGCGTATCCTCCGGCGCTGTTGTTTCAGCAGGTATTGCTAAGATAAACAACCACAATACATTTCTGTTGATAGCATCTCTATCTTCACAGAGATCATGGGTAATTTACTCTCTTGTCTTCTGTGGATCATAACGTGAAATCTTCCTCTATGTGAGGATCTTTTTTCACTGGGTAAATCGTGTCATCTTTATCACAACCTGCAAGGTCGCAACCTTCATGTATTCCGTTGTGTGGTCCGTATTGCATTGTAAGCACTGTACTGGACGAGCTTTGGACGCGATTTCTTACTATAGGAGATCCTCTTCTTCGCTATTCTATGCGGCTAAAGTGGAGGCTCTTCCGTCGTTGGTGTAGGGATCATTATGTTCATATTGTTGATCCCTCCATACTACTCATTGCAATTTTTTAGTATACTTGTTTCACAAGATCTACTGCAGCCTGTTATTATTAAGGTTATAGGTTTATGTTACCTCATACCTATGCACTCTACGATAGTTTACAATGGAGTCTTATGTCTCTTTATCTAAGTCAGTTAGTAACTTTTTGATAAATAGACTTAGAATCTTTAGATTAAATTCCTATATGGATTTTAACTTCGGTTCTTATTTAGCTAAGTAATCATTTGAGCCTCTGGAAACAGTAGTTTTCAAATTCTGACCTTTTAGACAGTAATTCTGTTGGTTTCTCTTTTACTGTAGAGTCAGTGAGTTTCATGCACTATCGATGGATGATTTTCACTTTCGTAGTTTCGGAATCACTACTTCCGTTACTATTTAGGTTGGATTTTTGCATAAGAGTTAGGCTCCTATTATCCGGATCCTATTATTTTTAAGGTCCTTCCGTCTTCGTATGGGCATAGACCTTTACTCTTTCCGGGTAGAGTTTATGTATTTATAAACAGATATCTGTTTATTACTATGGGCGTAAGCTTCTTCTGTCTTTGATGCCTAGTAGAAGGACGTTACGCTCCATTTTATTGTTAATGGATTCTATTAACTATCGGTACTGCTTATGGTATATCATTGACCTAGCAGTTGTGCTTAAGATTTCGGCTCATGAAGTAAGAGTTCTTCTACTTCTTGGGCTTACATTAATAGTGTCGCTATTATAGATTTTTGAAGGCCGCTCATTGCGCTCAGCCATCCACATTCATGAATTTTTATCTCAGAAATATCGAGTCCATTTCTGGAGGCCTCTATTGTTAGGTCTATTATCTACTGCTCAGAATGTCATTCTCTTAACAGTTGCTACTATAGCTAGGTAGGCTGTCTGTTTCGGCAGTGTCTCCGTTCTACTGCCCTCTTCGCTCTGGGCTATTTGACCCAGGGCAAGAAAAAGGGGGGGGGGGGGGGGGTGTTCCCTTGGGTCACCTGTTTTACTATGAAAACAAGGGGATACCTCCTCCGGAGTTAGTAATTCTGAGCTGTTATTGGGATGGTTGTTTAGTGAGAAGTTTAGGTTTTTAAAATTCATTCGTCTTAGTTTTTAAAGTATAGCTTTTGAATTTTGCATATGTCAACGGACATGATTATGCAATCCTCAGACACTTTTAGGAGTATAAGAGTCTCTATTCTCTAGACTTACTTTGTTTATTGGCTTACTTTAAAAATTATTAGTATAAGGATTATATTGGATATTAATAGAGTACATGGATGTATGAAGCTCAATTTTGGAAGGTGTTGTATCTTTCTAATTTATCATAAATAAGAAAGATACATGTAAGGCCTATTACTTCTTTTTCCCTACAGGGGATGACTCTATTTTATTTTATTGAGCGTATTCCATTTTGCTCTATGTCCTTGGCCTTCCAGCCTTTTTACTATTCAGCTATGTCTGGGTCATTGGTACAGTATAAAAATGTTAAAAAATTTATAGTAATTTTTATATTTTTTATACTTACCAATGACCCAGACGGGGATGGCCCTCCCAGGAGTTGGGAACTCTTGCCTCCCCGCTGAGTACATAGCGCTTACCAGGCACTGGTTATTAGAATGATTAATGGCGCCAATTTCGGAACGTCCTTGACACTGCGCATGCGCAGTAGAGGCGAAGTGTGGAGGGCCTTTCAAGACATGTTTTCTTTGGTTTTAGATGCAAATTTTGGGGATTGGGGGGCAAAATTTGTGTTTGGCCCTATATTTTAAGAGTTAGCACCAGCTATGTCTGGGTCATTGGTAAGTATAAAAAATATAGAAATTACTATAAATTTTTTAACTTTCTGTTTCAGAGGAACATGAACATGGTGATGATATTCTGACACCCATCCAAGTGTGCTACTGTCGTCGCGCACCGTGGAGCATATAGAGCTAGCTGCAGTGCTCATGATTGCAAGAGTTAGGAACTTTTGTTAAAGGTTTTAATCTCGTGCAAGCAGCTAGCTCGACCGGTGAAGCGGTACTCCATCCGTGGGTGCTGTAACGCCGGGTAAGTCCATTGCGGTCTAAGAAGTGGATTGGGTAGAGCGAGCACTTTAATATAAATAGCTCACCCAGCGACGATGGAAATAGGGAAAAAATAGGGAGGAAGTCAACAAGTTTCTTGTACTTGGCGAGGTCGAAAGACCGCGAGTGGGATAGGCCCCCCTCTCTAACCTAACAGACATTTGGGGCCAAATGTTGTTATGAGAAACTTGCACGAGCAGGAGCATATGTCCGCCCTCAACTCAGGACGCTCTGTTTAGTCTGCAGCCGGGTCGGCTTCAGTCATGACTTCCTCTGCTACGTTTCACACGCCAAAATGAAGTTTACTGGTTGGAAACTTGCACGAGACGGAGCATACATCCGCCCACCACTCGGGATGCTCCGTCTAGTCTGCAGCCCAGGTCGGCTTCAGTCTCGGCTTCCTCCGCTACGTTATTAAAGCACACACGACCGCATCCTAGCTACCCGACTTCGGATATCCAGCCTGATGCATGAAGAAGGAACTACACTTTGCCTGTGAAGTCGGATCATCCGGTAGCTAGGGAGACGAGGCCTCGATCATTGGGACGTTCGGAGAAGAGATCCATCTCTGACACACCTTCCCAGGAGCAGCAAGCGGGTAGGAAACAGAAGACCGCTGCTCCTCAGGCTTCGATGATGGACTTGCTGTCACAGATTGCGCAGCTGATCACAGCAAGTACAGATGCAGCCTCCCTCAGTCTCTGAACCTGAGCTGTCGGACGGTGTTGGTCCGGTCCAGTCGTCTGTTCACGCAGATGCAAGGGACCGAGATTCGCAACTGATTCTCTCGGATGGTGAAAGGAAGAGGATTACCCTTCCCTTTCAGAACAACACAGGATTGCGATGGATTTTATCCATCAATACTACCCTGAATTTGTTCCAATGAATCAGAACGCTGCGACGACAAGGAAGAAACCGCTGATGTCGCTAGATGCAGACTTTATCCAGACAAAGGAGGAAGTCCTTTCATTTCCGGTCCAGTCTAGGCAGGTGTCTCAGGCCTTCGGCCATATAGACAATGCCATATTTAACCTCTCGAGTGCGAGAAGGAAAGACAGTTTCTTAGCTACATCTTCCATAAACATACCGTTTCATGGACTACGTTCATTTAAAAACAGTTGGAGAAGATGTTCAGAGAGCTCCTCTGCATTTGAATGAGCAGCCTGGGGATCTAGATGTATCCTTGCCTGCATCATTCACTATTCGCTCAGACACAGTTATAATGGCATATTCATCAAGTAGAGCGAATTTGAAAGCAATGTCTTATACAGATCACCTTACCAGAGCTATGGTGCAACGTTTCAACGGAAGGAATTTGAGGACATTTGTACCTCTTTTAGAGTTCTTTCCAGGGCATTTTGTATACTGCGTATAACTCCGCCCTTACAGTGGCTAATCTGTTCAGTTAATTCAGACGTGATGCTGCCCTTGCGTCATCATCACTTATAGATGACAAGGTGAAAAGCTCTCTCCGAGTCGCTCTGGTCTCCAGACGTACTATTTTGGACGACAAGCTTTTGTCAGCCTGTTATCAGGCTATTTAGAAAGCATCAAGTGATCTGCTATTGAAGTCGACGTTTCATCAACCCGCTTCAGCAGACAAGAGTAAAGGAGGACGTTCCAGATCTAAACGTCAAAAGGGAACTCCTCACGAGGGTACAAGAAGCCCTCTTACAATTACTTTGGAGGTTGTCAATATAGCGACTCAGGAAAGGGGCGTAGGTCTGATCAGACTATCGATCAGACCCCCCAAGGTTGACGAGATGAGGTTCTTCCCAAGGAGGGCGTAGTTTCTCCTCCCGTAAGCTTCGCAGGTCATACAGGTGATGTTCAAGCCCTCTATTGCTTGCCATTTTGCGGAAGGGTATCATATTCGCGAGAAACTGGACAGCAGTCACTGAAGATCAGTGGGTGAGAAGTGTAGTCTCGGACGGGCTACAGCTATCATTCCGAGCGACACCTCCACTAACAAGATGTCTGCGTTGGTCAGATCTTCCGTCAGATCCTTTCAAAAGAGAGTCTCTCCTAGCGGAGGCACAGGCTCTATATTAAAGGAAGCAATAGAGGTCGCCGAGAATCAGGATTCTCAGGGTTTTTACAGTCACCTGTTCCTCATTCTGAAGCCAGATGGCTCGTTCCGATCAGTAATAGACTTGAGATGGATAAACAAGCTTATCGTGGCTCCAAATTTCTATATGGGGACCATTCGGTCGGTAAGAGTGAGCATTCGAGTGAACGACTAGGCGGCAAGCATAGATCTAAGGATGCGTACTTTCATGTCCTGGTACATCCGGCATTCAGAAAGTACCTGAGGTTCGCTGTACAAGGGAAGGTGTATCAGAGCAATGTGCTTTGGTCTGAACCTGGTTCCCTGGGCTTTCACTCGAATAATGAACTCGGTAATGTCCTACTTCGCTAATGTCCTACTTCCGAGCTCATTCTTCTGCGGTAACGTCGGCTTACTTGCCCGACATTCTTCAGAGATACGACTACAGAATTATTCTTCAGAACGATGTTCAGAGTCTGCTTCTTTTGTTCCGATGTCTCGGTTTCATCGTAAACTAGAAAAAGTCGGATATAGCTCCGTCCAAGTCATTCACTCACTTGGGAATGAGCTTCGAGACTCTCAACAATCTGGTTCGTCAGCCGTTACCCAGAGCGAAATTTGTCAATTGTTATGCTCGCTTTTGTCTACACTCAGACGCATTAACGGCAAAGGAATTCATGTGACTGATGGGGCTGTGTACATCGGCTTCAGATCTTTTTCCGACAAGCTGCATGCGTCCTCTCCAGATATTCTTTACTCGGAACTGGAGTGTGATTGATGACACATTCGCTCAAAACCACTATTGTTTTTACGGACCTGGTAAAACGGGTTCAGATTTGGGCAGATATTCAGTGGTTAACTCAGGGAGTTCTGCCGCAGCTGCCGGATCCGGCTTTCATGATGACGGATGCAAGTCAGATGGGTTGGGCCGCGACCCTAAGTCCCGCAGACTTGAGGTGTCAGGGTCTTTGGGACCCTCGGTTCCTAGAGAAGCTCGTAACATCAAAGAGATGAGGTTAATTTGGTTAGCGCTACAACATTGGATTCACATAATAGTGGACGTCTATGTTCAAATTTTGTCGGATAATTCGACAGTAGTAGCTTACATCAGGAACCAAGGCAACGCTCATTCAATGCCATTATGCGAATTAACGGAGAATATTCTCCTATACGTCATGAATCATCATGTTTCATCTTTCTGTCCGACATATACCGCGTCGTCTGAATGTTCCAGCAGACTCGCTCTCTCGGAAAGGTCGCCTGTTGCCATTGGACCGTACTCTCAACAAGCGAATATTCAGGCAGATTTGCTACCAATGGGATTGTTCCATGATAGATCTGTTTGCGACCCACCTGAACAATCAGTTACCGACGTTCGTGCCGCCATGCAAAGATCATCGAGTGTACACAGTAGACGCTTGGTTGATCTCATGGGACGGAATGATAGGATAGGATTGATTTAGCATATTCTGTTTAGTTCAAACAGTCTCGTTGCAAAATCCTGATAGTAGCACCTCTGTAGTCACAGAAACCTTGGATCAATCTTCTCAAGTGTCTGTTATGGAACGTTCCCTGGAAGCTTCCTCCATGAGAGGACCTTCTTTATCAGGGGAACTATTTGTTCTTCACGTCCTTCTCCGCCATTATGGAGTTGGTCAGACATGAGGGAGCCTTGCGGTTTCTATACTATTTGATGATGAACACCAGAACGATTCAAGTTATGCCAGTGAAGGGGGTTTGTTATGATTTCAGCCCCCCCCCCCCCCCCCCCCCCAACACCGCCAATGTGTTAAGAGGCGTTTACCGGGCAAGACGTAGTTTTCTTCCCGTAAGCCTCCTATGAATTTAAGTACATACATGCATTTCATGACTATTCGATTGGCGGCTGGGTCGTGTTCTATGGCGACCTTATGGGCACATCCACTTTCTAGTTGGTTGTTTTCCTGTGGTTGTTCGTCCATATGTCATATACGAGCATGTGATTCATCGTCAATAAATTACTAGCCTTGGGGTATCTGGGAGGCTGTTTAGTCAGTTAACTGGTATTCAGATGATTACATGCGGGATTTCAATGTTCACGTGCATAATAATCAGATTATTAGGCAGACGTATTATTGTATGTTATGAACCTTAGAAACTGTGAATTATTTCGGGGGAGGTCCGTGGCGAGTCTGTTAATCATAGCTTGATCCATTTCCAGATCCAGGTTTCTATTAATGGCGGTACCCAATCGAATACATCTTGTCTCCACTCTCGTATATTCGCATGTTTTCCAGGAACATAGATATCGGATAGAACACATCTAGGAGTGTTATTTACTGGAATTTATTGTACACCTGAATGGGGTCGCCTGTGGGTTACCTTGGACATGTGTTTACTCTCCAGAGATCGTCCATTGTGATTCTATTGGACATGTGTATGTTATATATTATATAATCGTTTTTCGACATATCTGCGTATGTCGACTCTGGTATACGTTACGAGCGGGCGATATTAATTACCGGGATCGCCGCTATAGCCTTAGCTTCTGAAGTGGCGTTAAGCACCAATTTATTAATAATAATTAATAAAGATTCCTTAAAAAAAGGGGGGGGGGGGGGTGGGGTGATTGTTTTACCTCTCCTCCAGCTTGATAAGTATGTAACTATGAGTGAAGCTGTTTTGTCTGTAGATTATATCCTGGATACAGCTTGTGTTTATTGTTTTTGACGTATGTTTGTGGGGGATAGCCTCTCTTTCTCAAATACGCCATCCTAATTTTTGGGGCTTAGTCCGGACTAGCCTTAAAAAATTGGGTTCAAAGTTTGTGTTTGGCCCTTGATAACTTTGAGTTAGCACCAACTAAGTCTGGGCCATTGGTAAGTATAAAAAATATACAAATTACTTTAAATTTAGAAATTTTAATGCTGTAGGTAATAGGAAAAAAATTTAGAAGTCTTCTCCAAAAGGTTTTCTCCAGAAGTTTGTATATTTCATGTTTAACATCTTTACGAAGATGAATAACATGTTTCTTTATCATGATTTTGGCTTTGTGACACATTCTGCTTTGGTTTAATAGGCTCCTGTAACTATAGCCTGGGTTGTCTAATGTGCTCTGCACAAGCATAAATAATTGGCTACACTTGATTTTATAATTGTCTTGTGTCTGCGCAAATATCATATGCAGTGTGTGTCAGTTTCTTCTGCATGCTGTTTGGAGGACATGTATCTTGCTGTTGCATAACTATTCTTGTTGTTTTACAGGGTCATACTAATAACAAAGGAATACCTCTAGAAGCATCATTGAGTCCAGACTCACAGTTTGTCTTTTGTGGTAAGTCTTCATTTACTTTTATTCCAATCTTAAATTTTTTATTAGCTCACCTGAACAAAGCACAAGGGGGGCTTTAGTGGTCACTTTAACTTCAGTGCAATTTGAGGTATATTCTTTAAAAAACTTATATTTTATACAACAACCAAATTTTGCCCTCCAATCCCCCAAATTTGCATGCAAAACCAAACATTTTATGTCCTATCTGGTCCTCCATACTTTTGCGAACTGCACATGCGCAGTATCCAGGAAGACACCGAAATTGGTGCCAACCATCATTCTTTGTTTGGCCCTCCAGTCAGTAACAACAGACTGACATCTGTGCTTTTAAATCTCAGTTTTAATGATGCCAGACACAAATCAATGGTAGAATTGGTGGATCCAAGGACATAATTGGATGATGGAAGGGAACAACGGTGGTTGGAAACATTCAGGGCTGTAACTTTATAATTTTTATCTAAATTATTTCATGTTTCCCAATTTCGGCACCTGGGCCTGACTTCATCATTCTTGCTAATGATTTTTCCACTGTTTGTTAAGTGTTCCTTCCCTATCCTTCCTTGAAGCCCCCCCTCCCCCCCCCCCCCCCCCCCCCCCCCCCCCCCCAGTTAAACTCCCAACCTTTTGTCTTATTTTATTGAAATTTTTTTTATAAATTTCTTGGGAGTTTGACGTGTTACACAGAATGTTTATTCTGTATATTCCCATGGTTGCATCCTTACCCTAGGGGTGTTTAGGCATTTTGGGTCATGCATCTTACATCCAATGTATCATTTTTTCTTCTGAAGAAGATCTTGCTTTACATCGGATAGTTCAAAATCTGTTACTGACTTCGGGCCTCTTTATTCAGTGCCTGGGGTCTTGTTTCCGGTTTTTCTTATGACGTTGTTTACATTGGCAACGTTGTATAAATATATGTAGTTTCCTATTTATTTCATGGTAGGATTGTTGTAAGATACATTTATAATATTCCGGTAGTGTAGCAAATTATTTTTTTGAATTTTGACACACTTAGGCTCTATCGGGATACCTTTGGGCTTGTCTTGTTCCCTTTGGGGCTCCTGTCAAAATTTTTCGAAAAATTTTTTTTTTTAAATTAATTTGTCGATTTATATTTTGAATGTATTTATTATGTATCTTTTTCATATATTTATTGTGGAGTTGGTGGGAGTACTGTCGACTTTGTTTTGATTCATTATGAAAGCTTATTGCTCAAAATGCAAGGAGAGGAAGTCTTCCTCGAATTTACATGCTTGTTGCCTTGCTTGTAGTCAATGTACTCCCACTAATTCTTGTCCAACCTGTGTCGGATGGGATGACAAACGTTGGAGACGGATGTCATGGTACGTTGTTAGCAGTGAGATGCCAATGCTGGTCCTCTCGCCACAAAGTGAATCAAGTTTCTCAGTTTCTTTTTCAGAGGAACAAGGACATGGTGATGTTTACGTGATGCCTAGAGATAGTGTGCTACCATCGTCGTGCTCAGATGAGCAAACAGAGCTAGCTGCCAAGGTGCTCATGAATATTAGACAGGGCATAAAGCCACTAGCCGGTGGTTTTAGTCCCTTGTCACTAGCTAGCTTGACTGGTGAAACGTTACTCTGTCCGTGGGTACAGTGATGCTGGGTATGTCCGTTGGGGTCGATAGGAGTGGATTGGGTAGAGCGAGCACCTTACAACATAAACATGCTCACCCAGCGACGACAGAACAGAGGAAGAAGCCAGCAAGTACCGTGGAAAGTTCAGAGAGGTCTGAAAGGACCATGAGCGAGAGAGGTCCCTCTCTTTCCCAGCAGCATCTGGGGCCAGATGTTGTGATTAGAAAGTTGCGTGAGTCGGAGCATACGTCCACACCTTCCATCCGGAATGCTCCATATAGTTCGCAGCCGGCCTCGGCTGCAGTTACGGCTTCTACATGACTTCAGATATCCAGCCTGCATCACCGAGAAGGGACCACTCATTGTCTGCGAAGTCAGACCATCTGGTAGCTAAGGAGACGAGGCCTCGTTTATCGGGACATCTGGAGAAAAGAGCCATCTCGGGCACACCTTCACAGGAGCAGCAGGCGGCCAAGAAACAGAAGACTGCTGCTCCTCAAGCCTCCATTACAGACTTGCTGTCTCAGATTGTGCAGCTCATCGCAGCATCCCAGCAAGTGCAAGAGCAGCCTACGGCAGTCTCAGAACCTGTGTTGTCGGACAGTGCTGGGTCGGTCCAGTCATCTGCACGTTCAGATGCCGTAGACCGAGACTCACAACTGATTCAATCGGACGGTGAAAGGGATATGGAAGAAGATTACCCTTTCCGTTCGCAATAGCACATGGTTGTGATGGATTTAATCCATCAACACTACCCTGAATTTGATCCGGCAAATCAGAATGATGCGACTACTAGAAAGAAACCGCTGGCGTCGTTGGAGGCAGACTTTATCCGGACAAAGGAAGAGGTCCTGTCTTTTCAGGTTCAGTCTTGACAGGTGTCGCAGGCCTTCGGCTATTTAGATGACGCCATATTCAAACTCTCCAGTGAGAAGAAGAAAGGCGGTTTCTTGACATCATCTTCCATAAATTTACCGTTTCCTGGGCCATGTTCATTTAAAATGTCGGGGAAGATGTACAGAGAGTTCCTTTGCGTTTGGATGAACAGGCCGAGGATCTAGAGTTATCCTTGCCTGGATCATTCACAATTCACTCAGACACAATTGAGACGGCAATTTCTTCAAATAAAGGGAATTTGGACGCTATGTCTTATGCAGATCACCTTTCTAGAGCTGTGGCGCAACGTCTCAACGGGAAGGAATTTGAGGATGTTCGTACCTCTTTAAGAGTTCTTTCCAGGGCAGTTATGTTTACCACGTATAACTCCACCTTAACAATGGCTAATTTGGAGTTAATGAGATGTGATGGTGCCAAGAGATGACAAGATGAAAAACTCTCTCCAGGTCGCTCTGGTCTCCGGACACACAATATTTGACGACAAGCTTTCATTGGTTTATGATCAAGCTACAAAGAAAGCATCTAATACTCTGCTTCTAAAGTCGGCGTCTTATTGACCCGCGACAGGAGAAAAGAGTAAAGAAGGATGTCCCAGACAGAAATCATCTAAAGGGGACTCCTCACTAGTGTATAGGAAACCCTACTATAATTACTCTAGAGATCGTCAATACAGTGACTCGGGAAAGGGGCATAGGTCTGATCGAGACTACCGGTCAGATGCCCCTAAGACAATGGGTCGAGGCTCTTCACGAGATGGATGTGGTTTCTCCTCCCGTAAGCCTCGCAGGTCCTACAGATGATGGTCAAGACCTCTATTGCTTGCCAGTTGGTGGAAGGTTATCAAGATTCGCAACAAACTGGATAACAATTACGGAAGACCAGTGGGTGAGAAGTGTAGTCTCGGACGGCCTACAGCTAACATTCTGAGTGAAACCACCACTAACAAGGTGTGCGCGGTGGACAAATCTTCTGTCAAATCCTTGCAAAAGAGAGTCTCTCCTAGGGGAGGTACAGGCTCTCTTATCAAAGGAAGCAACAGAGGTCGTCGAGAATCAAAATTCTGGAGGATTTTACAGTCACCTGTTCCTCGTATCGAAGCCAGATGGCTCGTTCTGACCGGTAATAGACTTGAGCTGGTTAAACAAGCTTATCGTAGGTCCAAAGTTCTATATGGAGGCCATTTGGTCGGTAAGGGCGGGCGAACAACTATGCGGCAAGCCTAGATCTAAAGGATGCGTACTTTCATGTCCTGGTACATCCGGCATACTGAAAGTACCTGCGGTTCGCCGTGTAAGGGACAGTGTATCAGTTCCGAGCAATGTGCTTCGGTCTGAACCTGGCGCCCTGGGCTTTCACTCGAATAATGAACTCGGTAATGTCTCACTTCAGAGCTCATTGGTCTGCGGTGGCTTACTTGGATGACATTCTTCAGAGATACGGCAACAAAACTATTCTTCAGAACGATATTCAGAGTCTGCATCTTTTGCTCTGACGTCTTGGCTTCATCATAAATGAGAAGAAGTCAGATCTAGCTCCGTCGAAGTCGTTCATTCACTTGGGGATGAGCTTCGAGACTCACAACAATCTGGTTCGTCTGCCATTACCCAGAGCGAAATTAGACAGTTGTTATGGTCGCTTTTTTCTACACTCAGACGCATTAACAGCGAGGAAATTCATGCGACTGATGGGGTTGTGCGGAGCGGCTGCAGATCTTATTCCAATGGGTCGCTTGCGCACACGTCCCCTCCAGATATTCTTTACCCAGAACTGGAGTGTGAAGACGCATTCGATCGAGACCAGTATTGTTTTAACAGACCTGGTAAAACAAAGGGCCCAGATTTGGGCAGATCTTCATTGGTTAACTCAGGGAGTTCTGCAGCTGCCGTATCCGGCTTTCATGATTATGACGGATGCGAGTCAAACTGGTTGGGGTGTGACCCTGAGCCCGACAGACTCAAAGTGTCAGGGCCTTTGGAACTCTCGGTTCGTAGAGAAACACATAAACATCAAAGAGAGGATGTCAATATGGCTTGCGCTACAACATTGGATTCACATTATAGCGGACGCTCATGTTCAGATATTGTCGGCCAACTCAACAGTAGTAGCGTATATCAGGAACCAGGGAGGCACTCATTCGATTCCGTTATGTGAACTAACGGAAATAATTCTTCTGTATGTTGTGAATCATCATGTTCAACTATCGGTCCGTCATATACCGGGTCATCTGAATGTACTAGCAGACTCGCTCTCTCAGAAAGGTTGCCTGTTGCCATCGGAGTGGACACTCAACAAGTGGGTATTCAGACAGATTTGCTACCAGTGGGATCGACCCATGATAGATTTGTTCGCGACACACCTGAACAATCAGTTGCAGATGTACGTGTTGCCATGTCCAGACCATTGAGTGTGCACAGTAGACGCTCTGTCAATTTCATCTCATGGGACGGAATGATAGGATATGCGTATCCTCCAACTCCGTTGATTCAGCAGATTCAAAGATCAAACAGTCTCGTTGCAAAATTCTGCTAGTAGCATTTTTGTTGTGACAGAAACTGTGGATCAATCTTCTCAGGTGTCTGTTATGGGACGTTCCCCAGAAGCTTCCTCCGCGAAGGACCTTCTTTATCAGGGGAAGTCACATGCACTGTATCACAACCCAGAAGGTCTCAACCTTCACGTATTTCCGTTGTGCGGTCCTTCTTGCACGGCAAGCAATTTACAGGACGAGCAGTGGATGCAATTTCTAACTGCAGGAGGTCCTCCTCTTCATTGAATTACGCAGTGAAGTGGAAGGTTTTCTTCCGTTGGTGTAAGGATTAATCGATAGACGTCTATGATCCATCCATACCAGATATTGCCAACTTTCTGGTCTCCCTGTTTGACGTTCTCAAACTGCAGCCCGTCACTATTAAGGGCTATAGGTCTATGTTATCAGACACTTACGCTCATCATGATAACTTGGCAATTGGATCTAATGCTTCATTATCCAAACTGGTTAGAAATTTCTCTATTAATAGACCAAGAACCCTCAGATTAATTCCTAAGTTGAATTTGGCTTGGGTTCTGTTGAAGCTTAAGGAAGCTCCGTTAGAGCCATTGGATGTTGTAGAGTTCCAATTCTTGACCTATAAAACAGCATTTCTCTTAGCCTTTGCATTAGCTAGAAGAGTTAGTGAACTCCATGCTTTATCTGTTGATGAATCTCACTACCGTTGTGTTGGTAATACCATTACTTTAACTACAAAAGTGGGATTTTTGGCTAAGAACCAGACTCCAGATAAATGGCCTGAGCCTATTGCCATAAAGGCTCTGCCGTCTACAGACAACCGTAGACCTCTGCTGTGTCCAGTAAGGGCTATGCGCATATATAAACATCGATCAGATTTTATAAGAAAAGGAAGAAAACGCTTCTTTCTTTTGCTAATTCCTAACAGAAGAGATATTTCTGTTCATTCTATTGGTAGATGGATTCAGTTGGCAATACGCATTGCATATGAAAGTCTCTTCGGATCAGCGTTCTGTAAATAAGATATCAGCGCATGAAGTTAGAGCGCTGTCCACTTCTTGGGCTTATTCTAACAGTATAGCCATTACAGATCTCATGAAAGCTGCGTACTGGACACAGCCTTCTACATTTACCAAGTTTTACCTCCGAAATTTAGAGTTCATCTCCGGTGGCCTTAGATGTTTAGGTCCTCTATCTGTTGTTCAGAACGTCATCCACTAAATGATTACATCTATAGATATTTAGACAATCCATTCCAGCAGTGTCGCTGTTCTGCTGCCCTATTCGTTCTGTGGTCATGTACCTCAGAACAAGGGGGTGGGGGGCATTTTTTTCCCTTATGATCATCGCACTTTATAGTGAAAAGCATACAGACAATCCTTGGACACTTTTAAATGAGTATAAAGAGTCTCATTCTCTGGACAGTCTTTATATTTTGGCTTCCCTTCACCGAATTAGCATAAGGGGTTATGCTGGCATTAAATGGAGAATTTTTTATGTAATGTTCAGTTACATTGTTGGTGTTATGTCTTTCTCGTTTCTCGCAAATGAGAAAGACATATATAATTCCTTTCTCTCCTATTCTCCTGTAGGAGATATCCTTTATGAAGTGATTGAGTGATTGGATTTTCCTCTATGTCCTTGGCCCTCCAACCTGTTTACGATTCAGCAAGTCTGGGCCATTGGTTGTTGTGTAAAAATATTATAAATTCATAGTAATTTGTATATTTTTAGCTCAACTTAGGCGAAGCCAAATTAGGGCCCTGCGAATCGGGAAATTTATGTTCGAATCGAATCTCGAATCGAATCGGGACTGATGTCGACATCGAATCGAATCTCGAATCGAATCGGGATAAACTCGAGAAATAACTATAACTGGCATTATCATGTGCAGAAATGTCCGGAAAGCACTGCGAGAAGAGAGAGTTGACACAACTTGACAACTTGGCGTTGTTTTAATTTTCTTTCACGTTGAATGGCCATTCAGATGTTCACTTGACCCGACAATAAATTCAAGACATAAATATGGACAGAAATTAAGGTGTTACTGCCCAGAAACATTTGAGAAAAAACACTAAATTGAAACATGAGAATTAAAAGCACAAATGCAATACAAGTGGCACATTAATTCCCATGGGTTGAAGTCGGCTACAGCCGCTAACTTCAGGTGCGTTAGCCTGGCTAAATACATGTACATCTTATAGGAACCTCATTACTGTAATGTTTGGTTGTTTTTGTATTATCAGGATTCGGGTCTTGTAGATTTCGGTCCGTTCTCAACTCAATAACTCAGTATACATCAAAAGCAGCGAAGGCGTTAAACTGTGTTAGTTTCTGCATTATCTAACTCGAATATTGACGCAGTGCTCATTCACACAAATTGCTTTTACTTCATTCCAACTTCCAAGTACCAACGCCGAACAATGCAAAGAAACTAAAGAGATTTTCCTCCCACAGTTTTCTGACATAATAATGGAAGCGCTCCAGGTGACATGCCCCCATTATTGTGTTAGAAGATTCTGGGACTGGGAGCGGGGCTCAGGCCCATAGCTGGATATTTCGGTTGTATAGATGGGGCGTGAACAGGCTACAAGTTAAAACAGCTCCAATTTGCAAAAGTCACAAAATGAACGTTTAATTTCCCGTTCTAAAAACTCAAAATGAACATTGTCGAACACTGATTCATTTTCCTCGTTCCTTCGTTTGACTAACGAATCGGCAAACTATTCGAGATCGATATACGAATACCAAAGCGATGTCGACATCGAATCGAATACTCGAAGCTTCGCAGGGCCCTAAGCCAAATTTGAGGTATTGTCATGGCCCGTCGTCTGTCAACACGGCTCGGGCTAGAGGCCGTATTTATGAACTGATTTTTACAAAACTTCTTGGGTACCTTTGTTATCACCGTGGGACGAGAACGATTGTTTTTGGGTCCGGTCCGAAATTCAAGACGATCGCTGGCAGCCTTTTCGTACAAAAGTAGGTGCAATCAGATTTTTGCGCAGAACTTCCATATGAAAGCTCTGATTTGAATAATGTTTTGTATGAATGTTTAGTACCATGGGATACATCACATATAATACGGGTTTTTTGCTCAGGTGTAAATTATGCAAATTAGACTAACTTTGATTTATTTAGTGTTACTTTCAGCACTGTAAGTGCAAATACCAGTACGGCTCAGGCTAGAGGCCGTATTTATGAACCGATCTTTACGAAACTTCTTGGGTACCTTTGTTATCACCGTGGGATGAGAACAAGTGTTTTAGGGTCCGGTCTGAAATTCAATTCGGCCGCTGGAAGCCATTTTGTACAAAATTAGGTGCAATCAGATTTTTGCGTAGAACTTCCATTTGAAAGCGCTGATTTGAATAATTTTTTGTGTGAATGTTTAGTACCATGGGATATAATACAGGTTTTTTCTTGTGCATAAATTATGCTAATTAGACTAACTTTGATCTATTTAGTGTTACTTTCAGCACTGTAACTGCAAATGCCAATACAGCTCGGGCTAGAGGCCGTATTTATGAACCAATCTTTACGAAACTTCTTGAGTACCTTTGTTATCTCCGTGGGACGAGAACGAGTGGTTTTGGGTGCGGTCTGAAATTCAAGATGGCCACCAGCAGCCATTTTGTACTTTAGTTAGTGCAGTCAGTTTTTTGTACAGAACTTCTGTATGAAAGTTCTGATTTGAATAAATTTTTGTATGAATGTTTAGTAACATGGAATACATCACATATAATACAGGTTTTTTTCTCTTGCAGAAATTATGCAAATTAAATGAACTTTGATTTATTCAGTGCTACTTATACACAGTAAATGCTCATGTCAATACGGCTCGGGCTAGAGTCTGTATTTATGAACCGATCTTCATGAAACTTCTTGGGTACCTTTGTTATCACCTTGGGACAAGAACGAGTGTTTCTGGGTGCGGTCCAAAATTCAAGATGGCCGCCAGTGACCATTTTGTACTGAAATTAGGTCCAATCAGTTTTTGTACACAACTTGTATACGGCTCAGGCTAGAGGCTGTATTTATGAACCGATCTTTACGAAACTTCTTGGGTACCTTTGTTATCACCGTGGGACGAGAACGAGTGTTTTTGGGTGCGGTCCAAAATTGAAGATGGCCACCAGCAGCCATTTTGTACTTTAGTTAGTGCAATCAGTTTTTTGTACAGAACTTCTGTATGAAAATTCTGATTTGAATAAATTTTTTGTAGGAATGTTTAGTAACATGGAATACATCACATATAATACAGGTGTTTTTCTCGTGCAGAAATTATGCAAATTAAATGAACTTGGATTTGTTCAGTGCTACTTGTACACAGTAAGTGCACATGTCAATACGGCTCGGGCTAGAGTCTGTATTTATGAACCGATCTTCACGAAACTTCTTGGGGTACCTTTGTTATCACCTTGTGACAGGAACAAGTGTTTTGGGGTGCCTTTGTTATCACTGTGCTATGAGAACAAATATTTTGGGGTTCAGTCAGACCCACTCTGGCACTCAAAGATTTCTTTTCTAGTTTAGCATCTAACTGTCACCGCACCTTTACAGGGCGATTCCATATGGTGTTGTATGGGACATTTCAAGATATTTTTGTTTCTTGATATCTAAAGCAAATGAGAACTGATGCATTTTTTTATTGCATGTCCTAGATTTCCATGCTAGGGAACCAAACATAGTTGTCAATTGTTGATTTTCATAAGCTACTGAACAAAAATCAAAAAATGGTATGGTGTTGTACGGGACAATTTTGTGACATGATACTGTGGGTAGTCCTATAAAAAGAAATAATTCTATTAGCTAGCCAAAATGTCATGACTGCAACATCAAAAGGAAACAGAGATAATGAGCTTTAAATGGCTATACAATATTTGTTGATGACAAGAGTCATTACTAGTGGAATCCTAAATATGCAGGTGTTGTACAGGTCATGATAAAAAGTGTTGTATGGGACAGTTTTGTCGCCAATTTGAAGCTGTGCACTTTCTGCCAAAGGACACACAGAAGTTTATATCAAATACTAGTGTTCAAATGTACAAGAATGTTTTTGCCTAAATTTGTCTAAAACTATTGGCTGAAATAGAAATTCTGGGTATCTTAGCAGCACCAGTGTTGTACGGGACAAAGATGGGTGTTGTATGGGACATTTACTGTTACCTTGTTAAATATTAGGAAAAGTGGAAATAAATTGCAGAATAACCACAAGGCACTGTTGATTTTAACTTCTGTTGCTAATTCAAGCATTTAACAATTTCTTGTGATGTTCTCATGCTCTCCTTGAGAGCTTCTTCAGAAATACAGTAGAATCCTCTTAATTGAATATCCATTTTGCCAGTGAAAATTATTCAATGAACAGGAATATACAATTAACAGGGAAAAGGTCAGTTTCCTGTGTTCTGGAGGTAAAGTGAGCATTTATTCTATTATATCTTGTTTGTCAGAGCTCATAGAGCTCTATCAAACAAGATATAATAGAATAAATGTCTATTGGATGTAGTGAGGCCAAAAAGGTTGATAGATAAGGGGAATTTGGTGCATGTCACAGTAATTTTTTCGACATATTATAAAAATGTATATACAATTAACAGGAGTTTACTCTACAACCCATATGCAATTAACAGATCAAATTTGTACTGAAGGTATGGTAAATGGTTTTGTGTTTGAAAATTATATTCAATTAACAGGGATATACAATTAAGAGATATCCAATTAAGTGGGCTCCACTGTATCAGTTGCTGGAAGTATCAACTTGTACTGTAGACTTACACTGCACACTTTGGTATGTGGATATTCATTCAGCAGGGAGCATGGTGCCTCAGTAGGTAGAGATGCAGGCTGCAAGCCGAGAGGTTCTCTGCTCAAACCCCACCTGCGGCAATTGCATTGTGTCCTTGGGAAAGACACTTCATCCCAATTGCCCGCATGGGGACATGGTGGCATTGTGTCCTAAGGCGTACTGTCTTCAGCCAATGCTAATCCTGTTTGTGTGAAGTTAGTACATATGGGGAGTCTGACAGTTTCTTGCCATTGCTCACTGGTTCTCTCTGGGTACTCCGGCTTCCTCCACCCATAAATCTGCCTCACACGAGGTGACCCTGGCTGTCAAATGTGTCGTTAAACCCCAGTAAATAAATAAATTCATTCAGCAATTGAAAACTTTGCTGGAGTCTGCATTTCTACAAGATGTCAGTTAACCACTGCACTGAATAAAGCATCAAGAATATTACAGACCACAAGGTCACCACAATGGTGTTGTACGGGACACAGTTTTGACACTTTATGTCTTCTAATCTGGTGGCTATAAGGGACAGGTGACTCTCTCTAATTGGCTTCCTCCCATCACGGAGTTATGGGATCAAACTAACTATTGTGTTTGGATTCCTATACATAGTCCTTATATTCACATGTAAGTGTGGTACGGGACACCATCAACGGGTGGGTAAGTCTTTTATCAGTCAGAAATATATGTGCACACTTAGTGTACTTAATTATGTGTAAAATTCATTAAATAACCACAGTGACTTATACCCATTCACTAACTGCTAAATAAAGCTCATCCAGAGGTAGAGATGTAATGTTGGGGAAACAGAGCATTTACAGTGTTGTACGGGACAAGTTTCGCCAGAAATTATCATGGAAAATAAAAAAGATTGAGATCTATTTTTAATGGCATTCCTAAAGATCTATCATATAGTAAGAAATTCTATAGCAGATACTATTTTCTACAACTTTTCCTTTTGGTATGTAAACTTTTGTATCCAAACAGTGTTGTACGGGACATTGGTAGTAGGTGGGACAGAAATCTTCATAAAAATTAACTAATCTGGATCTAATCGACACTTTATGAGTATAAAATTAATTCATTAGCTAATTTAGTTTCACTGCTCTTGTAGATGAAATAAACGTTGGCTAATTATTGGTTGCAAAACATGTTAACAAAAAGAGGAAATAAAAAGGTGATTAAACAAAAAAATAATGTACTTGGAAGAGTCCAATAATTTTTTGAAAAATTCAAGATTTTTATACTGTACCAATGACCCAGACATAGCTGGTGCTAACTCTTAAAATATAGGGCCAAACACAAATTTTGCCCCCCAATCCCCAAAATTTGCATCTAAAACTAAAGAAAACATGTCCTGAAAGGCCCTCCACACTTCGCCCCTACTGCGCATGCGCAGTGTCAAGGACGTTCCGAAATTGGCGCCATTTATCATTCTAAGTTTGGCCCTTCATCAGTTAACATCTGACTGATCTTTGTGCTTTTAAATCTCAGTTTAAATGATGCCAGACACATAAATATTAGTGAAATGGTGATTCTAAGGAGGATAGAAAAGGAGGAGAGGAAAAGAATGTGTGACAGAATATTATCAGGGCTGTAACTTAAAATTTTTTAATGAAATTATGTTAAGTTACCTATTTTCAAGGCAGCAGCCATTTTGTTGTCATTCTGATTATTTAGTTACACTGTTTTTTCAAGTGTTTTTCCTCTCTCCCTGTCCTTTAAGTTTCCCCTTGCTATTCTCCCATGCTTTCGGCATAGTTTCTGTAATTATTATTACTAAAATTTCTTGGGAGTTTTAGCTGTATAACAGAATGAATTCTGTTCTTTCCCCATGTTTACGTCTTCACCTACGGGTGGTTAGGCGTTGTGTTCTGCATCTACCATCTGATGTTCTGCAGTTTCTTCCCTGGAAGTCTCTGTTTTGCATCAGATGGTGTATTTTTGGTAACTGATTTCGGGCCTGGGTGCCTGGAGTCTTATTTTAGTGTTTTTACACTCATTGTTTACATTTACAACAGCCCTCTGTGTGAGGGGGGGATTTCTAAATAATAATATCTTTATGTTATTTTAATCATAACTAGATACATTATTATTGTTCGTAAGTGTTGAAAAAATTGTTTAAAATATTTTTAAAATTTTTGTCCACACTTAGGCTTGGGATCCATTGGGGCTCAACGTTACTTTTCAGAAACTTGGGCTGTTCTGAAAAAATATTTTTTCAAAATATTTTGATTTCAATTATTTTTTATATATTAATGGATCATATTATTATTATGTATTTTGATTGCCAGGGGTTAGTGCGAGTACCAGGACTTGTTTTCTTTTCACATTGAAAGGATATTGATCAATTGCTTTAAGAGGAAGTCTTCCTCTGACCTTATTATCATTCTATATGTGGTCAGTGTACTCGCATTAACTCCTGTTCTGTATCGTATGATTTCGATGACAATATGGGAAGCGTATGTCACGGTATGTTGTTGGGGATTTGGACACTCCGGTCCTTTCCCCGCAGGGTCACTCTACTTTATCAATTTCTATTTCAGACGATCAAGATTAGGGTGATGTATCTGTGATGTCTTCCAACAGTGTGCCTCCGTCGTCACAATTATTGAAGGGCTAGCGGAAAAGTGCTCATGTAATACGCCAATTGCCTAAGAGGACCCTAGTAGGTTCGACGGCCTTTGACGTCCGCTAGCTCGCCCGGTGTAGCGTCCATTCACCGAATGGTTCGGCAGCCGGGTTCGTCCGTTGCGGTCTAGAAGGAATTTTGGGGTGATGCGAGCACTATAAAATTAACTTAATGCACACCCAGTGACGGCGGATCGGAGGGAGAACGGAGGAAGCCTTTTAGTCCGGTTCATAGCTCGTTCCGGTCCATCCGGACGGCAAGCGAGAGAGGCCCCTCTCTCGTTCAACAACATCTGGCCCCAGATGTTGTGGTACAAATGTGTAGTTAGCGGAGCATACGTCCGTCGCTCGGGACGCTCCGTTGTATAGGCAGTCCGCTGAGACTGCTAAGGCTTCCTCTTCTCGTCAGCGCACACGACCGCACCTTGGCTGCG
Organism: Pictodentalium vernedei; assembly: GCA_031216915.1. NCBI lineage: Eukaryota > Metazoa > Mollusca > Scaphopoda > Dentaliida > Dentaliidae > Pictodentalium > Pictodentalium vernedei. The sequence continues at coordinate 662,003,743 of CM062296.1, forward strand.
TGACCGCCGATATATATTACCAGCTTCGCCGATCAAGGATTCTTCGGCGACCAGGTCACACCATCCGGCAGCCAGGGATTCGAGACCGATGGACTCCGGACGTTCGCATAGGAAAAGTATGCGGGAGCCATCTGATGCGGAGCTGCCCTCGGAGAAGCAGCGATAGACTGCGCCTCCGCAGGTCTTGACGCCGGACATTCTTGTGCACATAGCACAGCTTATCGCAGCATCCCAGCAGCCGACAGAAACGGTGTCGGATCGAGAATTATCCGACAGCGCTGGGTCGGTAGCCGGGGACTCGAGGCCTGCAGACTCCGGACGTTCGCATAGGAAGTGTGCGGGAGTCAACGTACACGGAGCTTCCAGCGGCAATGCATCGTAAGTCCGCTACTGCACAGGCCTCGGGAACTGATGTGCTTTCCTTAATAGCACAGTTTATCGCAGCATCCCAGCATCAACTGAATCTGTCGCATATATTTTATCCGACGATGCTGGGTCGGGACGCTCCGCGGAAGCGGGTACGGACGTCCGAAAGTTTCATCCGGTCCGATGGGATACCGAAAGGGATTCGGTGGATTTCAAGCTTTCCCTTTCGGAACAACATATGCTGCGATGCCGGATAAGAAACTGATAGCGTCGGTGGACTTAGAAATTTTTGGTTCGGTTCAGGGACATCGTCCCTCAGTTCCGACATAGTCCAATAATGTCACACAAACTTTCGAATTATTGAACGACGCTATATATATTATTATTTTATGCTTGCTATCCAAGCATTTCTGGTTTCTTGTTCGAAGAGTTATGGAGATGTCTTTCAAAAGTGTGCCTCTGTCATCATAGTTAATGAAGAGTTAGCGGCAATAAGTGCTCATGGAATATGTCTATCGCTTACGGAGTGACATTCGCTAGCTCACCCGGTGTAGCGTACATTCATCGAATGGTTCGGCTGCCGGGTTCGTCCGTTGCGGTCTAGGAAGGAGATTTGGGTGATGCGAGCACTTTAATTACTTTAGTACTCACCCAGTGACGGCAGATTGAGGACAGATCGGAGGAAGCCAACAACATAGGGGACCGCATGTTGTGGTTCAGATATTTTACATTCGGAGCATATGTCCGTTGCTCGGGACGCTCCGTTATATTGACAGTCCGAGAGACTGTCTTTAATGCTTCCTCATCCTCACAGCAGGGCACACGACCGCACATTGGCTACGTGACCTCGAGTATCCGTTCAGTTTCGGCATTCAGTGATTCCACAGCGAATAGGTCGCGTCATCCGGTAGCCAAGGGACACGAGGCTTATACACTCCGTTCGCTCGCATATTGGAAGTATGCACGGGGTAACGATCTCGGAGCTTCCTGCGGCAATGCATCGTAAGACCGCTGCTCCTCAGGCCTCAGTGACGGACGTGCTATCCGAGTTAGCACAGTTGTTTCGCAGCATCCCAGCAATTGACGGTTTCTCGGTCGAATCAGGAATTATCCGACGGCGCTGGGTCGGTGCGGTCCGCGGTTGCATCAAGCTACGGACGACCGAACGCTTTATAGGGTCCGACAGGATGGCGAAAGGGATTCGAAAGATTTCGAGTTTTCCCTTTAGTAGTATCGGAAGATGCCTTTCATATCTTCTGGCATTTCTTCCAGTGATTATTTTTCGGACTTCATTGCTGCGATCTTGGATAAGAGACTTATAGCGTCATTGGACTCGGATTTTTCGATCGGTACAGGGACTTTGTCCCTGACTTACCGACGCAGTCCAATATTGTCATTACAACATGTGTTTTATTTTTCGACGCTATATATTTATATATATATACAAGCCTGCTACTAAGCATGATAGTTTAGTTTCTTGTCCGCGTGGCTCATTTCTGCCATTTTATCTTTTTTACATATAGTTTATTTTGGCAGAGCAGGGCATACCGAGAGTTCATATGCGTCTAGACGGTGTGATTAAAGACTGCATATATTCTTTTCGCCGTTATGTCTTTTCCAATTTCAATGTTGGGAACGACATTATGTATAGTGGACTTAACTTAGACGCTTTATTATACGTAATCCGCCTTACTGAGGCGTTATCATTACGTCTTCAAGAAAAGATTTACGGGATATTATTCTCAATGTAATTTCTTTTGAGGGCAGTAGTTTGTTCACGTATAACTCCGCCCTTCAGTGGCTGATTGGAGTTGGTTAGACGTGATGCAGCCCTAGCTACATCCACGCGTGGATAGTAGATTAAGAACTCTCTCAGAGTCGCTTCGTTCTCGGAGGAGCTTCTCTTCGACGGCAACTTTCCGGCAATCCATGAATTGCTTGATTTATACATTCTCTTGTCTATCTAGTGTTACAAGAGATTCAGACTGGGGCAAACATTCGGTGGTTGACTCAGAGAGTGCCGCCGCAGTTGCCGGACCCGAGTGTGGCTGTTATGACGGTTGCCAGTCAAACAGATTGGGATATATACTGATCCCTACGGATTCGAAGTGCCAGGGTCTTTGGGTTCCGCAGTCTTTTAACTATCAGTTTAACTTCCGCGGAATAATGTTTTTTAGGCTTGCTTTATGTCATTGCATGAACATTATTCAGAAACGCATGCCCAAATTCCTGTCCTTTAATTCGACAGTAATGGCGTATCTCCGGAACCAGGGAGGCACTCTTTCGTTTCCGTTATTCAATTTAATGGAAAGAATCCGTCTGTTGGTTATACTACACCAAGTTCAGTTTTGGTCCGTCATATTCTGGGTCGTCTGATTGTTTTATCGCACTCCCGTTCTCTTACGGGTCGCTTGTTGCTGTCAGAATGGACTCTCAACAAACAAGTATTTAATCAGATTTGCTATCTATGGGAGCGCCCAATGATGTTTTATTTATGACACAGCTTGCTAATCAATTGCAGACGTATGTGTTGGCTTGTCCAGATCTCTGAGCTAATACTGTTAACGCTCTATTGATCTATAGGACGGAATGATAGGATACGCGTATCCTCCGGCGCTGTTGTTTTAGCAGGTATTGCTAAGATAAACAACCACAATACATTTCTGTTGATAGCATCTCTATCTTCTCAGAGATCATGAGTAATTTACTCTCTTGTCTACTGTGGATCTTAACGTGAAATCTTCCTATATGTGAGGATCTTTTTTCACTGGGTAAATCGTGTCATCTTTATCACAACCAGCAAGGTCGCAACCTTCATGTATTCCATTGTGTGGTCCATATTGCATTATAAGCACTGTACTGGACGAGCTTTGGACGCGATTCTTACTATAGGAGATCCTCTTCGCTATTCTATGCGACTAAAGTGGAGGCTCTTCCGTCGTGGTGTAGGGATCATTATGTTCATATGGTTGATCCCTCCATACTACTCATTGCTATTTTTTAGTATACTTGTTTCACAAGATCTACTGCAGCCTGTTGTTATTTAGGTTATAGGTTTATGTTACCTCATACCTATGCACTCTACGATAGTTTACATTTGAGTCTTTTGTCTCTTTATCTAAGTCAGTTAGTAACTTTTTGATAAATAGACTTAGAATCTTTAGATTAAATTCCTATACGGATTTTAACTTCGGTTCTTATTTAGCTAAGTAATCATTTGAGCCTCTGGAAACAGTAGTTTTCAAATTCTGACCTTTTAGACAGTAATTCTGTTGGTTTCTCTTTTACTGTAGAGTCAGTGAGTTTCATGCACTATCGATGGATGATTTTCACTTTCATAGTTTCGGAATCAATACTTCCGTTACTATTTAGGTTGGATTGTTGCATAAGAGTTAGGCTCCTATTATCCGGAACCTATTATTTTAAGGTCCTTCCGTCTTCGTATGGGCATAGGCCTTTACTCTTTCCGGGTACAGTTTATGTATTTATAAACAGATATCTGTTTATTACAAGGGCGTAAGCTTCTTCTGTCTTTGATGTCTAGTAGAAGGACATTACGCTCCATTTTATTGTTAATGGATTCTATTAACTAGCGTACTGCTTATGGTATATCATTGGCTTAGCAGTTGTGCTTAAGATTTCGGCTCATGAAGTAAGAGTTCTTCTACTTCTTGGGCTTACATTAATAGTGTTGCTATTATAGATTTTTGAAGGCTGCTCATTGCGCTCAGCCATCCATTCATGAATTTTATCTCAGAAATATCGAGTCCATTTCTGGAGGCCTCTATTGTTAGGTCTATTCTCTACTGCTCAGAATGTCATTCACTTAACAGTTGCTACTATAGCTAGGTAGGCTGTCTGTTTCGGCAGTGTCTCCGTTCGGCTGCCCTCTTCGCTCTGGGCTATTTGACCCAGGGCAAGAAAAAGGGGGGGGGGGGGGGGGGGGGGGGAGGGTGTTCCCTTGGGTCACCTGTTTTTTACTATGAAAACAACGGGATACCTCCTCCGGAGTTAGTAATTCTGAGCTGTTATTGGGATGGTTGTTTACTGAGAAGTTTAAGTTTATAAAATTCATTCAAGTCTTAGTTTTTAAAGTATAGCTTTTGAATATTGCATATGTCAACGGACATGATTATGCAATTCTCACACACTTTTAGGAGTATAAGAGTCTCTATTCTCTAGACTTACTTTATTATTGGCTTACTTTAAAAATTATTAGTATAAGGATTATTGGATATTAATAGAGTACATGGATGTATGAAGCTCAATTTTTGGAAGGTGTTGTATCTTTCTAATTTATCATAAATAAGAAAGATACATGTAAGGCCTATTACTTCTTTCCCCTACAGGGGATGACTCTATTTTATTTTATTGAGCGTATTCCATTTTGCTCTATGTCCTTGGCCCTCCAGCCTTTTTACTATTCAGCTATGTCTGGGTCATTGGTACAGTATAAAAATGTTAAAAAATTTATAGTAATTTATATATTTTTTATACTTACCAATGACCCAGACGGGGATGGCCCTCCCAGGAGTTGGGAACTCTTGCCTCCCCGCTGAGTACATAGCGCTTACCAGGCACTGGTTATTAGAATGATAAATGGCGCCAATTTCGGAACGTCCTTGACACTGCGCATGCGCAGTAGGGGCGAAGTGTGGAGGGCCTTTCAGGACATGTTTTCTTTAGTTTTAGATGCAAATTTTGGGGATTGGGGGGCAAAATTTGTGTTTGGCCCTATATTTTAAGAGTTAGCACCAGCTATGTCTGGGTCATTGGTAAGTATAAAAAATATATAAATTACTATAAATTTTTTAACGTTCATACAGAAAAAAAATTAGAAAAAGGTGAATTGGATATACTAGCTACCAAAAGAATACAAAAAATAAGCATAAAATTAAATTATTTTGGGGGGGTTTTATGTCGCATTTTCATGGAATCGCCCTACAATACTTTACCTATATATTTGTTACAGGCTACGGTCAGCATTTATGTACAGACTGTTACAATACTTTACATGTACCTTTGTTATCAGGTTATTACCTAGATGTTTGTCATTGCTGTGTCACATACTATACATGTACATGTCTTAAACAAGTTGAGCTACAGTATCATTGACACTTTCATTTATACTTACCAATGGCCCAGATGGGGATGGCCCTCCCATGAGTGGGCACTCATACCTCTCCGCTGTTTACAACATTTAGCAGGCAATTTTTTAAAAAGAACGATGGTTGACGCCAATTTCGGTGTCTTCCTGGAGACTGCATGCGCAGTTCGCAAAAGTATGGAGGACCAGATAGGACATAAAATTTTTGGTTTTGCATGCAAATTTTGGCCCTGGATTATTAGCTCAACTTTGACGAAGTCAAATTTGAGCTATTGTCATGGCCCGTCGTCCGTCTGTCCGTCCGTCCGTCCGTCTGTACGTCAACAATTGGCTATGGCTCGGGCTAGAGGTCGTATTTATGAACCGATCTTTACGAAACTTCTTGGGTACCTTTGTTATGACCGTGGGACGAGAACGAGTGTTTTTGGGTGCGGTCCGAAATTCAAGATGGCTGCCAGCCGCCATTTTGTACCGATGATGCAGAAATCTGTTTTTTGTACAGAACTTCCATATGAAAGCTCTGATTTGAATAATTTTTTGTATGAATGTTTAGTACCATGGGGTGCATCACATATAATACGGGTTTTTTTCTCGTGCGTAAATTGTGCAAATTAGACTAATTTTGATGTTTTTTGGTGTTAATTTCAGCACTGTAAGTGCAAATGCCTATACGGCTTGGGCTAGAGGCTGTATTTATGAACCGTTCTTTACGAAACTTCTTGGGTACCTTTGGTATCACCGTGGGACGAGAACGAGTGTTTTGGGGTCCGGTCCGAAATTCAAGATGGCCGATGGCAGCCATTTTGTACAAAATTAGGTGCAATCAGATTTTTGCACAGAACTTCCATATGAAAGCGCTGATTTGAATAATTTTTTGTGTGAATGTTTAGTACCATGGGATACATCACATATAATACGGGTTTTTTTCTCGTGCAGAAATTATGCAAATTAGATGAACTTTGATATTTCAGTGCGACTTACACACATTAAGTACACATGTCAATACGGCTCAGACTTGAGTCTGTATTTATGAACTGATCTTCACGAAATGTCTTGGGTACCTTTGTTATCACCTTGGGACAGGAACGAGTGTTTCTGGGTGTGGTCTAAAATTCAAGATGGCTGCCAGTGGCCATTTTGTACCGAAATTAGGTCTAATCAGTTTTTTGTACACAACTTCTATACAGCTCAGACTAGAAGCCATATTTATGAACCAATCTTTACGAACCTTGTTGGGTACCTTTGTTATCACCGTGGGATGAGAGCGAGTGTTTTTGGGTGTGGTCCGAAATTCAAGATGGCCACCAGCAGCCATTTTGTACCAAAATTAGTGCAATCAGTCTTTTGTACAGAACTTCTGTATGAAAGTTCTGATTTGAATAAATTTTTGTATGAATGTTTAGTAACATGGAATACATCACATATTCTAAGGGGTTTTTTTTCGTGCAGAAATTATGCAAATTAGATGAACTTTGACTTATTCAGTGCTACTTGCACAATGTGAGCACACATGTCAATACGGCTCAGGGTAGAGGCTGTATTTATGAACCGATCTTCACAAAACTTCTTGGGTACCTCTGTTATCACCTTGGGACGAGAATGAGTGTTTCTGGGTACGGTCCAAAATTCAAGATGGCTGCCAGTGGCCATTTTGTACCAAAATTAGGTCCAATCAGTTTTTTGTCACAAGTTCTATACAGCTCGTATTTATGAATTGATCTTCACAAAACTTCTTGGGTATCTTTGTTTTCACCTTGGGACAGGAACGAGTGTGTTTTGGGGTGCCTTTGTTATCACTGTGCTATGAGAACAAATATTTTGGGGTTCAGTCAGACCCACTCTGGGACTCAAAGTTTTCTTTTCTAGTTTAGCATCTGACTGTCACCCACCTTTACAATACTTTACCTATACATTTGTTACAGGCAACGGTCAGTATTTACGTACAGACCATTACAATACTTTATATGTACCTTTGTTATCAGGTCATTACCTAGATGTTTGTCATTGCTGTGTCACATACTGTACATGTCCATGTCTTTGTCTTGACAAGTTGAGCTACAGTGTCATTGACACTTTCATTTTTGAGTTAGCACCAGCTAGTCTGGGCCATTGGTAAGTATAAAAAATATACAAATTACTATGAATTTATAATTTTTTGATCTACCATCCAGAATGGCTCAGACTAGCTGAATAGTAAAAAGGCGGAGGGCCTAGGACTTCAGAATAAGTAAACCAACATAGTTTCAAGCCTGTAATCCAAGATGAAAGCAAATTAAATTTGAAAGGAATTACATGTATGTCTCTCTATACAGTAATAGAAAAGACATATAAATAAGGAGCCCAATTCAAGTAATTCTGCATTCTTAGCATGAAGACTATGCTAATTTGGATGTAACAAGCTCCCAATTTTTAAGGCTAGTCCGGACTAAGCCCCAAAAATTAGGATGGCGTATTTGAGAATGAGAGGATATGCCCCTTAAACATATGCCATATACAATAAAACACAAGCTGTATCCAGGATATAATTACAGACAAAACAACAGCTTCACTCAGTTACATACTTATCAAGCCAGAGGAGAGGTAAATAATCTCCCCCCCCCCTTTTTGAAGGAATCTTCTTCAAAAAGAAGAGGGGAGCGCTCTGGAATCAATAAAAGTGGTACCAAATAACAATATAAATATTCGTCAAACAGGCACCCAGATACTAATTATTAATAAATTGGGACTTAACGCTACTTCAGAAGCTAAGGCAATAGTGGTGATCCCGGTAATAAATATCGCCCGCTTGTAACGTATACCTGAGTCGGCATACGCAGAGAGGTCGATAATATATAACATACACATGTCCAATAGAATCACAATGGATGATCTCTGGAGAGTAAACACACTTCTGAGGTAACCCACAGGCGACCCCAGGTGTACAATAAATTCCAGAAATAACACACCCTGACGTGTACTATCCAATATCTTGTTCCTAGAAACGTGCGAATATACGAGAGTGTAAGACAAGCTGTATTTGATTGGATCTAGAAATGGATCGAGCTATGATTAACAGACTCGGCACGGACCGCTCCCGAAATAATTCATTGTTCCTAAGGTCCATAACATACAATAATGCGTCTGCCTAATAGTGCATTTATTATGCGCATGAGCATTGAAATCCCGCATGTAATCATCTCAATACCAGTTAACTGACTAAACAGCCTCCCAGGTACCCAAAGGATAGCAATTCATTGATGATGAATCATATGCTCGTATATGACATATAGACGAACAACCACAGGAAACCAACCAACTAAAAAGTGGATGTGCCCATGAGGTCGCCATAGAACACGACCCAGCCGCCAATCGAGAAGTCATGAAATGCATGTATGTACTTAAATGCATACGAGGCTTACAGGAAGAAAACTACGTCTATCCCGATAATCACCTCTTAACACATTGGCGGTGGGGGGAAGGGGGGATTCAAAATCATATTGAACCCCCCCTCACCCGCATTACATGAATCGTTCTTGTGTTAGTCATCAAATAGCATAGGAAGCACAAGGCTTCCTCACGTCTGACCGACTCCATAATGCCACTAAGGGCGGAGAAGGACGTGAAGAACAAGTACTTCCCCTAATAAAGAAGGTCCTCTCATGGAGTAAGCTTCCCGGGGAACGTCCCACAACAGAGTTGGGGGATCCGCATATCCTATCATTCCGTCCCATGAGATCAACTGAGCATCTACTGTGTACACTTGATGATCTTGGCATGGTGACACGAACGCCGGTAACTGATTGTTCTGGTGTGTCGCAAGCAGATCTATCATGGAACAATCCCATTGGTAGCAAATCTGCCTGAATGTCCGCTTGTTGAGAGTACTCCAATGGTAACAGGCGACCTTTCTGAGAGAGCGAGTCTGCTGGAACATTCAGACGACCCGGTATATGACGGACAGAAAGGTGAAACATGATGATTCATGACATATAGGAGAACCTTCTCCGTTAATTCGCATAATGGCATTGAATAGTGATGGGCCGATCATCGGGAAATATAATCGGAAGCCGCCGATTATGGGCCATCGGAAAATAATCGGTAGTCGTCGATAAACATCGGGACACCCAATTATAGTATTGAACTTTCACACGTTGCACCACTGCACACCTACTTTCAAATCGCGTAGTGTGAAAAACACGCACCTGGCCTCTATAAAATCACATGCCTAGATAGTCGCCTTGCATGTGAATGAGCACTAAAACTGAAACAAAAAGTAGTAAATTACAGGTAATAACTGTTTGCCTCTCCATGCACCTCAGTCTACTGTGACTACACGACAGTCAATTTTCTCACTGAAAACTGAAATATTTCGGCCTTGGGACGATTCGGCCCAGAGACATTTCATTGTTTCAGCATGAGTTGTTTCGGCCTCTGTATACTCTGTGTCGACATCGAAGTCCCTGAATAGCGAACTAAAACTTTGCTGCTACAAAATAAAAGTGAAAGAAGGTAGAGTATCCCCCCCCCCCCCCCCCACACACACACACACCTTTAACCTCCGCCTGAATGGCATCATAGCCTGCAGTAGCTATTTCCATGTGTATCTGACGTGCACTGGACAGCTGGACTCGACTATCGTGATGCATGCGATACAAAACAATAACAGACGACGTTGCAGGGGCGTTTATCCAGCTCAAGTCTATTACCGGTCGGAACGAGCCTCCTGGCTTCGTTACAAGGAACAGGTGAATGTAAAAACCATGAGAATCTTAATTCTCGATGACCTCTATTGCTTCCTTAATAAGAGAGCTTGTACCTCCGCTAGGAGAGACTCTTTTGAAAGGATCCGACGGAAGATTTGTCCAACACGGACATCTTGTTAGTGGGGGTTCCGCTCGTAATGATAGCCATAGGCCGTCCGAGACTACACTTCTCACCCATTGATCTTCCATGACTGCTATCCAGTTTCTCGCGAAGAACGATTCCCTTCTGCCAACTGGCAAACAATAGATGTCTTGAACATCACCTGTATGACCTGCGAGGCTTACGGGATGAGAAACTACATCCTCCCCACGAAGAACCTCGTCCCGTCAGCTTAGAGGCGTCTGACCGATAGTCCCGATCAGACTTACGCCCCTTTCCCGAGTCGCTATATTGACGACCTCCAGAGTAATTGTTAGAGTGTTTCTTGTCCCTTTTGATGTTTAGATCTGGAACGTCCTCCTTACTCTTGTCTGCTGAAGCGGGTTGTTGAGACGCCAACTTCAATAGCAGAGCACTTGACGCTTTCTTAGTAGCCTGTTCATAGAGAGAGCTTTTCACCTTGTCATCTATAAGTGATGGCGACGCAATGGCAGCATCACGTCTGATTAACTCCAGATTAGCCACTGTTAGGGCAGAATTATACGTGGTATACAAATTGCCCTGGAAAGAGAGGTACAAACATCCTCAAATTCCTTCCTGTTGAGATGTTGCGCCATATCTCTGGTAAGGTGATCTGCGTAAGACATTGCTTCCAAATTCGCCCTACGTGATGAAATTGCTGTTTTAATTGTGTCTGAGTGAATAGTGAATGATGCAGGCAAGGATACATCTAGATCCCCAGCCTGCTCATCCTAACGCAGAAGAGCTCTTTGAACATCTCCAACCATTTTAAATTAACGTGGTTCAAGAAACGGTATGTTTTTGGAAGATGTAGTTAAGAAACCGCCTTTTTTCCTCACACTCGAGAGGTGAATACGGCATTGTCTACATGGCCGAAGGCCTGCGACACCTGCCTAGACTGAACCGGAAAAGAAAGAACTTCCACCTTTGTCCGTATAAAGTCTGCGTCCAACGATGCCAGTGGTTTCTCTCTTGTTGTCGCAGCATTCTGATTCGTCAGAACAAATTCAGGGTAGTATTGATGGATGAAATCCATTGCAACCATGTACTGTTCTGAAAGGGAAGTGTAATCCTCTTCCTTATCCCTTTCACCATCCGAGAGAATCAGTTGCGAATCTCGGTCCATTGCATCTGTGTGAACAGACAACTGGACCGACCCAGCACAGTCCGACAGCTCAGGTTCTGAGTCTGAGGGAGGCTGCACCTGCACTTGCTGGGATGCTGCAATCAGCTGCGCAATCTGTGACAGCAAGTCTGTCATCGAGGCCTGAGGAGCAGCGGTCTTCCATTTCTTAGCCACTTGCTGCACCTGGGACGGTGTGTCGGAGATGGATCTCTTCTCCGAACGTCCCAATGATCGAGGCCTCGTCTCCCTAGCTACCGGATTGGCCAGCTTCACGGGCGAAGAGTGGTTTCTTCTTCACGCAGCAGGCTGGATATCTGAAGTCAGGTAGCTAGGATGCAGTCCTGTGTGCTTTAATAATGTAGCGGAGGAAGCTGTGACTGAAGCCGGCCCCGGCTGCAGACTAGAAGGAGCGGCAGGCGGACATATGCTCCGTCTCGTGCAAGTTTCCAACCAGAAAACTTCATTTCGGTGTGTGAAACGTAGCGGAGGAAGACGTGACTGAAGCCAACCCCGGCTGCTGACTAAACAGAGCGTTCCGAGTGGAGGACAGACATAAACTCCGGCTTGTGTAAGTTTCTCATAACAACATCTGGCCCCAAATGTTGCTAGGTTAGAGAGAGGCCTCTCCCACTCGCGGTATATTAGACCTCGCCAAGTACAAGAACTTGCTGACTTCCTCCCTATTTCCTCCCTATTTCCACCGTCGCTGGGTGAGCTATTGATATTTAAGTGCTCACTCTTCTCACATCCACACTTGCTTCGACCACAACAGACTTACCCGGCGTCATAGCTCTCACGGATGGAGTAACTGCTTCACTGGTCGAGCTAGCTGCTTGCAAGAGATTAAAACACTTAACAAAAGGGCCTAACTCTTGCAATCATGAGTACTGCAGCTAGCTCTGTATGCTCAATGGAGCATGATGATGGTAGCACACTTGGATGGGTGTCAGAATATCATCACCATGTTCATGCTCCTCTGAAATAGAAACTGACAAAATGAATTATAACGCGGTGAGAGGCCTGGCCTCAGAACCTCACCGCCAACAACGTACCACGACACCTGTCTCCAGCATAAGTCATCCCAGTGAACACAAGAATGACAAGAGTCAGCAGGAGTGCATCGACTAAAGTCAGTATCAGTCCTCGAAACTCCACAACAAAATATATAATTAAGATACATGAATAATAGCAATCAAAATTAAATTCAAAATATTTTTTGGAAAAATTTTGTTTGTTGAAAAAACGTCTTAAGTTCCCAAAGGGAACATTAAGAGCCCAAAGGCATCCCGATAGAGCCTAAGTGTGGACAAAATCCAAATTTTTTGAGCTACTCTACCAGAATAATAATCCATGTATCCTACAGTAATTCTACAGTAATAGAATATAAAATACTACCTATATATGAGGATGTTGTCAATGTAAACAATGTCAATGAAAACAAGACATCAGGCACACAAAAATGCCCAAAGTCAGAAACCACTTTAAATGCTACCAGATGCAAAGCTAGATCTTCATACGAAGAAAAACCGATACATCGGATAGAAGATGCAAGACTAAATGACCTAACACCCCTGGGATGAGGACGTAACCATGGGGAAAAACTGAATAATACATGTTAAACTCCCAAGAAATTTAATAAAAAATTTCAATAAAAAATAGCCAAAAAGCTTAAGGAAGGGTTCATGGAAGGATAGGGAAGGAATACTTAACAAACAGTGGAATAATCATTATCAAAAATGATGACATCAGGCATATGTCCTGAATTTGGGAAACATGAAATAATTTTATCAATATTATAAAGTTATAGCCCTGAACGTCAAAAATCACCATTGAGCACTTCCATCATCCAATAACAGCCTTGGATCCACCAATTCTTGCATTGATTTGTGTCTGGCATCCTCAAAAAGGAGAGTTTAAAGCACAGATGTCAGTTCATTGTTGCTGACTTTAGGGCAAAACAAAGAATGATGTTTGCGCCAATTCCAGTCACTTCCTGATGGCTGCGCATGCGCGGAGAGTAAAAGTATGGAGGACCAGATAGGACTTTTAATTTTGGGTTTTGCAAGCAAATTTTGGGGATTGGGGGTTAAAAATTTGTGTTTGGCCCTTGATAACTTTGAGGTTGCACCAGCTAGTGTGGGCCATTGGGTTATAGTATAAAGATATGAACATTTCTTATAGTTAAACTAATTTTGCAGTATAAAGTGTATCCTTAGAAATTTATAGTTCAAGAATAGATTCTGGATGATCATGCAGTCTTGGCAATTCACCTTCAGCAAACAGCAATGCCAAGGAAAATGCTGTGGTAACAATACACATAATCGGCCAAAAAATTGCCAAGGGTGTAATCTTGTAAAATGCCAGTGAAGTGTCAGAAAAATTGTCACATCATACCCTGCAATGATGATTCAATATATTTACTCTTCCGATATTCTCAACATTTTTTCTCCAGTGAGAAAGAAGGATTGTGTGGTTTCTGTTATGTTTTGTACTTGAAATGTTTCATGCCCTGGATGTTCCGTATATCCAGCTGGAAGGAATGCCAGTGAGTTTCCCCCCATTGCAAGTTTGGCCCAGGTGAGTGTTGCCAAAATTGGTGAGTTTGGCCCCAAAAAGTAAATTTGGCTCTGGTGACTTCGGACCACCCATTAGTGAGTTTGAATCCTTCCCATCATCATGGTGTGGATTCTTGAGAACAACAGCTGAGTAACTTAATATAATCATAAGTTTTGCAGTATAGTTGAAACGAAAGTGAATAGAATGAATTATAGTGCACCTGTGTACATCTTGTTCCAGTGGCTTAATTTTAATAGCACTCAGTATTTTTTTATGTAAAATAGCACTCAATATTTTTTTTTTATATAAAATAACACATGCTGAAAAATAAATAACAAAATCTAACTTGTACGATGTTCTATCTTCACAACGGGGCATTCTAGCCACCCCTTAGGAGGTACACTTCTTATTCATGGTGAGTCTCCAAGAAACTAATGCGCTTCAAACTCAAACCTCATGACTTTTATCTATTTCCATGCCGTGTGTTGTTTAGTGTAACGTTGATTAGGGATATGTAATCCAGGACACTCAACATTAATCAAGTACTATCCTTTGAAAAAGAAAAGAACAATCCCAAAATGAGTGCAGTCATACCATGCGTTGTTTTTGCAAGACTTTAATATCATTCTACAGTGAATAAAAATCATTTGCAGACATATCTGCTTTGACGTGGACCGATAATCAAAAACACCAATCTTGAATCAATCAGGTTGACCAGTTGTTTAAACAAACAAGCTCAATTTACAATTAAGGATGCATTAAAATACAGTGTATAATGTTTATCGTATGAGTAGAAAGGTGGCTCCACCCATTTTATTAAAATGTGGTCCAAATTCACCAATAGTTTTAGGGAGGTCCAAACATAATGTTGCAACCTAGGCCTGGGCTGAACTCACTTTTAAGGGGCCGAATTCACCAAATTGGTCAAAGTTACCTGGTCTGAACTTGCATTGGGCTGACGAAAATAAGTGACTACTCTTGTTAGTTTGAAAAAGATTGTGTTAATGTTATGGTATTGCTGTTGGGACACAGATAGGGGGTGAAAACATGAATCCTTATGGATGATTTGTTCCTGTTATATTTATTCCCACTTTATATTGGCAGGATCTACAGACGGAAGAATTCACTGTTGGAGTACAGAATCTGGTTCGAAAATGGCCATCATTAACTCTGATCATCCTGGACCAATTCAGTGTGTCCAGTTCAATCCCAAGTTCATGATGTTAAGCACAGCATGTCAGAATATGGTAATTACCTTTTTGGTGCATCCACCATTGTTTTTCGACAGCCAGAAAGAAACTGTGATTAAGGTGTTGTCAAACAAAACTTAAAGAAAATTTTTGAGATTTCCACCAATGCCCTAAATGTGATTTTAACTCTTCATCCACTGAGTAATTTTAAACAAATTTTCATAAACTCCAGTCATGGCTGCTGTGAAGCAGCCATGACTAGATTTGATGAAAAATTCATGAAAATTTGACTCAAGAAAACATTGGTCAAAAAGTCTGTACAATTCACAGAGGGAAATTTGGTTAAATATCTTCAAATTTTACTTATTTTTTAACTTGTTAAGTGTTAAATTATTTTTCTAAGGTGATTTGAAACGTGGGTATTTTTTTTTACAAAGATACCAAGCTACCAGAAAGAGTAGCCTTAGTTTAGCAACAATTTGTTCATAAATTGTAATCAAACAATTTCATATAAAAAAAATTTTCTTCTACTGCTGAGCAAACAACAAGTTAATACATCTAGTGTAAAGCCACTAAAGTGGCTTCTGATACTTTTCAGTAGAGCCATGATAGTGGCTTCTAGTACTCAACCTGTTAATGGCAAGAGATTTCATGTCTGGGAAGGAATATCTGCCAGCAGCATGCAAGGAGTTAAGAGGTGAATAGCAGAATATTATATATCAAATTAGTGTCTAAAGCACACAGAACATGAATTTATCAACCTTTCATGAAAAAAAATATTACTTTATGCTTTTGACAGAAAAGAATATGCCAGCGGCATAAGTGACCAACAAGAATAACGAGGAATAGGTTGATAATTCTAATGTCCATGTTTCAAATAAGAACCCCAACACTTCAGACTTAAGAGAAAGCACATTCACCATTTAGTTCCTGATTTGTTAACTGGTAGAGTGCTGGAAGCCCATATTTGGGTTTTACTCTGAAGTGCAGGTGCTGCCACTTAAAGGCTTCATATATTTTTATACTGTACCAATGACCCAGACATAGCTGGTGCTAACTCTTAAAATATAGGGCCAAACACAAATTTTGCCCCCCAATCCCCAAAATTTGCATCTAAAACTAAAGAAAACATGTCCTGAAAGGCCCTCCACACTTCGCCCCTACTGCGCATGCGCAGTGTCAAGGACGTTCCGAAATTGGCGCCATTTATCATTCTAAGTTTGGCCCTTCATCAGTTAACATCTGACTGATCTTTGTGCTTTTAAATGTCAGTTTAAATGATGCCAGACACATAAATATTAGTGAAATGGTGATTCTAAGGAGGATAGAAAAGGAGGAGAGGAAAAGAATGTGTGACAGAATATTATCAGGGCTGTAACTTAAAATTTTTTAATGAAATTATGTTAAGTTACCTATTTTCAAGGCAGCAGCCATTTTGTTGTCATTCTGATTATTTAGTTACACTGTTTTTTCAAGTGTTTTTCCTCTCTCCCTGTCCTTTAAGTTCCCCCTTGCTATTCTCCCATGCTTTTGGCATAGTTTCTGTAATTATTATTACTAAAATTTCTTGGGAGTTTTAGCTGAATAACAGAATGAATTCTGTTCTTTCCCCATGTTTACGTCTTCACCTACGGGTGGTTAGGCGTTGTGTTCTGCATCTACCATCTGATGTTCTGCAGTTTCTTCCCTGGAAGTCTCTGTTTTGCATCAGATGGTGTATTTTTGGTAACTGATTTCGGGCCTGGGTGCCTGGAGTCTTATTTTAGTGTTTTTACACTCATTGTTTACATTTACAACAGCCCTCTGTGTGAGGGGGGGATTTCTAAATAATATTATCTTTATGTTATTTTAATCATAACTAGATACATTATTATTGTTCGTAAGTGTTGAATAAGTTGTTTAAAATATTTTTAAAATTTTTGTCCACACTTAGGCTTGGGATCCATTAGGGCTCAACGTTACTTTTCAGAAACTTGGGCTGTTCTGAAAAAATATTTTTTCAAAATATTTTGATTTCAATTATTTTTTCTATATTAATGGATCATATTATTATTATGTATTTTGATTGCCAGGGGTTAGTGCGAGTACCAGGACTTGTTTTCTTTTCACATTGAAAGGATATTGATCAATTGTTTTAAGAGGAAGTCTTCCTCTGACCTTATTATCATTCTATATGTGGTCAGTGTACTCGCATTAACTCCTGTTCTGTATCGTATGATTTCGATGACAATATGGGAAGCGTATGTCACGGTATGTTGTTGGGGATTTGGACACTCCGGTCCTTTCCCCGCAGGGTCACTCTACTTTATCAATTTCTATTTCAGACGATCAAGATTAGGGTGATGTATCTGTGATGTCTTCCAACAGTGTGCCTCCGTCGTCACAATTAATGAAGGGCTAGCGGAAAAGTGCTCATGTAATACGCCAATTGCCTAAGAGGACCCTAGTAGGTTCGACGGCCTTTGACGTCCGCTAGCTCGCCCGGTGTAGCGTCCATTCACCGAATGGTTCGGCAGCCGGGTTCGTCCGTTGCGGTCTAGAAGGAATTTTGGGGTGATGCGAGCACTATAAAATTAACTTAATGCACACCCAGTGACGGCGGATCGGAGGGAGAACGGAGGAAGCCTTTTAGTCCGGTTCATAGCTCGTTCCGGTCCATCCGGACGGCAAGCGAGAGAGGCCCCTCTCTCGTTCAACAACATCTGGCCCCAGATGTTGTGGTACAAATGTGTCGTTAGCGGAGCATACGTCCGTCGCTCGGGACGCTCCGTTGTATAGGCAGTCCGCTGAGACTGCTAAGGCTTCCTCTTCTCGTCAGCGCACACGACCGCACCTTGGCTGCGTGACCGCCGATATATTACCAGCTTCGCCGATCAAGGATTCTTCGGCGACCAGGTCACACCATCCGGCAGCCAGGGATTCGAGACCGATGGACTCCGGACGTTCGCATAGGAAAAGTATGCGGGAGCCATCTGATGCGGAGCTGCCCTCGGCGAAGCAGCGATAGTCTGCGCCTCCGCAGGTCTCGACGCCGGACATTCTTGTGCACATAGCACAGCTTATCGCAGCATCCCAGCAGCCGACAGAAACGGTGTCGGATCAAGAATTATCCGACAGCGCTGGGTCGGTAGCCGGGGACTCGAGGCCTGCAGACTCCGGACGTTCGCATAGGAAGTGTGCGGGAGTCAACGTACACGGAGCTTCCAGCGGCAATGCATTGTAAGTCCGCTACTGCACAGGCCTCGGGAACGGACGTGCTTTCCTTAATAGCACAGTTTATCGCAGCATCCCAGCATCAACTGAATCTGTCGCATATATTTTATCCGACGATGCTGGGTCGGGACGCTCCGCGGAAGCGGGTACGGACGTCCGAAAATTTTCATCCGGTCCGACGGGATACCGAAAGGGATTCGGTGGATTTCAAGTTTTCCCTTTCGGAACAACATATGCTGCGATGCCGGATAAGAAACTGATAGCGTCGGTTCAGGGACATCGTCCCTCAGTTCCGACATAGTCCAATAATGTCACACAATGTCATCAATTTATTGAACGACGCTATATATATTATTATTTTATGCTTGCTATCCAAGCATTTCTGGTTTCTTGTTCGAAGAGTTATGGAGATGTCTTTCAAAAGTGTGCCTCTGTCGTCATAGTTGATGAAGAGTTAGCGACAATAAGTGCTCATGGAATATGTCTATCGCTTACGGAGTGACATTTGCTAGCTCACCCGGTGTAGCGTACATTCATCGAATGGTTCGGCTGCCGGGTTCGTCCGTTGCGGTCTAGGAAGGAGATTTGGGTGATGCGAGCACTTTAATTACTTTAGTACTCACCCAGTGACGGCAGATTGAGGACAGATCGGAGGAAGCCAACAACATAGGGGACCGCATGTTGTGGTTCAGATATTTTACATTCGGAGCATATGTCCGTTGCTCGGGACGCTCCGTTATATTGACAGTCCGAGAGACTGTCTTTAATGCTTCCTCATCCTCACAGCAGGGCACACGACCGCACATTGGCTACGTGACCTCGAGTATCCGATCAGTTTCGGCATTCAGTGATTCCACAGCGAATAGGTCGCGCCATCCGGTAGCCAAGGGACACGAGGCCTATACACTCCGTTCGCTCGCATATTGGAAGTATGCACGGGGTAACGATCTCGGAGCTTCCTGCGGCAATGCATCGTAAGACCGCTGCTCCTCAGGCCTCAGTGACGGACGTGCTATCCGAGTTAGCACAGTTGTTTCGCAGCATCCCAGCAATTGACGGTTTCTCGGTCGAATCAGGAATTATCCGACGGCGCTGGGTCGGTGCGGTCCGCGGTTGCATCAAGCTACGGACGACCGAACGCTTTATAGGGTCCGACAGGATGGCGAAAGGGATTCGAAAGATTTCGAATTTTCCCTTTAGTAGTATCGGAAGATGCCTTTCATATCTTCTGGCATTTCTTCCAATGATTATTTTTCGGACTTCATTGCTGCGATCTTGGATAAGAGACTTATAGCGTCATTGGACTCGGATTTTTCGATCGGTACAGGGACTTTGTCCCTGTCTTACCGACGCAGTCCAATATTGTCATTACAACATGTGTTTTATTTTTCGACGCTATATATTTATATATATATACAAGCCTGCTACTAAGCATGATAGTTTAGTTTCTTATCCGCGTGGCTCATTTCTGCCATTTTATCTTTTTTACATATAGTTTATTTTGGCAGAGCAGGGCATACCGAGAGTTCATATGCGTCTAGACGGTGATTAAAGACTGCATATATTCTTTTTCGCCGTTTATGTCTTTTCCAATTTCAATGTTGGGAACGACATTATGTATAGTAGACTTAACTTAGACGCTTTATTAGACGTAATCCGCCTTACTGAGGCGTTTCATTACGTCTTCAAGAAAAGATTTACGGGATATTATTCTCAATGTAATTTCTTTTGAGGGCAGTAGTTTCTTCACGTATAACTCCGCCCTTCAGTGGCTGATTGGAGTTGGTTAGACGTGATGCAGCCCTAGCTACATCCACGCGTGGATAGTAGGTTAAGAACTCTCTCAGAGTCGCTTCGTTCTCGGAGGAGCTTCTCTTCGACGGCAACTTTCCGGCAATCCATGAATTGCTTGATTTATACATTCTCTTGTCTATCTAGTGTTACAAGAGATTCAGACTGGGGCAAACATTCGGTGGTTGACTCAGAGAGTGCCGCCGCAGTTGCCGGACCCGAGTGTGGCTGTTATGACGGTTGCCAGTCAAACAGATTGGGATATATACTGATCCCTACGGATTCGAAGTGCCAGGGTCTTTGGGTTCCGCAGTCTTTTAGCTATCAGTTTAACTTCCGCGGAATAATGTTTTTTAGGCTTGCTTTATGTCATTGCATGAACATTATTCAGAAACGCATGCCCAAATTCCTGTCCTTTAATTCGACAGTAGTGGCGTATCTCCGGAACCAGGGAGGCACTCTTTCGTTTCCGTTATTCAATTTAATGGAAAGAATCCGTCTGTTGGTTATAGTAAACCAAGTTCAGTTTTGGTCCGTCATATTCTGGGTCGTCTGATTGTTTTATCGCACTCCCGTTCTCTTACGGGTCGCTTGTTGCTGTCAGAATGGACTCTCAACAAACAAGTATTTAATCAGATTTGCTATCTATGGGAGCGCCCAATGATGTTTTATTTATGACACAGCTTGCTAATCAATTGCAGACGTATGTGTTGGCTTGTCCAGATCTCTGAGCTAATACTGTTAACGCCCTATTGATCTATAGGACGGAATGATAGGATACGCGTATCCTCCGGCGCTGTTGTTTTAGCAGGTATTGCTAAGATAAACAACCACAATACATTTCTGTTGATAGCATCTCTATCTTCACAGAGATCATGAGTAATTTACTCTCTTGTCTACTGTGGATCTTAACGTGAAATCTTCCTCTATGTGAGGATCTTTTTTCACTGGGTAAATCGTGTCATCTTTATCACAACCAGCAAGGTCGCAACCTTCATGTATTCCGTTGTGTGGTCCGTATTGCATTGTAAGCACTGTACTGGACGAGCTTTGGACGCGATTTCTTACTATAGGAGATCCTCTTCTTCGCTATTCTATGCGACTAAAGTGGAGGCTCTTCCGTCGTGGTGTAGGGATCATTATGTTCATATAGTTGATCCCTCCATTCTACTCA
This sequence comes from Pictodentalium vernedei, assembly GCA_031216915.1. Taxonomy (NCBI): domain Eukaryota; kingdom Metazoa; phylum Mollusca; class Scaphopoda; order Dentaliida; family Dentaliidae; genus Pictodentalium; species Pictodentalium vernedei. The sequence goes on from CM062296.1 coordinate 662,025,129, forward strand.
TTGCTATTTTTTAGTATACTTGTTTCACAAGATCTACTGCAGCCTGTGTTATTTAGGTTATAGGTTTATGTTACCTCATACCTATGCACTCTACTATAGTTTACAATTGAGTCTTTTGTCTCTTTATCTAAGTCAGTTAGTAACTTTTTGATAAATAGACTTAGAATCTGTAGATTAAATTCCTATACGGATTTTAACTTCGGTTCTTATTTAGCTAAGTAATCATTTGAGCCTCTGGAAACAGTAGTTTTCAAATTCTGACCTTTTAGACAGTAATTCTGTTGGTTTCTCTTTTACTGTAAAGTCAGTGAGTTTCATGCACTATCGATGGATGATTTTCACTTTCATAGTTTCGGAATCAATACTTCCGTTACTATTTAGGTTCGATTGTTGCATAAGAGTTAGGCTCCTATTATCCGGAACCTATTATTTTAAGGTCCTTCCGTCTTCGTATGGCCATAGGCCTTTACTCTTTCCGGGTACAGTTTATGTATTTATAAACAGATATCTGTTTATTACAAGGGCGTAAGCTTCTTCTGTCTTTGATGTCTAGTAGAAGGACGTTACGCTCCATTTTATTGTTAATGGATTCTATTAACTAGCGTACTGCTTATGGTATATCATTAGCTTAGCAGTTGTGCTTAAGATTTCGGCTCATGAAGTAAGAGTTCTTCTACTTCTTGGGCTTACATTAATAGTGTTGCTATTATAGATTTTTGAAGGCTGCTCATTGCGCTCAGCCATCCATTCATGAATTTTATCTCAGAAATATCGAGTCCATTTCTGGAGGCCTCTATTGTTAGGTCTATTATCTACTGCTCAGAATGTCATTCACTTAACAGTTGCTACTATAGCTAGGTAGGCTGTCTGTTTCGGCAGTGTCTCCGTTCGGCTGCCCTCTTCGCTCTGGGCTATTTGACCCAGGGCAAGAAAAAGGGGGGGGGAGGGTGTTCCCTTGGGTCACCTGTTTTTACTATGAAAACAAGGGGATACCTCCTCCGGAGTTAGTAATTCTGAGCTGTTATTGGGATGGTTGTTTAGTGAGAAGTTTAAGTTTATAAAATTCATTCAAGTCTTAGTTTTTAAAGTATAGCTTTTGAATATTGCATATGTCAACGGACATGATTATGCAATTCTCACACTCTTTTAGAAGTATAAGAGTCTCTATTCTCTAGACTTACTTTATTATTGGCTTACTTTAAAAATTATTAGTATAAGGATTATTGGATATTAATAGAGTACATGGATGTATGAAGCTCAATTTTTGGAAGGTGTTGTATCTTTCTAATTTATCATAAATAAGAAAGATACATGTAAGGCCTATTACTTCTTTTCCCTACAGGGGATGACTCTATTTTATTTTATTGAGCGTATTCCATTTTGCTCTATGTCCTTGGCCCTCCAGCCTTTTTACTATTCAGCTATGTCTGGGTCATTGGTACAGTATAAAAATGTTAAAAAATTTATAGTAATTTATATATTTTTTATACTTACCAATGACCCAGACGGGGATGGCCCTCCCAGGAGTTGGGAACTCTTGCCTCCCCGCTGAGTACATAGCGCTTACCAGGCACTGGTTATTAGAATGATAAATGGCGCCAATTTCGGAACGTCCTTGACACTGCGCATGCGCAGTAGGGGCGAAGTGTGGAGGGCCTTTCAGGACATGTTTTCTTTAGTTTTAGATGCAAATTTTGGGGATTGGGGGGCAAAATTTGTGTTTGGCCCTATATTTTAAGAGTTAGCACCAGCTATGTCTGGGTCATTGGTAAGTATAAAAAATATATAAATTACTATAAATTTTTTAACTTTCTGGTTATTCTTTGTATTATATTTGAAGTGAAAATATTTAGTCTGTTTGGATTTGCCTTGTTGTGCCCCCGACTTGTAAAGTCAGAGTGGTTTCTAGTGGAGACCTCTGTCCGTTCACCCAGTGGGTTCTTCTGTTTGTACCAACATTTTCCCTTCTATCTCAGCCACTGCTACTCCGATTTGAATGATATTTGGTGCTGTGATAGAGCATTATGGGGGAATGCTACCTGTATAGCATCAGTTTCTTTCACACATTTTTAGCTCAACTTTGACGAAGTCAAATTTGAGCTATTGTCATGGCCCGTCGTCCGTCTGTCCGTCTGGCCGTCTGTCCGTCTGGCCGTACGTCAACAATTGGCTATGGCTCGGGCTAGAGGTCGTATTTATGAACCGATCTTTACGAAACTTCTTGTGTACCTTTGTTATGACCCTGGGACGGGAACGAGTGTTTTTAGGTGTGGTCCGAAATTCAAGATGGCTGCCAGTGGCCATTTTGTACCGATGATGCAAAAATCAGTTTTTTGTACAGAACTTCTGTATGAAAGTTCTGATTTGAATAAAGTTTTGTATAAATGTTTAGTACCATGGGATACATCACATATAATACGGGTTTTTTTCTCGTGCGTAAATTATGCAAATTAGACTGACTTTGATTTATTTAGTGTTACTTTCAGAGCTGTAAGTGCCAAGCTGCTATGGCTCGGGCTAGAGGCCGTATTTATGAACCAATCTTTACGATCCTTCTTGGGTACCTTTGTTATGACCGTGGGACGAGAACGAGTGTTTTTGGGTGCGGTCCGAAATTCAAGATGGCTGCCAGCTGCCATTTTGTACCGACGATGCAGAAATCTGTTTTTTGTACAGAACTTCCATATGAAAGCTCTGATTTGAATAATTTTTTGTATGAATGTTTAGTACCATGGGATACATCACATATAATACGGGTTTTTTTCTCGTACGTAAATTGTGCAAATTAGACTAATTTTGATGTTTTTTGGGGTTACTTTCAGCACTGTAAGTGCAAATGCCAATACGGCTCAGGCTAGAGGCCGTATTTATGAACTGATCTTTACGAAACTTCTTGGGTACCTTTGGTATCACCGTGGGACGAGAACGAGTGTTTTGGGGTCCGGTCCGAAATTCAAGATGGCCGATGGCAGCCATTTTGTACAGAATTAGGTGCAATCAGATTTTTGCACAGAACTTCCATATGAAAGCCCTGATTTGAATAACTTTTTTGTGTGAATGTTTAGTACCATGGGATGCATCACATATAATACGGGTTTTTTTCTCGTGCAGAAATTATGCAAATTAGATGAACTTTGATTTTTTCAGTGCGACTTACACACAGTAAGTACACATGTCAATACGGCTCAGACTAGAGTCTGTATTTATGAACTGATCTTCACGAAATGTCTTGGGTACCTTTGTTATCACCTTGGGACGAGAACGAGTGTTTCTGGGTGCGGTCTAAAATTCAAGATGGCTGCCAGTGGCCATTTTGTACCGAAATTAGGTCTAATCAGTTTTTTGTACACACCTTCTATACAGCTCAGACTAGAGGCCATATTTATGAACCAATCTTTACGAAACTTCTTGGGTACCTTTGTTATCACCGTGGGATGAGAGCGAGTGTTTTGGGGTGTGGTCCGAAATTCAAGATGGCCACCAGCAGCCATTTTGTACCAAAATTAGTGCAATCAGTCTTTTGTATAGAACTTCTGTATGAAAGTTCTGATTTGAATAAATTTTTGTATGAATGTTTAGTAACATGGAATACATCACATATTGTAAGGGGTTTTTTTTCGTGCAGAAATTATGCAAATTAGATGAACTTTGATTTATTCAGTGCTACTTACACAATGTAAGCACACATGTCAATACGGCTCAGGGTAGAGGCTGTATTTATGAACCGATCTTCACAAAACTTCTTGGGTACCTTTGTTATCTCCTTGGGATGAGAATGAGTGTTTCTGGGTACGGTCCAAAATTCAAGATGGCTGCCAGTGGCCATTTTGTACCGAAATTAGGTTTTTTTGTCACAAGTTCTATACAGCTCGTATTTATGAACTGATCTTCACAAAACTTCTTGAGTACTTTTGTTTTCACCTTGGGACAGGAACGAGTGTGTTTTGGGGTGCCTTTGTTATCACTGTGCTATGGGAACAAATATTTTGGGGTTCAGTCAGACCCACTCTGGGACTCGTTTATATGTACCTTTGTTATCAGGTCATTACCTAGATGTTTGTCATTGCTGTGTCACATACTATACATGTACATGTCTTTGTCTTGACAAGTTGAGCTACAGTGTCATTGACACTTTCATTTCCAGAGTTATGGCCTTTTTTCACTCTTTTGACTTAGAAAATTTTTTGAGGTCGAGGCATTAGCAGCACTTTGCGATGCAAGCCTCTTGTTACAATTTAGGGGCAAGTGCAGGCACTCTCCCATAAAATGTAACGAGGCAAAGACACATGATCAGGTTTTGCCAAGCAAAAATAATTCAGCCCTCTACCAGTTAAAACCTCTCATTGGAAAATGTACGAAAACTAAATATAACTGCGTTGGAGGAAGCCATGCTGTTTTTGGTCATAAGATTTTTCTTGTGGAAACATTTCATTTTCAAAGATTTGGAAACTGCAGACACTTGATTGCTCTTTTCAAATCTGCAAGGCAATGAAATTGAAAACACGATAAATTCAAATGGAAATATTTCACTGACAGTGTAACAACTGCAAGAGAAAGTCTTCAGTTTTAATGCTGACTCCAAAAACTGGATTCCATGTTGAGTAAGTTGTGTAAATTTTAGCATTGGATCAATATGCCATGGAATCTTAACTACTATAATTATTGTCGTTGATATGCAAAACAAAACTGGAATATGTTTCAAAATTATATTCATATCAGCATACATTGCAGTCTTCACAATTGTATAATTACGAAAATATCATTTGATTGAAATCTGACTATATTTGTGACTGAAGTTCTGGCAAAGGTGGCTATTGGAAGTCTGCTATCAAATTAGAAAATCAACTTTATAAGAAAGTTTTGATGCTGACAGTTTATTATACAGTTTATTGGTATAATATAGATACTAGTGGTTGTACCATTACTACTCACATTTTTTTAATGCTTTACGGCCACAGTGGAGTGGTCACTTTGCATGGGTGGGCAATATTTCCACGGACGCAATAATATTAGATTCCAAACACTAATTATTGGAATAATCATCAAAATTTTAATTAATAAAGCACAGGGTACAGCCCGGTGCTTCATTAATTAAAATTTTGCTAATGATGATTTTTAGCTTAACTTGACAAAGTCAAGAAAAGCTATTGCCATCAATTGTGTGGAAGTCTGTGTCTGTGAGTCTGTTCACATTTTCCATTTGCACAGGCTACATCCCATAGTTCTTGTCCGATCGTCACAAAATTTCACATGCAGGTTTGAGGTCATGTCTAGATGAGAACGTCCTTTTTTGGTCGCGATCAGTCAACCGTGATGGCTACCCGAGCCCAAAAACCTTTAGCACAGTCTGCAGGTCATATTTATAAAGGGATTTTATGGTAACTTGGCAGGATGACTATAATATCTAGACAAGAACGTCCCCTTTTGGTCATGATCTGTCAACTGTGACTGCTGCCCAAGCCAGAAAGCCAAAATCTTTTAGCAGTCTACAAATCATATTTAATATGGAGAGGTTTCATTGAAACTTGGTAGGATGACTCCGTATAATATCTAGATAAGAACTTCCCCATTTGGTCACGATCTGTCAACCATGACGACTGCCCGAACCGAAAACCTTTAGCACAGTCTACAGGTAGTATTTATGGAGGGATTTCATTGTAACTTGGTAGGATGACTCTGTATAATGTCTGGATGAGAACATCCCAATTTAGTCACGATTGGTCAACTGTGACGGCTGCAGGGGCCCAAAGCCTGAAAACCTTTAGCACAGTCTTCAGGTCATATTTATGAAGGGATTTCATCGTAACTTGGTAGGATGACTCCAGATAATTTCTAGATGAGAATGTCCCCTTTTGGTCGCAATCATTCAGCCATGATTGCTGCCCAAGCCCAAAACCCAAAAACCTTTAGCACAGTCTACAGGTCATATTTATGAAGGGATTTCATGGTAGCTTGGCAGGATGACTCCATATAATGTCTACATGAGTACTTCCCTATTTGGTCACAATCTGTCAATCGTGACGGCTGCCTGAGCCCAAAACCTTTAGCACAGTCTACAGGTTGTATTTATGAAGGGATTTCATTGGAACTTGGAAGAATGACTCTGTATAACGTCCAGTTGAGAGTGTCCCCTTATCGTCGTGATCGGTCAAGAGTGATGGCTACTCAAGTCCAAAACACAAAAACCTTTATAAAGAACAGACTACAAGTCATATTTATGAAGGGATTTCATTGTAACTTGGTAGGATGACTCAGTATAATGTCTAGATGAGAACTTCCCTATTTGGTCGCGCTCTGTCAACTGTGACAAGCCTTTTTGTATTTCATTATTTTTATACTGTACCAATGACCCAGACATAGCTGGTGCTAACTCTTAAAATATAGGGCCAAACACAAATTTTGCCCCCCAATCCCCAAAATTTGCATCTAAAACTAAAGAAAACATGTCCTGAAAGGCCCTCCACACTTCGCCCCTACTGCGCATGCGCAGTGTCAAGGACGTTCCGAAATTGGCGCCATTTATCATTCTAAGTTTGGCCCTTCATCAGTTAACATCTGACTGATCTTTGTGCTTTTAAATCTCAGTTTAAATGATGCCAGACACATAAATATTAGTGAAATGGTGATTCTAAGGAGGATAGAGAAGGAGGAGAGGAAAAGAATGTGTGGCAGAATATTATCAGGGCTGTAACTTAAAATTTTTTAATGAAATTATGTTAAGTTACCTATTTTCAAGGCAGCAGCCATTTTGTTGTCATTCTGATTATTTAGTTACACTGTTTTTTCAAGTGTTTTCCTCTCTCCCTGTCCTTTAAGTTCCCCCTTGCTATTCTCCCATGCTTTTGGCATAGTTTCTGTAATTATTATTAATAAAATTTCTTGGGAGTTTTAGCTGAATAACAGAATGAATTCTGTTCTTTCCCCATGTTTACGTCTTCACCTACGGGTGGTTAGGCGTTGTGTTCTGCATCTACCATCTGATGTTCTGCAGTTTCTTCCCTGGAAGTCTCTGTTTTGCATCAGATAGTGTATTTTTGGTAACTGATTTCGGGCCTGGGTGCCTGGAGTCTTATTTTAGTGTTTTTACACTCATTGTTTACATTTACAACAGCCCTCTGTGTGAGGGGGGGATTTCTAAAAAATAATATCTTTATGTTATTTTAATCATAACTAGATACATTATTATTGTTCGTAAGTGTTGAATAAATTGTTTAAAATATTTTTAAAATTTTTGTCCACACTTAGGCTTGGGATCCATTGGGGCTCAACGTTACTTTTCAGAAACTTGGGCTGTTCTGAAAAAATATTTTTTCAAAATATTTTGATTTCAATTATTTTTTCTATATTAATGGATCATATTATTATTATGTATTTTGATTGCCAGGGGCTAGTGCGAGTACCAGGACTTGTTTTCTTTTCACATTGAAAGGATATTGATCAATTGTTTTAAGAGGAAGTCTTCCTCTGACTTTATTATCATTCTATATGTGGTCAGTGTACTCGCATTAACTCCTGTTCTGTATCGTATGATTTCGATGACAATATGGGAAGCGTATGTCACGGTATGTTGTTGGGGATTTGGACACTCCGGTCCTTTCCCCGCAGGGTCACTCTACTTTATCAATTTCTATTACAGACGATCAAGATTAGGGTGATGTATCTGTGATGTCTTCCAACAGTGTGCCTCCGTCGTCACAATTATTGAAGGGCTAGCGGAAAAGTGCTCATGTAATACGCCAATTGCCTAAGAGGACCCTAGTAGGTTCGACGGCCTTTGACGTCCGCTAGCTCGCCCGGTGTAGCGTCCATTCACCGAATGGTTCGGCAGCCGGGTTCGTCCGTTGCGGTCTAGAAGGAATTTTGGGGTGATGCGAGCACTATAAAATTATCTTAATGCACACCCAGTGACGGCGGATCGGAGGGAGAACGGAGGAAGCCTTTTAGTCCGGTTCATAGCTCGTTCCGGTCCATCCGGACGGCAAGCGAGAGAGGCCCCTCTCTCGTTCAACAACATCTGGCCCCAGATGTTGTGGTACAAAATGTGTCGCTAGCGGAGCATACGTCCGTCGCTCGGGACGCTCCGTTGTATAGGCAGTCCGCTGAGACTGCTAAGGCTTCCTCTTCTCGTCAGCGCACACGACCGCACCTTGGCTGCGTGACCGCCGATATATTACCAGCTTCGCCGATCAAGGATTCTTCGGCGACCAGGTCACACCATCCGGCAGCCAGGGATTCGAGACCGATGGACTCCGGACGTTCGCATAGGAAAAGTATGCGGGAGCCATCTGATGCGGAGCTGCCCTCGGCGAAGCAGCGATAGACTGCGCCTCCGCAGGTCTCGACGCCGGACATTCTTGTGCACATAGCACAGCTTATCGCAGCATCCCAGCAGCCGACAGAAACGGTGTCGGATCGAGAATTATCCGACAGCGCTGGGTCGGTAGCCGGGGACTCGAGGCCTGCAGACTCCGGACGTTCGCATAGGAAGTGTGCGGGAGTCAACGTACACGGAGCTTCCGGCGGCAATGCATCGTAAGTCCGCTACTGCACAGGCCTCGGGAACGGACGTGCTTTCCTTAATAGCACAGTTTTTCGCAGCATCCCAGCATCAACTGAATCTGTCGCATATATTTTATCCGACGATGCTGGGTCGGGACGCTCCTCGGAAGCGGGTACGGACGTCCGAAAGTTTCATCCGGTCCGACGGGATACCGAAAGGGATTCGGAGGATTTCAAGCTTTCCCTTTCGGAACAACATATGCTGCGATGCCGGATAAGAAACTGATAGCGTCGGTGGACTTAGAAATTTTTGGTTCGGTTCAGGGACATCGTCCCTCAGTTCCGACATAGTCCAATAATGTCACACAAACTTTCGAATTATTGAACGACGCTATATATATTATTATTTTATGCTTGCTATCCAAGCATTTCTGGTTTCTTGTTCGAAGAGTTATGGAGATGTCTTTCAAAGTGTGCCTCTGTCGTCATAGTTAATGAAGAGTTAGCGGTAATAAGTGCTCATGGAATATGTCTATCGCTTACGGAGTGACATTCGCTAGCTCACCCGGTGTAGCGTACATTCATCGAATGGTTCGGCTTCCGGGTTCGTCCGTTGCGGTCTAGGAAGGAGATTTGGGTGATGCGAGCACTTTAATTACTTTAGTACTCACCCAGTGACGGCAGATTGAGGACAGATCGGAGGAAGCCTGTTAGTCCGGTTCCTGGCTTGTCCAGGTCCGTCCGGGCTGTGAGCGAGAGAGGTTCCTCTCTCGCCCAACAACATAGGGGACCGCATGTTGTGGTTCAGATATTTTACATTCGGAGCATATGTCCGTTGCTCGGGACGCTCCGTTATATTGACAGTCCGAGAGACTGTCTTTAATGCTTCCTCATCCTCACAGCAGGGCACACGACCACACATTGGCTACGTGACCTCGAGTATCCGATCAGTTTCGGCATTCAGTGATTCCACGGCGAATAGGTCGCGCCATCTGGTAGCCAAGGGACACGAGGCCTATACACTCCGTTCGCTCGCATATTGGAAGTATGCACGGGGTAACGATCACGGAGCTTCCAGCGGCAATGCATCGTAAGACCGCTTCTCCTCAGGCCTCAGTGACGGACGTGCTATCCGAGTTAGCACAGTTGTTTCGCAGCATCCCAGCAATTGACAGTTTCTCGGTCGAATCAGGAATTATCCGACGGCGCTGGGTCGGTGCGGTCCGCGGTTGCATCAGCTACGGACGACCGAACGCTTTATAGGGTCCGACAGGATGGCGAAAGGGATTTGAAAGATTTCGAGTTTTCCCTTTAGTAGTATCGGAAGATGCCTTTCATATCTTCTGGCATTTCTTCCAGTGATTATTATTTCGGACTTCATTGCTGCGATCTTGGATAAGAGACTTATAGCGTCATTGGACTCGGATTTTTCGATCGGTACAGGGACATTGTCCCTGACTTACCGACGCAGTCCAATATTGTCATTACAACATGTGTTTTATTTTTCGACGCTATATATATATATATATATACAAGCCTGCTACTAAGCATGATAGTTTAGTTTCTTGTCCGCGTTGCTCATTTCTGCCATTTTATCATTTTTACAAATAGTTTATTTTGGCAGAGCAGGGCATACCGAGAGTTCATATGCGTCTAGACGGTGTGATTAAAGACTGCATATATTCTTTTTCGCCGTTTATGTCTTTTCCAATTTCAATGTTGGGAACGACATTATGTATAGTAGACTTAACTTAGACGCTTTATTATACGTAATCCGCCTTACTGAGGCGTTATCATTACGTCTTCAAGAAAAGATTTACGGGATATTATTCTCAATGTAATTTCTTTTGAGGGCAGTAGTTTGTTCACGTATAACTCCGCCCTTCAGTGGCTGATTGGAGTTGGTTAGACGTGACGCAGCCCTAGCTACATCCACACGCGTGGATAGTAAGGTTAAGAACTCTCTCAGAGTCGCTTCGTTCTCGGAGGAGCTTCTCTTCGACGGCAACTTTCCGGCAATCCATGAATTGCTCGATTTATACGTTCTCTTGTCTATCTAGTGTTACAAGAGATTCAGACTGGGGCAAACATTCGGTGGTTGACTCAGAGAGTGCCGCCGCAGTTGCCGGACCCGAGTGTGGCTGTTATAACGGTTGCCAGTCAAACAGATTGGGATATATACTGATCCCTACGGATTCGAAGTGCCAGGGTCTTTGGGTTCCGCAGTCTTTTAGCTATCAGTTTAACTTCCGCGGAATAATGTTTTTTAGGCTTGCTTTATGTCATTGCATGAACATTATTCAGAAACGCATGCCCAAATTCCTGTCCTTTAATTCGACAGTAGTGGCGTATCTCCGGAACCAGGGAGGCACTCTCTCGTTTCCGTTATTCAATTTAATGGAAAGAATCCGTCTGTTGGTTATAGTACACCAAGTTCAGTTTTGGTCCGTCATATTCCGGGTCGTCTGATTGTTTTATCGGACTCCCGTTCTCTTACGGGTCGCTTGTTGCTGTCAGAATGGACTCTCAACAAACAAGTATTCAATCAGATTTGCTATCTATGGGAGCGCCCAATGATGATTTATTTATGACACAGCTTGCTAATCAATTGCAGACGTATGTGTTGGCTTGTCCAGATCTCTGAGCTAATAGTGTTAACGCTCTATTGATCTATAGGACGGAATGATAGGATACGCGTATCCTCCGGCGCTGTTGTTTTAGCAGGTATTGCTAAGATAAACAACCACAATACATTTCTGTTGATAGCATCTCTATCTTCACAGAGATCATGAGTAATTTACTCTCTTGTCTACTGTGGGTCTTAACGTGAAATCTTCCTCTATGTGAGGATCTTTTTTCACTGGGTAAATCGTGTCATCTTTATCACAACCAGCAAGGTCGCAACCTTCATGTATTCCGTTGTGTGGTCCGTATTGCATTGTAAGCACTGTACTGGACGAGCTCTGGACGCGATTTCTTACTATAGGAGATCCTCTTCTTCGCTATTCTATGCGACTAAAGTGGAGGCTCTTCCGTCGTGGTGTAGGGATCATTATGTTCATATTGTTGATCCCTCCATACTACTCATTGCTATTTTTTAGTATACTTGTTTCACAAGATCTACTGCAGCCTGTTATTATTTAGGTTATAGGTTTATGTTACCTCATACCTATGCACTCTACGATAGTTTACAATTGAGTCTTTTGTCTCTTTATCTAAGTCAGTTAGTAACTTTTTGATAAATAGACTTAGAATCTTTAGATTAAATTCCTATACGGATTTTAACTTCGGTTCTTATTTAGCTAAGTAATCATTTGAGCCTCTGGAAACAGTAGTTTTCAAATTCTGACCTTTTAGACAGTAATTCTGTTGGTTTCTCTTTTACTGTAGAGTCAGTGAGTTTCATGCACTATCGATGGATGATTTTCACTTTCATAGTTTCGGAATCAATACTTCCGTTACTATTTAGGTTGGATTGTTGCGTAAGAGTTAGGCTCCTATTATCCGGAACCTATTATTTTAAGGTCCTTCCGTCTTCGTATGGGCATAGGCCTTTACTCTTTCCGGGTACAGTTTATGTATTTATAAACAGATATCTGTTTATTACAAGGGCGTAAGCTTCTTCTGTCTTTGATGTCTAGTAGAAGGACGTTACGCTCCATTTTATTGTTAATGGATTCTATTAACTATCGGTACTGCTTATGGTATATCATTGACTTAGCAGTTGTGCTTAAGATTTCGGCTCATGAAGTAAGAGTTCTTCTACTTCTTGGGCTTACATTAATAGTGTCGCTATTATAGATTTTTGAAGGCCGCTCATTGCGCTCAGCCATCCACATTCATGAATTTTATCTAAGAAATATCGAGTCAATTTCTTGAGGCCTCTTTTGTTAGGTCTATTATCTACTGCTCAGAATGTCATTCACTTAACAGTTGCTACTATAGCTAGGTAGGCTGTCTGTTTCGGCAGTGTCTCCGTTCGGCTGCCCTCTTCGCTCTGGGCTATTTGACCCAGGGCAAGAAAAAGGGGGGGGGGGGGTGAGGGTGTTCCCTTGGGTCACCTGTTTTACTATGAAAACAAGGGGATACCTCCTCCGGAGTTAGTAATTCTGAGCTGTTATTGGGATGGTTGTTTAGTGAGAAGTTTAAGTTTATAAAATTCATTCAAGTCTTAGTTTTTAAAGTATAGCTTTTGAATATTGCATATGTCAACGGACATGATTATGCAATTCTCAGACACTTTTAGGAGTATAAGAGTCTCTATTCTCTAGACTTACTTTATTATTGGCTTACTTTAAAAATTATTAGTATAAGGATTATATTGGATATTAATAGAGTACATGGATGTATGAAGCTCAATTTTGGAAGGTGTTGTATCTTTCTAATTTATCATAAATAAGAAAGATACATGTAAGGCCTATTACTTCTTTCCCTACAGGGGATGACTCTATTTTATTTTATTGAGCGTATTCCATTTTGCTCTATGTCCTTGGCCCTCCAGCCTTTTTACTATTCAGCTATGTCTGGGTCATTGGTACAGTATAAAAATGTTAAAAAATTTATAGTAATTTATATATTTTTTATACTTACCAATGACCCAGACGGGGATGGCCCTCCCAGGAGTTGGGAACTCTTGCCTCCCCGCTGAGTACATAGCGCTTACCAGGCACTGGTTATTAGAATGATAAATGGCGCCAATTTCGGAACGTCCTTGACACTGCGCATGCGCAGTAGGGGCGAAGTGTGGAGGGCCTTTCAGGACATGTTTTCTTTAGTTTTAGATGCAAATTTTGGGGATTGGGGGGCAAAATTTGTGTTTGGCCCTATATTTTAAGAGTTAGCACCAGCTATGTCTGGGTCATTGGTAAGTATAAAAAATATATAAATTACTATAAATTTTTTAACTTTCGTGTTCAGCAAATTTTCTATTTTTCCACCCCAGCACACATTACAGGCCGCATCTCTCACCCAATCAGCTTCAAATTTTCGTATGTGACTTTGGGGTAATGTCCAGATGGAGGCTATCAAATTTTTCTGAATTTTGTTGAAAAACTTGGCCGCTGCTTGCCATCTTGGATTTGGCATATAAATTGTCAACAATTCCATTAGCACACCGTACAGGTCTCACCTCTCACCTGATCTTTTCTTCAAATTTTATATATAGCTTTGGTGTGATGTCTAGATGGGAGCTATCAAATTTTACTGAATTTTGTTGAAAAACTTGGCCGCTGCTGGCCATCTTGGATTTGGCATATGAATTAACAACAATTCTGTTAGCACACCCTAAAGGCCGCACCTCTCACCCGATCTTTTTTAAGTTTCATATGTAGCTTTGATGTGATGTCTAGATGGTAGCTCTCAAATTTTTCAAAATTTCATTGAAAAACATGGCTGACAGTGGTCATCTTGGTTTTGGCATATAAATTGTCAATAATTCCATTAGCACCCCCTACAGGCTGAATCTCTCACCCAATCAGTTTTAAATTTCATATGTGGTTTTGGGTTAATGTCTCGATAGGAGCTATCAAATTTTGTTGAAAAACATGTCTGCCAGTGGCCATCTTCGATTTGGCATATAAATTGTCAACAATTATCATGTAACAATTATGGTTATGGCGTTGTCCGTCTGTCCGTCCGTCCGTTTGGTTTCCGAACAATAACTTTAGTATTTGTTTTCCGAGCGGCTCCAAATGTGGTATGTGGTTTAATCACAACAAAATACAGGTCAAGTTCGAATATGGGGTCGGTCCGAACATTTTTCGCCTGAATTATGGCCCCAGTTGGACTTAGAATTCGTCAAATATTTGGTTTCCGGATGATAACTTTAGTATTTGTTTTCCGATCAGCTCCAAATGTGGTATGTGGTTTAATCACAACAAAATACAGGTCAAGTTCGAATATGGGGTCGGTCCGAACATTTTTCGCCTGAATTATGGCCCTAGTTGGACTTAGAATTCGTCAAATATTTGGTTTCCGGATGATAACTTTAGTATTTGTTTTCCGATCGGCTCCAAATTTGGTATGTGGTTTAATCACAACAAAATACAGATCAAGTTCTAATATGGGGTCGGTCCGAACATTTTTCGCCTGAATTATGGCCCCTGTTGGACTTAGAATTCGTCAAATATTTGGTTTCCGGATGATAACTTTAGTATTTGTTTTCCGATCGGCTCCAAATTTGGTATGTGGTTTAATCACAACAAAATACAGGTCAAGTTCGAATATGGGGTCGGTCTGAACAATTTTTGCCTGAATTATGGCCCCTGTTGGACTTAGAATTCTTCGTCAAATATTTGGTTTCCGGATGATAACTTTAGTATTTGTTTTTCGATTGGCTTCAAACTTGTTAGTTTTTTTCTCAAATGACCGTAACATATATATATATGCCAGTATAAATTTCTCGCACTCTAAAAAAATTGCAAATGTGTTAAAATGGTACAATTTGAACAGTTCACGGGCGTATGATGCAATGCCCAGCGGTGCTCTTGTTAGTGTAATAGGAGTGTGTCATTTTTCCCCTTAAATTTTAGCTCAACTTGACAAAGTCAAGCTGAGCTGTTGCCATCACCTCTCGTCCGTCGGCATATGTACTTACGACTGTCCATACGGGTGGGCATGTGTACGTCCATAAGGGCGGGCGTACGTACATGCATACTCAATTTCCTTTGGCACACCGCACAGGTCGCATTTATGATCACATTGCTTTGAAACTTGGTATGCTTGTGTGGGGTGTCCTCTAGATGGGAGCTATTGATTTTCTTCCATTTCCATCAAAAAATGTTGCTGCTGGCAACGTTCTTTGAACTCAGTTTAGTCAGACCTTAATATTTCCCTTTTTCACACCCTACAGGAGACATTTATCATCAGATTGCTTTGAAACCTGGTATGCTTGTTTGGGGTGACCTCTAGATGGGAGCTATCGATTTTCTTCCATTTCCGTCAAAAAATGTTGCCGCAGGCAACAACCATTGAACATGGTTTAGTCAGGCATCAATATATTCCTTTGGGGGGCACGGTGGCGTTGCAGTAACCAGTTCTGGTCAGATCTCCGAAGTTAAGCAACGTCGAGCCCGGTTAGTCCTCGGATGGGTGACCATCTGAGAGATCGATTCGAACTCCCGCATTGTGTCCTTGGGCAAGGCACTTAACCCCGATTGTCCACATGAGGGCACGATACTAAGGAGTACTGCACATTGATGGTGTGCATGTCTTCCACCAATCTAACCCTGCCGGTGCTGTAGTGCGGAGTTACGATGTTGGGAAGCTGGCAGCTGCTCATCGTTGCTCGGTGGTTCTCTCCTGGTACTCTGGCTTCCTCCACCCGTAAAACTGCCATGGTCATGATTACCCATTGTGCATAAGTATGTGACCTTAAACACCAATAAATAAATAAATAAATATATTCCTTAGGCATGCCCTACAGGGCATATTTATGATCAGATCGGTTTGAAACTTGGTGTGTTTGTTTGGCAACGACCTTCGAAGAACTTAGTGCAGTTATGCATCAATATTTCCCTTTGGCACACCCTGCAGAGCACATTTTTGACTGGATCGCTTTGAAACTTGGTATGCTTGTTTGGGGTGACTTCTAGATGGGAGCAATCGATCTTCTGTTTCCATCAAAAATGTTGCCGCTGGCAAAATTCTTAGAACTTAATTTAGTCAGACCTCAATATTTCCGTTTGGCACACCCTACGGGGCACATTTATGATTAGATTGCTTTGAAACCTGGCATGCTTGTTTGGGGCGACCTCTGGATGGGAGCTTTCAATTTTCTTCCATTTCCATAAAAAAATGTTGCCTCTGGCAACAACCTTTGAATTTAGTCAGGCATCAATATATTCCTTTGGCACGCCTTACAGGGCACATTTATGATCAGATCGGTTTTAAACTTGGTATGCCTGTTTGGGATTACCTCTAGATGGGAGCTATCGATTTTCTTCCATTTCCGTCAAAAAATGTTGCTGCTGGCAACAACCTTCAAGGGACTTAGTGCAGTTATGCATCAATATTTCCCTTTGGCACTCCCTGCAGTGCACATTTTTGACCGGATCACTTTGAAACTTTGTATGCTTGTTTGGGGTGACCTCTAGATGGGAGCTATCGATTTTCTTCCATTTCCGTCAAAAATTCTCGCCGCTGTCAGTGACCTTTGAACTTAGTTTAGTCAGGCATCAAGATATTCCTTTGGCACATGCTACAGGGCACATTTATGATCAGATCAGTTTGAAACTTGGTATGCTTGTTTGGGGTAACCTTTAGATGGGAGCTATGGATTTTCTTCAATTTCTGTCAAAAATTGTTGCCGCTGGCAATGACTTTGATGAACTTAGTGCAGTTATGCATCAATATTTCCCTTTGGCATGCCCTGCAGTGCATATTTTTGACCAGATCGCTTTGAAACTTGGTGTGCTTGTTTGGAGGACCTCTAGATGGGAGCTATCGAGTTTCTTCTATTCCCGTCAAAAAATATTGCAGCTGGCAACGACCTTTGAACTTAGTTTTGTCAGACCTCAATATTTCCCTTTGGCACACCCTACAGGGAACATTTATGATCGGATTGCATTGAAACCTGGTATGCTTGTTTGGGGTGACCTCCAAAGGGGAGCTATCGATTTTCTTCAATGACCTTTGAACTTAGTTAAGTCCGGCATCAATATATTCCCTTGGAACACTCTACAGGGCACCTTTATGATCAGATAGGTTTGAAACTTGCTATGCTTGTTTGGGGTTACCCCAGATGGGTGCTATTGATTTTCTTCAATTTCCATCAAAAAATGTTGCTGCTGGTAATAGCCTTTGATGAACCTGGTGCAGTTATGCAGCAATATTTCCCTTTGGCATTCCCTGCAGTGCACATTTATGATCAGATCGCTTTGAAACCAGGTGTGCCTGCTTGTTTGGGGTGACCTCTAGAAAGGAGCTATCGATTTTCTTCCATTTCCATCAAAAAATGTCGCTGTTGGCAATGTTCTTAGAACTTAGTTAAGTCAGACCACATATTTCCCTTTGGCACACCCTACAGGGCACATTTATGATTGGATCACTTGGAAACTTTGTGTGCATGTTTGGGGTGACATCTCTTTGGGAGCTATCAATTTTCTGCCATTTCTGTCGAAAAATGTTGCCACTGACCTTTGAACTTAGATTAGTCAGACCTCAATATTTCCCTTTGACACACGCTTCAGGGCACACTTATGATCGGATCACTTTGAAACTTGGTATGTGTGTTCGGGGTGACCTCTAGATGTGAGCTTTTGATTTTTTTTTTCATTTCCATAAAAAATTATTGTCGTTATCACCAGCCTTTGAACTTACTGCATTTGTGCAGCAACTTATCCCTTTTGCACTCTCTGCAGGGTATATTTATGAATTTCTATAAAAAAGAAAAAAAAAACATTGCCACAAGCAGTGACCTTCAAACTTTTGTGCATTAACATCTTCCTTTGGCATGCCTCAGAGGGCACATTCATTATCAGGTTGTTTTGAAACTTTGTATGCTTATGCAGGTTGACAAAGATAGGAGCTATTGATTTTTAGCTCACCTGAGCGAAGCTCAAGGGGAGCTTAACTAATCACTTTCTGTCCATCGTCCGTCGTCGTCCGTCCGGCGTTAACTTTACATTATCGACTTCTCCTCCTAAACCACTAGCCCAATTTTATTCAAATGTTGGCTAAATGTTTATTACCTAATGCCAATTCAGATTTGTTCAAATGAAGTTGCCCCTCCTCCTGGGTGGTGCCACACCCCCAAGGGGCACCAAAATCTTTGTAAATCTTCTTCTCATGAACCAGCAGTAGCAGAGACTTGATATTTGGTGTGCAGCTTCCTTTTGAGGTGTAGACTCAGATTTGTTCAAGAGAAGTTTGTGGGGCTATACTTGACGTTGTTATGAGAGGGGCAAAATTTTTTGCCCCGCCCAAAATTTCTATTTTCCAAACCGAGAGGCTGATTTGAACCAAATTTTATGTGAGGGCTTATTGGGTCATGAGTACTTGATTTATGCAAAAAAAAATTTTCCCGCAGCCCCGTGGGAACCACAGGAGCTAAAAATAGAAAAAAATTAAAACGCCCATATCTCCAAAACTGCACGGCACTGAGAATTTTTATTTGGTGTGCAGCTTCCTTAGGACCAACAGAAAGGATTGGTAAAAAAAAATTGCCATCGGTTTTATCATAGGGTACAGTTTCGGGACTTTGAAAAAGTGCTGAGTCAGCACTTTTTAACACTGTAGGCAATGGGAAAAACATTAAAAAATCTTCTTCTCCAGATCCAGCAGGCAGAATCTTTTGATATTTGGTATGCAACATTGTAGGGTGGATCTGATTCAAGTTTGTTCAAATCGGCCCCCTGGGTTCATATTTGGGCTCAGTATAGGAGCCCGATTTCGAACTTAGTGCATTTCAGGCAAATTTCTTAAAAAATCTTCTTCTCCAGATCCAGCAGGCAGAATCTTTTGATATTTGGTATGCAACATTGTGGGGTGGATCTGATTCAAGTTTGTTCAAATCGGCCCCCTGGGTTTATATTTGGGTTCAGTATAGGAGCCCAAATTTGAACTTACTGCATTTCAGGCAAATTTCTTTGAAAATCTTCTTCTCCAGATCCAGCAGGCAGAATCTTTTGATATTTGGTATGCAACATTGTAGGGTGGATCTGATTCAAGTTTGTTCAAATCGGCTCCCTAGATTCATATTTGGGCTCACTATAGGAGCTCGAATTCGAATTTAGTGCATTTCAGGCAAATTTCTTCAAAAATCTTCTTCTCCAGATCCAGCAGGCAGAATCTTTTGATATTTGGTATGCAATGTTGCGGGGTAGATCTGATTCAAGTTTGTTCAAATCGGCCCCCTGGATACATATTTGGGCTTACTATAGAAGCCCGAATTTGAACTTAGTGCATTTCAGGCAAATTTCTTAAAAAATCTTCTTCACCAGATCCAGCAGGCAGAATCTTTTCATATTTGGTAAGCAACATTGTGGGGTGGATCTGATTCAAGATTGTTCAAATCGGCCCCCTGGGTTAATATTTGGGCTCAGTATAGGAGCCCGATTTCGAACTTAGTGCATTTCAGGCAAATTTCTTAAAAAATCTTCTTCTCCAGATCCAGCAGGCAGAATCTTTTGATATTTGGTATGCAACATTGTAGGGTGGATCTGATTCAAGTTTGTTCAAATCGGCCCCCTGGGTTCATATTTGGGCTCAGTATAGGAGCCCGATTTCGAACTTAGTGCATTTAGGCAAATTTCTTAAAAAATCTTCTTCTCCAGATCCAGAAGGCAGAATCTTTTGATATTTGGTATGCAACATTGTGGGGTGGATATGATTCAAGTTTGTTCAAATCGGCTTCCTAGATTCATATTTGGGCTCACTATAGAAGCTCGAATTTGAACTTAGTGCATTTCATGCAAATTTCTTAAAAAATCTTCTTCTCCAGATCCAGCAGGCAGAATCTTTTCATATTTGGTAAGCAACATTGTGGGGTGGATCTGATTCAAGTTTGTTCAAATCGGCCCCCTGGGTTTATATTTGGGCTCAGTATAGGAGCCCAAATTTGAACTTAGTGCATTTCAAGCAAATTTATTAAAAAATCTTCTTCTCCAGATCCAGCAGGCAGAATCTTTTGATATTTGGTATGCAACATTGTGGGGTGGATCTGATTCAAGTTTGTTCAAATCGGCTTCCTAGATTCATATTTGGGCTCACTATAGAAGCTTGAATTCGAACTTAGTGCATTTCAGGCAAATTTCTTAAAAAATCATCTTCTCCAGATCCAGCAG
Organism: Pictodentalium vernedei; assembly: GCA_031216915.1. Taxonomy (NCBI): domain Eukaryota; kingdom Metazoa; phylum Mollusca; class Scaphopoda; order Dentaliida; family Dentaliidae; genus Pictodentalium; species Pictodentalium vernedei. Next base: position 662,045,411 of record CM062296.1, read on the forward strand.
GCAGAATCTTTTGATATTTGGTATGCAACATTGCGGGGTGGATCTGATTCAAGTTTGTTCAAATCAGCCACCTGGATTCATGTTTGGGCTCACTATAGAAGCTCGAATTCAAACTTAGTGCATTTCGGGCAAATTTCTTCAAAAATCTTCTTCTCCAGATCCAGCAGGCAGAATCTTTTGATATTTGGTATGCAACATTGCGGGGTGGATCTGATTCAAGTTTGTTCAAATCGGCCCCCTGGATTCATATTTGGGCTTAATATAGAAGCCCGAATTCGCACTTAGTGCATTTCAGGCAAATTTCTTCAAAAATCTTCTTCTCCAGATCCAGCAGGCAGAATCTTTTGATATTTGGTATGCAACATTGCGGGGTGGATCTGATTCAAGTTTGTTCAAATCGGCCCCCTGGATTCATATTTGGGCTTAATATAGAAGCCCGAATTCGCACTTAGTGCATTTCGGGCAAATTTATTAAAAAATCTTCTTCTCCAGATCCAGCAGGCAGAATCTTTTGATATTTGGTATGCAACATTGTGGGGTGGATCTGATTCAAGTTTGTTCAAATCGGCTTCCTAGTTTCATATTTGGGCTCACTATAGAAGCTTGAATTCGAACTTAGTGCATTTCAGGCAAATTTCTTAAAAAATCTTCTTCTCCAGATCCAGCTTCAGAATCTTTTCATATTTGGTAAGCAACATTGTGGGGTGGATCTGATTCAAGTTTGTTCAAATCGGCCCCCTGGGTTTATATTTGGGCTCCGTATAGGAGCCCAAATTTTAACTTAGTGCGTTTCAGGCATATTTCTTAAAAAATCTTCTTCTCCAGATCCAGCAGGCAGAATCTTTTGATATTTGGTATGCAACATTGCGGGGTGGATCTGATTCAAGTTTGTTCAAATCGGCCCCCTGGATTCATATTTGGGCTTAATATAGAAGCCCGAATTCGCACTTAGTGCATTTCAGGCAAATTTCTTCAAAAATCTTCTTCTCCAGATCCAGCAGGCAGAATCTTTTGATATTTGGTATGCAACATTGCGGGGTGGATCTGATTCAAGTTTGTTCAAATCGGCCCCCTGGATTCATATTTGGGCTTAATATAGAAGCCCGAATTCGCACTTAGTGCATTTCGGGCAAATTTATTAAAAAATCTTCTTCTCCAGATCCAGCAGGCAGAATCTTTTGATATTTGGTATGCAACATTGTGGGGTGGATCTGATTCAAGTTTGTTCAAATCGGCTTCCTAGTTTCATATTTGGGCTCACTATAGAAGCTTGAATTCGAACTTAGTGCATTTCAGGCAAATTTCTTAAAAAATCTTCTTCTCCAGATCCAGCTTCAGAATCTTTTCATATTTGGTAAGCAACATTGTGGGGTGGATCTGATTCAAGTTTGTTCAAATCGGCCCCCTGGGTTTATATTTGGGCTCCGTATAGGAGCCCAAATTTTAACTTAGTGCGTTTCAGGCATATTTCTTAAAAAATCTTCTTCTCCAGATCCAGCAGGCAGAATCTTTTGATATTTGGTATGCAACATTGTAGGGTGGATCTGATTGTGATTCATGAACGTATTTATTTGTAAAGTTGATAGAATCTTAGACAAAATTTGCAGAAAAGATCTACTATAGAAGGGGTGGTATCCAGGGTGAACTGTTTACCCAAATCTAGCAGTACTAATGCATTATTCACACAAATCTTCGTTCAAATTTTATGACCCCTCATTGGAACACACGCATTCAGCTCATTCCAACAAAGGTCATATGCCATGTTTTCGAGACAAAGGAATAAAAATTTTAGTTATTCATGAAATTTTTAGGCAACTGTTGTCTGTTATTCACATTGCTTCATGAAATTTCAGTACTTTTAGAAGTTACCTCAGTAATCAAGGGTTAATTCCCCTTAATTAAATGTCGCCTCTAAAAAACAACCACTTTGCATATCTTACCTTTTTACCAGCATAACTGCCAAAACTTGTCAGCATTCTTCGCAAAAATCGCTATTCAAATTTTAATTTTTGTCTCTTAAACATACATGTACTTATCGCTTGTAAATACCCCATTGGAATGAGCTTTTTGAGCTCATTCCAATGAGAGGTCGCACACCATGCTTTTTGAGTCAAAAAAGCAATTTTTTTAGTTATTCCAGAATTTCGTACGTAAAACACAGCTTTATGACTTCACATTAAAATGAGCTCTCTAAGCTTGTTCCAATCAACATTCACGCACTATGTCTTTCACACAAAAAATAAAATTTTCCATTTATTCAGGAATTTTGTTTGCAAGAACACTCTTACCCCCCCCCCCCCCCCCCCCACAAACACACACACTCAAACACACACACACACACACAAACACAGACACACACATCTAAAAGTTCGTCAGCAAAAAAACAGTTACTTCAATTTTTAAATGCATTATAGGAACAACTTGCCTAATCAAATTTAAATACTTTTGCATCATTCTGTATCTAGAACAAACCATTTACCATATCTTTACGCAAAATTCTCCAGCATCATTCACAAAAAAACACCATTATTTATATATTCACATTTCTGTCTCAAAAATATACCTGATCTTCCCATACCCCTATTGGAATAAGCTGTTTGAGCTTGTTCCAATGATGATAAAAAAAAATAAAATTTGTGAAAATTTTTGTTTTCTTGCATGCAAATATATACATGTAGCACATGGAAGATATCCACAGTTGGGGAGAGATGTCCAAGGCTATCTCTTCACATTCCTTGTTTGTGCTTCATGCTAAACCAGTTTGTCTGCAGAGATAAATTTGCTTTATTAAAAATCATTGGAGATTGGCCACACACCAATGATTTTAAATAAAACTAATTTTAGGTAACAAATGTTGAACTTCAAACAAAATCTATCACTCAACCAGTTAATGTTGATGAGGCATGACATGGTGAAGGTGACCTAAAATACTTCTTAGAGTCACTTTGTCAGGTGAGCGATTAAGGCCACGTGGGGCCTCTTGTCTTTTCATTTCCATCAAAAACTGTTGCTGTTAGCAACTATCTTTGAATTTATTGTATTTGTGCATCAACATTCTTCTTTGACATGGCCTACAGGCCATATTTATCTTAGGATTGTTTTTGAACTTGGTGTGCTCATTAGGCAGGACCTCTAGATAAGAGCTATTGATTAGCATTCATTTCTGTGAAAAAAGTTGCTGTTTACAATAACCTCTGAACTTACTGCATCTGTGTATCAACATTCTTCCTTTATCCAGCCTTGAAGTTTACATGTAAAAATGCATGGATTACTCAGACGTTGTGCACATCCAGTGCTGTTATGTTGAAATTTCACCAAATAACATTGCTTTCAATGATCTTCAATTTTGCCATTTCACTTATAACTTACCAAGTTCAAGTTTGTCAAGTTGAGCTACAGTGTCATTGACAATTTCATTTATTGATGTGGACTGGGCCGAAATGTCTGTTTTGTTGAAGGAATAAATGTCTGAAGGCCAGAGCATTGTACATTCATAAAGGATGTGTGTCTGGAGGGGTTGGAGTTTCAATTCCTCTCCCTCCAGATCCACCGCTGCACTCGTGCATTGTGGTATACAAGAGCTTCTCTAAAGAAAACTACATGCACCATTCGACTGAATGTTAGTCACAGAAACAAATTTTGATCACATGGATTTGTCATATTAGCAGAATTTATATATTTAATAAAATATATTTTGTACTATCAACAATAAAAAAGGTGTGTGTTTCTGTTGTTGACAGTTCCATAATTTTAAATAGTTTTTTTATATATATTACTGAATATATAGACTTGAAGAATAAAGCTTGCTTCAAAATGCACTTGCAACAAAAGCTTCCAGATGTGTAACGATGTATTGGCTGGATACACGTAAAACAGGATAAAATGTCGTCGTTAATTATGCACCGACCTCTTTGAGGAGGGGGCATTATGTTATTACCATGTCCGGCATCCGTCCGTCCGTCCGTTAACCTTTTGCATTTCATCAATTACCTAAAGTTCTACCGGCTGGATCTTTACCAAACTTTATATGTGGGTTAGGTATGATGAGTGGAAGAAGCCTATTTATTTTGACCGTGATGTGTCAAAGGTCAAGGTCACAGTGACCTCCAATGCTAAATACACTTGAAATTGGTTTCAGCTCTATAACTAAAGTTCTACCAACCAGATCTTTACCAACCTTCAGATGTGGTTTAGGTATGATGAGTGGAAGAAGCCTATTTATTTTGACTATGATGTGCCAAAGCTCAAGGTCACAGTGACCTCCAATGTTAAATACACTTGAAATTGGTTTCCGCTCTATAACAAAAGTTCTGCAAGACTGATCTTGTTGGGTTTTTTGTAATTCTATCCATGATATTGCAGGAGGGAGTCATGCTTTGCGTTGCTCTTATATGTATTTTAAAACTGTAATATTACACCACGAGTGTGAATCTAACATCAAAGTAGGTAAATTATATGCCCAAGTACTTTCATTTGTTACTTCAATGAATTAATAACGATAACCACATTTCTGTGAATTCAAAATAACTCTTGACTTGCATTCATTTTGGAGTTATATCCAGAGTAGTAGGTTTTGCCATGTTTCCACATACAAATTATTTCGGGTGGTATGTTAATAAGGTGGGGATTTTTGTAATTCCATATGTATTATTTCTCATTAAAAATTAACTTACTTCTAAATTTATTTTCAGGCATTTTGGTTACCATTTATGGATGAATGAGGATGTTCATGTGTAGCGATAGAAGCTGGACAAACAAGGAACTTAGAATCTGCAAATGTGGCAATAGCAATTGGTTCAGAGAAACATAAATCAGAATCTTGCTTTCACATGCAGTTAATTACTTGACAAGGAGTTCATTCATGATCCAGTGAGTGCAGCTAAAGAAACCAGAAAAATGACATTGAACTTCACTGATGATTTGCTGATGGTGGTGATGTTTATTGGTGCTACAATACTAACTACTTTTCTCAAGTATCAATCTCGTCTTCAGTAGCTTGAGAGAATGTTAGAAAATTTGCTGCCTACAATTGAGATATTTGGAACCCAGAAAATTTTGTAACTGGGAGCTGAATGTGATTGCAAGTTACTTTGTCATTTTTAATTAAGCCATTTATCTAAAACCAGCTTTCATCATGAAGAAAGGGAGTTCATACCCATATAATGGCAGAGTTCATACAGGCTATGAAATTTCCTGGAAAGTTATTTAAAAGTGAAATTTCATTTTCCAGGATTTGGAAAGTCTGCAGTGTTTTTAATAAGGTCTAGAAAGGCTATGGAAATTCACATTTTATGTTGGTGTTCTAAATGTGTATGTCCCAAATCACTAAACTACAATCACTGACATTTCATGCATTTCTGGGAGGGGTCCTATATGCTAAAGGATTGGTTGTAGAATTTTGTGTTGTTATTGACCATAATGAGAATTGTTAAGCAGCCATCCTACCATTTAGTTCTATTTCAAACAGCATGTGGCCAAATATATATGTATCAATAACTGCTACATCCGTAGAAGCTTGATGACTTAACAAACTAATCTGCTAATCTGACCTTAATTAGCACATTTGCTTGTTGGATCCTTGTCGCTATCGATTATAAAAGTGAAGGTACAGGTAGATCTCTACACCTTTGTTCCCTGTGCATTCTTAATTTAATGAGTATGGGGCTATGGAAAATTTGTATTGCAGGCTATGGAAAAAACATGGAAAAGCTATGGGAAAAATGTATTACAAGGCCTGTATGAACCCTGTAATGGGTATAAAACATCAAAACTCACTAACTTGAATGATGATCAGATCTAGACAGTCTTGTAGAAAAATGTTGAGAGAAATTAAAAGAGTTGATGAATTAGCAAGAGTTAATGTTTTCAGTCCCCTCTACTTGATGTGATCAACATGCCCACTGTGATTTTTACACATTTGTCATGTCGCCGCTCAACCATATGCATGGTCTGTGATGCATTGATTGTGTGACAAAAATACCTTAAACATTGATGTAAGTCATCAATCGTGGTTAGAATTCAGAAAACAAAAAAACCCCAGCTATCTTCCTTTTTTTTAGTCCCCTACCGGCATCGCCGGAGGGGACTATAGGTTTGCACTCCGTCCATCCGTCAGTCTGTCAGTCACACTTTAGTTTTCCGGAGTGTTTTTGGAAACGCTTCAACGGAACGATTTCATTTTTGGTAAACTACTATAGAACGATGACTTACAGATCAAGTTTGAGTTTCATGCTGATTGCATTATTCTTGTGTGAGTTACGGCCCTTGGAAATATGGAAAAGCACCAAAATATCAGTATTTTTATACTGTACCAATGACCCAGACTTAGCTTAGCTGGTGCTAACTCTACCAAAACCAGGGCCAAACACAAATTTTGCCCCCCAATCCCCAAAATTTGCATCCAAAACAAAAAGAAATCATGTCCTATAGGACCTCCATACTACGCCCCCACTGCGCCGTGTCAAGGACGTCCCGAAATTGGCGCCAATTATCATTCTCTGTTTGGCCCTTCATCAGTCAACATCTCACTGATCTTTGTGCTTGTAAATCTCAGTTTAAAGGATGCCAGACACGTAATTTTTGGAGAAATGGTGATTCTAAGGAGGATATAGAAGGAGGAGAGGAAAAAGAAGTGACAAAAAATAATCAGGGCTGTACTTAAAATTTTTTGATGAAATTATGTTAAGTTGCCTATTTTCGAGGCATGGGCCTCTTGTTGTCATTCTTGCTAAATGTTGCACTGCTTATTCAGTGTTTCCTCTCCCCTAGCCTTCTAAAGTCCCCCCTTGCAATTCTCCCATGCTTTTGGCATATTTTTGAGAAAGTTCATTTCTAAAATTCTCCTGGGAGAGTTGCTTGAATACAGAATGTTTTCTGTTATTTTCCCCATAGTTACGTTTTCACCCATGGGTGTATAAACGTTGTGTTCCGCATCTTCCATCTGATGTTCTGCAGATTCTCCCCTGGGAGTCTCTGTCTTGCATCAGATAGAGTGTAATTTTGATGACTGATTTCGGGCCAGTTTTTTCAGTGCCTGGAGTCATGTTTTCTGGTGTTTTACACTGTTTGTTTACATTGGCAACAGCCTTTTTTGAGGGGGGCTGTTTGCCTTTGGTGTAGTTTATCTCACTATAAGATACATTTATATTATCCGTAAGTATCTCATTAATTATTTAATATAAATTTAAAATTTTTGACCACACTTTGCCATCGGATCCATTGGGGCTCAACATTACTTTTCAGCAACTTGGGCTTCGCTGAAAAAATATTTTTTCAAAATTATTTTGATTTGCAATTGTTTTTTCATTTATTAATGGATCATGTTATTATGTATCTTTGTGTCAGGGGTTTGTGCGAGTAACTAGGACTTGTTGTTGACTTTTCACAATGAAAGGATATTGTTCAAATTGTAATGGGAAGAAATCTTCCTCTGACTTTCATGATCATTGTATTAATTGTAGTCAGTGTTCTCGCACTAATCCCTGTTCTATATGTCAATATTGGGATGACAAACATTGGAAACGTGTGTCACGGTATGTTACTGGAGAAAGGGCTATGCCGGCTCTTTCTCCGCAAGGTCACTCTACTATCTCAGTTTCTATTTCAGAGGAACAAGAACAGGGTGATGTTTCCATGTTATCTTCTGCAAGTGCGCTTCCGTCGTCACAAATGAATTCAGAGCTAGCGGCAAAAGTGCTCATGGAGATTAGACAAATGTCGTCCGCTAGCGCGCCCGTTGTAGTGTCCATTCACCGAATGGTTCGGCAGCCGGGTTCGTCCGATGCGGTCCAGGAGGAAATGTTGGGTGATGCGAGCACTATAAACATTCAATGTGCACACCCAGTGACAGCGGATAGTAAGCGAGATCGGAGGAAGCCTTTGAGTCCGGTTCCTAGCTCGTCCAGGTCCAGCCGGGCCGCGAGCGAGAGAGGCCCCTCCCCTCTCTCGTACAACAACATCTGGGACCAGATGTTGTGGTACAAAATGTGTCGCAAGCGGAGCATACGTCCGTCGCTCGGGACGCTCCGTTGTATAGGCAGTCCGCGGAGACTGCTAAGGCTTCTTCTTCTCGTCAGCGCACATGACCGCACCTTGGCTGCGTGACCGCCGATATATTACCAGCTTTGCCGATCAAGGATACTTCGGCGACCAGGTCACACCATCCGGCAGCCAGGGACACGAGGCCGATGGACTCCGGACTTTCGCATAGAAAAAGTATGCGGGAGCCATCCGATGCGGAGCTGCCCTCGGCGAAGCAGCGAAAGACTGCGCCTCCGCAGGTCTCGACGCCGGACATTCTTGTGCAGATAGCACAGCTTATCGCAGCATCCCAACAGCCGACAGAAACGGTGTCGGATCGAGAATTATCCGACGGCGCTGGGTCGGTACGCTCCGCCGAAGCATCGGGGGCGGACGACCGGGAGCATCATGAGGTCCGACCGGATGGTGAAAGGGATACGGATGATTTGGAGCTATCCCTTTCGGAACAACATAAAGCTGCCGTGGACTTCATCCGGCACTTTCTCCCTCAAGTTGTTCCGTCGGGCCAGACTGCTGCGGTTCCGGACAAGAGGATTATAGCGTCATTGGACTCTGAATTTTTTGAGCGGTTCAGGGACATCGCTCCCGAGTTTCCGTCGCAGTCCAATAATGTTGCAAGAACATTTGAATTATTGAACGACGCTATATTTAAACTTGCTTCCAAGATGGGGAAAGCAGGTTTCTTGTCCGCCAATACTCTCAACCTGCCTTTCATTAATGCAAGGAATAAATTCGACACGGCAGGACAGGGTATCCCGAGAGTTCCTCTGCGTATGGACGATGAGGCGGAAGACTTAGAGCTATCATTACCGTCGTCGGCTTCTATTCCAACCGCGGTGTTGGAAACAGCCATTTCGTCTAACAGAGCCAATTTAGATGCCTTATCTTACGCAGATCACCTTACTAAGGCGTTATCACTGCGCCTTCAAGGGAAAGAATTTCAGGATATACAATCCTCTTTAAGACTTCTTTCAAGGGCAGTAGCTTATTCCACGTGTAACTCCGCCCTTTCTGTGGCGAACCTGGAGTTGGTTAGACGTGACGCAGCCCTAGCTACATCCACACTCGTGGATACTAAGGTGAAGAACTCTCTTAGAGTCGCTTCGGTCTCCGGAGAACTTCTCTTTGACGGCAAGCTTTCTGCTATTTATGATAAAATTACAAAGAAAGCTTCGGATTCTCTGTTGTTCAAATCTGCTTCTAAGAAGTCGGATACAGCAGACAAGAATAAGACAGGCACTTTTGGGTCTAATGCGCCCAAGAGAGGTTCCTATAGAGGTTCCGGTGCGTCCTCTTGGTCTTATTCGAGAGACCGTCAGGGTAGCGACTCTCGTTCGGGACGTCCTTCAGACCGGGACAACCGGTTGGACGCCCCGAGGTCGACGGGACGATGTGCGGGTCGTGAAAGACGTGGTTTCTCCTACCGCAGGCCTCGCAGGTCCAGGAGGTGATGGCTTAAACCTCTATCACGTACCGGTTGGCGGAAGGTTGTCGAGCTTTTCACAAGAATGGGCGTCGATTACGGACGACCCTTGGGTGAGAGGAGTGACTTCGGAAGGCCTAAAGATATCCTTCAAACGAAAGCCTCCATTAACTCGAAGTCCAAAGTGGACTCAACTTCCGTCAAATCCGCAGAAAAGAGACGCTCTGTTATCAGAGGTGCAGTCTCTTTTAATGAAGAACGCGGTAGAGGTCGTAGAAAACCAGGAGACTCCGGGATTCTACAGCCATCTGTTTCTGGTTCGGAAACCAGACGGCTCGTTCCGTCCAGTCATAGATTTGAGCTGGATAAACAAGCTGATCGTCGCTCCAAAATTTTATATGGAGACGATTCGGTCGGTCAGAGCGAGTATTCGGGTGAACGATTATGCAACAAGCATAGATCTCAAAGATGCGTACTTTCACGTCATGGTACATCCGACATTCAGAAAGTATCTACGCTTCGCAGTCCTAGGAGTGGTGTATCAATTCCGGGCGATGTGCTTCGGACTGAATCTAGCACCCTGGGCTTTCACTCGGGTAATGAACTCGGTAATGATCTATTTCCGAGCTCATTCGTCTGCGGTAACGTCGGCCTACCTGGACGACATTCTTCAGAGGTACGGCAACGAGTTAACGCTTCAGAACGATGTTCAGAATCTACTTCTATTGCTCCGATGTCTCGGTTTTATAGTAAACGAGGAGAAGTCGGATCTGGTACCGTCCAAGTCATTCACTCATCTGGGAATGAGCTTCGAGACGCACACAATCTCGTTCGTCTGCCGTTAACCAGAGCGAAATTAGTCAGTTGTTACGCTCGCTATTGTCTGCACGCAGACAAAGTCACAGCGAGAGAATTTATGAGACTGATAGGTCTGTGCAGAGCTGCTGCAGATCTCATTCCGATGGGGCGGTTACGCACGCGTCCTCTCCAAATTTTCTTGACTCAGAATTGGAGTGTGAAAATTCATTCGCTCGACGTAGACGTTCTCTTGTCAGATCAAGTGAAACAAGAGATTCAGACTTGGGCAAACATTCAGTGGTTAACTCAGGGAGTTCCGCTGCAGTTGCCGGATCCGAGTTTTACCATTATGACAGATGCCAGTCAAACAGGTTGGGGTGCATCATTGATCCCAATGGATTCGAGATGCCAGGGTCTTTGGGATCCGCAATTCCTGTGCAAGCACATAAACATCAAAGAAATGATGTCAATTTGGCTTGCGTTACGTCATTGGATGGACATTATTCACAATGCTCATGTCCAAATCCTATCCGACAATACGACAGTAGTGGCGTATATACGGAATCAGGGAGGCACTCATTCAGTTCCGTTGTTCAATCTAACGGAAAGAATCCTTCTGTTTGCGCTAGAACATCAGGTTCTTCTTTCGGTCCGTCACATACCAGGTCGTCTGAATGTGCTAGCAGACTCCCTTTCACGAAAGGGTCGCTTGTTGCCGTCGGAGTGGACTCTCAACAAACAAGTATTCAATCAGATTTGCTACCAATGGGAACGGCCAATGATAGACTTATTTGCGACACATCTCAACAATCAGTTGCAGACGTATGTGTCTCCGTGTCCGGATCCGAGAGCATTTGCAGTAGACGCTCTGTCGATCCCTTGGGACGGAATGATAGGATATGCGTATCCTCCAGCGCCGTTAATTCAACAAGTATTGCTAAAGATAAAACAATCTCAATGCAAGATTCTGTTGGTAGCATCTCTGTCGCCACAGAGACCGTGGATAAATCTACTCAGGTGTCTGTTGTGGGACCTACCGCGAAAGCTTCCTCCACGGGAGGATCTTCTTTCGCAGGGGAAATCGCGTGAACTCCATCACAACCCGCAAGGTCTCAACCTTCACGTTTTTCCGTTGTGCGGTCCTTCTTGCATGGCAAGCACTTTACAGGACGAGTAGTGGACGCGATTTCTAACTGTAGGAGGACCTCCTCTTCGCTAAACTATGCGGCTAAGTGGAAGGTTTTTCGTCGTTGGTGTAGGGATCATTCTGTAGATATTTTTGATTCCTCTATACCAGACATTGCAAACTTTCTAGTATACTTGTTTGACATAATCAAACTGCAGCCTGTTACTTTTAAGGGTTATAGGTCTATGTTATCTGATACCTATGCACATCATGATAGTTTACAAATTGGATCTAATGTCTCTTTACCTAAGTTGGTTAGAAACTTCTCGATAAATAGACCCAGAACTCTTAGATTAATTCCTAAATGGAATTTAGCTTGGGTTCTTTTTAAATTGAAGGAAAAGCCATTTGAACCTCTTGGGACAGTAGATTTCAAATTCTTATCTTATAAGACAGCGTTTCTCTTAGCTTTCTCTTCTGCTAGAAGAGTCAGTGAGCTTCATGCACTGTCGGTGGATGATCCTCACTATCGTAGTGTCGGGAACACTATCACCTTCACTACTAATGTGGGTTTTTTAGCTAAGAATCAGGCTCCTAATAAATATCCGGAACCTATTGTTATTAAGGCTCTTCCGTCTTCAGACGGGCGTAGGCCTTTACTCTGTCCTGTTTGAGCGTTACGTATCTATAAACAGAGATCTCAGTTTATCAGAAAGGGACGGAAACGTTTCTGTCTTTGATGCCTAATAGAAGGGACATTTCGGTCCATTCTATTGCTAGATGGATTCAATTAACTATCCGTACTGCTTATGAGAGTTTATCTTCTTCTCAGCAGTCTGTGCTTAAGATTTCCGCTCATGAAGTAAGAGCTCTTGCTACTTCTTGGGCTTATGCTAATAGTGTTGCTATTACAGATTTAATGAAGGCTGCTTATTGGTCTCAGCCATCCACATTCACGAATTTTTATCTCAGAAATATTGAGTCCATTTCTGGAGACCTACATTGTTTAGGTCCGTTATCTGTTGCTCAGAATGTCGTCCACTAAACAGTTGCAACTATAGTTATGCAGGCTTTCTGTTCCGGCAGTGACTCTGTCCGGCTGCCCTCTTCGCTCTGGGCTATTTGACCCAGGGCAAGGGGAAGGGGGGGGGGGGGGGGGGTGGGTGTTCCCTTAGGTCACCTGCTTTATAGTGAAAAGCAAGGGAATGCCTCCTCCAAGTCAGTATTTCTGAGTCTCTTCCGGGATGGTTTTAAAGTGTAATATTAATGTTAAAATTCATTCATGTCTTATTTTTAAAGTGTAGCTCGGTGTGAAGCATTTGTATATGTCAAGTGTCAAACGGGCTTTAATATACAATACTCGGACACTTTTAAATGACTATAAAGAGTCTCAATTCTCTGGACTACTTTATTTATTGGCTTACTTTAAAAATAATTAGTATAAGGGTTATACTGGATGTTAATAGAGAACATGAATATTATTGTGCTCAATTATTAAGGGTATTGTATCTTTCTAATTTAATATTAAATAAGAAAGATACATGTAAAGCCTAATACTCCTTTTCTCCTTAAGGGGTTACCTCTTTATTATATAGTTGAGCTTATTGGATTTTCCTCTATGTCCTAGGCCCTCCAGCCTGTTTACTATTCAGCTAAGTCTGGGTCATTGGTACAGTATAAAAATGTTAAAAAATTTATAGTAATTTATATATTTTTTATACTTATCAATGACCCAGACGGGGATGGCCCTCCCAGGAGTTGGGAACTCTTGCCTCCCCGCTGAGTACATAGCGCTGACCAGGCACTGCCAGTAAGAATGATAATTGGCGCCAATTTCGGGACGTCCTTGACACTGCGCATGCGCAGTGGGGGCGTAGTATGGAGGTCCTATAGGACATGATTTCTTTTTGTTTTGGATGCAAATTTTGGGGATTGGGGGGCAAAATTTGTGTTTGGCCCTGGTTTTGTTAGAGTTAGCACCAGCTAAGCTAAGTCTGGGTCATTGGTAAGTATAAAAAATATATAAATTACTATAAATTTTTTAACTTTCCGGACTTCTTCTGGAAACGCTTCAACGGAATGATTTCATTTTTGGTAACCTACTATAGAACGATGACTTAAAGATCACGTTTCATTTACACTCTGTCCATCCATCCGTCAGTCTGTCAGTCAGTCTGTCGGTCATACTTTAGTTTTCCTGACTTTTTTTGGAAACGCTTCAACAGAATGATTTCATTTTTGGTAACCGACTATATAACGATGACTTGCAGATCAAGTTTCATTTACACTCTGTCCATCCATCTGTCAGTCTGTCTGTCGGTCATACTTTAGTTTTCCTGACTTTTTTTGGAAACGCTTCAATGGAATGATTTCATTTTTGATAACCTACTATAGAACGATGACTTACAGATCAAGTTTCATTTGTACTTTGTCCACCCGTCAGTCTGTCAGTCAGTCTGTCAGTCATACTTTAGTTTTCCGGACTCTTATTGGAAATGCTTCAACCGAATGATTTCATTCTTGGTAACCTACTATAGAACGATGACTTACAGATCATGTTTGAGTTTCATGCTGATTGCATTATTCTTGTGTGAGTTATGATCCTTGGAAATATGGAAAAGCGCCAAAATATCAGTTTTCTGGACTTTTTAGCTCAACTTTGACGAAGTCAAATTTGAGCTATTGTCATGGTCCGTCGTCCGTCTGTCCATCTGTCCGTCTGACCATCTGTCCGTACGTCAACAATTGGCTATGGCTCGGGCTAGAGGTCGTATTTATGAACCGATCTTTACGAAACTTCTTGTGTACCTTTGTTATGACCCTGGGACGGGAACGAGTGTTTTTAGGTGTGGTCCGAAATTCAAGATGGCTGCCAGTGGCCATTTTGTACCGATGATGCAAAAATCAGTTTTTTGTACAGAACTTCTGTATGAAAGTTCTGATTTGAATAAAGTTTTGTATAAATGTTTAGTACCATGGGATACATCACATATAATACGGGTTTTTTTCTCGTGCGTAAATTATGCAAATTAGACTGACTTTGATTTATTTAGTGTTACTTTCAGAGCTGTAAGTGCCAAGCTGCTATGGCTCGGGCTAGAGGCCGTATTTATGAACCGATCTTTACGAAACTTCTTGGGTACCTTTGTTATGAACGTGGGACGAGAACGAGTGTTTTGGGGTGCGGTCCGAAATTCAAGATGGCTGCCAGCCGCCATTTTGTACCGACGATGCAGAAATCTGTTTTTTGTACAGAACTTCCATATGAAAGCTCTGATTTGAATAATTTTTTGTGTGAATGTTTAGTACCATGGGATACATCACATATAATACGGGTTTTTTTCTCGTACGTAAATTGTGCAAATTAGACTAATTTTGATGTTTTTTGGGGTTACTTTTAGCACTGTAAGTGCAAATGCCAATACGGCTCGGGCTAGAGGCCGTATTTATGAACCGATCTTTACGAAACTTCTTGGGTACCTTTGGTATCACCATGGGACGAGAACGAGTGTTTTTGGGTCTGGTCCGAAATTCAAGATGGCCGATGGCAGCCATTTTGTACAAAATTAGGTGCAATCAGATTTTTGCACAGAACTTCCATATGAAAGCCCTGATTTGAATAATTATTTTGTGTGAATGTTTAGTACCATGGGATGCATCACATATAATACGGGTTTTTTTCTCGTGCAGAAATTATACAAATTAGATGAACTTTGATTTTTTCAGTGCGACTTACACACAGTAAGTACACATGTCAATACGGCTCAGACTAGAGTCTGTATTTATGAACTGATCTTCCCGAAATGTCTTGGGTACCTTTGTTATCACCTTGGGACGAGAACGAGTGTTTCTGGGTGCAGTCTAAAATTCAAGATGGCTGCCAGTGGCCATTTTGTACCGAAATTAGGTCTAATCAGTTTTTTGTACACGTCTTCTATACAGCTCAGACTAGAGGCCATATTTATGAACCAATCTTTACGAAACTTCTTAGGTACCTTTGTTATCACCGTGGGATGAGAGCGAGTGTTTTTGGGTGTGGTCCGAAATTCAAGATGGCCACCAGCAGCCATTTTGTACCAAAATTAGTGCAATCAGTCTTTTGTATAGAACTTCTGTATGAAAGTTCTGATTTGAATAAATTTTTGTATGAATGTTTAGTAACATGGAATACATCACATATTGTAAGGGGTTTTTTTTTCGTGCCGAAATTATGCAAATTAGATGAACTTTGATTTATTCAGTGCTACTTACACAATGTAAGCACACATGTCAATACGGCTCAGGGTAGAGGCTGTATTTATGAACTGATCTTCACAAAACTTCTTGGGTACCTTTGTTATCTCCTTGGGATGAGAATGAGTGTTTCTGGGTACGGTCAAAAATTCAAGATGGCTGCCAGTGGCCATTTTGTACCGAAATTAGGTCCAATCAGTTTTTTGTCACAAGTTCTATACAGCTCGTATTTATGAACTGATCTTCACAAAACTTCTTGAGTACTTTTGTTTTCACCTTGGGACAGGAACGAGTGTGTTTTGGGGTGCCTTTGTTATCACTGTGCTATGAGAACAAATATTTTGGGGTTCAGTCAGACCCACTCTGGGACTCAAAGATTTTTTCTAGTTCAGCATCTGACTGTCACCCACCTTTACAATACTTTACCTATACATTTGTTACTGGCAACGGTCAGTATTCATGTACAGACCGTTACAATACTTTATATGTACCTTTATTATCAGGTCATTACCTAGATGTTTGTCATTGCTGTGTCACATACTATACATGTACATGTCTTTGTCTTGACAAGTTGAGCTACAGTGTCATTGACACTTTCATTTGGGAAATGCTTCAACGGAATTCATGCTGATCACATCTAGGTTATAACATTTGTATAATTTTTAATGCTCATTAGTCTGGTAGGGGACATTGTATTGCTTCAGCGATACATGCGCTCTTGTTTTTTTAGTTGTACAACATATTAACCCCTTTACCCAAAGTAGACGATATCAAAATTTATTATTTTAAATATCATTTTTTAAATTTTTTCAAAACATTTCAACAAAACCATATCATGTGACCCCTCATTGGAACGAGCTCAATGAGCTCGTTCCAAAGAGGGATCATATGATATGGTTTTGTTGAAATTTTTCGGAAAAATAATATTTTTTTCAGCTGCTGAATTTGCATATTACACGTGCGGATGCGGTCTTTTTGTTGGGTAAAGGGTTAAAATTTCATGAAAATTTCACACATGTTAATTTTAGACCCCATGTCCCCCTATGACATCACCTCAGAGTTTGACCCTAATGGTTGTGAATGTCCTAGAATGACACATTTTTAGATATGGCTTTTTGTGAAGATTATATTCCCCAAATTTTGAAAGGCTAAGGCTAAAAAACAAGTTTAAAATAGAAGTTCTGGAAAAAAGAGTAAAATTTACATCCCTGGCATCAGGTGTCTCAAACTGAAATGAAAATATAAAGGTGCACAACTTCAAATGACCACAAATAGGTGTGGTAAGTTTCATAATTGTATCCCATACAAATATGGCATAATTCGGTTTTTAATTAAGAATGTAGAAAATAGGCTAAACTTCAAAGTGACATAAAAACGTCAAAATGGCATAAAACCTAAAACATCAATCCCCTAATTTTTAGCTCACCTGACTTTCAGTCAGGGGAGCTATAGTGATACTCACCGTCCGTCATCCGTGAACATGGTGTTTGCATCTTCTCCTCCCAAACCGCTGAACCAATTTAATTGATATTGGAGATAATAGTTTATGACATCGCATTTTGATTTTTTTCAAATCAAGTTGCCTTGCTCCTCAGTAGGGCCATGCCCAAAAAGTGTGCTTAAATCTTAAAAAATCTTCTCATGAACCAGCAGTAGCAGAGACTTGATATTTGTTGTGCAGATTCCTTTTGAGGTGTAGACTCAGATTTGTTCAAGAGAAGTTCAAGGAGCTATATTTGCCTTTGTTATGGGAGGGGCAAGAATTTTCACCCCGCCCAAAATTTCTATTTTCCAAACCGAGTAGCAGATTTGAACCAAATTTGATATGAGGGCTTATTGGGTCATAAGTACTTAATTTATGCCAAAAAAATTTTTTTCGTCGCCCCATGGGAACCGCAGGAGCTAAAAATACAAAAAAATTAAAACGCCCTTATCTCCAAAACTACACGGCACAGAAAATTCATATTTGGTGTGAAGCTTCCTTAGGACCAACAGAATGGAACTGTCCAAAAAAATTGCTATCGGTTTTATCATGGGGTACTTTTTTGGGGCCTTTGAAAGAGTGCTGAGTCAGCATTTTTTAACAATGTGGGTAATGGGAAAAACATTTAAGACTACTTTTCACCCAAACCACTGCTCCAAAAGCTTTCAAACTTCACATATAACATCTTTGGAAGATTGTTTCATATGTTTATTGAAACCAAATCCCTGGGTCCATATTTGGGCTCTCTATGGGATCCCAAATGTTTAAATTAGTGCAGTATGAGGAATATTCTTTAAAAATCTTCTTCTTCAGATCTACCAATCAGAATCTTTTGATATTTGGTATGCAGCATGCTTAGGGGGTGAGATTCAAGTTTGTTTAAGCCAAGTCCCTGGGTTCATATTTGGGCTCACTGTGGGAGCCCGAATTACAACTTAGTTCAAAATGAGGAATTTTCTTTAAAAATCTTCTTCTTCAGATCCAGCAGTCGGAATGTTTTGATATTTGGTATGCAGCATCCTTAGGGGGTAAGATTCAAGTTTGTTGAAGCCAAATCCCTGGGTTCATATTTGGGGGAGCCCGAATTATAACTTAGTTCAGTTTGAGGAATTTTTCTTTAAAAATCTTCTTCAGATCCAGCAGTCGGAATGTTTTGATATTTGGTATGCAGCATCCTTAGGGGGGGGGAGATTCAAGTCTGTTGAAGCCAAGTCCCTGTGTTCATATTTGGGCTCCCTGTGGGAGCCCGAATTATAACTTGGTGCAATATGAGGAATTTTTCTTTAAAAATCTTCTTCATCAGATTCAGCAGTCGAAATGTTTTGATATTTGGCACTCAGCATCCTTAGGGGGGTGAGATTCAGTTTTGTTCAAGCCAAGTCCCTGGGTTCATGTATGGGCTCACCGTGGGAGCCCGAATTATAACATGGTTCAAAATGAGGCATTTTCTTTAAAAGTCTTCTTCCTCAGATCAAGCAGTCAGAATGCTTTGATATTTGGTATACAGCATCCTTAGGGGGGTAAGTTCAAGTTTGTTCAAGCCAAGTCCCTGGGTTGATATTTGGGCTCATTGTGGGAGCCCGAATTATAACTTAGTTCAATATGAGGAATATTCTTCAAAAATCTTCTTCACATCCACCAGTCCGAATCTTTTGATATTTGGTATACAGCATCCCACTGGAGATGAGATTCAAGTTTGTTCGAGCCAAGTCCCTGGGTTTATATTTATTTGGGCTCCCTGTCGGAGCTTGAATTATTACTTAGTTCAATATGAGAAATATTCTTTAAAAATCCTTCTTTTTTTTAGACCCACTGGTCAGAATCTTTGGATATTTGGTAAAAGCTTTTCTTAGGAGGGGCAGTTGCAACTTGTTGAAATCAATTCCCTGGATTGATATTTAGGCTACCATGTCAGGTGAGCGCCCTCAGGCCCCCTGGGGCCTCTTGTTTGAGCTCTACAATGTACTAAAAAGTTGGGGTTTTTTTTAATCTGATTGTTGGCCTTATGACTGCCCCCCTTCCCCTATGATGTTAGGATGTCACTCAACAATTCGACCACAATGGTTGGGAATTTCATTGGATGACATAATATTTTTAGATGTTTTTTTGTGAGATTATATTCCCAAAAATTTTCGAAGACTAAGGCTTAAAATGAGGTTGAAAACAAGAGGCTCCAAAGAGCCTGTAATCACTCATCTGACAATACAGATGTAAATGGGATTTCCCATAGGATTTCTATGGTAAGTATAAGCCACAATTGTGGCCATGTTTGCAACCCGATCAACATTAAATGAGGATTGTTGGTAGAGGGTGTCCCAGTCATCAAGCATGTGAAGTTTCAAAACATTTGGCCTTGTTGTTTCAGAGGAGAAGATTTTTCAATATCGACCAATCAGAATCAAAGAATGCCTCTGACAACCATGTTTTTCATCCAACAGGAACAAAATGAGAAACAGTTGTAGAGAACCTCCCATAGACCATTCCTGCCAAGGTTGGTTCACATCGGCTCTGTAGTTCCAGAGAAGATGAAAATGTGATTTCCCATAGGGTTTCTGTAGTAACTATAAGCTGCAATTGTAGCCATGTTTGCAACCCGATCAACATTAAATGAGGATCGTTGGTAGAGGGTCTCCCAGTCATCAATAATGTGAAGTTTCAAAACATTTGGCCATGTAGTTTAAGAGAAGATTTTTCAAATCCACCAATCAGAATTAAAGAATGCCTCTGGCGGCCATGTTTTTCAACCTACAGGAACAAAATGAAGGTCGTTTATAGAGGGCCTTCCATAGACCATTCCTGCCAAGTTTGGTTCAGCTTGGCTCCTTACTTCCAGGGAAGAAAATGAAGATATGATTTACCAAAGGGTTGCTATGGTAATTATAAGCTGCAATTGCGGCTATGTTTGCCACCCGATCAACATTAAATGGGTCCCAGTGATCGACCATGCAAAGTTTCAAAACATTTGGCTTTGCAGTTTCAGAGGAGCAGATTCTTGAAAATCCACCAACCAGAATTAAAGCATGCCTCTGGCGACCATGTTTTTCATCCGATGGGAACAAAATGAGGATCATTTGTAGAGGACCTTCCATAGACCATTCCTGCCAAGTTTGGTTCACATCGGCTCAGTAGTTCTAGAGAAGAAGATGAAAATGTGAAAAGTTTATAGACGCTGGATGACGGATGCCAATTGATAGCAAAAGCTCACATGGCCTTTTAGGCCAGGTGAGCTAAGAAAATGTATTGAAAAAAGGTAAAATTGGCATCGCGTCCAATGGGTGTCTCAAATTGAAATGAAAAAATAAAAATTTGCAACTTCAAATTACCATCAATAGGAGTGTGAAGTTTCATAATAATTAGGGGTGGTGTTACAACTCCTAATTGGTTGATTTTATTTAATTTTTCGTTTGTTAGCGAAATAACTTAAAAACAAATATTAATTGATTGGGCCAATATTCGGTATTTGAGTTTAACTGAACAATCTGCGGTTAAATTTGAAAACCAGCCCAGTCTGATGACTTGGGGGTGGAATTACGGCCCTGATTAGTCTATTTTATTTTTTTGCAGAGTTTCTTACCTTATTTAACTTTTTTTTGCTGTACACTGATTTTAGTATGTGCCTTTGTCATGCTCGCCTACTAGTAGAAATTCAGTTTTACTGATCATGGTTGATATTTTTACAAAGTTACTTAATTTTAATTTAAACTCGGAACTACTTACAATTTCAGTTTTCTCAGACTCTTGGAGATGGAGATATTGCAAGTGTTATTTATTTCTCCTGTATGTGGAGATATTGTAAACTGTTAATTATACTACAGGCATTTAAATCCAACATTCAATTATGCTACCCTGTGGGGGGCATTCATGTTAAATGGCACATCAGGTTAGATTTGTTTTTTTGTGGGGATTATATTCCTATAATTTCGAAAAGCTAAGGCAAAAAAATTAGGTTGAAAATAAAAGGTAAAGAAAAAAAAATGAAATTGGCATCGAGTGGACGCACTAATATGTATATGCCGATGTGAAAAAGGCTTATGTGAAAACAATAAAAACTTGTATCTTCCTAATTCCTCATTGTATTTTTGTAAAATTTGATCTGTATGGGCATTTCTGTGTAAAGAATTGGTTCCCAAAAGAATTTTTTGAATATCTCTATTTTTGTTGAACTTATGGCGTTTTTTTTAATATCTCTATTTTTGTTGAATTTCTGTATGCGAACCGGCCCCCAATTATCTAATATTTGTCTGTATTGTTGGCATTGTATATATTCCTTTCGATGGCTGGATCTACCTTTTTAGATGAAGATCTCATGATTATTTGGTTCACCTTCCTTTCCAAGGAATGGAATGCACTGGCTACAGCACAACTAAAATGCTGTGGTTGGCCACGGACAAAGACTGGCACGGACCTGTGTGACTTTTTCGAAAGACACAATCATTTTTTAGAGGAATTTAGAATGTTGGTTTCTGATCCCTGGGAGCCCTGTCCAGTACTGTTAACCCTTTGGACCCTGGTGATATATTCCATGCCAGTTCAGAAATATCCAACTGGTAGTCTACATTGGTTACTTGGAGGAAGACCAATTAATATTTTCAACTTGCAGCCTTAGGGCTGCATGTTGAAAATCTTGATTGGCCTATCATACAAATTCACTGAACAACTATCAACTTGATGAATTCAGGTGCCAATACTATATAACTTTTACAGTTGTATATTTTTATACTGTACCAATGACCCAGACTTAGCTGGTGCTAACTCCACAAAAACCAGGGCCAAACACAAATTTTGCCCCCCAATCCCCAAAATTTGCATCCAAAACAAAAAGAAATCATGTCCTAAAGGACCTCCATAGTACGACTCTACTGCGCATGCGCAGTGACGCAGTCGTCCCGAAATTGGCGCCAAATATCATTCTCTGTTTGGCCCTTCATCAGTCAACATCTCACTGATCTTTGTGCTTGTAAATCTCAGTTTAAAGGATGCCAGACACGTAATTCTTGGAGAAAATGTGATTCTAAGGAGGATAGAAGGAGGAGAGGAAAAAAGAAGTGGCAAAAAATAATCAGGGCTGTACTTAAAATTTTTTGTTGAAATTATGTTAAGTTGCCTATTTTCGAGGCAAACGCCTCTTGTTGTCATTCTTGCTAATTGTTGCACTGCTTATTCAGTGTTTCCTCTCCCCTAACCTTCTAAAGTCCCCCCTTGCAATTCTCCCATGCTTTTGGCATATTTTTGAGAAGTTTCATTTCTAAAAATTCCCTGGGAGAGTTGCTTGGTTACAGAATGTTTTCTGTTATTTTCCCCATAGTTACGTTTTCACCCATGGGTGTATAACGTTTGTGTTCTGCATCTTCCATCTGATGTTCTGCAGATTCTCCCCTGGGAGTCTCTGTTTTGCATCAGATAGAGTGTAATTGATGACTGATTCCGGGCCAGTTTTTTCAGTGCCTGGAGTCATGTTTTCTTCTGTGTTTACACTGTTTGTTTTCATTGGCAACAGCCTTTTTTGAGGGGGGCTGTTTGCCTTTGAGGTAGTTTATCTCATTATAAGATACATTTATATTATCCGAAAGTGTCTCATTAATTATTTTATATAATTTTAAAATTTTTGACCACACTTTGCCATCGGATCCATCGGGTCTCAACGTTACTTTTCAGCAACTTGGGCTTCTCTGAAAAAATATTTTTTCAAAATTATTTTGTTTTGCAATTGTTTTTTCATTTATTAATGGATCATGTTATTATGTATCTTTGTGTCAGGGGTTTTTGCGAGTAACTAGGACTTATTGTTGTTCTTTCACAATGAAGGGAATTTGTTCAAATTGTAATAGGAAGAAATCTTCCTCTGACATTCATGATTATTGCATTAATTGTAGTCAGTGTTCTCGCATTAATCCCTGTCCTGTATGTGAACATTGGGATGAGAAACATTGGAAACGTGTGTCACGATATGTTGTTTCTGGAGAAAGAGCGATGCCGGCTCTTTCTCCACAAGGTCACTCTACTCTCTCAGTTTCTATTTCAGAGGAACCAGAACAGGGTGATGTTTCCATGTTATCTTCTTCAAGTGTGCGTCCGTCGTCACAAATAAATACAGAGCTAGCGGCAAAAGTGCTCATGGAGATTAGACAAATGTCGTCCGCTAGCTCGCCCGGTGTAGCGTCCATTCACCGAATGGTTCGGCAGCCGGGTTCGTCCGATGCGGTCCAAGAGGAAATTTTGGGTGATGCGAGCACTATAAAAATAATAGATGCACACCCAGTGACGGCGGATAGTGAACGAGAACGGAGGAAGCCTTTTAGTCCGGTTCCTAGCTCGTCCAGGTCCAGCCGGGCCGCGAGCGAGAGAGGCCCCTCTCTCGTACAACAACATCTGGGACCAGATGTTGTGGTACAAAATGTGTCTTTAGCGGAGCATACGTCCGTCGCTCGGGACGCTCCGTTGTATAAGCAGTCCGCAGAGACTGTTAAGGCTTCCTCTTCTCGTCGGCGCACACGACCGCACCTTGGCTGCGTGACCTCCGATATTTTGCCAGCTTCGCCGATGAAGGATTCTTCGGCGACCAGGTCACACCATCCGGCAGCCAGGGATTCGAGACCGATGGACTCCGGACGTTCGCATAGGAAAAGTATGCGGGAGCCATCTGATGCGGAGCTGCCCTCGGCGAAGCAGCGAAAGACCGCTCCTCCGCAGGTCTCGACGTCGGACATTCTAGTGCAGATAGCACAGCTTATCGCAGCATCCCAGCAGCCGACAGAAACGGTGTCGGATCGAGAATTATCCGACGGCGCTGGGTCGGTACGCTCCGCCGAAGCATCGGGGGCGGACGACCGGGAACATCGGGAGGTCCGACCGGATGGTGAAAGGGATACGGATGAATTGGAGCTATCCCTTTCGGAACAACACAAAGCTGCCGTGGACTTCATCCGGCACTTTCTTCCTCAAGTTGTTCCGTCGGGCCAGACTGCTGCGCTTCCGGACAGGAGAATTATAGCATCATTGGACTCTGATTTTTTCGAGCGGTTCAGGGATATCGCTCCCGAGTTTCCGTCGCAGTCCAATAATGTTGCAAGAACATTTGAATTATTGAACGACGCTATTTTTAAACTTGCTTCCAGGACGGGGAAAGCAGGCTTCTTGTCCGCAAATACTCTCAACCTGCCTTTCATTAATGCAAGGAATAAATTCGACACGGCAGGTCAGGGTATACCGAGAGTTCCTCTGCGTATGGACGACGAGGCGGAAGACTTACAGCTACATTACCGTCGTCAGCTTCTATTCCAACCGCAGTGTTGGAAACAGCTATTGCGTCTAACAGAGCCAATTTAGATGCCTTATCTTACGCAGATCACCTTACTAAGGCGTTATCACTGCGTCTTCAAGGGGAAGAGTTTCAGGATATACAATCCTCCTTAAGACTTCTTTCAAGGGCAGTAGCTTATTCCACGTGTAACTCCGCCCTTTCAGTGGCAAATCTGGAGTTGGTTAGACGTGACGCAGCCCTGTCTACATCCACACTAGTGGATTCTAAGGTGAAGAACTCTCTTAGAGTCGCTTCGGTCTCAGGAGATCTTCTCTTTGACGGCAAGCTTTCCGCTATTTATGATAATATTAAAAAGAAAGCTAGTGATTCTCTGTTGTTTAGATCCGCTCCTAAAAGGTCGGATACAGCAGACACGAATAAGGCGGGCACTTCTGGGTCTTATCCGCCCAAGAGAGGTTCCTATAGAGGTTCCGGTGCGTCCTCTAGCTCTTATTCGAGAGACCGTCAGGATAGTGACTCTCGTTCGGGACGTCCTTCAGGCCGGGACAATCGGTCGGACGCCCCGAGGTCGACGAGGCGAGGTGCGGGTCGTGTAAGACGTGGTTTCTCCTACCGCAGGCCTCGCAGATCCAGGAGGTGATGGCTTAAACCTCTATCGCGTTCCGGTTGGCGGAAGGTTGTCGAGTTTTTCTCAAGAGTGGGCGTCGATTACGGACGACCCGTGGGTGAGAGGAGTGACTTCGGAAGGTCTAAAGATATCCTTCAAACGAAAGCCTCCATTAACTCGAAGTCCAAAGTGGACTCATCTTCCGTCAAACCCTCAGAAAAGAGACGCTCTGCTATCAGAGGTGCAGTCTCTTTTAATGAAGAACGCGGTAGAGGTCGTAGAAAACCAGGAATCGCTGGGATTCTACAGCCATCTGTTTCTGGTTCCGAAACCAGACGGCTCGTTCCGTCCAGTCATAGATTTGAGCTGGATAAACAAGCTGATCGTCGCTCCGAAGTTTTATATGGAGACGATTCGATCGGTCAGAGCG
Organism: Pictodentalium vernedei; assembly: GCA_031216915.1. Classification (NCBI taxonomy): domain Eukaryota; kingdom Metazoa; phylum Mollusca; class Scaphopoda; order Dentaliida; family Dentaliidae; genus Pictodentalium; species Pictodentalium vernedei. The sequence continues at coordinate 662,070,812 of CM062296.1, forward strand.
AGTATTCGGGTGAACGATTATGCAACGAGCATAGATCTCAAAGATGCGTATTTTCACGTCATGGTACATCCGACATTCCGAAAGTATCTACGCTTCGCAGTCCTAGGAGTGGTGTATCAGTTCCGGGCCATGTGCTTCGGATTGAATCTAGCACCCTGGGCTTTCACTCGGGTAATGAACTCGGTAATGATCTACTTCCGAGCTCATTCGTCTGCGGTAACGTCGGCCTACCTGGACGACATTCTTCAGAGGTACGGCAACGAGTTAACGCTTCAGAACGATGTTCAGAATCTTCTTCTATTGCTCCGACGTCTCGGTTTCATAGTCAACGAGGAGAAGTCGGATCTGGTGCCGTCCAAGTCATTCACTCATCTGGGAATGAGCTTCGAGACGCACAACAATCTCGTTCGTCTGCCGTTAACCAGAGCGAAATTAGTCAGTTGTTACGCTCGCTATTGTCTGAATACAGACAAAGTCACGGCGAGAGAATTTATGAGACTGATAGGTCTGTGCGGAGCCGCCGCGGATCTCATTCCGATGGGACGGCTACGCACACGGACTCTTCAAATTTTCCTGACTCAGAATTGGAGTGTGAAAATTCATTCGCTCGATGTAGACGTTCTCTTGTCAGATCAAGTGAAACAAGAGATTCAGACTTGGGCAAACATTCAGTGGTTAACTCAAGGAGTTCCGCTGCAGTTGCCGGATCCGAGTTTTACCATTATGACGGATGCCAGTCAAACAGGTTGGGGTGCATCATTAATCCCAACGGATTCGAGATGCCAGGGTCTTTGGGATCCGCAATTCCTGTGCAAGCACATAAACATCAAGGAAATGATGTCAATTTGGCTTGCGTTACGTCACTGGATGGACATTATTCACGATGCTCATGTCCAAATCCTATCCGACAATACGACAGTAGTGGCGTATATACGGAATCAGGGAGGCACTCATTCAGTTCCGTTGTTCAATCTAACGGAAAGAATCCTTCTGTTTGCGTTGGAACATCACGTTCTTCTTTCGGTCCGTCACATACCGGGTCGTCTGAATGTGCTAGCAGACTCCCTTTCACGAAAGGGTCGCTTGTTGCCGTCGGAGTGGACTCTCAACAAACAAGTATTCAATCAGATTTGCTACCAATGGGAACGGCCAATGATAGACTTATTTGCGACACATCTCAACAATCAGTTGCAAACGTATGTGTCCCCGTGTCCGGATCCAAGAGCATTTGCAGTAGACGCTCTATCGATCCCTTGGGACGGAATGATAGGATATGCGTATCCTCCAGCGCCGTTAATTCAACAAGTATTGCTAAAGATAAAACAATCTCAATGCAAGATTCTGTTGGTAGCATCTCTGTCGCCACAGAGACCGTGGATAAATCTACTCAGGTGTCTGTTGTGGGACTTACCGCGGAAGCTCCCTCCACGAGAGGATCTTCTTTGGCAGGGGAAATCGCGCCAACTACATCACAACCCGCAAGGTCTCAACCTTCACGTTTTTCCGTTGTGCGGTCCTTCTTGCATGGCAAGCACTTTACAGGACGAGCAGTGGACGCGATTTCTAACTGTAGGAGGACCTCCTCTTCGCTAAACTATGCGGCTAAGTGGAAGGTTTTCCGTCGTTGGTGTAGGGATCATTCTGTTGATATATTTGATCCCTCTATACCAGACATTGCTAACTTTCTAGTATACTTGTTTGACGAAATCAAACTGCAACCTGTTACTATAAAGGGTTATAGATCTATGTTATCTGATACCTATGCACATCATGATAGTTTACAAATTGGATCTAATGTCTCTTTATCAAAATTGGTTAGAACTTTTCGATAAATAGACCCAGAACTCTTAGATTAATTCCTAAGTGGAATTTAGCTTGGGTTCTCCTTAAATTGAAGGAAAAGCCATTTGAACCTCTTGGGACAGTAGATTTCAAATTCTTATCTTATAAGACAGCTTTTCTCTTAGCTTTCTCTTCTGCCAGAAGAGTCAGTGAGCTTCATGCACTATCGGTGGATGATTCTCATTATCGTAGTGTTGGGAACACTATCACCTTCACTACTAATGTCGGTTTTTTAGCTAAGAATCAGGCTCCTAATAAATATCCGGAACCTATTGTTATTAAGGCTCTTCCGTCTTCAGACGGGCGTAGGCCTTTACTCTGTCCTGTTAGAGCACTACGTATCTATAAACAGAGATCTCAGTTCATCAGAAAGGGACGGAAACGTTTCTTTCTGTCTTTGATGCCTAATAGAAAGGACATTTCAGTCCATTCTATTGCTAGATGGATTCAGTTAACTATCCGTACTGCGTATGAAGATTTATCTTCTTCTCAGCAGTCTGTGCTTAAGATTTCTGCTCATGAAGTAAGAGCTCTTTCTACTTCCTGGGCTTATGCTAATAGTGTTGCTATTACAGATTTAATGAAGGCTGCTTATTGGTCTCAGCCATCCACATTTACTAATTTTTATCTCAGAAATATTGAGTCCATTTCTGGAGACCTGCATTGTTTAGGTCCGTTATCTGTTGCTCAGAATGTCGTCCACTAAACAGTTGCAACTATAGTTATGCAGGCTTTCTGTTCCGGCAGTGACTCCGTCCAACTGCCCTCTTCGCTCTGGGCTATTTGACCCAGGGCAAGGGGAAGGGGGGGGGGGGGGGTGGTGGGTGTTCCCTTAGGTCACCTGCTTTATAGTGAAAAGCAAGGGAATGCCTCCTCCAAGACAGTATTTCTGAGTCGCTTCCGGGATGGTTTTAAGTGTAATATTAATGTTTAATTTCATTCATGTCTTATTTTTAAAGTGTAGCTCGGTGTGAAGCATTTGTATATGTCAAGTGTCAAACGGGCTTTAATATACAATACTCGGACACTTTTAAATGATTATAAAGAGTCTCAATTCTCTGGACTACTTTATTTATTGGCTTGCTTTAAAAATAATTAGTATAAGGGTTATACTGGATGTTAATAGAGAACATGAATGTTATTGTGCTCAATTATTAAGGGTAGTGTATCTTTCTAATTTAAATATTAAATAAGAAAGATACATGTAAAGCCTAATACTCCTTTTCTCCTTAAGGGGTTACCTCTTTATTTTATAATTGAGCTTATTGGATTTTCCTCTATGTCCTAGGCCCTCCAGCCTGTTTACTATTCAGCTAAGTCTGGGTCATTGGTACAGTATAAAAATGTTAAAAAATTTATAGTAATTTATATATTTTTTATACTTACCAATGACCCAGACGGGGATGGCCCTCCCTGAGTTGGGAACTCTTGCCTCCCCGCTGAGTACATAGCGCTGACCAGGCACTGCCAGTAAGAAAGATATTTGGCGCCAATTTCGGGACGACTGCGTCACTGCGCATGCGCAGTAGAGTCGTACTATGGAGGTCCTTTAGGACATGATTTCTTTTTGTTTTGGATGCAAATTTTGGGGATTGGGGGGCAAAATTTGTGTTTGGCCCTGGTTTTTGTGGAGTTAGCACCAGCTAAGTCTGGGTCATTGGTAAGTATAAAAAATATATAAATTACTATAAATTTTTTAACTTTCTAGAATTCTATTTCTTACCTATTAATATAACTGACTAAAATGAATCATTAGCATTTTAAAAGCTATGGCAATTTGCCATCTGGAAAAATTGCCAGGTCTTTGAAAATGCTGATGGTGCATTTTAACCCATTTAAAGTCCAAACTTGGAAATACAATTCTAGAAAATACAATTGTAAAAGTTTTATAGTATTGGCCCCAGGTTGTATCACGATTCTGCACCGGAAGAGCCGCCTTTCAGGTTCAAAGGATTAAGAGCGTAGATTTCTTTCAATATCAAGAAAAACGTGCATGCATTGGACGCAATATGCATCTGTATTGGAACTATTTTATTGAACAAGTTGTGGGGGCATATATACACAGCGAGGTCCTGAAAGGCCCAAGATGTATGTAACCTTCTGTCTCCTCAATGAGTTTGATAAAGAGTCTCAATCCAGATGTGAGATGTGTTCTATGTTTATTTCACATCCTTCCCCTTGTGTGATCTGCATCAGACTTTCCAAATTTCAGCCTTAATACTGCATATGATTCACCGAAATTTATCCTCGAAAAACTCCATTTCCCAATACTTTTTGGAATGACATTAACCCTGATGTAATTTATGTTACTTTTTGGTGACTGAAGCACTGTATACAAAGCACGTTAGTAGTACTGGAGGGCCATTGTTCGAACCTTTGATTTAACACTGAATTCCCCATAGAAAACCATGGATGCACTATTGTGAACTTTTGATTTAACACTGAATTCCCCATAGACAACGATAGTTTGCCATAGTGCATCCATGAAAACTAGTATAATTTATTCTGTTGTCTCATTTCTCTGCCAAACCAAAGCCAAAACAGCGAGAAATGTGATCCATCCTTAACAAAATATCACAACAAGACCTGTCCTTAACCAATTTATGAGACACTTTTTTAAGGGCCGTCTAACATAACTTCGTACATTTGTTTGAAAATTTCCACAATGCCCTAAATATGAATTAAGGAGGTAAATAACGACATATGATATACCAAAATAATGATAAAAGTACACAAAACCTGAATTTATCCACTTTTCAAAAAAAAAAATTGATAATTTTTTTGCATTTGATGACAAAGAAATTGCCAGCTACATAAGTAACCAACAGGAATAATAAGGAATAGATTGGTAATTCGAATGTCTGAGTTGTAAATAAGAAGACTCCACTCTCCATACTCAGAGAAAGCACTTTTATCATTTAATCACTCTGAGAAAGCTCGGAGGAAAATGGATGACCACAAACTATAGATTGTGTTCGGATGACATGTTTGTTATGATAACGTGATTTTTGGGCAAAGTTGGGAAACGATTTGATTTCCCAAGATCCAAAATCTTCAAACATTTCACTGCTGTTTTCGAATTTGAGACGTGATGTAATGTACTACACACGATACATTCAAAGGAAAATATTCAACTGACAATGTGATAATTGCAAGATGCAGTCTTTAGTATCAATGTTGAGTTCAGAAACTGTAGAATGTTACGCAAGTGTCAGCAAGAGATTAATACACCATCAATTTGAACTCCTATTATTTGGTTGGTGTCTATGATCAAAACATAAAAGTGAAAATTATACTTGAAAACAAATACGTTCCGATCATTGCGGAATTCTCGACGTTTGATTGGTTACGCGCTCGCGTTGTACTTTCTATGTTAGCCTTCAGTTGCAGTACAACATTAACTTTATGTTAGCGGATGATGTCATTACACAAGCGCCTCAGCTGACAAAGTCATGGTTGAATGCGCTATCGCATCACATTCGTTTCAGCTGAGAATCTAGTTTCTCTATAGTCTTTGCTCCAGAAACATTGCACTGTCAAAAGTTATCGTGCTGATGATTAGCTGACAGATGCACAATCACCACTTATTGAATTAAAATAACTGGACACAATAAAAAGAAACTGAAATTTATTTCGTGTCTCCATCTTGCGAATAACCTTGACCTGCATTCATGATCTGTTATCGATTTTTGTGACATAACAGCGATAAAGAATGCCGTTCATTTTTCTTCGTTGACATGACATTGTGTCTGTGGCCGGTCGTTTTTCTTTGTTTTATTTTTAGCTCAACTTTGATGAAGTCAAATATGAGCTATTATCATGGCCCGTCTGTCTGTCCGTCTGTCCGTACGTCAACAATTGGCTATGGCTCGGGCTAGAGGTCGTATTTATGAACCGATCTTTACGAAACTTCTTGTGTACCTTTGTTATGACCCTGGGACGGGAACGAGTGTTTTTAGGTGTGGTCCGAAATTCAAGATGGCTGCCAGCGGCCATTTTGTACCGATGATGCAAAAATCAGTTTTTTGTACAGAACTTCTGTATGAAAGTTCTGATTTGAATAAAGTTTTGTATAAATGTTTAGTACCATGGGATACATCACATATAATACAGGTTTTTTTCTCGTGCGTAAATTATGCAAATTAGACTGACTTTGATTTATTTCGTGTTACTTTCAGAGCTGTAAGTGCCAAGCTGCTATGGCTCGGGCTAGAGGCCGTATTTATGAACCAATCTTTACGAAACTTCTTGGGTACCTTTGTTATGACCGTGGGACGAGAACGAGTGTTTTTGGGTGCAGTCCCATATTCCAGATGGCTGCCAGCAGCCATTTTGTACCGACGATGCCGAAATCTGTTTTTTGTACAGAACTTCCATATGAAAGCTCTGATTTGAATAATTTTTTGTATGAATGTTTAGTACCATGGGATACATTACATATATTACAGGTTTTTTTCTTGTGCGTAAATTATGCAAATTAGGCTAACTTTGATTTATTTAGTGTTACTTTCAGCACTGTGAGTGCAAATCCCAATACGGCTCGGGCTAGAGGCCGTATTTATGAACCAATCTTCACGAAACTTCTTGGGTACCTTTGTTATCACTGTGGGACGAGAAGGAGTGTTTTGGGGTCCAGTCTGAAATTCAAGATGGCCGCTAGCAGCCATTTTGTTCAAAATTAAGTGCAATCAGATTTTTGCGCAGAACTTCCAAATGAAAGATCTGATTTGAATAAATTTTTGTACGAATGTTTAGTATCATGGGATACATTACATATAATACAGAGTTTTTCTCGTGAATAAATTATGCAAATTAGGGGTCCGGGTGGGACTTAGAAAATTTTGGACCAAAATCCGGAAATTAGTTTTTTGTGTTTTGATGCATTTTGATCAATTTTAAGAAGAAAAAGAAAAAATTTTAGTCTGAAAATATTTTGTTTGGGACTGAAAATTTCCACACAAAAATAATAATCTACAATGATTGGTCTTAATCTGTAGTCCATTACAGTCACCTTGTAATTCTTTTATTATTGTTGACTGGGCCAAAACAAATACTATTTCCTGTCATATTCATTATTCAGTTGTCTTGGTCACAGCAAGTACTAATTCCTGTCATATCCAAGTTGAGCTACAGAGTCATTGACTCTTTCATTTTGTTTTTGAGGGGGGGTAGGGGTTGGGGGCGCGAAACACATATGCACTAATTTAAATGCGCGATTTGCAAATAATAAATACCATTGAACTTGAAGAGGCAAATGTGATAAAACTTGACACATCTTCTCAGCCAAATACTGCAGTCTTCTGACAGTTTCTCAAACCTTCGAACACAAGTATACGGGCAAAAATACCAAATGGGGGGGAGGGGGGGGGCGGAACATATATGTTATTGTGGTGTATTGACGGTAAACTGGTGTGATGTTTGCTGTCAGGAACTTGTATGTACAACCTCGCCACTATCGTGGCTCAGTTAAACATATAAGTTCCTGACAGCAAACATCCCACCATGTTACCGTCAATGCACCAAAATAACTTATAATATATTCACATCAACATACATACAGTCCTCACAATTGTATTATTACGAAAAAATAATTTTACTGTCGCCGAACTATATTTGTGATGTAAAGAAGGCTTAGTGATGTCTGTGAGGAAAAAAAAATGACCAATGTCAAGGAGAACTGTCAGAAAGGTTTTTTCCTGTTCACCAAATATAGCAAAATTTACAACCGTCGTAAATTTAAATATCTCTCTAGCACAACCGCATTGTGTGAAAGATGGATCAGCGTTGATTTTGATTGCTATTGGCATCAAAAGGTTGCAAAAATCTGTGTGTATTGACAATCTGTTGACAGAAATAGCATGAAGCCACCTGGCGAACAAAAATCACCCAAATTACCAAAATGAGTCCACAACACCTCATAAGTTTTTAGATAAATTAATTTAATAACCAACATAATTCCGATATTGTTCAGGCCGGTAACCCACTGCCTATAAAATTAGTATTAGTAAGCAGATCAGTTGTTAATATTCTTAAATCTCACGAGTAAGCAACAGTCAAGCCTCCCCAAGCAGCAACTACAGAAGGGCGATAGTCTCAAAACAAATGAAGCATACCAAACTATATACACAAAGGAATTAGAAGCCATGTTTTCTGACTTAACAAAGCTGAATGATGAAAGTATAATGCACACAGGGCAGGTCATTTTTTGTTGGTTTGGCCACACTTGAGCATTCAAGTTGCACTCTTGGCAGCTGTCATTGCTCATGCAACCTCATAAATGGACACAGATAATACGAAATGAGGAAGTTTGGCAGTTTTCCCTTTTTAGCTCACTTGGCCTTTGTTGTCGTCCGGCTTTGCCTCAGGGTGTATAGCTCCCAAACCGTTGTAAATTCCCATACACCCTGGAAAACACAAGGATAACTAATAATATCCTCCGATAACTATCCTGCAATACTACATTGGGATGCCATTCGTATCCTCCAATACCCAGATGAGGTTATAGCTTAACCCTCAATTGAGGTCTAACCTCCGGGCCCTCATACCACAAAACTGTAGTTGCCATAGACTTCTGCAGGTAGTATCCTCCAATAACTGTTCTCAAATACTACATCATGTCAGGTCAAAATACCCAGAAGACATCTTGGTCCTCGGATAAGTATGTGTATCCTCCAATAGTACACCAACATGTCATAAGTATCCTCAAATATCCAGTTGAGTCAAATAGTCATACGAGTATGGTTTGGTTCAAGTCTTAGCTCTTCCCAGTTTTTTAGCTGGAGTGGAAGCTAACCACAGAACTCATTGTGAAAGTGTACTTATTGCACAGGGATGACCAGACTGGTAAAACCAGTTAGAAGAGTTAACAGTAAGGATGTGGTGAGTGCCTGTACTAAATGTGTAAGCCAGCAGCAGTTGTAGAATCTGCCTCTCTAGTGATGGGAGTAGATCACAGTAGTTCAAAAACTCTTGTGACTGGAGTAGATCACGGTAGTGCTGCCTCTCTTGTGACAGGTGACCACTGTAGTTATAGCCAAAAGTAATGGTTCAGACTAGTAGAAATTAGTAAAAGTGGCTACTAACGATTTTTGTAGGTAACAATAGGGTATCTCAGCAATATCGGCAAAAATCACCCAACAGAGATAACTATACTCTGAAAAATACCCTCAGATACAGGGATGCCGGGAGCAGAGACGGCAGTTGCCTTTGGACCACAGGAGCAAGAGGCAGACAATCCCCTCCCAGGTTTGTCATTTGTCACCCACTTTTTTAATGATTTATTCTTGAAGTAAAGCTAAAATACACCCCAAATCCATTCTGGGAGCTTTCAAAATTCAATGGGGAGGAGAGGGACGCCTTCTCACAAACTCCCCCATCTTTGGTCTTCGAGACGTGCATGCTTTGGCATGTCATGGCAGGGCTGCTAGTGTGAGTAAATGCTCTTTTCCCAGGGTCTGATACCCCCCCCCTCCCCCACCCCCCACTGCCCTGAAGTGCTTGTGGCACCGCTGCTTGGATAGCTAACCTCAAATTCAAGTATCCTCGGAGAGAACATCACCATGCCATAAGTTTTCTTAACCATAAATGTGTGCAATTTGTTTTTGAGGCACATTGCAACCTATTACATAAGCAAATTTATGTCTTTCAAGCAGGTGTCCTTTACGTGTTGTACTTGCATAGTTAACTATGACATAAGTACATATGGGTACGATCAACAGGCATTCTCTCCTACATAATGAACCCCATCATACACTGAATCAAGGAACTGTTTTAACTGATCTGGTTTCTGACTGAGCCAACAAAGACTTTGACTAAGGCAGCAGTCTGGACAGTTCAGATTTATTAAAACATACCATTCCAACACATTCCTACTTAATCCTATCCCTTCCAGGATCATACTAACCACGAGCCAACACAGAAATGAAGATGGTGGCCTCTGTCATACAAAATGAGCATCGAAAACACATATTACCCAACAGCATGTTGCGCACTGACATGACATATCACCGTAGTAATAGCATCACAATGTCTTTTCAGGTAGCCTACCATTACAACATAAATGTGGCACCCACAATTCACTGCAACATGACCTCACATGTGATTCCACGAGATACCCAGAAATGGGTTGAAGCGTGCAAGCAGTACTACAAATGCCATACAACAACGAAATTAAAAGTGCTGTAAACAATTGCTCCAAGGCGAAAATTCACAGGTTTTGTTTGTGTTGTTGCTGGGGTCATTTCTACTTCGAATGACACCAAACATAGCTTGTTACTATTTTTTCCCCGAGTCGAACCCTTCAATGCCAAGGCTATATTCTCATTGACACAGAAAAATGGTTGGTTTCCAGGTCATGGAATTATTGATATCTACTTTTCAGTTTGGCAGCAAAGACTGCATTCCAACTCCCATCTGTTATGGTTGTATTTTAACTGAGGAGGTGGGGGAGTTCATTGTGCGAATAGTTTATTCCTTTGCTTTACAATGAGTAACCTGTCAAACCTCATTTTTTAACCCCATCTCCGCCTCTTAAAAGAAGAAAAGAAAAACCAGAGGCTCAAGTGAGCCTAAAACACTCACCTGGCTCAAATTGTCAAAACAGATGAGTGTATCAGCATGTGATCAGCAGCAAGAGCAATTTTTAGCTCACCGAAGGGAACTTAACTTATCACTTGCCGTCCATCGTGAACTTTACATTATCGACTTCTCCTCCCAAACTACTGGACCAAATTGAACCAAATTTGGTGTGCATGTTCCTTATCATATGTCAATTCAAGCTTGTACAAATAAACATTCCACGTCCACAGGGGTCCCTACAAGGGGAATTACTCTGATAGCATCCATAGTTTTTTTTTTTAAATTAAAAAAATCTTCTTCTCCAGAACCATCATTTAGAATCTTTTGATATTTGGTATATAACATCCCTATTGGGGTCAGATTCAAGTTTGTTCAAATCGAGTCCCTGGGTTAATAATTGGGCTCCCTGTAGGAGCCCGGATTTTAACTTGATGAAATATGAGGAAATTTATTTAAAAATCTTCTTCAGATCAGCCAGTCAGAATGCTTTCATATTTGGTATACAACATCTATAGGGGGGGGGGGGGGGGGGGGGGGGGGGGGGGGGGGGGTCAGATTCAAGTTTGTACAAATCGGGTCTCTGCGGGAGTATTTGGGCTCTCTATTGGAGCCCAAAGTTTAACTTCATGCAATTTGAGGAAATTTCTTTAAAAATCTTCTTCAGATCCACCAGTCAGAATCCTTTCATATTTGGTATACAACATCTATAGGGGGGTCAGATTCAAGTTTGTACAAATCGGGTCCCTGAGTTAGTATTTGGGCTCTCTATTGAAGCCCAAAGTTTAACTTCATACAATTTGAGGAAATTTCTTTAAAAATTTTCTTCTTCAGCTCCACCAGTCAGAATCCTTTCATGTTTGGTATACAGCATCTATGGGGTGGGGTGTGTGGGGGGGGGGGGGTAGGGGGGGGTTGTCAGAATCAAGTTTGTTCAAATCAAATCCCTGGGTTTATATTTGGGCTCCCTATAAGAGCCTGAATGTGAACTTGGTGCAATTTGAGGAAATTTCTTTAAAAATCTTCTTCTTCAGATCCACCAGTCAGAATGCATTCATATTTGGTATACAACATCTTGGGTGGGTCGGTTTCAGGTTTGTTCAAATTGCTTACCTGGGTACATTTTTGGGCTCCCTATGGGAGCCTGAATATCAACTTAGTGCAATATGGGGAATTTTTTTAAAAATCCTCCTCTTTGGACCCTGTAGTCAGAATGTTTTCATATTTTGGTATACAACATCTCTAGGAGGGTCCAATTCAAGTTTGTTAAAATCTGGTCTATGGGTTGATATTTGGTTTCCTGTTGGAGCCCGAATTTTAACTTAGTGCAATATAAGGAAATTTCTTTTTTAAAAGTCTTCTTCTTCAGATCCACCAATCAGAATCCTTTCATATTTGGTATACAACATCTCTATGTGGGTCAGATTCAAGTATGTTCAAATCGGGTCCCTGGGTTAATATTTTGGCTTCCTATCTGAGCCCAAAGTTTAACTTAATGCAATGTAATGACATTTCTTTAAAAACCTCCTTGTTCAGATCCACCAGTCAGAATTCTTTCATATTTGGTATATACATTTGTAACATCTCAAGAGGGATCAGATTCAAGTTTGTTCAAGTCCCTGGCCTATTGTTTGGGCTCTCTATGGGCAGGGTTGGGGGGGGGGGCATGTTAGGTTCAGGTTTGTTCAGATCCATTTACATAAAATTTGCCTTTGCATGGCTTCATTCCTTTATAGTGTTGATGAACCATGTCTAACTGAATGACCCCAAACACTTCTTTGAACCACTTTGGCTTCCTATCTGAGCCCAAAGTTTAACTTAATGCAATGTAATGACATTTCTTTAAAAACCTCCTTGTTCAGATCCACCAGTCAGAATTCTTTCATATTTGGTATATACATTTGTAACATCTCAAGAGGGATCAGATTCAAGTTTGTTCAAGTCCCTGGCCTATTGTTTGGGCTCTCTATGGGCAGGGTTGGGGGGGGCATGTTAGGTTCAGGTTTGTTCAGATCCATTTACATAAAATTTGCCTTTGCATGGCTTCATTCCTTTATAGTGTTGATGAACCATGTCTAACTGAATGACCCCAAACACTTCTTTGAACCACTTTGGCCGGTGATCGATTAAGGCCCCTTGTGGCCTCTTGTTTTGATTTGCTATGACAACCAAAGGCAATTTTTGGCCATTCATTTCTGCTGGGCCTAGGAAAGTTTTCTAGCAAACTCTGTTCTGTGAAGTATTAAAAAACAACAACCGAAAGAAATTTTTGTTTTGTTTTAAACTACTGTGTTCTCTCCAGCACTCCCCCCTCCACCTCCAAAAAAAATTTTTTTTTTTTTTTTGAAAAACAAGAAGAAACAAGTGAATCGATTTGAACAAACTTGAATTCGAGACCCCCAGAGATGTTACATACCAAATATGAAAGGATTCTCACTGGTGGATCTGAAGAAGAAGAATTTTCAAGAAATTTTCTCATATTGCTCTAAGTTAAACTTTGGGCTTCAACAAAAAGCCCAAATATTAAGCCAGGGACCTGATTTGAACAACCTTCAATCTAACCCTCCCAGAGGTGTTGTACACCAAATATCAAAAGAATATGACTGTTGGATCTGAAGGAGATGATTTTAAACAATAATTCCCCATATTGTACTAAGTAAATATTTGGGCTCCCTTGGGAAACCCAAATATTAACCCAGGAACTCGATTTGAACAAATTTGAACCTTACACCTCTAGAGATGTCACATACTAAATATGAGAGGATTCTCACTAGTAGGTCTGAAAAAGATTTTTTTAAAGATTATTACCCATGTTGCACAAAGTTAATATTCAGGCTCCCACCAGAAGCCCAAATATTAACCCAGGAACTCAATTTGAACAAATTCGAATCTTACGCCTCCAGAGATGGCACATACCAAATATGAAAGGATTCTCAATAGCAGGTCTGAAAAAGAAGATTTTTTTAAGAAATTTTCTCATATTGCACCAAGTTAAATTTTGGGCTCCAATAAAGAGCCCAAATATTCATCCAGGGATCCCATTTGAACAAACTTGAATCTAACCTTCCTAAAGATGCTGCATACCAAATATCAAAAGAATCTGACTGGTGGGTCTGAAGAAGAAGATTTTTAAAGAATATACCCTCTATTCCACCAAGTTAATAATCAGGCTCCCATAGGAAGCCCAAATATTAACTCAGGGAGTCGATTTGAACAAATTCAAATCTTACACCTCTGGAGATGTCACATTCCAAATATGAAAGGATTCTCACTAGTGGGTCTGAAAAAGAAGATTTTTTAAAGAAATTTTCTCATATTGCACCAAGTTAAAATTTGAGCTCCAATAAAGAGCCCAAATATTCATCCAGGGATCCCGTTTGAACAAACTTGAATCTAACCCCCCCTAGAGGTTCCGCATACCAAATATCCAAAGAATCTGACTGGTGGATCTGAAGAAGAAGATTTTTAAAGATTCTTCCCCATATTGCACATAGGAAGCCCAAATATTAACCTAGGGACTCAATTTGAACAAACTTCAATCTGACCCCTCTAGAGATGCTGTATACCAAGTATCAAAATAATCTGACTGTATGATCTGAAGAAGATGATTTTTAGCTCAGCTTTGACGTAAGTAAAATTTGAGCTTATGCCATGGACAGTCGACTGCCGTCCGTCCATCTGTCCGTCAACAATTCAATACGGCTTGGGCTAGAGGCCGTATTTATGAACCGATCTTTACGAAACTTCTTGGGTACCTTTGTTATCACCGTGGGATGAGAACGAGTGTTTTGGGGTCTGGTCTGAAATTCAAGATGGCTACTGGCAGCCATATTTTTATACTGTACCAATGACCCAGACTTAGCTGGTGCTAACTCTAACAAAACCAGGGCCAAACACAAATTTTGCCCCCAATCCCCAAAATTTGCATCCAAAACAAAAAGAAATCATGTCCTATAGGACCTCCATACTACGCCCCCACTGCGCATGCGCAGTGTCAAGGACGTCCCGAAATTGGCGCCAATTATCATTCTCTGTTTGGCCCTTCATCAGTCAACATCTCACTGATCTTTGTGCTTGTAAATCTCAGTTTAAAGGATGACAGACACGTAATTTTTGGAGAAATGGTGATTCTAAGGAGGATATAGAAGGAGGAGAGGAAAAAGAAGTGACAAAAAATAAACGTTGTGTTCCGCATCTTCCATCTGATGTTCTGCAGATTCTCCCCTGGGAGTCTCTGTCTTGCATCAGATAGAGTGTAATTTTGATGACTGATTTCGGGCCAGTTTTTTCAGTGCCTGGAGTCATGTATTTTTATACTGTACCAATGACCCAGACATAGCTGGTGCTAACTCTTAAAATATAGGGCCAAACACAAATTTTGCCCCCCAATCCCCAAAATTTGCATCTAAAACTAAAGAAAACATGTCCTGAAAGGCCCTCCACACTTCGCCCCTACTGCGCATGCGCAGTGTCAAGGACGTTCCGAAATTGGCGCCATTTATCATTCTAAGTTTGGCCCTTCATCAGTTAACATCTGACTGATCTTTGTGCTTTTAAATGTCAGTTTAAATGATGCCAGACACATAAATATTAGTGAAATGGTGATTCTAAGGAGGATAGAAAAGGAGGAGAGGAAAAGAATGTGTGACAGAATATTATCAGGGCTGTAACTTAAAATTTTTTAATGAAATTATGTTAAGTTACCTATTTTCAAGGCAGCAGCCATTTTGTTGTCATTCTGATTATTTAGTTACACTGTTTTTTCAAGTGTTTTTCCTCTCTCCCTGTCCTTTAAGTTCCCCCTTGCTATTCTCCCATGCTTTTGGCATAGTTTCTGTAATTATTATTACTAAAATTTCTTGGGAGTTTTAGCTGAATAACAGAATGAATTCTGTTCTTTCCCCATGTTTACGTCTTCACCTACGGGTGGTTAGGCGTTGTGTTCTGCATCTACCATCTGATGTTCTGCAGTTTCTTCCCTGGAAGTCTCTGTTTTGCATCAGATGGTGTATTTTTGGTAACTGATTTCGGGCCTGGGTGCCTGGAGTCTTATTTTAGTGTTTTTACACTCATTGTTTACATTTACAACAGCCCTCTGTGTGAGGGGGGGATTTCTAAATAATATTATCTTTATGTTATTTTAATCATAACTAGATACATTATTATTGTTCGTAAGTGTTGAATAAGTTGTTTAAAATATTTTTAAAATTTTTGTCCACACTTAGGCTTGGGATCCATTAGGGCTCAACGTTACTTTTCAGAAACTTGGGCTGTTCTGAAAAAATATTTTTTCAAAATATTTTGATTTCAATTATTTTTTCTATATTAATGGATCATATTATTATTATGTATTTTGATTGCCAGGGGTTAGTGCGAGTACCAGGACTTGTTTTCTTTTCACATTGAAAGGATATTGATCAATTGTTTTAAGAGGAAGTCTTCCTCTGACCTTATTATCATTCTATATGTGGTCAGTGTACTCGCATTAACTCCTGTTCTGTATCGTATGATTTCGATGACAATATGGGAAGCGTATGTCACGGTATGTTGTTGGGGATTTGGACACTCCGGTCCTTTCCCCGCAGGGTCACTCTACTTTATCAATTTCTATTTCAGACGATCAAGATTAGGGTGATGTATCTGTGATGTCTTCCAACAGTGTGCCTCCGTCGTCACAATTAATGAAGGGCTAGCGGAAAAGTGCTCATGTAATACGCCAATTGCCTAAGAGGACCCTAGTAGGTTCGACGGCCTTTGACGTCCGCTAGCTCGCCCGGTGTAGCGTCCATTCACCGAATGGTTCGGCAGCCGGGTTCGTCCGTTGCGGTCTAGAAGGAATTTTGGGGTGATGCGAGCACTATAAAATTAACTTAATGCACACCCAGTGACGGCGGATCGGAGGGAGAACGGAGGAAGCCTTTTAGTCCGGTTCATAGCTCGTTCCGGTCCATCCGGACGGCAAGCGAGAGAGGCCCCTCTCTCGTTCAACAACATCTGGCCCCAGATGTTGTGGTACAAATGTGTCGTTAGCGGAGCATACGTCCGTCGCTCGGGACGCTCCGTTGTATAGGCAGTCCGCTGAGACTGCTAAGGCTTCCTCTTCTCGTCAGCGCACACGACCGCACCTTGGCTGCGTGACCGCCGATATATTACCAGCTTCGCCGATCAAGGATTCTTCGGCGACCAGGTCACACCATCCGGCAGCCAGGGATTCGAGACCGATGGACTCCGGACGTTCGCATAGGAAAAGTATGCGGGAGCCATCTGATGCGGAGCTGCCCTCGGCGAAGCAGCGATAGTCTGCGCCTCCGCAGGTCTCGACGCCGGACATTCTTGTGCACATAGCACAGCTTATCGCAGCATCCCAGCAGCCGACAGAAACGGTGTCGGATCAAGAATTATCCGACAGCGCTGGGTCGGTAGCCGGGGACTCGAGGCCTGCAGACTCCGGACGTTCGCATAGGAAGTGTGCGGGAGTCAACGTACACGGAGCTTCCAGCGGCAATGCATTGTAAGTCCGCTACTGCACAGGCCTCGGGAACGGACGTGCTTTCCTTAATAGCACAGTTTATCGCAGCATCCCAGCATCAACTGAATCTGTCGCATATATTTTATCCGACGATGCTGGGTCGGGACGCTCCGCGGAAGCGGGTACGGACGTCCGAAAATTTTCATCCGGTCCGACGGGATACCGAAAGGGATTCGGTGGATTTCAAGTTTTCCCTTTCGGAACAACATATGCTGCGATGCCGGATAAGAAACTGATAGCGTCGGTGGACTTAGAAATTTTTGGTTCGGTTCAGGGACATCGTCCCTCAGTTCCGACATAGTCCAATAATGTCACACAAACTATCAATTTATTGAACGACGCTATATATATTATTATTTTATGCTTGCTATCCAAGCATTTCTGGTTTCTTGTTCGAAGAGTTATGGAGATGTCTTTCAAAAGTGTGCCTCTGTCGTCATAGTTGATGAAGAGTTAGCGACAATAAGTGCTCATGGAATATGTCTATCGCTTACGGAGTGACATTCGCTAGCTCACCCGGTGTAGCGTACATTCATCGAATGGTTCGGCTGCCGGGTTCGTCCGTTGCGGTCTAGGAAGGAGATTTGGGTGATGCGAGCACTTTAATTACTTTAGTACTCACCCAGTGACGGCAGATTGAGGACAGATCGGAGGAAGCCAACAACATAGGGGACCGCATGTTGTGGTTCAGATATTTTACATTCGGAGCATATGTCCGTTGCTCGGGACGCTCCGTTATATTGACAGTCCGAGAGACTGTCTTTAATGCTTCCTCATCCTCACAGCAGGGCACACGACCGCACATTGGCTACGTGACCTCGAGTATCCGATCAGTTTCGGCATTCAGTGATTCCACAGCGAATAGGTCGCGCCATCCGGTAGCCAAGGGACACGAGGCCTATACACTCCGTTCGCTCGCATATTGGAAGTATGCACGGGGTAACGATCTCGGAGCTTCCTGCGGCAATGCATCGTAAGACCGCTGCTCCTCAGGCCTCAGTGACGGACGTGCTATCCGAGTTAGCACAGTTGTTTCGCAGCATCCCAGCAATTGACGGTTTCTCGGTCGAATCAGGAATTATCCGACGGCGCTGGGTCGGTGCGGTCCGCGGTTGCATCAAGCTACGGACGACCGAACGCTTTATAGGGTCCGACAGGATGGCGAAAGGGATTCGAAAGATTTCGAATTTTCCCTTTAGTAGTATCGGAAGATGCCTTTCATATCTTCTGGCATTTCTTCCAATGATTATTTTTCGGACTTCATTGCTGCGATCTTGGATAAGAGACTTATAGCGTCATTGGACTCGGATTTTTCGATCGGTACAGGGACTTTGTCCCTGTCTTACCGACGCAGTCCAATATTGTCATTACAACATGTGTTTTATTTTTCGACGCTATATATTTATATATATATACAAGCCTGCTACTAAGCATGATAGTTTAGTTTCTTATCCGCGTGGCTCATTTCTGCCATTTTATCTTTTTTACATATAGTTTATTTTGGCAGAGCAGGGCATACCGAGAGTTCATATGCGTCTAGACGGTGATTAAAGACTGCATATATTCTTTTTCGCCGTTTATGTCTTTTCCAATTTCAATGTTGGGAACGACATTATGTATAGTAGACTTAACTTAGACGCTTTATTATACGTAATCCGCCTTACTGAGGCGTTTCATTACGTCTTCAAGAAAAGATTTACGGGATATTATTCTCAATGTAATTTCTTTTGAGGGCAGTAGTTTCTTCACGTATAACTCCGCCCTTCAGTGGCTGATTGGAGTTGGTTAGACGTGATGCAGCCCTAGCTACATCCACGCGTGGATAGTAGGTTAAGAACTCTCTCAGAGTCGCTTCGTTCTCGGAGGAGCTTCTCTTCGACGGCAACTTTCCGGCAATCCATGAATTGCTTGATTTATACATTCTCTTGTCTATCTAGTGTTACAAGAGATTCAGACTGGGGCAAACATTCGGTGGTTGACTCAGAGAGTGCCGCCGCAGTTGCCGGACCCGAGTGTGGCTGTTATGACGGTTGCCAGTCAAACAGATTGGGATATATACTGATCCCTACGGATTCGAAGTGCCAGGGTCTTTGGGTTCCGCAGTCTTTTAGCTATCAGTTTAACTTCCGCGGAATAATGTTTTTTAGGCTTGCTTTATGTCATTGCATGAACATTATTCAGAAACGCATGCCCAAATTCCTGTCCTTTAATTCGACAGTAGTGGCGTATCTCCGGAACCAGGGAGGCACTCTTTCGTTTCCGTTATTCAATTTAATGGAAAGAATCCGTCTGTTGGTTATAGTAAACCAAGTTCAGTTTTGGTCCGTCATATTCTGGGTCGTCTGATTGTTTTATCGCACTCCCGTTCTCTTACGGGTCGCTTGTTGCTGTCAGAATGGACTCTCAACAAACAAGTATTTAATCAGATTTGCTATCTATGGGAGCGCCCAATGATGTTTTATTTATGACACAGCTTGCTAATCAATTGCAGACGTATGTGTTGGCTTGTCCAGATCTCTGAGCTAATACTGTTAACGCCCTATTGATCTATAGGACGGAATGATAGGATACGCGTATCCTCCGGCGCTGTTGTTTTAGCAGGTATTGCTAAGATAAACAACCACAATACATTTCTGTTGATAGCATCTCTATCTTCACAGAGATCATGAGTAATTTACTCTCTTGTCTACTGTGGATCTTAACGTGAAATCTTCCTCTATGTGAGGATCTTTTTTCACTGGGTAAATCGTGTCATCTTTATCACAACCAGCAAGGTCGCAACCTTCATGTATTCCGTTGTGTGGTCCGTATTGCATTGTAAGCACTGTACTGGACGAGCTTTGGACGCGATTTCTTACTATAGGAGATCCTCTTCTTCGCTATTCTATGCGACTAAAGTGGAGGCTCTTCCGTCGTGGTGTAGGGATCATTATGTTCATATAGTTGATCCCTCCATTCTACTCATTGCTATTTTTTAGTATACTTGTTTCACAAGATCTACTGCAGCCTGTGTTATTTAGGTTATAGGTTTATGTTACCTCATACCTATGCACTCTACTATAGTTTACAATTGAGTCTTTTGTCTCTTTATCTAAGTCAGTTAGTAACTTTTTGATAAATAGACTTAGAATCTGTAGATTAAATTCCTATACGGATTTTAACTTCGGTTCTTATTTAGCTAAGTAATCATTTGAGCCTCTGGAAACAGTAGTTTTCAAATTCTGACCTTTTAGACAGTAATTCTGTTGGTTTCTCTTTTACTGTAAAGTCAGTGAGTTTCATGCACTATCGATGGATGATTTTCACTTTCATAGTTTCGGAATCAATACTTCCGTTACTATTTAGGTTCGATTGTTGCATAAGAGTTAGGCTCCTATTATCCGGAACCTATTATTTTAAGGTCCTTCCGTCTTCGTATGGCCATAGGCCTTTACTCTTTCCGGGTACAGTTTATGTATTTATAAACAGATATCTGTTTATTACAAGGGCGTAAGCTTCTTCTGTCTTTGATGTCTAGTAGAAGGACGTTACGCTCCATTTTATTGTTAATGGATTCTATTAACTAGCGTACTGCTTATGGTATATCATTAGCTTAGCAGTTGTGCTTAAGATTTCGGCTCATGAAGTAAGAGTTCTTCTACTTCTTGGGCTTACATTAATAGTGTTGCTATTATAGATTTTTGAAGGCTGCTCATTGCGCTCAGCCATCCATTCATGAATTTTATCTCAGAAATATCGAGTCCATTTCTGGAGGCCTCTATTGTTAGGTCTATTATCTACTGCTCAGAATGTCATTCACTTAACAGTTGCTACTATAGCTAGGTAGGCTGTCTGTTTCGGCAGTGTCTCCGTTCGGCTGCCCTCTTCGCTCTGGGCTATTTGACCCAGGGCAAGAAAAAGGGGGGGGGGGAGGGTGTTCCCTTGGGTCACCTGTTTTTACTATGAAAACAAGGGGATACCTCCTCCGGAGTTAGTAATTCTGAGCTGTTATTGGGATGGTTGTTTAGTGAGAAGTTTAAGTTTATAAAATTCATTCAAGTCTTAGTTTTTAAAGTATAGCTTTTGAATATTGCATATGTCAACGGACATGATTATGCAATTCTCACACTCTTTTAGAAGTATAAGAGTCTCTATTCTCTAGACTTACTTTATTATTGGCTTACTTTAAAAATTATTAGTATAAGGATTATTGGATATTAATAGAGTACATGGATGTATGAAGCTCAATTTTTGGAAGGTGTTGTATCTTTCTAATTTATCATAAATAAGAAAGATACATGTAAGGCCTATTACTTCTTTTCCCTACAGGGGATGACTCTATTTTATTTTATTGAGCGTATTCCATTTTGCTCTATGTCCTTGGCCCTCCAGCCTTTTTACTATTCAGCTATGTCTGGGTCATTGGTACAGTATAAAAATGTTAAAAAATTTATAGTAATTTATATATTTTTTATACTTACCAATGACCCAGACGGGGATGGCCCTCCCAGGAGTTGGGAACTCTTGCCTCCCCGCTGAGTACATAGCGCTTACCAGGCACTGGTTATTAGAATGATAAATGGCGCCAATTTCGGAACGTCCTTGACACTGCGCATGCGCAGTAGGGGCGAAGTGTGGAGGGCCTTTCAGGACATGTTTTCTTTAGTTTTAGATGCAAATTTTGGGGATTGGGGGGCAAAATTTGTGTTTGGCCCTATATTTTAAGAGTTAGCACCAGCTATGTCTGGGTCATTGGTAAGTATAAAAAATATATAAATTACTATAAATTTTTTAACTTTCTGGTGTTTTACACTGTTTGTTTACATTGGCAACAGCCTTTTTTGAGGGGGCTGTTTGCCTTTGGTGTAGTTTATCTCACTATAAGTTACATTTATATTATCCGTAAGTGTCTCATTAATTATTTAATATAAATTTAAAATTTTTGACCACACTTTGCCATCGGATCCATCGGGGCTCAACGTTACTTTTCAGCAACTTGGGCTTCGCTGAAAAAATATTTTTTCAAAATTATTTTGATTTGCAATTGTTTTTTCATTTATTAATGGATCATGTTATTATGTATCTTTGTGTCAGGGGTTTGTGCGAGTAACTAGGACTTGTTGACTTTTCACAATGAAAGGATATTGTTCAAATTGTAATGGGAAGAAATCTTCCTCTGACTTTCATGATCATTGTATTAATTGTAGTCAGTGTTCTCGCACTAATCCCTGTTCTATATGTCAATATTGGGATGACAAACATTGGAAACGTGTGTCACGGTATGTTACTGGAGAAAGAGCTATGCCGGCTCTTTCTCCGCAAGGTCACTCTACTATCTCAGTTTCTATTTCAGAGGAACAAGAACAGGGTGATGTTTCCATGTTATCTTCTGCAAGTGCGCTTCCGTCGTCACAAATGAATTCAGAGCTAGTGGCAAAAGTGCTCATGGAGATTAGACAAATGTCGCCCGCTAGCTCGCCCGGTGTAGCGTCCATTCACCGAATGGTTCGGCAGCCGGGTTCGTCCGATGCGGTCCAGGAGGAAATGTTGGGTGATGCGAGCACTATAAACATTCAATGTGCACACCCAGTGACGGCGGATAGTAAGCGAGATTGGAGGAAGCCTTTGAGTCCGGTTCCTAGCTCGTCCAGATCCAGCCGGGCCGCGAGCGAGAGAGGCCCCTCTCTCGTACAACAACATCTGGGACCAGATGTTGTGGTACAAAATGTGTCGCAAGCGGAGCATACGTCCGTCGCTCGGGACGCTCCGTTGTATAGGCAGTCCGCGGAGACTGCTAAGGCTTCTTCTTCTCGTCAGCGCACACGACCGCACCTTGGCTGCATGACCGCCGATATATTACCAGCTTCGCCGATCAAGGATACTTCGGCAACCAGGTCACACCATCCGGCAGCCAGGGACACGAGGCCGATGGACTCCGGACGTTCGCATAGAAAAAGTATGCGGGAGCCATCCGATGCGGAGCTGCCCTTGGCGAAGCAGCGAAAGACTGCGCCTCCGCAGGTCTCGACGCCGGACATTCTTGTGCAGATAGCACAGCTTATCGCAGCATCCCAGCAGCTGACAGAAACGGTGTCGGATCGAGAATTATCCGACGGCGCTGGGTCGGTACGCTCCGCCGAAGCATCGGGGGCGGACGACCGGGAGCATCATGAGGTCCGACCGGATGGTGAAAGGGATACGGATGATTTGGAGCTATCCCTTTTGGAACAACATAAAGCTGCCGTGGACTTCATCCGGCACTTTCTCCCTCAAGTTGTTCCGTCGGGCCAGACTGCTGCGGTTCCGGACAAGAGGATTATAGCGTCATTGGACTCTGAATTTTTTGAGCGGTTCAGGGACATCGCTCCCGAGTTTCCGTCGCAGTCCAATAATGTTGCAAGAACATTTGAATTATTGAACGACGCTATATTTAAACTTGCTTCCAAGACGGGGAAAGCAGGTTTCTTGTCCGCCAATACTCTCAACCTGCCTTTCATTAATGCAAGGAATAAATTCGACACGGCAGGACAGGGTATCCCGAGAGTTCCTCTGCGTATGGACGACGAGGCGGAAGACTTAGAGCTATCATTACCGTCGTCGGCTTCTATTCCAACCGCGGTGTTGGAAACAGCCATTTCGTCTAACAGAGCCAATTTAGATGCCTTATCTTATGCAGATCACCTTACTAAGGCGTTATCACTGCGCCTTCAAGGGAAAGAATTTCAGGATATACAATCCTCTTTAAGACTTCTTTCAAGGGCAGTAGCTTATTCCACGTGTAACTCCGCCCTTTCTGTGGCGAACCTGGAGTTGGTTAGACGTGACGCAGCCCTAGCTACATCCACACTCGTGGATACTAAGGTGAAGAACTCTCTTAGAGTCGCTTCGGTCTCCGGAGAACTTCTCTTTGACGGCAAGCTTTCTGCTATTTATGATAAAATTACAAAGAAAGCTTCGGATTCTCTGTTGTTCAAATCTGTTTCTAAGAAGTCGGATACAGCAGACAAGAATAAGACAGGCACTTCTGGGTCTAATGCGCCCAAGAGAGGTTCCTATAGAGGTTCCGGTGCGTCCTCTTGGTCTTATTCGAGAGACCGTCAGGGTAGCGACTCTCGTTCGGGACGTCCTTCGGACCGGGACAACCGGTCGGACGCCCCGAGGTCGACGGGACGAGGTGCGGGTCGTGGAAGACGTGGTTTCTCCTACCGCAGGCCTCGCAGGTCCAGGAGGTGATGGCTTAAACCTCTATCGCGTACCGGTTGACGGAAGGTTGTCGAGCTTTTCACAAGAATGGGCGTCGATTACGGACGACCCTTGGGTGAGAGGAGTGACTTCGGAAGGCCTAAAGATATCCTTCAAACGAAAGCCTCCATTAACTCAAAGTCCAAAGTGGACTCAACTTCCGTCAAATCCGCAGAAAAGAGACGCTCTGTTATCAGAGGTGCAGTCTCTTTTAATGAAGAACGCGGTAGAGGTCGTAGAAAACCAGGAGACTCCGGGATTCTACAGCCATCTGTTTCTGGTTCGGAAACCAGACGGCTCGTTCCGTCCAGTCATAGATTTGAGCTGGATAAACAAGCTGATCGTCGCTCCAAAATTTTATATGGAGACGATTCGGTCGGTCAGAGCGAGTATTCGGGTGAACGATTATGCAACAAGCATAGATCTCAAAGATGCGTACTTTCACGTCATGGTACATCCGACATTCAGAAAGTATCTACGCTTCGCAGTCCTAGGAGTGGTGTATCAATTCCGGGCGATGTGCTTCGGACTGAATCTAGCACCCTGGGCTTTCACTCGGGTAATGAACTCGGTAATGATCTATTTCCGAGCTCATTCGTCTGCGGTAACGTCGGCCTACCTGGACGACATTCTTCAGAGGTACGGCAACGAGTTAACGCTTCAGAACGATGTTCAGAATCTACTTCTATTGCTCCGACGTCTCGGTTTTATAGTAAACGAGGAGAAGTCGGATCTGGTGCCGTCCAAGTCATTCACTCATCTGGGAATGAGCTTCGAGACGCACACAATCTCGTTCGTCTGCCGTTAACCAGAGCGAAATTAGTCAGTTGTTACGCTCGCTATTGTCTGCACGCAGACAAAGTCACAGCGAGAGAATTTATGAGACTGATAGGTCTGTGCGGAGCCGTTGCGGATCTCATTCCGATGGGGCGGTTACGCACGCGTCCTCTCCAAATTTTCTTGACTCAGAATTGGAGTGTGAAAATTCATTCGCTCGACGTAGACGTTCTCTTGTCAGATCAAGTGAAACAAGAGATTCAGACTTGGGCAAACATTCAGTGGTTAACTCAGGGAGTTCCGCTACAGTTGCCGGATCCGAGTTTTACCATTATGACGGATGCCAGTCAAACAGGTTGGGGTGCATCATTGATCCCAACGGATTCGAGATGCCAGGGTCTTTGGGATCCGCAATTCCTGTGCAAGCACATAAACATCAAAGAAATGATGTCAATTTGGCTTGCGTTACGTCATTGGATGGACATTATTCACAATGCTCATGTCCAAATCCTATCCGACAATACGACAGTAGTGGCGTATATACGGAATCAGGGAGGCACTCATTCAGTTCCGTTGTTCAATCTAACGGAAAGAATCCTTCTGTTTGCGCTAGAACATCAGGTTCTTCTTTCGGTCCGTCATATACCGGGTCGTCTGAATGTGCTAGCAGACTCCCTTTCACGAAAGGGTCGCTTGTTGCCGTCGGAGTGGACTCTCAACAAACAAGTATTCAATCAGATTTGCTACCAATGGGAACAGCCAATGATAGACTTATTTGCGACACATCTCAACAATCAGTTGCAGACGTATGTGTCTCCGTGTCCGGATCCGAGAGCATTTGCAGTAGACGCTCTGTCGATCCCTTGGGACGGAATGATAAGATATGCGTATCCTCCAGTGCCGTTAATTCAACAAGTATTGCTAAAGATAAAACAATCTCAATGCAAGATTCTGTTGGTAGCATCTCTGTCGCCACAGAGACCGTGGATAAATCTACTCAGGTGTCTGTTGTGGGACCTACCGCGAAAGCTTCCTCCACGGGAGGATCTTCTTTCGCAGGGGAAATCGCGTGAACTCCATCACAACCCGCAAGGTCTCAACCTTCACGTTTTTCCGTTGTGCGGTCCTTCTTGCATGGCAAGCACTTTACAGGACGAGCAGTGGATGCGATTTCTAACTGTAGGAGGACCTCCTCTTCGCTAAACTATGCGGCTAAGTGGAAGGTTTTTCGTCGTTGGTGTAAGGATCATTCTGTAGATATTTTTGATCCCTCTATACCAGACATTGCCAACTTTCTAGTATACTTGTTTGACGTAATCAAACTGCAGCCTGTTACTATTAAGGGTTATAGGTCTATGTTATCTGATACCTATGCACATCATGATAGTTTACAAATTGGATCTAATGTCTCTTTATCTAAGTTGGTTAGAAACTTCTCGATAAATAGACCCAGAACTCTTAGATTAATTCCTAAATGGAATTTAGCTTGGGTTCTTCTTAAATTGAAGGAAAAGCCATTTGAACCTCTTGGGACAGTAGATTTCAAATTCTTATCTTATAAGACAGCTTTTCTCTTAGCTTTCTCTTCTGCTAGAAGAGTCAGTGAGCGTCATGCACTGTCGGTGGATGATCCTCACTATCGTAGTGTCGGGAACACTATCACCTTCACTACTAATGTGGGTTTTTTAGCTAAGAATCAGGCTCCTAATAAATATCCAGAACCTATTGTTATTAAGGCTCTTCCGTCTTCAGACGGGCGTAGGCCTTTACTCTGTCCTGTTAGAGCGTTACGTATCTATAAACAGAGATCTCAGTTTATCAGAAAGGGACGGAAACGTTTCTTTCTGTCTTTGATGCCTAATAGAAGGGACATTTCGGTCCATTCTATTGCTAGATGGATTCAATTAACTATCCGTACTGCTTATGAGAGTTTATCTTCTTCTCAGCAGTCTGTGCTTAAGATTTCCGCTCATGAAGTAAGAGCTCTTGCTACTTCTTGGGCTTATGCTAATAGTGTTGCTATTACAGATTTAATGAAGGCTGCTTATTGGTCTCAGCCATCCACATTCACGAATTTTTATCTCAGAAATATTGAGTCCATTTCTGGAGACCTGCATTGTTTAGGTCCGTTACCTGTTGCTCAGAATGTCGTCCACTAAACAGTTGCAACTATAGTTATGCAGGCTTTCTGTTCCGGCAGTGACTCCGTCCGGCTGCCCTCTTCGCTCTGGGCTATTTGACCCAGGGCAAGGGGAGGGGGGGGGGGAGGCGGGTGTTCCCTTAGGTCACCTGCTTTATAGTGAAAAGCAAGGGAATGCCTCCTCCAAGTCAGTATTTCTGAGTCGCTTCCAGGATGGTTTTAAAGTGTAATATTAATGTTAAAATTCATTCATGTCTTATTTTTAAAGTGTAGCTCGGTGTGAAGCATTTGTATATGTCAAGGGTCAAACGGGCTTTAATATACAATACTCGGACACTTTTAAATGACTATGAAGAGTCTCAATTCTCTGGACTACTTTATTTATTGGCTTACTTTAAAAATAATTAGTATAAGGGTTATACTGGATGTTAATAGAGAACATGAATATTATTGTGCTCAATTATTAAGGGTATTGTATCTTTCTAATTTAATATTAAATAAGAAAGATACATGTAAAGCCTAATACTCCTTTTCTCCTTAAGGGGTTACCTCTTTATTATATAGTTGAGCTTATTGGATTTTCCTCTATGTCCTAGGCCCTCCAGCCTGTTTACTATTCAGCTAAGTCTGGGTCATTGGTACAGTATAAAAATGTTAAAAAATTGATAGTAATTTATATATTTTTTATACTTACCAATGACCCAGACGGGGATGGCCCTCCCAGGAGTTGGGAACTCTTGCCTCCCGCTGAGTACATAGCGCTGACCAGGCACTGCCAGTAAGAATGATAATTGGCGCCAATTTCGGGACGTCCTTGACACTGCGCATGCGCAGTGGGGGCATAGTATGGAGGTCCTATAGGACATGATTTCTTTTTGTTTTGGATGCAAATTTTGGGGATTGGGGGGCAAAATTTGTGTTTGGCCCTGGTTTTGTTAGAGTTAGCACCAGCTAAGTCTGGGTCATTGGTAAGTATAAAAAATATATAAATTACTATAAATTTTTTAACTTTGTACAAAATTAGGTGCAATCAGATTTTTGTGCAGAACTTCAAATGAAAGCGTTGATTTGAATAATTTTTTGTGTGAATGTTTAGTACCATGGGATACATCACATATAATACAGGTTTTTTTCTCGTGCATAAATTATACCAATTAGACTAACTTTGATCTATTTAGTGTTACTTTCAGCACTGTAACTGCAAATGCCAATACGGCTCGGGCAAGAGGCCGTATTTATGAACCGATCTTTATGAAACTTCTTGGGTACCTCTGCTATCACCTTGGGATGAGAACAAGTGTTTCTGAGTGCGGTCTGAAATTCAAGATGGCTGCCAGTGGCCATTTTGTATCGAAATTAGGTCTAATCAGTTTTTTGTACACAACTTCTATACGGCTCAGGCTAGAGGCCATATTTATGAACCGATCTTTACGAAACGTCTTGGGTACCTTTGTTATCACCATGGGATGAGAACGGGTGTTTTGGGGTGTGGTCCGAAATTCAAGATGGCCACCAGCAGCCATTTTATACCAAAATTAGTGCAATCAGTCTTTTGTACAGAACTTCTGTATGAAAGTTCTGATTTGAATAAATTTTTGTATGAATGTTTAGTAAAATGGAATACAACACATACAGAACGGGTTTTTTTCTCGTGCAGAAATTATGCAAATTAGATGAATTTTGATTTATTTAGTGCTACTTATACACTGTAAGTGCACATGTCAATACGGCTAGGGCTAGAGGCTGTATTTATCAACCGATCTTCACAAAACTTCTTGGGTACCTTTGTTATCACCTTGGAACAAGAACGAGTGTGTCTGAGTGCGGTCCAAAATTCAAGATGGCTGCCAGTGGTCATTTTGTACCGAAATTAGGTCCAATCAGTTTTTTGTCACAACTTCTATACAGCTCGTATTTATGAACTGATCTTCATGAAACTTCTTGGGTACCTTTGTTTTCACCTTGGGACAGGAATGAGTGTGTTTTGGGGTGCCTTTGTTATCACTGTGCTATGAGAACAAATATTTTGGGGTTCAGTCAGACCCACTCTGAGACTCAAAGATTTCTTTTCTAGTTTAGCATCTGACTGTCACCCACCTTCACAACAATACTTTACCTATACATTTGTTACAGGCTACAGTCAGTATTTATGTACAGGCCGTTACAATACTTTATATGTACCTTTGTTATCAGGTCATTACCTAGATATTTGTCATTGCTGGGTCACATACTATACATGTCTTGACAAGTTGAGCTACAGTGTCATTGACACTTTCATTTTGCTAGAGTTATGCCCCTTTTCATCTTAGAATAGCGGCAGCAGGGGGTATGGACAGGCCCACCTGGGACAGTCACACCTCTAGTTTATGCAGATTAAAAATGTTTAGAGCAGGGTTGATGATTTTTTTCCTCAAAAAACAAAAAAAAATAATCATTTTTAGCTCAACTTTGGCGAAGCCAAATTTGAGGTATTGTCATGGCCCATCGTCCGTCCGTCGCGCCGTCAACATGGCTCGGGCTAGAGGCCGTATTTATGAACTGATCTTTACGAAACTTCATGGGTACCATTGTTATCACCGTGGGACGAGAACGAGTTTTTGGGGTCCGGTCCAAAATTCAAGATGGTCGCTGGCAGCCATTTTGTACAAAATTAGGTGCAATCAGATTTTTGCGCAGAACTTCCATATGAAAGCTCTGATTTGAATAATTTTTTGTATGAATGTTTAGTACCATGGGATACATCACATATAATACGGGTTTTTTACTTGTGCATAAATTTTGCAAATTAGACTAACTTTGATTTATTTAGTGTTACTTTCAGCACTGTGTGCGAATGCCAATACGGCTCGGGCTAGAGGCTGTATTTATGAACCGATCTTTACGAAACTTCTTGAGTACCTTTGTTATCACCGTAAGACGAGAACAAGTGTTTTGGGGTCTGGTCTGAAATTCAAGATGGCCACTAGCAGCCATTTTGTACAAAATTAGGTGCAATCAGATTTTTGCGCAGAACTTCCATATGAAAGCGCTGATTTGAATAACTTTTTGTGTGAATGTTTAGTACCATGGGATACATCACATATAATACAGGTTTTTTTTCTCCTGCATAAATTATGCCAATCAGACTAACTTTGATCTATTTAGTTTTACTTTCAGCACTGTAACTGCAAATGCCAATACGGCTCGGGCTAGAGGCCGTATTTATGAACCGATCTTTACGAAAATTCTTGGTTATCTTTGTTATCACCATGGGACAAGAACGAGTGTTTTGGTGTCCGGTCCGGAATTCAAGATGGCCACCAGCAGCCATTTTGTACAAAATGTTGTGCAATCAGTTTTTTGCTCAGAACTTCTCTATGAAAGCTCTGATTTGAATAAATTTTTGTTTGAATGTTCACTAACATGGGATGCATCACATATAATACTTATGTCCTATTCTTTAAACCATTGCAGTCACCTTGTAAATGATTTACTATGGCTGATGTGGTCACAACAAAACTCCTTTTTCTCTTATTCATTATTGTTGACTTGGTCACAACAAATACTGATTTCTGTCATATTCATTATTGTTGATCTGGTGACAGCAAATACTAATTCCTGTCATATTCAAAGTTGAGCTACAGTGTCATTGACACTTTCATTAAAGCTTATTCCCCTTAGTGCCCTAAGTTAATTATTTGGGCTCCTCTGTTGAGCCCAAATATGAACCACGGGGGTCGATTTGAACATACTTGTATTTGACCATCCTATGGATATTGTATACCAAATATCAAAAGATTCTGATCAGTGGTTGTGAAGAAAAATTTTTTTTCAATTTTTACAAATATGCTGACTCAGCATTTTTTCAAACGCCCCCTACAGAACACCCTAACACAACCGATGGCCTTTTTTTTTTTAATCCATTCTATAGGTCAAAAGGATGCTTCATACCAAATAGCAGTTCTCTGTTCCGTGTAGTTTGGAAAATATGGGCATTTGAATTTTTTTCTATTTTTAGCCCCTGGGGTACCCACGGGGCAACGAAAAAAAAATGTTCAGGCATCAATCAAGTACTTTGGACCCACTTATGCTACATGCCAAATTTGGTTCAAATCGGCCCATCGGTTCTTGAAATAGAAATTTTGGGCAGAGCCCAAAATGGATATGTGCCCACAAAGAGCCCAAATATTGAGCTACCAACTTCTCTTGAACAAACTTTAATCTTCAACGCCAAAGAGTGTTACATACCGTATATCAAGGCAATCTCTCTGGTGGTTCATTGGAAGAAGATTTTTAAAGATTTTTAGGCTTTGGCATCATTGCCCAGAGCCCGAAGAAGGCAGCCGCTCCATTTGAACAAAATAGAAAGGGTATACCCCAGGGATGGTTTGTGCAATATATGTTTGAATTTGGCTGAATTTCTGTGGAGAAGAAGCCAGGTTTGCAAAAGTTAATGGACGTCGTACACCAAGTGATAGCAATACGTCACACTGACTTGCAGCCAAGTGAGCTAAAAATCACCCAATGGACCCCCTCCACATCACCCATCCACCCAATGCTGTAAATAAATCTAAAAAAATTTGGCCTGGTGGATCTGAAGAGGATCTTGAAGAATATTCCTCATTTTGCACAAAGTTAAATTCAGCCTTCTATACGGAGCCCAAATATGAACCCAGGAACTTAATTTGAACAAACTTGAATCTGACCTAGCAATCAATGCTGTATATCAAATATCAAAAGATTTTGAACAGTGGATCTGAAGACGAATTTTCTTTTAAGATTGTAAGCCTATTAGGGAGCCTAAATATTAACCTAGAGACTTGATTGGATCAAACACGAATCCTACCCCATCCTAAGGATATTGTGTACCAAATACCAAAACATTCTAACTGGTAATTCTGGAGAACGTTTTTCTTTTCCCATATTGTACCAAGTTGAAATTTAGGCTTCCATAGGGAACCTGAACATGAACCCAGGGACTTGATCTGAACAAGTTTGAATCTGACACCCCCACCCAAGTTTGCTGTATACTAACCTATTTTGAGTTCTGGTTTGGAAAATATGGGCATTTGAAAATATTTTATTTTTAGTTCCTCGGGTTCCAGGAAATTTTTTTGCATGCATGAAGTACTTAAGACTCATTAATACCACATACCACATATAGTTCAAATCATCTCATCGGTTCAGAAACTAGAAATTCAGGGCAGGGCCAAAAATCCTAAACCTCCTGTTACAAAAGCAAGTATTACCCTATGAACTTTGTTTGAACAAACTTTATTCTGCACTTGAAAAGGAAACTCAGTACCAAATTTTAAGTCATTGTACCAGTTGGTTCATGAAAAGATTTTTTAAATTTGGGAGCATTTTCCCAACCCTCTCTCAATGATCTGAACAAATTTGAAATGCAATGTCAAAACAAACAAACACCTCAAATTTCAATGAAATCGATGCAGCGATTTTGGAGGAAAAGTCGTGAATACTATTTTCAAGGGTACAGGCTACCAGACGAAAAGTGATCACAAAAGCTCGACTTTAAGTCAAGTGATCTCAGTTTACTCAACGGTGTTGCAATCTTACCTTCTAAATAACACTGAAGGAAATTCCAGGACTGGACAACCTGTTGTAATTGGGAATAAGAGGATACACTGGAATTGGAAGAATGGTGCAGTGGTGGATCCAGGAGTTGTGGGATGGCACATTTAAAATCAGTGATGGGTCATGGTGCGAGGTACTCTCCGTCTTGCATAGCAGCAAGCACAAGAGGGGTGTCCCTTTCTCATCGGCGGGGTTTGCAGGCTTCCCCAGTGAACAGTTTTGAACTAGAGGCTCCAAAGAGCTGTATTCCATGTTACTAAACATTCATACAAAAATTTAAAATCAGAAACTTTCATTCAGAAGTTCTGTACAAAAAACTGATTGTATCTGTTTGTACCTAATTTTGGTACAAAATGGCTGCTGGCGGCCATCTTGAATTTTGGGCCGCACCCAAAAACACTCATTCTCGTCCCACGGTGATAACAAAGGTACCCAAGAAGTTTCGTGAAGATTGGTTCATAAATACGGCCTCTACCCTGAGATGTGTTGACAGCTCGAGCCGTATTGACATGTGCACTAATTGCATATAAGTAGCACCAAATAATTCAAAGTTTCTCTAATTCGCATAATATATGCACGAGAAAAAAAAACGTAATATATGTGATGTATTCCATGCTACTAAAATTCGTACAAAAATTTATCCATATCAGATCTTTCATACAGAAGTTCTGTACAAAAAACTGATTGCCCCTAATTTCGGTACAAAATGGCCACCAGTGGCCATCTTGAATAAAGATCAGTTCATAAATACGGCCTCTAGCCCGAGCCGTATTGGCATTTGCAGTTACAGTGCTGAAAGAAACATTAAATACATCAAAGTTAGTCTAATTGGCATGATTTATGCACGAGAAAAAAACCTGTATTATATGCGATGTATCCCATGGTACTAAACATTCAAACAAAAAATTATACAAATCAGCACTTTCGTATGGAAGTTCTGCGCAAAAATCTGATTGCACCTAATTTTGAACAAAATGGCTGCTGGCGGCCATCTTGAATTTTGGACCGCACCCAAAAACACTCGTTCTCGTCCCACGGTGATAACAAAGGTACCCAAGAAGTTTCGTGAAGATCGGTTCATAAATACGGCCTCTACCCTGAGATGTGTTGATGGCTCGAGCTGTATTGACATGTGCACTAATTGCATATAAGTAGCACCAAATAAATCCAAGTTTCTCTAATTCGCATAATATATGCACAAGAAAAAAAAACGTAATATATGTGATGTATTCCATGCTACTAAAATTCGTACAAAAATTTATCCATATCAGATCTTTCATATAGAAGTTCTGTACAAAAAACTGATTGCCCCTAATTTTGGTACAAAATGGCCACCAGTGGCCATCTTGAATTTCAGACCGGACCCAAAAACACTCGTTCTCGTCCCACGGTGATAACAAAGGTGCCCAAGAAGTTTCGTAAAGATCGATTCATAAATACGGCCTCTAGCCCAAGCCGTATTGGCATTTGCACTTACAGTGCTGAAAGTAACACTAAATAAATCAAAGTTAGTCTAATTTGTATAATTTACGCACAAGAAAAAAAAGCTCTAGCCCGAGCTGTGTTGATGCTGCAATGGACGGATGGGCAGACGGCGGGCCAAGACAATACCTCAAATTTGGCTTCGTCAAAGTTGAGCTAAAAATGTGATTTCCCATAGACTTGCCATGGTAACTATGAGCTGCAAATGTGGCCATGTTTGCAACATTACATCAACATTACATGAGGATCATTGGTAGAAGGTGTCCCAGTCCTCAATCATGTGAAGTTTCAAAACATTTGACTTTTTAGTTTCAGAGGGGAAGATTTTTGCAAAATCCATCAGTCAGAATCAAAGAATGTCTCTGGGGCCATATTTTCCAACCAATGGGAACAAAAAGAGGATTGTTTATAGAGAGCCTCCTATAGATAATTCCTGCAAAGTTTGGTTCATGTTGGCTCAGTAGTTCCAGAGAAGACGATGAAAATGTGATTTCCTATAGAGTTTCTTTAGTAACTATAAGCTGCAATTGTGGCCATGGTTGCAACACGATCAACATTAAATGAGGATCGTTGGTAGAGGGTGTCTCAGTCATCAACCATGCAAAGTTTCAAAACGTTTGGCCCTGTGGTTTCAGAGAAGATTCTTCAAAATCGACCAATCAGAATAAAAAAATGCTTCTGCCAGCCATGTTTTTCAATGCACGGTAACAAAAATGAGGAGCATTTGTAGAAGACCTCCCATAGACTATCCCTGCCAGGTTTGGTTCACGTCGGCTCAGAAGTTCCAGACAAGAAAATGAAAATGTGATTTCCCATAGGGTTTCTATAGTAACTATAAGCTGCAATTGTGGCCATGTTTACAACCCGATCAACATTAAATGAGAATTGTTGGTAGAGGGGGTCCCACTCATCAACCATGCAAAGTTTCAAAACATTTGGCCCTGTGGTTTCAGAGAAGATTTTTCAAAATCCACCAATCAGAATCAAAGAATTCCTCTGACAGCCATGTTTTCAAACTCATGGGAACAAAATGAGGATCGTCTGTAGAGGACCTCCCATAGACTATCCCTGCCAGGTTTGCTTTCATGTCGGCTCAGTAGTTCCAGAGAAGAAGATGAAAATGTGATTCCCATAGAGTTTCTATAGTAACTATAAGCTGCAATTGTGGCCATGTTTACAACCCGATCAACATTAAATTAGGTTCGTTGGTAGAGGGGATCCCAGTCATCATATGTGTGAAGTATCAAAACATTTGGCCTGGCAGTTTCAGACTAGAAGATTTTTGAAAATCCACCAACCAGAATCAAAGAACGCCTCTGGAAGGCACGTTTTTCATCCGACAGGAACAAAATGAGGATCGTTTGTAGAGGACCTCACATAGACTATTCCTGCCAAGTTTGGTTCACACCAGCTCAATGGTTACAGAGAAGATGAAAATGTGAAAAGTTTATGGACGACGAGTGATGAGAAAAGCTCACATGGCCTTTTAGGCCAGGTGAGCTAAAAAGGAAGGACAGTATGGCCCTCTGATGGCTTTTTTGTAGGAGCTATTGCTGTATGGATGGGGAACAGTATTATCTGTGATAACATATGGGCATTCACTACCTCCTTTGGGGTATTCCATGTTTTATTGTGGATGATACTATTTCCGCTGTTGTCATTGCTTGAGAAAAAAATTGATAAATCAACCCTATAGTGTGAGAAATGGGCTTTTGATGACCTCCACTCCCTGGTCAGAAATTTCTCTGCTAATGACCTCTGCAAAATTCCGATTCCAGGAGTAAATTTCCCAATTAGGGGTGTAATATATGCAAATTTATGCTAAATCCATGTCTACACAATTGAATGAGGAAACACATTTGACTATTTAGGGTATGGCATTTTCAACTTTTTACGATTTGTGCCCGGGAATACGAACTAATGGTTCTTTGGAGTGGAATTGGGGGTCTGGGATTGCCCACACCCACCCACAATCAGCAGTAGGAGGATATCCTACACCACCTCCAGTCTTGGCATTTGGCAACTCATGGACAGCAAAGCACAGAAATGTGGAGGATATCCTAAAAGTCCCTCCTTCCACCCTCCTCGATTGTGCTCAAGGCTTGGCTTGTCAGAAAGACACCCAAGTAATCACACAAACCTTACTTCTCTGAAGGGAATGTGTGACAAAGCCTAATTTAAGTAAGATGTGTGTGAGTCAAGAATTGATGAATATGTTCCCATGAAAGTCTCATCTTGGCACATGCAACCAACATAATTTTAAGGTAATGTTGCCTTGGTGGAGATAAGGTGTTGGGTGGGGTGTGGAAATCAAGTAAACTGTCAATCTTTTTATTGCAAATTTATTATTTGACTAATGTGATTAATTATGAATATAACATACATACAAGAGGCTTGTCATAAATACATATACACAACATTGCATTCATGCTGAAGCATAAAGAGAAAACATTACATGTGTATCCTAACCTTCAGTTAACTGGTTGAGTGCTAGAAGCCACTATCAAGGCTCTATTGAAGAGTGCTGAAAGTCACTTTTAGTGGCCTTATACTGTATACAACAGCATTTTGAGTGCTCACCAGTAGAAAAAATGTTCATATAAAATTGTTTTATTACAATTTATTGGACAGTGCCACCAAGCAATTTATGGGGGAAAAAAATCATGCGAAACTAGGACCACTGTTGCTGGTAGCATGGTATCTTTGAAAAAAATACTCATGTTACAAATCACCCCTGGAAAATATTGAGCACTGTACCAGTTAATGTCACTTAATACAGAATACTAACCTACTTTCTTTAGAAAGTGCTTTTTATTTATGCGCAGACTTTTCCAGAAGAAAACAAGTTATCACTCATGTGCACCTTCTCATCAAAACCTCAACTGCTAAGTAACCTCAATTTGAAATTTGCATCTATACTAAAACACTTTTGATGCATCATGCATTACAACATTCTATTTGCTATAGTATTCCTCACACCCTGATGATGTTTCTGGAGGGACACTACCTTAGAATGATCCAGTTTTTTTTCCTTTGCACAGATGGATAAGTAAACCTGAAAAAGGCTAAAAGTTTATAGCAACAGAATTATTCTCTTATTTTTCTTAATGAAAACAGTATTCTTAACTAAAACAAGTGCAGTGCCATGAGGTGGTCAATCCCCTGCCACCTGAGTCTGACAAGGGCAATAACACACAACAAAATACTTGAACAGAGCTGGTTCGCAATCCCATTCATGATATTATCACAAAAAAGTTGGGGAATAAATTTAGAAAAAAAAATATTGAAACAGTTTTCTTCAAAATGTTACTGCGATGACAAGAAAGTCCAAGTCCATCAAGGGCAACAACTCATGAAGGAATACTTTGACAGAGATGGGTCTCACTTTCATTTGTGATATCACCAAAAAGCTCTATATCAAATTTGTGAAGAAATATTTTGAACTGTTTTCTTTCAAGTGTGATGACAAGTGTAGAACAGGCAGACAGAACCCTTTCCTGTATTCCTCTCCCACTACATGGTGGGAATAAAAATACATTAGGCATGCTAAATCAACTATGTATTTCTCCCCCAGGGAAATGTACTCCTACAGTGATGTCTGGTTGGTTAAAAGGGTTCAAACCTAAGGGCTCAGCCACTCAGTAATTCATTTCTGAGGTGTGCTATTATGATCGGGTTCCTACACAATACCTTATTTGCAACAGGGGTACACCTTTTCTCACGCCTCTAAACTTTCAGCAATGGAATATATCTAATATATGCCATGCCACATTTTAGGCCACCTGGGCTTAGGTATCTAATTTTCCATGCCACACCTCAGACATACCTGGGCTCTAAGCCCACGCAGGACATAAGTATTAATAAAG
Source organism: Pictodentalium vernedei (assembly GCA_031216915.1). Taxonomy (NCBI): domain Eukaryota; kingdom Metazoa; phylum Mollusca; class Scaphopoda; order Dentaliida; family Dentaliidae; genus Pictodentalium; species Pictodentalium vernedei. The sequence goes on from CM062296.1 coordinate 662,108,817, forward strand.
TTCTCAACTCATATACCACCATATAATTCCAGATGCCAAATCAAAAACTGAGCTCTCAACACCAAGGGAACTGAACATAATTACAAATTGTGTGCATGTCACAGTTCACTGAATTCTGTTGTTGTACAAATGTTTATATCTTCAGTGGCAAATTATACAGTTGTGTTCATAATTATAGGTAGTGGAACTGTGTGAGTATTAACAGTATGACATTGAAATTCTTAGATATATCCTACTGTTGATATTTGATGAGCAGAAGAACAGGTAGGCCTGAGAACGGTTGTAGTGTTACAGGCACTACTAATAAAATAAACACAGTAATAGAAGTGCCTTGACCTGGATGTTACACATTTTGTTTCTGTTTTAAACACAACTTCCTGACTTTTCCCACCTGAGCTGAAAATGGATGCAGGCCTGGTGTTATGGCATAATTTTAACCTGCAATTTCCATCAAAGTTATCTCCATCAGGGTTCCCACTGAAAGAATCAAATTCAAGCACTATTTAAGCACTTTTTAACTGGTTGAGTGCTAGAAGCCATGATCATGACTTTCAAAAAATGAGGGTACTAGAGCAAACGTAAACATTTTCCTTGCTCATGTCTCATATTCGGTCAAACGCAAATATTTTGTTTTAAATAAATTTGTAATAAAACAAATTTTGAATAACAAATTCCGACCACCAAAAATAATCTAACTCACAACCACTTAAGGACTCTGACAACGATTTTCAAGAACTATTGTAATTTTCATATGAACTTAGAACACCATCAACAACACAATTTCAACCTCAAGAACCTGATTTCTGGAAACCCAACTAGCTAGATAATATCATCTCTCATGTGCAAAAAGGCACCAGCTGCAGTCCTAAAGCATTGCAGATTGTGACTTGTTGCACTCAATGGACAACATAGAGATCAAAGAGATGCAGGTCCTGACTGATTCTGTGACATTGCATGTATGTGGGTTGGGTTATCACAAAACTTACTGTCTAAGAGGTTATACAGATAAAGTGAAATCAATTACTTTTCAAGGGGGATGGTAGAAAATTGGAAATTTAAAATAATTTCTACATTTATCACACATCTATTAATGTAAAACACAGGGTTTCCACTGTTCTGCCTGTACGATAAAAATAAAGTAGTATCATGGTGATACAAAACATGTTCGATTTTGCTTCGAATATAAATAAACCGAGAAGGAACCTATCTAAATAAATCATGTCATCATTGGTCGAATGCACCAGAGTCGAGATCGCTTGGAAATTCTAAGTTCCTCATTTAGATTTGTTTACCTGGGATATTTAAACAATCAGATCCGAGTCAAAAATTTACAAAAGAAAAATAACATTCGGACTGCTTGTTCCTTGACAAATACTTTCCACAACTGGTCATATAATGATGGATTGTGCTAACTTATTAGCTATTTAAAAACTTTTTATTCCCCGCAGTTTAGTCAATATTAGAAGTTTGAACATCGTGACTGTGCCATTGATCGCTGTCAAATGGTTTCGACCAATTGAATGCCATAAAAATTAAAAAGCAAATTAGGGTTGGTGCCCCGCCCATTAACAGTGATGTCTTCTTGGCATTGAAGAAAAAGTAGCAATTATCAACTTAGAAAGTGCTTTTAGTTCAATTTTTGTGTATACTGGTTGTCATATGGGAGTGTGTGATAAATACAGAACCGCACATACGTTTGAATGGGTTAAGAATTATTGCCTTCCGTTGTGATATCCGTGGCCAAAGCAATCTCATGCGATAATTCTTAACCCATTCAAACGTATGTGCGGTTCTGTATATTTATCTTCCATTACCACTGGCCCAAACATAGCTGTGTTCTAGTTAGAATAATTCGGGCCAAGCACTCAATTCTGAACCCCTCAAAACTAAGTCAAATAATAAAAATCTAAAGAGTCATGTATGGCACTCCATAGAAAACATCTACTCTTGCGCATAGGTCCATGAAGTTGCATCCGGTTCTGCCAATAACCATTCTTTTGAAGTGCCTTCTAAGCATTAAGAGTTATATTGGGGGAGGTGTGAGAAAACAACTCCTGGGATGGCACTTCTGTCCAGGCCGGTGGAAGGTATGATAAATTGAAATTTTACTTAGTTTCCAATATTTATCCACCAGCCCTCACACAGCTGAATGAATAACAGGATGGAGGGCCATAACAGGACTATAGTTAAATAAATCCAGGCAAAAGGCTCTAAAAGAGATAAGAGACCATAATAATTAGCAGACTGTTAACATGAAAAGTAACTAACTATTGACAGATGAAGAGAATATATATAGGATACAAGAATCCTAGCCTGGAGTAACATCAATTACTGACTTAAATACCACAGTTTCCAAAATGATTAAGGAAGCCAATATATAAATGCAGCCAGAGGTAATATCAATAAGATTTTTATATTTTATGGAATATGCTCATTAATATCAAAACGTTGCACACAAAATGTACGCTATCAATGCACAACAGACAGGATCTCAGATCCTCTGCCACAGATTCCTGAGGTAAAAGGTGGGTGAATGTGGATGATTTAGACCAGTAAGCATCCTTCATGTCAGACAATGCCACTGAAACAGAGTAAGTAAACTCATGAGGAGGATGAAGCTCTAACCTCATGAGCTGAGATTTTATTCACTCTGCTGTCCGAATCAGATAAGCTCTGAAAAGCGATGCGGATAGGTCACTGATATCCTGTCTGCCAGATATAAGAGAATTAAGTCTTTTCCTTTCTTTTCTTGTGAAACTAGACAATTTCACATGTGTTCCGAGAGCCCACACTGGGCGTAGTAAAGGTCTAGCATTATTTATCAGAAAAAAGGCATTGACAATAATAGGAGCAGGTAGTTTAGTGCCTGATTTCTGGGTAAGAAACCAATTTGAAAAGCAAGAGTAATAGTATTTCCCTTACCATGGTAATAAGTAGAGCTGAAACGGTTACAAATTTTTTGTAACCGGTTAACCGGGAGCTATAATCGGTTAATGACCGGTGAACGGTTATTTTAATAGTTCATAAGAAAATTGGGGGAAAACATGACCGGGAGTACAGCGCAGCGAGGCCGCACAAAGTACAACTCACTCGGACGGCTGGAAAATAAAGAAATGATACGAAATCATAATCGTATTATCGTCAGTGAATACACCTACCTCGTTGTGAGCTGCATGTCACTGTATGAACTGATCAACTGTTGTTCAAAACCGTAATCCAGTAAATCCATAGGTCACTTCCAGGAATATCACTGAACAAAGTGACAAACGTACCTAAACATGCCTTATATTCCATATTCATCGGATGAAAAGGGTGTAAAAAAAACGGACGCAGAACACGTGATGCTGTTACCCACTGCCGTAAACCGGTGTTAAAGACAGAAGAATTGACACCGTCATATTTAGCGATCCTCAAATTAACCTTATTAATCTTCCCCCAGAAATTCATTACGTATGGTAAAGTAAAAACTATTTTAAAATTTAAACCAAAGTTTCAGACTTTTGTGAAGACTGAAGACGAATACTAATTACACCATACACAAAAGAAAGGAAAAACAGTTGCACAGTACGTTCTTGAGAGTTGAGATGTTCGTCACTCGTCAGTTTCGGCCCTAGGACGTTTTGACCTTGAGACGATTCGGCCTTTCCGAGAGCCAAAATGTCCCCGAGTGAACCGATTCAAGGATGAAATGTCCCAGAGGCCAGAACCACACACATCTAAGAACCAAGGCATATATTACTTGATAAAATGTGATCTCCCTGTCCCTAGCCCAAGTACTGTGCAGTCACTGCAGTGTGCAAGCACGACAATTTCTTTTCCCATGGAGTTTATCATTTTCAATACAGACACTCGGGTGCAGCGTATGCGCAGTCACTTTTAAAAAATTCGAGGGGTGGGTGGGGGGAGGGTATTATCAAACAGCGTTAACAATTCATTCAGAATTTAGACAAGCTATGACGCAATAATACTGACTGCAAATAACTTTGAACCGGTCCCTGAAACATGTGGAATGCGAGTCGGATTATGCGACAGAGTTGCAGAATGACAATGATGCCAGAATCCAAAACTCTTGTCGATTTCTGTCGAATCTTGTCAACTCTCAGCAATAACAATGAAAGGGGTGATATCGGGTTCACCTACAGGCGTACAGCTATGCCCAAAGCAATGCTTGAATTACCTTTTACTGTGCTATTACTAGCGTATTAGATACAGCAACATGAAACTTCAGACAAAAACTTACTTTCTATTAATTTCTGCCTGCAGCGCTCATCATAAGATACAGAACGGTTAACCATGGTTACAAAATTTATAACCGGTCATAATCAAAACCGAACCATCAACGGTTAACCAGTTAACCGTTTCAGCTCTAGTAATAAGCATCATCGACAGAAAGAGTAAGCAATTCAATGACACTTCTAGCAGAGGAAAAGGCAAGGAGGAACACTGCTCATATGTCAGATACCTAGACAATGGAATGGTGTGGATCTTGAGAGCCACCAAGATTGGAGATTGTAGTTGTTGCCTTGAAATAAGAGGCCATCCCATAGCATTAAATGACAAGGGGTGTCTGAGAAGGTTGACCCATAACCTCAGAGGGGACAGAAGGGCAACCAGAATGACCCTGCAATGTGTCTTTTTGATTTTCAATGACACAAATAATATGAACATCTCAAATTGTTTGTTCCACCTCGTGGCGAACAGATCTATCATTGGACATTCCCAATGTGTACTAAGAGCTAGGAAGACTTTGATTGTTTGAAGGATTCGTCCATGTCTGTAGAGAGCATCCACTATTAAATTGAGTCGACCAGGAATGTAGCAAATAGGTCGCAAAAAGTTGACTTCTTGAGGGAGAAAAAGAATCTGATTTGCTAATGCATACATCTGACTGGAACAGATTCCTCCATGGTTCTGTCAATATGCAACAAATGTTCAGTTGTACAGGAGAATCTGCACTGGATAACCTAACAGCAGTATTTTCCAGTGATGTAGACCATTTGTTCCTTGATAGCTGAAGAAAGAGGAATGAGTTTGTCCAACATGTCAACCTTGATTGACCAGTTGTCTAGAAAGTAAAACTGGAGAGGTTGGGTGAACAGGCGTCAGAGTGTACATGTAATTAGATCTGTAGTCTGTGGCTGCTCTGCACTGATCTGGAAGTCTCAAGAACTCCCTCGTTGTCACTGAGGCTGCTTTCATAAAATAGAGGGAAAATATTCTGATTAGATGAGCTCTTGAAATAGGAAGTCAAACTAGATTCAAATTCGTCCAAAATTTCATGCGTAGAGTTAAGTCTGACTTCTATAGGCTGATGACAAACCCCAGCCAAGGGAGAAGAGGTAGAAGCTTCCAGAAACCTGAAACAAGAGTTTTCTTTGAGATAATGTCATTGTAAGATGACACCCAGGTATGCCAGAGTCAGTGTAGTTGATTGTGCTCTGAAATGGAAATAACTCTCCTTGACGTTAATATTCAGGGGCAAAGTCATTCTGCCGAAAAAAGTCCTGTACTTATCTTTTTGTCTCCATAGAGAATTTTGGAGCTATGATGAGTTTTTGATCCAGCTTAGGTTGATTACTGGTCAGATCGAACCCTCTGGCTTTCAGCATCATAAAGAGAACTGAATAAAACATCTGACAATTCAAAATTAAGTGTTTGGTCTGATTTATTCTTATTAGTCTTAGTCTAGACCGGTGGTAATGGGGGATAAATATCAAGTACTTTTCAAGGATAGAAACACAAAAGGGCCCAAAATTAACCCTTTGAACCCTTGTCGCCCATTTTCCGGCCAGGAACACGATACGTAATAATTTCATTAAATAGGATGGATGCTAAGTGCATGTGTGTGGTAGACCAATCAATATTTTCAACCTGCTGCCCCACAGCTGCACGCTGAAAATATTGATTGGTCTACCCCTAAATAATGAACATGGACTCTTTCAGTTGCTGTCATTGAACTAATATGGAAGATACCACCAGGGTTCAAAGGGTTAAAAATGAAAATACATAACAACACAAAGAAGCATTAAGCCAATTTCAGTCAGTGGTTCACATTTATGTTTTCCATTACAGAACACCAGTAACTCTGGAGTTGGCCTTAAGCTTGAGGTCCCATTTTGCTAGCAATGAAGAAACATTCTGTCATCATTCAAGTGTTGGGCACCTAACCTAGGGCCCTGCAAAAATCATATCTCAAATCAAATCGAGTCTATTATTCGAAATTGATCAAATACAGACGTCTTGAAGTCCCAACTCATAAAATATTCCAACTACATCATCAAGGCACGCCTTCAACGAAGGCATGCCTTGATGATGTAGTTGGAATATTATCCAGTAAGGATTTTTGTTGTAACAGGTGTGAGATTTCTGTACTAGGCACTGCATCGGGTTAGCCGCTAGCAACTGTGAGATCATTGTTGATATTGCTTGGGAACTTTAAATTTGCTTTCAGAAGTGGTAATGACGAGTGAAACAGGAACTAGCTTGGATGGTGACATGGGTGCAAATGCTATTTATGTTGAGGAAATTACACTCAGTCTTTATTTTCAACATTATTTATGTACAATTTTTATCTCAGCTTTTCATTTTCTGAGGCGACTGAGATCACTGATACCAAGCAAAATTCCAGTGAAAAAATTCAAAGGAAAACGAATGGGGCAGCTGATTTCAAACCAAACTGAATACCAACTTAAGATTTGAAATCAAATCGAATTTTGAAGCTTCGCAGGGCCCTAGCCTCACCTTCATGAATTGACTCACTCATAGAGAGACCTGATTGTCAGTATCTGAAGTTACATAAAAATCGTGACATCGACGCCGTAGCTGTGACGGGTGGTGCAATTTCACAAAATTCTAAGTTCATCAAGGGCCATAACTCCAAAAAAGATATTTGGAACAACAGATGCATTGAACAGTGGCTTGACATCAGTAAGATACACTTACATGCCAAATATAAAGTTATTCCATCAAGTATTTCAAAAGTTATTGAGTTTTGACACTCGTTGGTCACAGACAGACTGAACGACATTCTAAGTTCATCAAGGGCCATAACTCCAAGAAAAATATTTGGAACAACACATGCACTGAACAGTGGCTAGACACCAATAAGATACACTTACATGCCAAATATAAAGTCATACCATCAAGTATTTCAAAAGTTATTGAGTTTTTGAAACTAGTTGGTCACAGACAGACAGACCGACCGACAGACAGACAGACTGACATTGCCACTTATAGAGCTGCTAGTCGCAGCTAAAAACATAAAGCTAACTCAAGTCATCTGTTCAGATTAACTCTTTAACTAACGAATTGGCCACAAATGCCCGCACAATATACAAATTGAGGTGAAACAATTTTTTTGGACAAAACCGTATCATATGACCCATCATTGGAATAAGCTCATCCAGGACAAAACCAGAAGATCAGAACATCCAGCAGGATCAAGTTGTCTATGGGTGTGTGGATGGAGGGTGTGGTAGTGGGAGAGTGTTTATGTTTAGTTGATTTTTTCAATTAAAAATAACATTACTATTTATTTGGGGTACAACTGCTGTTTCGTTTAACTGGTTGAGTGCTAGAAACCACTTCCATGGCTCTACTGAAAAGTGCTTAAAGCCACTTTAGTGGCTTTTTACCTTATGAACGACCTTTCTCAACTCTGAAAAGAAAATCTTTCTGTAAAATTGTTTGTTATAATTTATCGGAGCAAGGGACCCTCTCCAATAAATGTTAACAAAATAATTATTCATTACCAAAAAATCTTGCCCTTTTAAGGCTTCCTTGCACCTGGCATGATATCTTTTGAAAAAACTACTCGTTATAAATTACTTTTGAAAAATAATTTTGCACTCTACCAGTTAAAGCTTAATTCCTTTTTACAAGGATTGGCAGGTAAGTTACACAACTTAAATTAATGCCTCTCACTGACCCAGTTGCACAGTTTGTGGGTTGACCATTGTTGTGGCAACTTCATGGCCCCACTTTTCTTTGAAATACTATGAAGGGATCTCTATCCTGCATGGAGTATGCCTCTCTTTGCACAGGGGACATCCATTTATTCCCACACCCGATAGGGTGGTACCCTGTTACAGCATCAACCCCATAACTGATGCTATCTGAGTTTTCAAACACCTCAGGAAGTATCTTGACACAGGATCAGTCCTGGATTTTCTAGCATGAGAGACCCACACACTTATCTACATGGCCACCGCTCTCTGTGTACTACTGACAAGTCATCCATGAAGAGTGCAGGTGAACTTTAAAATTAATTTGAAGCACTTCCATGACCATTTGAGACTCAGGAAGTATGTTAAGTCCTTTTTCAGAACTAAAGGAGTTTCAAGAACCCAAGATCACCCTGACATACTGACATAAGCCATATTTTGTTTGAAAATTTAAAAACTTCTTATCCAGCAACAAATGCATAACAGTTGATAATCGGAAACAAGTGATGCCGAGTTTGTCGTCATCAATATTTAAATGCATGAACTTGGGAATAACAAATAGATTCAAAATTATGAGCCTCATAGATTAGGTTGAAACACATATTTAATAACTGAATTTCAGTATTTTTTGCAATTGTCGGGTTCATAAAACAAGTTTGGTGATTCCTAAATAAAGCAATGCACAGCACTAATTTGCGAGTAAAATAATTTACAAAAAATCATTGAAGTTTCATGGATGAGATAAATGAAGAATGTGAATGGTGTACATGTAATTAATTAGCATGTACCTGATGACACTACATTTTTGTGATCACAAAATCAGTCTCTGTCTTGATCAGAACACGATTCACATGGTTACACCAGTGGGTCAAGATGTCCAAAGGCACCAGAAGAATCTAAGGGCAAGGGATGGGGGGGGGGGGGGGGGGGGGGAGTGGGCATGGCTGCAGGGGGGGGGGGGGGAGGCATGGGGGCAAGGGTATCAAAAAGGGTACTCAAATCTGGGTAAGAGTTAATACCAGGAATTCACAATGTATCATAAATCATATTGTGACAATAGTATTTACAGTACATGTATCGCCCCTTGGGTGGAACAAGGTGCCATCAGCACCTTGTTCTTCTCAAGGGACGATATTTATATATAAAGCTTTAGAACTCACACTGCCGATTGTATAGCATCTTTGTTTGGTGATTATTAACCAGCCTCCATCATTATACCTGATACCCCTCCCTCATTTGGCATTGACACATGTAAAGTATGTTAGAAATGAATACAAAATAGTTTCTTAGTTATGGTTCTGAGAAAGTAAAGTCATCTCTACTAGTGCACTTCTGGCAAAAAAGGCACATGCTGGGCTTTTTGCCCCCCCCCCCCCCCTGTCTCAGGGAAAGGGGCAGCTGTCCCCTGCCCCACCTCTTCTGGCACCCTTGAAGATTTCGGAAATAAAATAGTGTGAATTCAATACTGCATCAAAAAAAAAAAAATACTATCTAAAAGTCAATGTTCTCGCATTTCCATTTGGACAGGAGAGATTCTACAATGTGACTGCAGAGCAGACACAGAAGGCAGACTGGATTGAGTCTCAGTCACAATCAGTTGGAATTCTCTGATTCTCTGCTCTTATGATCACCCATTGAAGGTACCAACAGGTAGAGCAGAGTCAGTTCATATACAATATCAAATCCATAACATACAATAACATTTATAATATCACAGATTCCAGAAAGAGTTTATGAATGTAAGTAACAGACATCCAATGACTATTTTTTTATCAGTATAACAAGGTATCACAATATGAGTGCATTTCTATTCAGAGGTTTTGGGTTAGCAGATAAAATTGAGAAGCATCAACTCTTTGTCTCTGAAGTTTGATCATCTGTTGATTCACCAGTCTTGTTATTATCGAGTTCAAAATCCTGAAAAAAAGAAAGTATTTTGTAAATTCATAATGAATAGTAGTAGAGAATTCTATAAGAATACAGTAGATAATATTGGCTGATATTTGGTGCTGGAACAAACAGGAGAATGGTTCATACAGAATTATCATTTTGAAATTCATGGACTTTTTTAAGGCTTTTTATGGCAAGATGAATAAAATATAGGGCCAGTCTTTAACTAATTAAACTCACTTGTATTTCATCATAATTAAACCTTCACAAAAACATGCAATATTTTATTTCTTTTTATCATTCAGCAATAGATAAAAACAATAATGACAATTATATTTGTCTCCGAAGTGCAACAAGGCTTTAGCACTTAGCTTTTAGCATTTGACATGCTTTAGCACTGCAGATGGTGTATTGTTGCACTCAAGGGATGATGGTAGTTTTTAGCTCAACTTTGGCGAAGCCAAATTTGAGCTTTTGTCATGGCCCGTTGTCCGTCGTGCTTCTGTCAGTCTGTCCGTACGTCAACAATTGGGTATGGCTCGGGCTAGAGGCCGTATTTATGAACCGATCTTTACGAAACTTCTTGGGTACCTTTGTTATGACCGTGGGACGAGAACGAGTGTTTTTGGGTGCGGTCCAAAATTCAAGATGGCTGCCAGCCGCCATTTTGTACCGACGATGCAGAAATCTGTTTTTTGTACAGAACTTCCATATGAATGCTCTGATTTGAATAATTTTTTGTATGAATGTTTAGTACCATGGGATACATCACATATAATACAGGTTTTTTTCTCGTGCGTAAATTGTGCAAATTAGACTAATTTTGATGTTTTTGGGGGTTACTTTCAGCACTGTAAGTGCAAATGCCAATACGGCTCGGGCTAGAGGCCATATTTATGAACCGATCTTTATGAAACTTCTTGGGTACCTTTGGTATCACCGTGGGACGAGAACGAGTGTTTTTGGGTCCGGTCCGAAATTCAAGATGGCCGATGGCAGCCATTTTGTACAAAATTAGGTGCAATCAGATTTTTGCACAGAACTTCCATATGAAAGCGCTGATTTGAATAATTTTTTTGTGTGAATGTTTAGTATCATTGGATACATCACATATAATACGGGTTTTTTTCTCATGCAGAAATTATGCAAATTAGATGAACTTTGATTTTTTCAGTGCGACTTACACACAGTAAGTACACATGTCAATATGGCTCGGGCTAGAGTCTGTATTTATGAACTGATCTTCACAACATGTCTTGGGTACCTTTGTTATCACCTTGGGATAAGAACGAGTGTTTCTGGATGCGGTCTAAAATTCAAGATGGCTGCCAGTGGCCATTTTGTACCGAAATTAGGTCTAATCAGTTTTTTGTACACAACTTCTATACAGCTCAGACTAGAGGCCATATTTATGAACCAATCTTTACGAAACTTCTTGGGTACCTTTGTTATCACCGTGGGATGAGAGTGAGTGTTTTTGGGTGTGGTCCAAAATTCAAGATGGCCACCAGCAGCCATTTTGTACCAAAATTAGTGCAATCAGTCTTTTGTACAGAACTTCTGTATGAAAGTTCTGATTTGAATAAATTTTTGTATGAATGTTTAGTAACATGGAATACATCACATATTGTAAGGGTTTTTTTTTCGTGCACAAATTATGCAAATTAGACGAACTTAGATTTATTCAGTGCTACTTACACAATGTAAGCACACATGTCAATACGGCTCAGGGTAGAGGCTGTATTTATGAACCGATCTTCACAAAACTTCTTGGGTACCTTTGTTATCACCTTGGGATGAGAATGAGTGTTTCTGGGTATGGTCCAAAATTCAAGATGGCTGCCAGTGGCCATTTTGTACCGAAATTAGGTCCAATCAGTTTTTTGTCACAAGTTCTATACAGCTCGTATTTATGAACTGATCTTCACAAAACTTCTTGGGTACTTTTGTTTTCACCTTGGGACAGGAACGAGTGTGTTTTGGGGTGCCTTTGTTATCACTGTGCTATGAGAACAAATATTTTGGGGTTCAGTCAGACCCACTCTGGGACTCAAAGATTTTTTTCTAGTTTAGCATCTGACTGTCACCCACCTTTACAATACTTTACCTGTACATTTGTTACAGGCAGCGGTCAGTATTTATGTACAGACCGTTACAATACTTTATATGTACCTTTGTTATCAGGTCATTACCTAGATGTTTGTCATTGCTGTGTCACATACTATACGTGTACATGTCTTTGTCTTGATAAGTTGAGCTACAGTGTCATTGACACTTTCATTATTAATTACCACAATATGGGCAAAAATGGATGAGAACACTTTTTATTACTTTTAATGCAGCTATTTTCAGCATGTAGGGTTTTGTTGACCTCCCACTGAGTGCACTGGAATGTCTATTGGTGGTATTAGATTACTAGCAGTGGTAGAGACTTAAGAGCAGAGCAATGTTTGTGCCAGTTTGAATGAACTTCATTTGTAGAATTTACCTCAAAACATACATAACTGATGCTTAATATAATCATTTTAGTGAATGAAGCAGGTATATTGCCACATAATAGGTGCTCACACTGCAGATATAATTGAAATTAAGGACTTTTCTAGAGAGTTTGGCAATTTCCAAGGACTTTTTAACTCTCTCGCTGCCATACAGCACCACAACAGTACATGTCACTGCCATGCACCCAGTGCAATTACACAGTAATAATACATATAGTTTGGATATAGGGGAATAACTTTTTTGTTTAGAGGAATATTTTGCTGAAACTTGGTGTGCTGGTAGGTATAGGTCCAGATGCCGAATTGCATATGATACTCCGTCATATAAGGTCATGTGACCATGGCAACCAAGATGGCCCCCACTCCAAAGTACATAAATATCGCCATATTATTGTGTTTTGTGTGATTGAGTCAAACTATTTGTAGCCAAATAATGCATTTTTATACTAAATGTTGTACTACTATTGTGGTTATAGTACAACTTGATCAGTAGTTTTTAAAAAAATATTAGAGATAGTCCTTATATTGATTTGTGGAGGGAGGGAAGCATATTGAAAACCAAGATGCCTTGTCATGATCGGTATGGCTGAATCCAGCATGCATCTAGTTTCAAATTTCGACTTCAGTTGTGATCGGCAATGATTGGGTAATTTGACTTTAGTCACGTTCGGCAGTGAAAGAGTTAAGACGATTACATTTTTAGGGCCTTTTTTGGGCCAACGTTAAAAATTGAAGGATTTTTCAAGCCTATATAAATCCTGAAGATTTTAGGGTTTGAACATTCATTCAAAGTATTTGAGTAGTATTTGTATATTTGTTTCCTTTCTGCTTGTGTAAGACTGCACTGCTATGTATGCTTTCATATATGTTTAGAGGGAGTGAGGTGGCTCAGTGGTTACAGCATTGGGTTATAAAAAAGGTTAGTGTAAGTGTTGAAATGATTAGTGAATTTCATAGTTGACTAGTCACCAACCATTAGTCGATTACTCAACACGTCTCCCTCTATTCCACCAGTATCTGTGGTTCTGATTCCAAACAGAATTTCACGCAAGTCACAACCTGTTATTCACAATCCTGATGTCTCCGGATGAAAATCTATCATTGACTCTCATTTCCATCACTCCTGATCATGGTAACATAGCACATTTAGTGAGAAAAGCCTTTGTGTAGCTATCAATGCCAAATCGCTCATTTTTACGTGACAACTCATAGACATGAGCAAACTGCCAAATGTATATGCGGAAAACATGATATATGAAAATGGTAATTGCTAGTGGGAGGCATGTGTTGTAGTGTCTGTAAGACCCCTTACCACCTCTGGCCTACCTGGGCTCAGTCCAGGGCCAAAGGTGGTAAGGAGTCTTACAGAGACTATAAGTGCCAGTAGCCCATGACATCAAACAATTGTGGCAGTTGAGACATTAGAGGCACCGTCACTGACATATGCTTCATTCAAGAAAAGATCTTCATCCCCTGGTCCATGATCGCGGCATGACAAGCCAGAAACATCAAAACAATGATGACTGGTGGTGGATTGAGGAGGGAGCAGGTCTGACTAATCAATGGGTGATTTTGTAATAGAATACAGTTATTAATTGCATTGACTATGACTAGTCAACTAACCGTTTCAACACAATGATGACTGGTGGTGGATTGAGGAGGGAGCAGGTCTGACTAATCAATGGGTGATTTTGCAATCGAATACAGTTATTAATTGCATTGACTATGACTAGTCAACTAACCGTTTCAACACTACCAAAGGTCGACGTTTTGATTCTGACCAGCAGTAACTGTTTTGTTTCCTCGCATAAGACACTTAACCCTGATTGCCCATGGGGGGGGGGGGGGGGGAGGGGGAGGAGCTGGGCACGGTGGTGCTGTGTAAAAAGACACTGACATGCATGTCACTGGTGCACTTGCCTTCAACTACTGCTAACTCTGCTTCTGCAGAGTCAGTATGTTGGAGAGTGTCTGATAGTTGTTAGCCACTGTTATGTGGTTCTCTCCAGGTACTCCAACTTCTTCCATCTATTAAACTGTCCGACATGGTGTGACACTGGCTGTTGAAAGTGTTGTTAACCACAACTGATGTGTAGTATGCCTAATAACCCAGCGCCACCATACCCCCACGAGGGCAATGGAGATTAAGGATCTTACCCAAGGACACAATGCAGTAACCCCTTGTCAGCATCGAACCATCAACCTTTTGGTTTATAATCCAATTATTAGACTTCAAACCGAAAGGACCATGGTTTGATCCTGACCAGCGATGAATGCATTGGGGCAAGTCACATAATCCTAACTGCTCATGTGGGGGCATTGTGGCCCTGTGTACTAAGGTGTACTGCACAAGCCTGAAAATAAGCAGACTGTTATCTGAAAAATGAGGTCCCCAGAGGGTGAATTTTGTGATGCTACCCTGCACAGCAGGGTAGCATCACAAAATTTACCCTCTGTGAACCTCAGTCTGAATCAAGGTCTCAAGCCAAAACAGAAAGATGTACCTAGAGGATAAATTGGCCCACTCTATGGGATAACATCAGCAAATTCACCCTCTGGGGACCTCATTTGCAAATGACAGGTTGCTTATATTCAGGCTTGGTACTGCATGTCAGTGGTGCACTAGCCTTTAACCAATGTTAACCCTGCTTGTGCAGATTTAGTATGTTGTGGAGACTGATAGTTGCTTTGTGGTTCTCTCAGGGTACTTGGCTTTCCTCACCTGTAAAATTGTCTGTAATCAGTTGCCTCTGGCTATCGAAAGTGTCATAAAACCCAAATTAATAAACAACATATAGTTTGTTCACCTTTTAGTTCTACAAGAAGAGGTTTGTAGGTAAAAAAAAAAGAAGAGTGATTCGACAGATTTGCATTGACAAGAGAGTTGCCAAAGAAACAAGTATTTCTTTTTTATTTCTTTTTCATAGCCTAACCAGGCCTAACCTGTACTTTTGTTTGGGACAAGAAAGTCATCTAACAGCAGGCAGAGTTAAATAGCTGATCTATAAAACAAACATCATAACCAAAGATAAAGAAAACAAACAAGTGAACAGACACCATAAATAAACAACTGTTCAGACATAAGCTTTTTCAAGACTTACTTCTAATTCTCTCATGATTTCATCCATGAAATCTGTTGAATTTGACTTGTATGCTGTCGCTGCTTTTATGGCATCCTTAAACATCTGTGACATGCAATAATAAAATAAGTATCAATGTTATTTTCTGCATTACCCATGGAATATTAGTGTAAATAAAATATACTATTCCAAAAAAGTAGGGGATATCCAAACTGATGTTGATATATTTTGGAAAATGGTATTGGATACTCATGATTGGACACATCAATATGTTACCAAGTTTAATGTGGATCATGAATGTCACCAGCCCATGAAAACTTTGTGCAGGTTTTTTGCACGAGCACTGTATTAATGTCTGTGGGGTACGTTTCGAAATTTTCATTTGTTCTGGACAGGCTTTTTTGGAGGTCTCATCATTCTTTTCTTGGTATAAACTCGTTCATCAATAGTTTCTGGTCGAAACGAAACTTTTGAGCTATGAGAAGACTGACACTTGATGAATGTTTACATGCTGTTGGATGCTGGCAACAGACAGACAGCTGTGGCTCAAATTCTCAATGTTACTCAATCGGTGATTAGCAGTTTGTGGTCACGCTACAGTCAGACAGGCAATGTTGATGCCTGACGTCGGTCAGGTTGTCCAAGGGCACCAACTGCAAACCAGGATCATTTCATCCGAACCACAGCATTACATAACCACCATCAAATTGCCTCAGAAATTGGACAGCAGCTGCAATGAGTGACAGATGTGAGAGTCAGTGGTCAGACTATCTGAAATCACCTACACAGCTGGAATTTTACACTCGACGACCTCTAATAATTCCACGTTTGACTGAATGTCACATCGTAGCAAGCTTTCATTGGTGCGAAGCACTCCAGCGCTGGGACAATCATCGGTGGAGCAATGTCATGCTTTCCGATGAATTGAGGTTCACTCTCGACTTCCATGACAGACGAAACAGAGTGTGGCAGCAGCAGAACGAATGATACCATGATGTAACCTTAGGCAGTACAATCATTTTGGGAGTGGATCGGTTATGGTGTGGGGAGGCATAACCATGACAAGCAGAACAGCATTACATGTCATCCATGGGTGTGTCACAGGGCAGTACTACCATGACAACATGTTAGCAGCTCAGGTGGTGCCATTTACGCGATGTCATGGGTGTCAATTCATTTTCCAGGATGACAGTGCAAGAGCACACAGGGCCTGTGTCGCTGCAGAGTTCCTCCAGGAGCAGAACATCACTACGCTGCCTTGGCCGGCACTAACTCCAGATCTTTCACCAATCAAGTATGTCTCGGATATGCTTGGCAGGCACCTAAGAAAATGCCAACAGCCACCCACCAATGTCCAGAAACTCACCGCTGCACTGCAGGAAGAATGGAATAACATTACTGAAGCCAACTGGTGAGGAGAGGAGTATGCCATGTCAGATCCATGCTTGTGTCGTGAACTGAGGAGAATTTACAAGATATTGAGGTCTTGGACTGAATGTGGTTAATTCGCTAACTGACCGCCCATGTCTTCTACAGCTCCGTGCGTGCTTGTCAGACACCCAACTATCGCTAAATCATTCATCAGATGTAACACAATGCAACTCCTCAACTGTCTTTGTGATGAAAATATAAATATAAACATATTTCTTCATATATTTTTTTATATATATATCATGCACCTCTCCCTGTTTTCCAGGGTTCATCCCAGTAACTAACAGAATGAAAGTGTCAATGACACTGTAGCTTAACTTGACTGTGTGTTGTGTTCGATGAAAAGGATAATGTTCAATGTTTATGAAAGGATTATGAAATACGACAAGAATTGTGATAATTGAGAATATGTTAATTTTTGTTCCCTATGTGCTATGTTTTCAATAAAAAACATTTGAGGTGTAGACTGTACTAAAGAATTGAGGGATGGGTTAACCAGTTAACTGCTTGTAATCAAATTGGTTAAATTTTACCCCATTGCATAATAAATTTGGTAAAAAACACCTTTTTCCCTATGTAATAAACTGTGGTTACATACTACAAAACAAGTGTAATTTTCTTATTTTTTCAGTCATTTGCATCCTGCTCTGAATCTGAATCAGCAGTACTGGAATCTATGCATTCATTTTTACTTTCAACTTCAGTGTCCACATCGGTCGCCTCAACTAAATAACTGTCCCCCACTTCATTTTCCGATTCACTATCTAAGGACGATAAATCATCATCAGATTCCAATACACACTGCAGAACTTCATCTTCAGACCATCACTTTTTCGTAGCCGCAGACATTTTAGCACAAAAGTCAGCAAGAAATAGCAGTCAGGTGTCTCAGAAACAAAACAAAACCGGCAATAAATTATAAATAGAACAGCTTGCTCGGGAATTCCCACATGACATAGTTTGGTGCTAAATTTTCTAAGATGAAAGTTAAAAAATTTATAGTAATTTATATATTTTTTATACTTACCAATGACCCAGACTTAGCTGGTGCTAACTCTAAAATATTAAGGGCCAAACGCAAATTTTACCCCCCAATCCCCCAAATTTGCATCTAAAACCGAAAATTACATGTCCTATATGGTCATCCATACTTTTACCCCACTGCGCATGCGCAGTGTCAAGGAGGTCTCGAAATTGCCGCCAAAAATCATTCTTACAACCAGTGCCTGGTAAGCGTTATGTACTCAGCGGGGAGGAATGAGTTCCCAACTCATGGGAGGGCCATCCCCGTCTGGGTCATTGATAAGTATAAAAAATATATAAATTACTATAAATTTTTTAACATTTTTTATACTGTACCAATGACCCAGACTTAGCTGAATAGTAAAAAGGTTGGAGGGCCTAGGACATAAGGAAAATCCAATAGACTCAATTACCCATAACGGACCTATCCCCTTAAGGAGAAAAGGAGAGATAGTCTTACATGTATCTTTCTTATTTGTAACAAAAAAGAAAGACACAATACTATTCTGTAATTGAGCACAATAACATCAATGATGTCTATAAACATCTAGTATAACCCTTTATACTAATATTTTTTAAGGAAAGCCAACAAATGCGGGAGTCTAGAGAAATGAGACTCTATATACTCATTTAAAAGTGTTCAAGGATTGTATATTAACGCTCAATTAATCACGTGATATATACGAATGCTTCACATCAATCAACACTTAAAAAATATTACACAGATGAGTAAACATAGGCTTAACCCTAAAATCATCAAAAGTCCAAGGGTGGTATTCCCTTGCTTTACACTATAAAGCAGGTGACTTAAGGGAACACAAGCCCCCCCCCCCCCCCTCCCCACCCTTTCCCTTGCCCTGGATCAAATACTCCAGAGCAAAGAGGGCAGCAGGACAGAGTCACTGCCGGAACCGAAATCCTATACACACATAGTTGCCACTATTTAGTAGACGACCTTCAGAATAAAAAATAGCAGACCTAAACAATGTAGATCTGCAGAAAAGGACTCAATATTCTCAGATACAAAATCGTGAAAATGGAGGGCTAACACTAATATGCAGCCCTCATTAAATCTGTAATAACCATATTAATAGCTTAAGCCCATGAAGTAGAAGAACTCTTACTTCATGAGCTTAAACTAAAACACAGACTGCTGAATAAAGAAATAATCATAAGCAGAACTGACTGTAGATTGAATCCATTTGACCATAGAATGGACCGAAATGTGGAGGAAGCTTCCACGGCATGTCCCACAACAGATGCCTGAGTAAATAGTCCACAGTCTTGTGGAGCTAGAGAAGCTACTAACAGAATTTGCATAGAAATAATTACACCAGAGCAAAATCTGTTGAATCAACAACGCTGTAAGATACGCATATCTTATTATTCCGTCTAACAAGATCGACAGAGCGTTTATTGCAAACGCTCGAAGATCCAAACATATTGACACATACGTCTGCAACTAATTGTTGAGATGCGTCGCGAATAAGTCGATCATTGGCCGCTCGCCATGGTCGCAATCTGAATGAAAACTCGTTTGTTGAAAGCCGAATCTGGCGGCAACAAACGGCCCCTCCGTGAAGGGAGTCCGCTAATACGTTCGGACGACCCAGAATATGACAGACTGATAGGAGAACTTGATGTTCTAGTATCAACCAAAAGATTCATTTTGTTAACATGAATCACAGGATGGAATGAGTGCCTCTATAATTCCGAAAATACGCTAATACCATCAAATTGTCGGACAGAATTAGCATATGAACATTCTGAATTATGTTATCCAATAACGTAGCGCAAGCCAAAATGACATCATACTTGATGTTTGAGTGCTTGATAAGGAACTACGGAATTAAAAGACCCTGGCAATTCAATCCGTTCGGCTCAATGAAAACGACCCAACCTGTTTACTGGCATCCGTCAAGACTGTAAAACTCGGATCCGGCAGTTACAGTGGAACTACCTGAGTTAAGCCCAGAAAACTTGCCCAAGTCTGAATCTCTTATTCACTTGATTAGACAAGACGATGTCCATATCGAACGAAGAATCTTCACCCTCCAATACTGAATTAAAGAAATTTGGAGAGAACCAATGCGTAACCGCCCCATCGGAATAGAATCGCGGCAGTCCTGCCTAAATGTATCAGTCTCATAAGATCTCTTTCTGAGACTTGTCTGAGAGAAGACAATAGTGAGCACAACAACTGAATAATTTCGTTCTGGGTAACGGCAGACGAACGAAAAAATTGTGCGTTACAAAGCTCATCCCCCAGTGGGTGAATAACTTGGATGATACCAGATCCGACTTCTCCTCGTTTACTTAAGAAACCCGAGACATCGGAGCAATAGAAGCAGATTCTGCACATAGCTCTGAAGCGTTAACTCATTGCCATATCTGTATGAATGTTGTCCAGGTAGGCCGACGTTATCGCAGATGAATAAGTTCAGAAATGAGTCATTACCGAGTCCGTTATTTGAGTGAAGGCATCGGGGGCTAGATTCAGACTGAAGTATATTGCTCGGAACTGATATACGACTCCTATGATAAGGAAGCGAAGATACTTTCTGATGCCTGATGTACCATGGCGTGAAAGTACGCATCTTGAGATCTATGCATGTAGCATAATCGTAGACCCGAATACTCACTCTAACCGATTGGGTGGACTCCATATATAAACTTGGAGCCACGATCAGCTTGTTTATCCAGTTCCGAACAATGAGTGAATGGAACGAGCCGTCTGGTTTTTGGAACCAGAAAAGGATGGTTGTAGAAACCTGGAAATTCCTGGATTTCTACGATCTCCATCGCGATCATTCCAGAAGAGACGAGACTTCTGATGGAAGCGAGCCTCTATCCTACTGACTTGGTGGAAGCTGAGTCCATCTTGGACTCCGAGTTGACAGAGGATTTTGTTTGAGGAACAATTTAGTCCTTTCGAAATCACCCCTTGAATCCATGGGACGTCCATAATCTATTCCCAAATAATTGAGAAACTCGACCATCTTCTGCTCACTAGTACACAATATAGGTTAAAACCATTACCTCTTGATCCTGCGAGGCTTGAGGAAGGAGAAGCCATGTCCTCCACGGTCCGCACCTCGCCCCGTCGACCTAGGGACGTCTGACCGTAATTACGGCCCCTATATGAGTCGCTACCCTGACGGTCTCTAGAATAAGACCTAGAGGACGCATAGGAACCTTATAGGAACTTCCCTTGGACGTATTCGTCCCAGAAGTGCCTGTCCTACTCTTCTCTGCTGAATCTGACTATATGGAAGCAAATTTTAATAGCAGAGAGTCTAAAGCTTTCTTAGTTAACTGATCATAGACTGCGGAAAGCTTGCCGTCGAAGAAAACTCTCCGGAGACCAGAGCCACTCTGAAAGAGTTTTTCACCTTACTATCTACACGCATGGATGTAGCCAGGACCGCGCCACGTCTAACCAACTCCATATTGCCTCTAAAGGACGGAGTTTTACATGAGGCCCTTGAAAGAACTCTTAAGGAGATTGTGCATCCTAGAATTCTTTTTCCTTGCTACGTAATGATAACATTCTGGTAAGGTGATCTGCATACGATGATGTGTCTAAGCTAACCCTGCTAGATGATATTGTTATTTCCAACATCGTGGTTGGAATTGACATAGACGACAGTAAAAAACAATACTAGGTCCAGACCTGGTCATCTAGATGCAGAGAACTCTCAGAATGCTCTGTCCTGCCATTTCAAAATATTCGTAGAATTGATGAAAGGCAGATGTAGAACATATTGCCGATAAGAAACCTGACCTGCCCATTTAGGTAGCAAGTTAAATAATATAGCGTCATTCAACAGATCAAATGTCCGTGAGACATGTCTGGACTATGTCGGAAACTGAGGGATGATGACCCTAAACTGATCAAGAATTCTGTGTCCAGTGGCGCTATCAGTCTCTTATCCGGCAATGCAGCATTTTGGTCTGGAGGAACAACGTCAGATGACAATGCCGGATGCACTTTACGGCAACTATGTTGTTCCGAAAAGGGAAAATACAACTCATCCATATCCCTTTCGCCATCCTGTCGGACCACTTGTAATTCTTGGTCGTCCGTGTCTGAATCTGCAGCGGAACGTACCAACCCAGCTACCTCGGATAATTCCTGATCCGACAGAGTTACTGTCGGTTGCTGGGATGCTGCGATAATTGTGCTATCTGCGATAGCATGTCCGTAACAGAGGCCTGTGGAGCTGCGGTCTTATAGGATTTAGCCGCTGGAAGCTCCCTGGATGTTCACTCTTGCATACATCTAATATGTGAACGTCCGGAGTATGAAGGCCTCGTATCCTTGGCTACCGGATGGCGTGACCTGGTTGCCGTAGAATCCCTGGTCGGCGAAGTTGGTTGAATATCACAGGTCACGTAGCCAAGGTGCGGTCGCGAGTGCTGCCGTGAGGATGAGGAAGCCGAAAGAGCAGTCTCTCCCGACTGTCTATATAACAGAGCGTCCCAAATGGTGGAAGTATGCTCCGACTGAGCAACATTTTGTACCACAACATCTGGGCCCAGATGTTGTAATACGAGAGAGGAACCTCTCTTGCTCACAGCCCGATGGACCTGGATGAGCTAGGAACCGGACTAATAGGCTTCCTCCGTACCATCCTCGTATCCGTCGTCACTGGGTGTGCACATTGTATTTTATAGTGCTCGCATCACCAAAATCTCCTTCCTGGACCGCAACGGACGAACCCGGGTGCTGAGCCATTCGGTGAATGGTCGCGACACCGGGCGAGCTAGCGGACGTCAACGCCATCAATCCTACATGGGACCTCTTAGCCAATTGACGTATCTGTATGAGCACTTTACAGCTAGCTCTTCATTGACTGTGACAAAGGAAGCACACTTACAAAGACTTCACGGTAACAATACCTAGTTCATGTTACCCTATGAGACCTGTGGAGCCGCAGTCCTACGTGAAATATCCGCTGGAAGCTCCGGAGACGTTCATTCCTCCATTTATATAATATGCGAACGTCCCGACTGGAAAGGTCTCGTATCCTTGGCTACCAGATGGAGTGACCTGGTCGACGTGTATTCCTTGGTCGGCAAAGCAGGAGAACCAGGGACGTTCAGCCTGCATTTATATAATATGCGAACGTCCCCTGGAAATCTGTGGACACATAGCCAAGGTGCGGTTGTGTGTGTTGACGAGGATGAGGAAGCCAATATAGCAGCCGCGTTGGACTGTCATGCGACGGAGCGTCCCAAGCAGGAGGAGTGGACGTAAGCTCTGACTAAGCGAAAAACATACAACATCGCGGCGCAGATGTTGATGCAAGAGAGAGGGGGCCTCTCTCGCTCGCAGTCTGGGGGACCTGGACGAGCTAGCTACCGGACGGACAGGCTTCCTCCGTACTATCCTCGGATCCGTCGTTGCTGGGTGTGCACATCTTAAGTTTTATAGTGCACGCATCACCCAATCTGCTTCCCCAGACCGCAACAGACTAACCCGGGTGCTGTACCATTCTTTCCTGGTAAATGGACGCGACACCGGGCGAACTAGCAGGCGACAATGCCTTCGATAGAACTAGCTAACTCCCAGCAATTGTCGTAATACCTTGAGCACTTCCCGCTAGCCCTACCATTGCAACGACAGAGACACACTTATTGAAGACATCACAGAAACATCACTCTGAATTATGAAAAAGAAACTGATAGTATATAGTGACCCTATGGAGAGAGGACCAGAATGGACCCCTCAGCGCTAAAAAAATACCGTGACACCCGTCTCCAACGATGTCATATTAATCAACACACACAGAGCAAGAATTAATGCGACTAAATTGACTATAAGAAACACAATGAACTTGTGAATTAGAGGAAGATATCCTCGTATTACGAATGAAGAATAGTTTTTCCAACCAGAAAAAATATACACCGTCATATTACTCGCACTAACCCTTGAAATAAATATACATATATATTATAATTCATTATAACATTTCAAAAGAAAATAATTTTCAAAAAAAAAAAATTTTTGAAAAAATTTTCAGAAGAGCCCAAGTTCCCAATGTGAACCTTGAGCCCAAAGGATCCCCAAAAACCCTTAAGTGTGGACAAAATTTTTTAATGATTTTGAAAAATTAATGTAACACTTAAATGTATCTTGCTATGAACTAAATTAAGCAGAAGACAAGTAATCACTGTCAGAAGTAACAGTTGTCAACATAAGCAAAAGTGTCAACAAACCGGAAACATGACTCCAGGCACTGAAACAAACATAGCCCAAAATCAGTTACCAATTTAAACACTATCTGATGCAAAACAGCGGCTTCCAGAGAAGAAACTGTAGAACATCAGATGGTAGATGCAGACCAAAACGCCTAAAAACCCCTGGGGTGAGGATGTAAACATGGGGAAAACACAGAAAATAATTCTGTTACCAAGCCAAAACCCCCAAGAAATTTTAGTAATAAACATTACAAATGAAAGTGTCAATGACACTGTAGCTCAACTTGTCAAGACAAAGACATGTACATGTATAGTATGTGACACAGCAATGACAAACATCTAGGTAATGACCTGATAACAAAGGTACATATAAAGTATTGTAACGGTCTGTACATAAATACTGACCGTTGCCTGTAACAAATGTATAGGTAAAGTATTGTAAAGGTGGGTGACAGTCAGATGCTAAACTAGAAAAGAAATCTTTGAGTCCCAGAGTGGGTCTGACTGAACCCCAAAATATTTGTTCTCATAGTACAGTGATAACAAAGGCACCCCAAAACACACTCGTTCCTGTCCCAAGGTGAAAACAAAAGTACTCAAGAAGTTTTGTGAAGATCAGTTCATAAATACGAGCTGTATAGAACTTGTGACAAAAAACTGATTGGACCTAATTTCGGTACAAAATGGCCACTGGCAGCCATCTTGAATTTTGGACCGTACCCAGAAACACTCATTCTCATCCCAAGGAGATAACAAAGGTACCCATGAAGTTTTGTGAAGATCGGTTCATAAATACAGCCTCTACCCTGAGCTGTATTGACATGTGTGCTTACATTGTGTAAGTAGCACTGAATAAATCAAAGTTCATCTAATTTGCATAATTTGTGCACGAAAAAAAAACCCTTACAATATGTGATGTATTCCATGTTACTAAACATTCATACAAAAATTTATTCAAATCAGAACTTTCATACAGAAGTTCTATACAAAAGACTGATTGCACTAATTTTGGTACAAAATGGCTGCTGGTGGCCATCTTGAATTTCGGACCACACCCAAAAACACTCGCTCTCATCCCACGGTGATAACAAAGGTACCCAAGAAGTTTCGTAAAGATTGGTTCATAAATATGGCCTCTAGTCTGAGCTGTATAGAAGTTGTGTACAAAAAACTGATTAGACCTAATTTCGGTACAAAATGGCCACTAGCAGCCATCTTGAATTTTAGACCACACCCAGAAACACTCGTTCTCGTCCCAAGGTGATAACAAAGGTACCCAAGACATTTCGTGAAGATCAGTTCATAAATACAGACTCTAGTCTGAGCTGTATTGACATGTGTACTTACTGTGTGTAAGTCGCACTGAAAAAATCAAAGTTCATCTAATTTGCATAATTTCTGCACGAGAAAAAAACCCGTATTATATGTGATGCATCCCATGGTACTAAACATTCACACAAAAAAATTATTCAAATCAGCGCTTTCATATGGAAGTTCTGTGCAAAAATCTGATTGCACCTAATTTTGTACAAAATGGCTGCCATCGGCCATCTTGAATTTCGGGCCGGACCCCAAAACACTCGTTCTCGTCCCACGGTGATACCAAAGGTACCCAAGAAGTTTCGTAAAGATCGGTTCATAAATACGGCCTCTAGCCCGAGCCGTATTGGCATTTGCACTTACAGTGCTGAAAGTAACACCAAAAAACATCAAAATTAGTCTAATTTGCACAATTTACATACAAGAAAAAAACCCGTATTATATGTGATGTATCCCATGGTACTAAATATTCATACAAAAAATTATTCAAATCAGAGCTTTCATATGGAAGTTCTGTACAAAAAACAGATTTCTGCATCGTCGGTACAAAATGGCAGCTGGCAGCCATCTTGAATTTCGGACCGCACCCAAAAACACTCGTTCTCGTCCCACGGTCATAACAAAGGTACCCAAGAAGTTTCGTAAAGATCGGTTCATAAATACGGCCTCTAGCCCGAGCCATAGCAGCTTGGCACTTACAGCTCTGAAAGTAACACTAAATAAATCAAAGTCAGTCTAATTTGCATAATTTACGCACGAGAAAAAAACCCGTATTATATGTGATGTATCCCATGGTACTAAACATTTATACAAAACTTTATTCAAATCAGAACTTTCATACAGAAGTTCTGTACAAAAAACTGATTTTTGCATCATCGGTACAAAATGGCCACTGGCAGCCATCTTGAATTTCGGACCACACCTAAAAACACTCGTTCCCGTCCCAGGGTCATAAGAAAGGTACACAAGAAGTTTCGTAAAGATCGGTTCATAAATACGACCTCTAGCCCGAGCCATAGCCAATTGTTGACGTACGGACAGACGGACAGACGGACAACGGGCCATGACAATAGCTCAAATTTGACTTCGTCAAAGTTGAGCTAAAAATAAGCCAAAAGCATGGGTGAATAGCTAGGAGGGAATAAAGGAAAGGGAGAGAGGAAACACTGATTAAACAATGGAACATTCATAGCAAGAATGACCACAACCAGGTCATGCCTCGAAAATAGGTAACATGAATAATTTCGTAAAGTAATAATAAGTTACAGCCCTGAACATTTGTTGACATATAGGACATGTAATTTTCGGTTTTAGATGCAAATTTTGGGGATTGGGGGGTAAAATTTGCGTTTGGCCCTTAATATTTTAGAGTTAGCACCAGCTAAGTCTGGGTCATTGGTACAGTATAAAAATATAGAGAGGAGGAATGACAACTCTGTGTGGAGAATGAGCAAACATGTGTGTAATTGGTTTATGAACATACCAGGTTCACTGTGGATTCCCTCATGATGTAGCTGGATGCTAGAATTATAAGATGGATATGTCTGTCTTACACATTAGTATAAAGGTTACAGGGGACAGATATATCCGTCATACTTAGTTAAGTGGTTAATGCGGGCACTCAGTTAATGTAAGTCAACCAAAGTTACCAAGTTTTAGTGAAATTATTCCAAAACGAGTCATTCTATCAAGTTACAATGAAATCCCTTCATAAATATAACTCATAGACTTTGCTAAAGGAATCTTGGTCACATGACAGCTTGGCAGTCATGGTTGACTGATCATGACTAAAATAGGATAGTCTCATCTAAATATCATACCAAGTTATCCTACCATGTTATATAACTAAATCCCTTTATAAAAAGAACCTGTAGATAATACTAAATGAATCCAGGTTGAAAGACCAGGTGGCAATATGATGGCTGACTGATCATGACCAAAATAGGAAAGTCTCATCTAGACATCATATCGAGTTATCTTTCCATGTTACAATGACATCACTTCATAAATATCAACTGTAGACTGTGCTAAACAAATCTAGGTCATGGTCTGTGAGTCCATCACGGTTGACCAATCACGGCCAAAATAGGGCATTCTCATCTGGACATTATACTGAATCATCCTACCAAGTTACAATGAAGTCCCTTTATAAATACGACCTGTAGACTGTGCTAAAGGTTTTTGGGCTCGGGCAGCAATCACGGTTGACAGATCATGACCAAATGAGGAAGTTCTCATCTAGACATCAAATGGAGACATCCTACCAAGTTACAAGGAAATTCCTTTGTAAATACAGCCTGTAGACTGTGCTAAAGGTTTTTGGGCTTCAGGCCTGTGTAGCCATCACAGTTGACCGATCGCAACCAAAAGGGGACCAGACATTATAAAGAGTCATCCTACCATGTTACAATAAAATCCCTTTATAAATACGACTTGTAGTCTGCGCTAAAGGTTTTCGGGTTTTGGGTTCGGGTAGCCATCACGGTCGAACAATCATGACCAAATGGGGGAGTTCTCATCTAGACATCGTACAGAGTTATCGTACCAAGTTACAATGAAATCCCTTCATAAATACGACCTGTAGACTGTGCTAAAGTTTTTTGGGCTTTGGGCCCCTGTAGCCTTCATAGTTGATAGATCATGACCATAAGGGGACGTTCTCATCTAGACATTATACAGAGTCATCCCACTAAGTTACAATGAAATCCCTTCATAAATACAACCTGTAGCCTGTGCTAATCACGTCCGAAAGGGGACTTTCTCATCTAGACATTATATGAAGTCAACCCACCAAGTTACAATGAAAATCCTCCATGAATATGACCTGTAGAGTGTGCTAACGGTTTTGGGGTTTTGGGCTCAGGCAGCCATCACGGCTGACAGATCAGGACCAAATGGGGAAATTCTCATCTAGACATTATATGGAGTCATCCTACTAAGTTATAATGAAATCCCTGTGCTAAAGGTCTTTGGGCCTCTGTAGCTGTCACAGTTGACCGATCATGACCACAAGGGGACGTTCTCGTCTAGACATTATACAGAATCATCCTACTAAATTACAATGAAATCCATTCATAAATACGACCTGTAAACTGTGCTAAATGTTTTGGGCTTGGGCAGCCATTACGATTGACAGATCGCGACCAAATGGAGAAGTTCTCATCAAGACATTATATGGAGTCATAGTACCAAGTTACAATGATATCCCTCCATATTAAATACGACCTGTAGACTGTGCTAAAAGTTTCCGGGTTTCAGGCCTGGGCAGCCATCACAGTTGACTGATGATGACCAAAAGGTGACTCATCTAGACATTATACAGAGTCATCCTATCAAGTTACAATGAAATCCCTTCATAAATATGACCTGTAGACTGTGCTAAAGGTTTCGGGTTTTGGGCTCAGGTAGCTTTCACGGATGACTGAACATGACCAAAAGGGGACGCTATCATCTAGGCATGACCTCCAACCTGCATATGGAAATTTGTAACATTCGGACAAGAACTACAGGATGTAGCCTGTGCTAAAAGAAAATGTGAACAGATTCCCAGACTTCTGCACATGTGATGGCAATAACTTATCTTGATTTTGTCAAGTTAAGCTAAAAATCAGTACAGGGGAATATTCATATTTGGGAGGTTTTCTTATAGAAGATTTTAATAGAAAGTTGGAAAATTAAATTAACTCCTTGCATGCTGCTGACGGATATTCCCACTCAGGACAAGATTTATCTTGCCACTGCAATAAGTATAATTTGGGTACACTGAATCAAATTTTCCTACAGTGGATATAATGGATTTTTCATCAATGATTTCTTGAGCTATATTTAGATGAATTTTTCATCAATATCTAGTCATGGCTGCTTTCCAGCAGCCATGATTAGATTTGATGAATATTATCTTGAAAATACTCAACAAGTTCAGAGGTAAATGAGTTATAGTGTTGAAATTATTCATAATGTTCAGAAGTTGATAAGTCATCAGGAGTAATTAATCGTAATCGACTACTGTGAAAAAAAAAACTCTGAATTTCCCATTCGTAAATAAGTATCAAATTGGAACATCCTTTGAAATGATATTTTTAGAGTTTTTGGTCTGCGATTACTCAACTCAAGCTTTGAGGCCTCCAATGGCTTTGTGATGCCAGGGTTGAGCATATTTAAAGCATCATGAGACAAAAATTGAAGAAGCAGAAGTTGACATGTATGGCTATAGTTTTTTTTTCCCTTGATAAACTTGACTATGTTATTCCAGTCAGCTCCCATCCATTGAATCAAGATGTCATGCAAAATTGGAATGAGGGTGTCACAAGATACGGTTTGCTGAAATTTTTTTTAAAATAATTGTTTTCCTACAACTCATTCTGCAAATTACGGGGGCAAATGTGGTCAATCCCTCAGGTAAGGGGTTAACTGCCCAAGGAAAACAATGCAGATGATGTCTGTCATGATCAAATCTGCAATCTTTCAATCTGAAATACAATGTGCTGCCCAATAAGCCACATCTCTCCATCAGCTATGATAAGATTCACAGCTGCAAAAACTAAATAGATTTGACATTTTAACTCAGCACGCCAAAAAATTATTTACGAATTATGCCGACTAGTCGATTTATGCCACTGATAGCCAGTCGCAGTTTGATGAATACTGTTATGATCAAAAGTGTGTCTACTGCAGAAAAAACTAGAGGGAACTGTTTTAGTGAACTAAAACACATGTCTCCCCTTCGATTAGTTCTATGCTTCCAACTTATGGCTAACAAAGATCAAATTAAAGGTCAAATGACAAGATCATGGAAGTTCAAGATAGAATGTGACACAGCAGCTTGGCTGTTGCATTCATATGCCAAATATCATAAACCTAGCTGAACAATTCAATAATTTGACCTTGAAGTCAAAGATCAAGGTCATCTGTCATCACAACAGTACATGATACAATGTTGTCTTCTGTTGATACACCCACATGCCAAATACCATAAGCCTAGGTGAAAAGATAAAAAAAAAAAAATCAATAATTTGACCTTGAGGTCAAAGTAGGTCATGATGGTATGTGACACATCATTTTTTAATGATACACTCGCATGCCCAAAATCATATGCCTAGGTGAAAAGATTAAAAAAAAAGTCAATGTGACCTTGAGGTCAAAGGTCAAGGTCATATGTGGATCATGATGGTATGTGACACATCGTCTCATGGTAATACACCAACATGTCTAATATCATAAACCGAGGTGAAAAGGTAAAAAAATTCTGGCCTGGACAAGCTTACTTGCCAGAAAGTTAAAAAATTTATAGTAATTTATATATTTTTTATACTTACCAATGACCCAGACATAGCTGGTGCTAACTCTTAAAAATCTAGGGCCAAACACAAATTTTGCCCCCCAATCCCCAAAATTTGCATCTAAAACCAACAGAAATCATGTCCTGAAGGACCTCCATACTTTGCCCTTACTGCGCATGCGCAGTGTCAAGGACGTTCCGAAATTGGCGCCAATTATCAAATGTCATTCTTACAGGCAGTGCCTGGTCAGCGCTATGTACTCAGCGGGGAGGTATGAGTTCCCAACTCCTGGGAGGGCCATCCCCGTCTGGGTCATTGGTAAGTATAAAGAATATATACATTTCTATAAATTTTTTAACATTTTTATACTGTACCAATGACCCAGACATAGCTGAATAGTAAAAAGGCTGGAGGGCCTAGGACAATAAGCTCAACTATATAATATAGAGTCAACCCCTCAAGGAGAAAAGGAGTATTAGGCTTTACATGTATCTTTCTTATTTTATGATAAATTAGAAAGATACAATACCCTTCATAATTGAGCACAATAACATTCATGTTCTCTATTAACATCCAGTATAACCCTTTATACTAATTATTTTTAAAGTAAGCCAAAAAATAAAGTTAGTCCAGAGAATTGAGACTCTTTATATTCTTTAAAAGTGTCCGAGGATTGTATATTAACACCCGTTTGACACTTGACATATACAAATGCTTCACACCGAGCTACACTTTAAAAATATGACATGAATGAATTTTTAACATTAATATTACACTTTAAAACCATCCCGGAAACGACTCAGAATTACTGACTCCGGAGGAGGAATTCCCTTGCTTTTCACTATAAAGCAGGTGACCTAAGGGAACACCCTCCCCCCCCCCTTCCCCTTGCCCTGGGTCAAATAGCCCAGAGCGAAGAGGGCAGCAGGATGGAGTCACTGCCGGAACAGAAAGCCTGCATAACTATAGTTGCAACTGTTTAGTGGACGACATTCTGAGCAACAGATAACGGGCCTAAACAATGCAGGTCTCCAGAAATGGACTCAATATTTCTGAGATAAAAATTCGTGAATGTGGATGGCTGAGACCAATAAGCAGCCTTCATTAAATTTGTAATAGCCACACTATTTGCGTAAGCCCAAGATGTAGAAAGAGCTCTTACTTCATGAGCCGAAATCTTAAGCACAGACTGCTGAGAAGAAGATAAATTTTCATAAGCAGTACGGATAGTTAATTGAATCCATCTAGCAATAGAATGGACCAAAATGTCCTTTCTATTAGGCATCAGAGACAGAAAGAAACGTTTTCGTCCCTTTCTGATAAACTGAGATCTCTGTTTATAAATACGTAAAGCTCTAACAGGACAGAGTAAAGGCCTACGCCCGTCTGAAGACGGCAGCGCCTTAATAACAATAGGTTCCGGATATTTATTAGGAGCCTTATTCTTAGCTAAAAATCCAACATTAGTAGTGAAGGTGATAGTGTTCCCGACACTACGATAGTGAGAATCGTCCACCGATAGTGCATGAAGCTCACTGACTCTTCTAGCAGAAGAGAAAGCTAAGAGAAAAGCTGTTTTATAAGACAAGAATTTGAAATCTACTGTCCCAAGAGGCTCAAATGGCTTTTCCTTTAGTTTAAGCAGAACCCAAGCTAAATTCCACTTAGGAATTAATCTAAGAGTTCTGGGTCTATTTATCGAGAAGTTTCTAACTAACTTAGATAAAGAGACATTAGATCCAATTTGTAAACTATTGTGGTGTGCACAGGTATCAGATAACATAGACCTATAACCCTTAATAGTAACAGGCTGCAGTTTGATCTCGTCAAACAAGTATACTAGAAAGTTTGCAATGTCTGGTATGGAGGGATCAAAAATATCAACAGAATGATCCCTACACCAACGACGAAAAACCTTCCACTTAGCCGCATAGTTTAGCGAAGAGGAGGTCCTCCTACAGTTAGAAATCGCGTCCACTGCTCGTCCTGTAAAGTGCTTGCCATGCAAGAAGGACCTCACAACAGAAAAACGTGAAGGTTGAGACCTTGCGGGTTGTGATGAAGTTGACGCGGTTTCCCCTGCGAAAGAAGATCCTCCCGTGGAGGAAGCTTTTGCGGTAGGTCCTACAACAGACACCTGAGTAGATTTATCCACGGTCTCTGTGGAGACAGAGATGCTACCAACAGAATCTTGCATTGAGATTGTTTTATTTTTAGCAATACTTGCTGAATCAACGGCGCTGGAGGATACGCATATCCTATCATTCCGTCCCATGAGATCGATAGAGCGTCTACTGCAAATGCTCTTGGATCCGGGCACGGTGACACATACGTTTGCAACTGATTGTTGAGATGTGTCGCAAATAAGTCTATCATTGGCCGTTCCCATTGGTAGCAAATCTGATTGAATACTTGTTTGTTGAGAGTCCACTCCGACGGCAACAAGCGACCCTTCCGTGAAAGGGAGTCTGCTAGTACATTCAGACGACCCGGTATATGACGGACCGAAAGTAGAACTTGATGTTCTAGAGCAAACAGAAGGATTCTTTCCGTTAAATTGAATAACGGAACGGAATGAGTGCCTCCCTGGTTCCGTATATACGCCACTACTGTCGTACTGTCGGACAGGATTTGGACATGAGCTTTGTGAATAATGTCCTTCCAATGACGTAACGCAAGCCGAATTGACATCATTTCCTTGATGTTTATGTGCTTGCTTAGGAACTGTGGATTCCAAAGACCCTGGCATCTCGAATCCGTTGGGATCAATGATGCACCCCAACCTGTTTGACTGGCATCCGTCATAATCGTAAAACTCGGATCCGGCAACTGCAGCGGAACTCCCTGAGTTAACCACTGAATGTTTGCCCAAGTCTGAATCTCTTGTTTCACTTGATCTGACAAGAGAACGTCTATGTCGAGCGAACGAATCTTCACACTCCAATTCTGAGTCAAGAAAATTTGGAGAGGACGAGTGCGTAACCGCCCCATCGGAATGAGATCCGCAGCGGCTCCGCACAGACCTATCAGTCTCATGAACTCCCTCGCTGTGACTTTGTCTGCATGAAGACAATAGCAAGCGTACCAACTGACTAATTTCGCTCTGGTTAACGGCAGACGAACGAGATTGTTGTGCGTCTCGAAGCTCATTCCCAGATGAGTGAATGACTTGGACGGCACCAGATCCGACTTCTCCTCGTTTATAACAAAACCGAGACGTCGGAGCAATAGAAGCAGATTCTGCACATCGTTCTGAAGCATTAACTCGTTGCTGTACCTCTGAAGAATGTCGTCCAGGTAGGCCGACGTTACCGCAGACGAATGAGCTCGGAAATACATCATTACGGAGTTCATTACCCGAGTGAAAGCCCAGGGTGCTAGCTTCAATCCGAAGCACATCGCCCGGAATTGATACACCACTCCTAGAACTGCGAAGCGTAGATACTTTCTGAATGTCGGATTTACCATGACATGAAAGTACGCATCTTTGAGATCTATGCTTGTAGCATAATCGTTCACCCGAATACTCGCTCTGATCGAGCGAATCGTCTCCATATAGAACTTCGGAGCGATGATCAGCTTGTTTATCCAGCTCAAATCTATGACTGGACGGAACGAGCCGTCTGGTTTCGGAACCAGAAACAGATGGCTGTAGAATCCCGGTGTTTCCTGGTCTTCTACGACCTCTACCGCGTTCTCCATTAAAAGAGACTGCACCTCCGATAACAGAGCGTCTCTTTTCTGCGGATTTGACGGAAGTTGAGTCCATTTTGGACTTCGAGTTAATGGAGGCTTTCGTTTGAAGGATATCTTTAGGCCTTCCGAAGTCACTCCTCTCACCCAAGGGTCGTCCGTAATCGACGCCCATTCTTGTGAAAAGCTCGACAACCTTCCGCCAACCGGAACACGATAGAGGTTGAAGCCATCACCTCCTGGACCTGCGAGGCCTGCGGGAGGAGAAACCATGTCCTCCACGACCCGCACCTCGTCCCGTCGACCTCGGGGCGTCCGACCGATTGTCCCGGCCCAAAGGACGTCCCGCACATGAGTCGCTGCCTTGACGGTCTCTTGAATAAGACCAAGATGACGCACCGGAACCTCTATAGGAACCTCTCTTGGGCGCATTAGTCCCAGAAGTGCCTGTCTGACTCTTATCTGCCGTATCCGACTTTTTGGAAGCAGATTTAAACAGCAGAGAATCCGAAGCTTTCTTAGTAATTTTATCGTAGATTGCAGAAAGCTTGCCGTCGAAGAGAAGTTCTCCGGAGACCGAAGCGACTCTGAGAGAGTTCTTTACCTTACTATCCACGCGTGTGGATGTAGCTAGGGCTGCGTCACGTCCAACCAACTCCAGGTTTGCCACTGAAAGGGAGGAGTTATACGTGGAATAAGCTACTGCCCTTGAAAGAAGTCTTAAAGAGGATTGTATATCCTGGAATTCTTTCCCTTGAAGACGTAGTGATAACGCCTTAGTAAGGTGGTCTGCGTAAGATAAAGCGTCTAAACTGGCCCTGTTAGACGTAATTGTTGTAACCAACACCGCGGTTGGAATGGACGTAGACGACGGTAATGACAATTCTAAGTCTTCCGCCTCGTCGTCAAAACGCAGAGGAACTCTCGGAATACCCTGTCCTGCCGTATCGAATTTATTCCTTGCATTAATGAAAGGCAGGTTAAGAACATTGGAGGACAAGAAACCAGCTTTGCCTGTTTTGGAAGCAAGCTTGAAGATAGCGTCGTTCAATAATTCAAATGTTCTTGTGACATTATTGGACTGAGACGGAAACTCAGGGACGATGTCTCTGAACCGCTCGAAGAATTCAGTGTCCAATGACGCTATCAATCTCTTGTCCGGTACCGCAGCAGTCTGGCCCGACGGAACAACCTGAGGAAGGAAGTGCCGGATGAAATCCATGGCAGCTTTATGTTGTTCCGAAAGGGATAGCTCCAAGTCATCCGTATCCCTTTCGCCATCCAGCCAGACCTCATGATGCTCCCGGTCATCCGCACCCGATGTTTCGGCGGCACGTACCGACCCAGCGCCATCGGATAATTCCTGATCCGACACCGATTCTGTCGATTGCTGGGATGCTGCGATAATTTGTGCTATCTGAGCTAGCACGTCCGTCATCGAGGCCTGCGGAGTAGCGGTCTTTCGCTGCTTAGCCGCGGGAAGCTCCGCATCAACTGACTCCCGCATACTTTTCCTATGCGAACGTCTGGAGTCTACCGGCCTCGTGTCCCTGGCTACCGGATGGCGTGACCTGGTCGCCGAAGAATCCCTGATCGGCGAAGCTGGTAGGATATCCGCGGTCACATAGCCAAGGTGCGGTCGTGTGCGCTGGTGAGAGGATGAGGAAGCCTGAGCAGTCTCCGCGGACTGCCTATACAATGGAGCGTCCCGAGCAACGGACGTGTGCTCCGCTTGCGACACATTTTGTACCACAACATCTGGTCCCAGATGTTGTTGTACGAGAGAAGGGCCTCTCTCGCTCGCGGCCCGGCTGGACCTGGACGAGCTAGGAACCGGACTAGAAGGCTTCCTCCGATCTCTCCTATTATCCGCCGTCACTGGGTGTACACCTTGTATGTTTATAGTGCTCGCATCACCCAACATTTCCTCCTGGACCGCAACGGACGAACCCGGCTGCCGAACCATTCGGTGAATGGACGCTACACCGGGCGAGCTAGCGGACGACAGCGTCGATCCTACTCGGGACCTCTTAGGCAACTGTTGTATCTCCATGAGCACTTTTGCCGCTAGCTCTGCATTCAATTGTGACGACGGAAGCGCACTCTTGGAAGATAACATGGAAACATCACCCTGTTCTTGTTCCTCTGAAATAGAAACTGATAGACTAGAGTGACCCTGCGGAGAAAGGACCGGCATAGCCCTTTCTCCACTAACAACATACCGTGACACACGTTTCCAATGTTTGTCATCCCAATATTGACATATTGAACAGGAGTTAATGCGAGTACACTGACTACAATTAATACAATGATCATGAAAGTCAGAGGAAGATTTCTTCCTATTACAATTTGAACAATGTCCTTTCATTGTGAAAAGACAACAACAAGTCCTAGTACTCGCACAAACCCCTAAAAACAAAGATACATAATAACATGATCCATTAACATTGAAAAAAGCAATTGAAATTCAAAATAATTTTTGAAAAATATTTTTTCAGCGAAGCCCAAGTCAAAAATTTTAAAATTATTTTAAATAATTAATGCAACACTTACGGATAATAATAATGTATCTTGTAATGAGATAAACTACTCCAAAGGCAAAAAGCCCCCCCTCAAAAGAGACTGTTGCCAATGTAAACAAGAAGTGTATAAACACCAGAAAACATGACTCCAGGCACTGACAATACTGGCCCGAAATCAGTTATCAACAATACACACTATCTGATGCAAAACAGAGACTTCCAGAGAAGAATCTGCAGAACATCAGATGGTAGATGCAGAACACAACGTCTAAACACCCATGGGTGAGAACGTAAACATGGGGAAAATAACAGAATTCATTCTGTAACCAAGCTAATTCTCCCAAGAAATTTTAGTAGTAATCTAACTCAAAAATATGCCAAAAGCATGGGAGAATAGCCAAGGGGGACTTACAGGATAAGGAGAGAGGAAACACTGAATAAGCAGTGCAACTTCATAGCAAGAATGACAACAACAGGCCCATGCCTCGAAAGTTAAAAAATTTATAGTAATTTATATATTTTTTATACTTACCAATGACCCAGACATAGCTGGTGCTAACTCTTAAAATATAGGGCCAAACACAAATTTTGCCCCCCAATCCCCAAAATTTGCATCTAAAACTAAAGAAAACATGTCCTGAAAGGCCCTCCACACTTCGCCCCTACTGCGCATGCACAGTGTCAAGGACGTTCCGAAATTGGCGCCATTAATCATTCTAATAACCAGTGCCTGGTAAGCGCTATGTACTCAGCGGGGAGGCAAGAGTTCCCAACTCCTGGGAGGGCCATCCCCGTCTGGGTCATTGGTAAGTATAAAAAATATATAAATTACTATAAATTTTTTAACATTTTTATACTGTACCAATGACCCAGACATAGCTGAATAGTAAAAAGGCTGGAGGGCCAAGGACATAGAGCAAAATGGAATACGCTCAATAAAATAAAATAGAGTCATCCCCTGTAGGGAAAAAGAAGTAATAGGCCTTACATGTATCTTTCTTATTTATGATAAATTAGAAAGATACAACACCTTCCAAAATTGAGCTTCATACATCCATGTACTCTATTAATATCCAATATAATCCTTATACTAATAATTTTTAAAGTAAGCCAATAAATAAAGTAAGTCTAGAGAATAGAGACTCTTATACTCCTAAAAGTGTCTGAGGATTGCATAATCATGTCTGTTGACATATGCAATATTCAAAAGCTATACTTTAAAAACTAAGACTTGAATGAATTTTAAAAACCTAAACTTCTCACTAAACAACCATCCCAATAACAGCTCAGAATTACTAACTCCGGAGGAGGTATCCCCTTGTTTTCATAGTAAAACAGGTGACCCAAGGGAACACCCTCCCCCCCCCCCCTTTTTCTTGCCCTGGGTCAAATAGCCCAGAGCGAAGAGGGCAGCCGAACGGAGACACTGCCGAAACAGAAGCCTACCTAGCTATAGTAGCAACTGTTAAGTGAATGACATTCTGAGCAGTAGATAATAGACCTAACAATAGAGGCCTCCAGAAATGGACTCGATATTTCTAAGATAAAATTCATGAATGTGGATGGCTGAGCGCAATGAGTGGCCTTCAAAAATCTATAATAGCGACACTATTAATGTAAGCCCAAGAAGTAGAAGAACTCTTACTTCATGAGCCGAAATCTTAAGCACAACTGCTAAGTCAATGATATACCATAAGCAGTACCGATAGTTAATAGAATCCATTAACAATAAAATGGAGCGTAACGTCCTTCTACTAGACATCAAAGACAGAAGAAGCTTACGCCCTTTGTAATAAACAGATATCTGTTTATAAATACATAAACTGTACCCGGAAAGAGTAAAGGCCTATGCCCATACGAAGACGGAAGGACCTTAAAATAATAGGTTCCGGATAATAGGAGCCTAACTCTTATGCAACAATCCAACCTAAATAGTAACGGAAGTATTGATTCCGAAACTATGAAAGTGAAAATCATCCATCGATAGTGCATGAAACTCACTGACTCTACAGTAAAAGAGAAACCAACAGAATTACTGTCTAAAAGGTCAGAATTTGAAAACTACTGTTTCCAGAGGCTCAAATGATTACTTAGCTAAATAAGAACCGAAGTTAAAATCCGTATAGGAATTTAATCTAAAGATTCTAAGTCTATTTATCAAAAAGTTACTAACTGACTTAGATAAAGAGACAAAAGACTCAATTGTAAACTATCGTAGAGTGCATAGGTATGAGGTAACATAAACCTATAACCTAAATAATAACAGGCTGCAGTAGATCTTGTGAAACAAGTATACTAAAAAATAGCAATGAGTAGTATGGAGGGATCAACAATATGAACATAATGATCCCTACACCACGACGGAAGAGCCTCCACTTTAGCCGCATAGAATAGCGAAGAAGAGGATCTCCTATAGTAAGAAATCGCGTCCAAAGCTCGTCCAGTACAGTGCTTACAATGCAATACGGACCACACAACGGAATACATGAAGGTTGCGACCTTGCTGGTTGTGATAAAGATGACACGATTTACCCAGTGAAAAAGATCCTCACATAGAGGAAGATTTCACGTTAAGACCCACAGTAGACAAGAGAGTAAATTACTCATGATCTCTGTGAAGATAGAGATGCTATCAACAGAAATGTATTGTGGTTGTTTATCTTAGCAATACCTGCTAAAACAACAGCGCCGGAGGATACGCGTATCCTATCATTCCGTCCTATAGATCAATAGAGCGTTAACAATATTAGCTCAGAGATCTGGACAAGCCAACACATACGTCTGCAATTGATTAGCAAGCTGTGTCATAAATAAATCATCATTGGGCGCTCCCATAGATAGCAAATCTGATTGAATACTTGTTTGTTGAGAGTCCATTCTGACAGCAACAAGCGACCCGTAAGAGAACGGGAGTCCGATAAAACAATCAGACGACCCGGAATATGACGGACCAAACTGAACTTGGTGTACTATAACCAACAGACGGATTCTTTCCATTAAATTGAATAACGGAAACGAAAGAGTGCCTCCCTGGTTCCGGAGATACGCCACTACTGTCGAATTAAAGGACAGGAATTTGGGCATGCATTTCTGAATAATGTTCATTCAATGACATAAAGCAAGCCTAAAAAACATTATTCCGCGGAAGTTAAACTGATTGCTAAAAGACTGCGGAACCCAAAGACCCTGGCACTTCGAATCCGTAGGGATCAGTATTATATCCCAATCTGTTTGACTGGCAACCGTCATAACAGCCACACTCGGGTCCGGCAACTGCGGCGGCACTCTCTGAGTCAACCACCGAATGTTTGCCCCAGTCTGAATCTCTTGTAACACTAGATAGACAAGAGAACGTATAAATCGAGCAATTCATGGATTGCCGAAAAGTTGCCGTCGAAGAGAAGCTCCTCCGAGAACGAAGCGACTCTGAGAGAGTTCTTAACCTTACTATCCACGCGTGTGGATGTAGCTAGGGCTGCGTCACGTCTAACTAACTCCAATCAGCCACTGAAGGGCGGAGTTATACGTGAACAAACTACTGCCCTCAAAAGAAATTACATTGAGAATAATATCCCGTAAATCTTTTCTTGAAGACGTAATGATAACGCCTCAGTAAGGCGGATTACGTATAATAAAGCGTCTAAGTTAAGTCTACTATACATAATGTCGTTCCCAACATTGAAATTGGAAAAGACATAAACGGCGAAAAAGAATATATGCAGTCTTTAATCACACCGTCTAGACGCATATGAACTCTCGGTATGCCCTGCTCTGCCAAAATAAACTATTTGTATAAATGATAAAATGGCAGAAATGAGCAACGCGGACAAGAAACTAAACTATCATGCTTAGTAGCAGGCTTGTATATATATATATATATATATATAGCGTCGAAAAATAAAACACATGTTGTAATGACAATATTGGACTGCGTCGGTAAGTCAGGGACAATGTCCCTGAACCGATCGAAAAATCCGAGTCCAATGACGCTATAAGTCTCTTATCCAAGATCGCAGCAATGAAGTCCGAAATAATAATCACTGGAAGATAATGCCAGAAGATATGAAAGGCATCTTCCGATACTACTAAAGGGAAAACTCGAAATCTTTCGAATCCCTTTCGCCATCCTGTCGGACCCTATAAAGCGTTCGGTCGTCCGTAGCTGATGCAACTGCGGACCGCACCGACCCAGCGCCGTCGGATAATTCCTGATTCGACCGAGAAACTGTCAATTGCTGGGATGCTGCGAAACAACTGTGCTAACTCGGATAGCACGTCCGTCACTGAGGCCTGAGGAGAAGCGGTCTTACGATGCATTGCCGCTGGAAGCTCCGTGATCGTTACCCCGTGCATACTACCTATATGCGAGCGAACGGAGTGTATAGGCCTCGTGTCCCTTGGCTACCGGATGGCGCGACCTATTCGCCGTGGAATCACTGAATGCCGAAACTGATCGGATACTCGAGGTCACGTAGCCAATGTGCAGTCGTGTGCCCTGCTGTGAGGATGAGGAAGCATTAAAGACAGTCTTTCGGACTGTCAATATAACGGAGCGTCCCGACCAACGGACATATGCTCCGAATGTAAAATATCTGAACCACAACATGCGGTCCCCTATGTTGTTGGGCGAGAGAGGGACCTCTCTCGCTCACAGCCCGGACGGACCTGGACAAGCCAGGAACCGGACTAACAGGCTTCCTCCGATCTGTCCTCAATCTGCCGTCACTGGGTGAGTACTAAAGTAATTAAAGTTCTCGCATCACCCAAATCTCCTTCCTAGACCGCAACGGACGAACCCAGCAGCCGAACCATTCGATGAATGTACGCTACACCGGGTGAGCTAGCGAATGTCACTCCGTAGGCGATAGACATATTCCATGAGCACTTATTGCCGCTAACTCTTCATTAACTATGACGACAGAGGCACACTTTTGAAAGACATTTCCATAACTCTTCGAACAAGAAACCAGAAATGCTTGGATAGCAAGCATAAAATAATAATATATATAGCGTCGTTCAATAATTCGAAAGTTTGTGTGACATTATTGGACTATGTCGGAACTGAGGGACGATGTCCCTGAACCGAACCAAAAATT
Organism: Pictodentalium vernedei; assembly: GCA_031216915.1. Lineage (NCBI taxonomy): Eukaryota > Metazoa > Mollusca > Scaphopoda > Dentaliida > Dentaliidae > Pictodentalium > Pictodentalium vernedei. The sequence continues at coordinate 662,150,796 of CM062296.1, forward strand.
TCTAAGTCCACCGACGCTATCAGTTTCTTATCCGGCATCGCAGCATTCTGGTCCGACGAAAGAAGCTGTAGAAGACCAAGTCAGATGACGTACACAACAGCATATGTTGTTCCGAAAGGGAAAGCTCGAAATCCTCCGAATCCCTTTCGGTATCCCGTCGGACCGGATGAAACTTTCGGACGTCCGTACCCGCTTCCGCGGAGCGTCCCGACCCAGCATCGTCGGATAAAATATATGCGACAGATTCAGTTGATGCTGGGATGCTGCGATAAACTGTGCTATTAAGGAAAGCACGTCCGTTCCCGAGGCCTGTGCAGTAGCGGTCTTACGATGCATTGTCGCCGGAAGCTCCGTGTACGTTGACTCCCGCACACTTCCTATGCGAACGTCCGGAGTCTGCAGGCCTCGTGTCCCTGGCTACCGGATGGTGTGACCTGGTCGCCGAAGAATCCTAGATCGGCGAAGCTGGTAATATATCGGCGGTCACGCAGCCAAGGTGCGGTCGTGTGCGCTGACGAGAAGAGGAAGCCTTAGCAGTCTCAGCGGACTGCCTATACAACGGAGCGTCCCGAGCGACGGACGTATGCTCCGCTTGCGACACATTTTGTACCACAACATCTGGGGCCAGATGTTGTTGAACGAGAGAGGGGCCTCTCTCGCTTGCCGTCCGGATGGACCGGAACGAGCTATGAACCGGACTAAAAGGCTTCCTGCGTTCTCCCTCCGATCCGCCGTCACTGGGTGTGCATTAAGTTAATTTATAGTGCTCGCATCACCCCAAAATTCCTTCTAGACCGCAACGGACAAACCCGGCTGCCGAACCATTCGGTGAATGGACGCTACACCGGGCGAGCTAGCGGACGTCAAAGGCCGTCGAACCTACTAGGGTCCTCTTAGGCAATTGGCGTATTTACATGAGCACTTTTCCGCTAGCCCTTTATTAATTGTGACGACGGAGGCACACTGTTGGAAGACATCACAGATACATCACCCTAATCTTGATCGTCTGAAATAGAAATTGATAAAGTAGAGTGACCCTGTGGGGAAAGGACCGGAGTGTCCAAATCCCCAACAACATACCGTGACATACGCTTCCCATATTGTCATCGAAATCATACAGAACAGGAGTTAATGCGAGTACACTGACCACATATAGAATGATAATAAAGTCAGAGGAAGACTTCCTCTTAAAACAATTGATCAATATCCTTTCAATGTGAAAAGAAAACAAGTCCTGGTACTCGCACTAACCCCTGGCAATCAAAATACATAATAATAATATGATCCATTAATATAGAAAAAATAACTGAAATCAAAATATTTTGAAAAAATATTTTTTCAGAACAGCCCAAGTTTTTGAAAAGTAACGTTGAGCCCCAATGGATCCCAAGCCTAAGTGTGGACAAAAATTTTAAAAATATTTTAAACAATTTATTCAACACTTACGAACAATAATAATGTATCTAGTTATGATTAAAATAACATAAAGATATTATTTTTTAGAAATCCCCCCCTCACACAGAGGGCTGTTGTAAATGTAAACAATGAGTGTAAAAACACTAAAATAAGACTCCAGGCACCCAGGCCCGAAATCAGTTACCAAAAATACACTATCTGATGCAAAACAGAGACTTCCAGGGAAGAAACTGCAGAACATCAGATGGTAGATGCAGAACACAACGCCTAACCACCCGTAGGTGAAGACGTAAACATGGGGAAAGAACAGAATTCATTCTGTTATTCAGCTAAAACTCCCAAGAAATTTTAGTAATAATAATTACAGAAACTATGCCAAAAGCATGGGAGAATAGCAAGGGGGAACTTAAAGGACAGGGAGAGAGGAAAACACTTAAAAAACAGTGTAACTAAATAATCAGAATGACAACAAAATGGCTGCTGCCTTGAAAATAGGTAACTTAACATAATTTCATTAAAAAATTTTAAGTTACAGCCCTGATAATATTCTGTCACACATTCTTTTCCTCTCCTCCTTCTCTATCCTCCTTAGAATCACCATTTCACTAATATTTATGTGTCTGGCATCATTTAAACTGAGATTTATAAGCACAAAGATCAGTCAGATGTTAACTGATGAAGGGCCAAACTTAGAATGATTAATGGCGCCAATTTCAGAACGTCCTTGACACTGCGCATGCGCAGTAGGGGCGAAGTGTGGAGGGCCTTTCAGGACATGTTTTCTTTAGTTTTAGATGCAAATTTTGGGGATTGGGGGGCAAAATTTGTGTTTGGCCCTATATTTTAAGAGTTAGCACCAGCTATGTCTGGGTCATTGGTACAGTATAAAAATATAGGCAACTTAACATAATTTCATTACAAAATTTTAAGTTACAGCCCTGAATATTTTCTGTCACTCCTTTTTCCTCTCCTCCTTCTATATCCTCCTTAGAATCACCATTTCTCCAAAATTTATGTGTCTGGCATCATTTAAACTGAGATTTACAAGCACAAAGATCAGTGAGATGTTAACTGATGAAGGGTCAAACAAAGAATGAAAATTGGCGCCAATTTCGGAACGTCCTTGACACTGCGCATGCGCAGTAAGGGCAAAGTATGGAGGTCCTTCAGGACATGATTTCTTTTGGTTTTAGATGCAAATTTTGGGGATTTGGGGGCAAAATTTGTGTTTGGCCCTAGATTTTTAAGAGTTAGCACCAGCTATGTCTGGGTCATTGGTACAGTATAAAAATATCAGTAATTTGAGCTTCAGGTCAAAGGTCAATGTCATATATGAGTCATGAAGGTACGCAACACATCATTGTATGGTGATACACTCGCATGTCAAATATCATAAGCCAAGGTGTAAAGGTAGATAGGTTCTTGCCCAGACAAGCTTAGTTGCTAAAAAATCAGTAATTTGACCCTGAGGTCAAAGGTCAATGTCATATGTGGGTCATGATGGTACATCGTCTCATGGTGATACACCCACATTCCAAATATCATAAGCCTAGGTCAAAAGATAAAAAAAAAATCAATAATTTGACCTTGATGTCAAAGGTCAAGGTCAGATATGGTGTCAAGGTCAAAGTCATATGTGGGTCATGATGGTACATCATCTCATGGTGATGCACTAACATGCCAAATATCATAAGCCTAGGTCAAAAGATAAAAAAAATCAATAATTTTACCTTGAGGTCAAAGGTCAATGTCATATGTGGTGGTACATCGTCTCATGGTGATACACCCACATGCCAAATATCATAAGCCAAGGTCAAACTAGAGGTACTGTGAGCAAACTCACAAAGTGATACCCCCCCCCCCCCCCCTGCCTGAAATGTATAAGTTAGATTATCTCCCCTTGGAAATGTCAGAACGGAATTATATTGCTTCATGCACATCTTCATATGGAGTTCTTTCATTATGTAAAGTTTCATGAAAATTCTTCAAACGGTTTAGGAGGAGTTGCGCTTACAAGGATGGACAGACGGTATAAGTTAGATTATCTCCCCTTGGAAGGGTCAGAACGGAATTATATTGCTTCATGCACATCTTCATATGGAGTTCTTCCATTGTGTAAAGTTTCATGAAAATTCTTCAAACAGTTTAGGAGGAGTTGCGCTTACAAGGATGGACAGACGGTATAAGTTAGATTATCTCCCCTTGGAAGTGGCAGAACGCAATTATATTGCTTCATGCACATCTTCATATGGAGTTCTTCCATTGTGTAAAGTTTCATGAAAATTATTCAAACAGTTTAGGAGGAGTTGTGATTACAAGGATGGACAGACGGATGGACGGATGGACGGACAGACGTACGGACAGGGTGATTCCTATATACCCCCCCAAACTTTGTTTGCGGGGTGTATAATGATAAAAACAAATCAATAATTTGACCTTCAAGTCAAAGGTCAAGGTCTTATGTGGGTCATGATAGTACCTGACACATCAGCTCATGGTGATACACCCACATGCCTAATATCATAAGCAAAGGTGAAAAGGTAAATAAGTTCTTGCCTGGACAAGCTTACTTGTCAAAACTCAGTAATTTGACCTTGAGGTCAAAGGTCAATGTCATATGTGGGTCATGATAGTACGTGACACATCGTCTCATGGTGATACACCCACATGCCAAACATAATAAGCTGAGGTGAAAAGGTGAATAATGTCTGGCCCGGAAAAGCTTACTTACCAAAAAATCAGTAATTTGACCTTGAGGTCAAAGGCCAAATGTGGGTCATGATGGTTATTTATTTATTTATTCGGGTTTAAGGTCACATATTTCTGCACAATGGCTAATCATGACCATGACAGTTTTACGGGTGGAGGAACCCGGAGTACCCAGAGAGAACCACCGAGCAACGACGAGCAACTGTCAGCTCCCCAACATACCAACTCCACACAAGCAGGGTTAGCATTGGTTGAAGACAGGTGCACCATCGATGTGCAGTACGCCTTAGTACACAACGCCACTGTGCCCCCACATGGGCAATGGGGGTGAAGTGTCTTGCCCAAGGACACAATACGGTTGCCGCAGGTGGGATTCGAACCAAGGACCTCTCGGCTTGCAGCCTGCACCTCTACCTACTGAGCCACTGCGCCCCTGGTCATGATGGTACGTGACACATCATCTCATGGTGATACACCCACATGCTAAATATCATAAGCCTAGGTCAAAAGATAAAAAAAGTTCCTTCTGGACACGGTTGTATGAGAAGAAGAAGAACAACGAGGAGAAGAATTCAGGGTAAAACAATATGTCTTCCTTCGGTGAAGGGGAGACATAATAAGTTAACACACTGTAATGCCACAAAGTGGTTTCTAGATCTTTTAAAAAAAAGCCATGATAGTGGCTTCCAGCAGTCAACCAGTAAAAAATAAATATGAAATTTACCTTCACAACATTTGTTCCATCTGATGCAGAAACAAAATAAAAAGGCATTTTATGCTTTTCTGCAAAGGCAAATTTTTTCTGTGTTACACTGTAGTCAACTGAAAATAAATATTGAAAATATTCATTAACTCTATATCCATCAACCCAGAAAGATTTGGGCTGATTAATGGCCCCAAAAACACTTGATTCAGGAGGGGTCATGTATGTACAGCAACACTCAGTGATGAATGGAGAGTGATGAATCTCACTTGTCATCACTCTCCTAAAATATTTGCTGAGAGAGCAACTAACCACTTGTTTTGCTGAGAGAATGACTAACCACTTGCCTATGTTATATAATAAGAATGGGAATTATTATAATATCAAAGTTTCAATAACTTGGGGGAAAGGCTCGCAATTGCCCATGCTTTCATTTAAAGTACTTTTGTTGCATTAACTATTCAATGACTAGGAATAAATACTGTAAAATTAAAAGGTTTGTGTTAATTTTTTCTGGTATATTAGAATGCTCATTGCACTTCCGAAACTAGTTTTAGTGATTGAATTTTGTGGTACATGAGTCTGCAAGGTTTATTAGGGAAACTTTCTGTCACCAATTTTTCCAACTTTGTAACCAAGGATACTTTTACTGACATGGAAGGTACCATCAGTGTTGAATGGGTTAAGGTTACTTTTCACTCACCTCCATTTTGCTCCTGCCCATAACTACACACGGATAAGCACCTGTACAAACATTCAACACATAAATTTGATAATTTCATGCAGAAATCAATATTAACTCTCAGGTTCCCATAAAGCCACAAACTGTTACTCTTTTATTGCCTTGAAAAAGTTGTCATAAGTATATTATTCCTTGAGAATTCAACTGGTAGGCTGCATTTATCTTGACAATGATGTAGAAACACTGTTGAGTCAACTGCAGCTATGTACATGCATATACGGTAGTTATTATCATAAAAATTAATCTGAAGATTTAAGGTTTAAAGCAGGCATGTCAATGTACCGTTGGTACCAAGACAAATCAACAATTGGATGACATATCGCAATCAGGAGAAATTCGCATTTAACCTGCCCCAGTTCTGAAGATCGCACGACAAACATGGCACACCGTCAATTATTCTGCTGCAACGGCAAAGTAATCATAAAGCACGATGCTTGTGCTTTATAATTACGGTGATGTCACCACAGAATAAATTCTTTTAAGTAGCTCATGGCAGAGCTTTCATTGCCTTTAATGTGACAGATGAAAAGTCAAAATGGTTGGCCTTATTGTGGTCGTTGTGCAGACAGAACATGCACCTGTAGAGTGTTTTGATATGTTAATTAAAAAATAAGGTAAAAGTATGTCATGCAAGTGTGCCATACACAATTATTAGACTGTTTACCCTTGTTGAAGTAGATTTTATCATTAGTGAGAATGATGACGTTCGGGCTTATATCCTGAAATTGGGAAACATGAATAATTTTACATAATTATTTTAAAGTTACAGCCCTGAATGTCCAAAACCACCATAGTTTCCTTCCAGCATCCTGTTACAACACTGAATCCACCATATCCATTAATGATTTGTTTCTGGCATCTTAAAAAAAGAGATTTTAAAGCACAGATGTCAGTTCAGTTGTTTACTGACTTGGGCCAAACAAAGGAATGATGCTTTACGCCAATTTCGGTACCTTCCTGGTTACCATGTATGTGCAGTACACAAAAGTATGGAGGACCAGATAGGACATTTATTTTTCAGACTTCTATGCAAATTTTGGGGATTGGGGGGGGTTCAAAATTTGTGTTTGGCCCTGGATAATATCGAGTTTGCACCAGCTAAATCTAGGCCATTGGTTTTAATATAAAAAATATGATTCGAGTCAGCATTTACTAGTTATTCGATGGAAACCAAATTCAGTATGGCTGTCATGGCAGCTGTCATGTCAGCCATAGTGAATTAGCTAGCTAGACCAAAATCGAAAGGAAGCATTGTCTAGTCATCCACAAGTTACCCCTAAAATTATGATTTGATCAAATAAGCGGTTCTTTAGTTAATTGATGGAAATCAAAAGTTAATGGATGGATACTGGGCATCAGATTCTGGACGGACAGACATGGTGAGAACATAATGCTCTGAGAGAATCTCTTGGGTGCATAACAAAAATGTGAAACACAGTGCATCTGCTGTGGACTGGCCATAATCCCATGTGTGCAGTGATGTCCATGCAGGTGTTTACCAGATAATAAAAATCATCATCAGAAAATTTTTAATGAATGTTGTACCCAGTGCTTCATTAATTAAATTTTTGATTATTATTCCTATAATTAGTGTTTGGAATCTAATGTTATTGCATCTGTGAAAATATTGCACACCCGTGGAAAGTGACCAGTTCACCGCACTGTAAAAGAAAAGAAAGTAAACTAGAGGCTCTACAGAGCCTGTAATCGCTCACCTGGAAATACATATAAAAATGTGATTTCCCATAGGCTTTCCATGGTAACTATGAGCTGCAATTGTGGCCATGTTTGCAACATTACATCCAAATTACATGAGGATCATTGGTAGAAGGTGTCCGAGTCTTCAATCACGTGAAGTTTCAAAACATTTGAATCTATCAAACAGAATCATAGAATATCTCTGGTGGCCATATTTTCCAGCCAATGGGAACAAAGAGAGGATTATTTGTAGAGGGCCTCCTATAGACCATTCTTGCCAAGTTTTGGTTCACGTCAGCTCAATAGTTCCAGAGAGAAGATGAAAATATGATTTCCGATAGGTTTTTTCTATAGTAACCGTAAACCACAATTGTGGCCATGTTTGCAAAACGATCAACATTAAAATGAGGAAGGTTGGTGGATGGTGTCCCAGTTATCAATCATGCAAAGTTTCAAAACATTTGGCCCTGCGGTTTCAGAGGAGAAGAGTTTTCAGAATTGACCAATCAGAATCAAAGAATGCTTCTGGTGGCCACGTTTTTTCACACAACAGGAATAAAATGAGTAACAGTTGTAGAGAACCTCTCATAGACAATGCCTGCCAAGTCTGGTTCACATTGGCTCAGTACTTTCAGTGAAGATGATGAAAATGTGATTTCCTATAGGGTTTCTATTGTAACTATAAGCCACAATTGCAGCCATAATTGCAACCCGGTGAAGATTAAAATAAGGATCATTGGTAGAGGGGGTTACAGTCATCAGTCACATTAAGTTTTTTCAAACCATTTGGCCTTGTAGTTTCAAAGAATATTTTCTTGAAAATGCACACATTTATGAACTCTGTTTCAACAAACAAAATCAGTAAAAAAAGGGTTAAAATATTTGAAAAGTTAAAAAATTTATAGTAATTTATATATTTTTTATACTTACCAATGACCCAGACTTAGCTGGTGCTAACTCTAACAAAACCAGGGCCAAACACAAATTTTGCCCCCCAATCCCCAAAATTTGCATCCAAAAACAAAAAGAAATCATGTCCTAAAGGACCTCCATACTACGCCTCTACTGCGCATGCGCAGTGACGCAGACGTCCCGAAATTGGTGCCAATTATCATTCTTACTGGCAGTGCCTGGTCAGCGCTATGTACTCAGCGGGGAGGCAAGAGTTCCCAACTCCAGGGAGGGCCATCCCCATCTGGGTCATTGGTAAGTATAAAAAAATATATAAATTACTATAAATTTTTTAACATTTTTATACTGTACCAATGACCCAGACTTAGCTGAATAGTAAACAGGCTGGAGGGCCTAGGACATAGAGGAAAATCCAATAAGCTCAACTATATAGTAAAGAGGTAACCCCTTAAGGAGAAAAGGAGTATTAGGCTTTACATGTATCTTTCTTATTTAATATTAAATTAGAAAGATACACTACCCTTAATAATTGAGCACAATAACATTCATGTTCTCTATTAATATCCAGTATATCCCTTATACTAATTAATTTTAAAGTAAGCCAATAAATAAAGTAGTCCAGAGAATTGAGACTCTTTATAGTCAATTAAAAGTGTCCGAGTATTGTATATTAAAGCCCGTTTGACACTTGACATATACAAATGCTTCACACCGAGCTACATTTTAAAAATAAGACATGAATGAATTTTAACATTAATATTACACTTTAAAACCATCCCGGAAGCGACTCAGAAATACTGACTTGGAGGAGGCATTCCCTTGCTTTTCACTATAAAGCAGGTGACCTAAGGGAACACCCCCCCCCCCTTCCCCTTGCCCTGGGTCAAATAGCCCAGAGCGAAGAGGGCAGCCGGACGGAGTCACTGCCGGAACAGAAAGCCTGCATAACTATAGTTGCAACTGTTTAGTGGACGACATTCTGAGCAACAGATAATGGACCTAAACAATGCAGGTCTCCAGAAATGGACTCAATATTTCAGAGATAAAAATTCGTAAATGTGGATGGCTGAGACCAATAAGCAGCCTTCATTAAATCAGTAATAGCAACACTATTAGCATAAGCCCAGGAAGTAGAAAGAGCTCTTACTTCATGAGCGGAAATCTTAAGCACAGACTGCTGAGAAGAAGATAAACTCTCATAAGCAGTACGGATAGCTAATTGAATCCATCTAGCAATAGAATGGACCGAAATGTCCCTTCTATTAGGCATCAAAGACAGAAAGAAACGTTTCCGTCCCTTTCTGATAAACTGAGATCTCTGTTTATAGATACGTAACGCTCTAACAGGACAGAGTAAAGGCCTACGCCCGTCTGAAGACGGAAGAGCCTTAATAACAATAGGTTCCGGATATTTATTAGGAGCCTTATTCTTAGCTAAAAAACCCACATTAGTAGTGAAGGTGATAGTGTTCCCGACACTACGGTAGTGAGAATCATCCACCGACAGTGCATGAAGCTCACTGACTCTTCTAGCAGAAGAGAAAGCTAAGAGAAAAGCTGTCTTATAAGATAAGAATTTGAAATCTACTGTCCCAAGAGGTTCAAATGGCTTTTCCTTCAATTTAAGAAGAACCCAAGCTAAATTCCACTTAGGAATTAATCTAAGAGTTCTGGGTCTATTTATCGAAAAGTTTCTAACCAACTTAGATAAAGAGACATTAGATCCAATTTGTAAACTATCGTGATGTGCATAGGTATCAGATAACATAGACCTATAACCCTTTATAGTAACAGGCTGCAGTTTGATTTCGTCAAACAAGTATACTAGAAAGTTTGCAATGTCTGGTATAGAGGGATCGAATATATCTACAGAATGATCCCTACACCAACGACGAAAAACCTTCCACTTAGCCGCATAGTTTAGCGAAGAGGAGGTCCTCCTACAGTTAGAAATCGCGTCCACTGCTCGTCCTGTAAAGTGTTTGCCATGCAAGAAGGACCGCACAACGGAAAAACGTGAAGGTTGAGACCTTGCGGGTTGTGATGGAGTTGGCGCGATTTCCCCTGCGAAAGAAGATCCTCCCAGAGAGGAAGCTTTCGCGGTAGGTCCCACAACAGACACCTGAGTAGATTTATCCACGGTCTCTGTGGCGACAGAGATGCTACCAACAGAATCTTGCATTGAGATTGTTTTATCTTTAGCAATACTTGTTGAATTAACGGCGCTGGAGGATACGTATATCCTATCATTCCGTCCCAAGGGATCGACAGAGCGTCTACTGCAAATGCTTTTGGATCCGGACACGGAGACACATACGTCTGCAACTGATTGTTGAGATGTGTCGCAAATAAGTCTATCATTGGCCGTTCCCATTGGTAGCAAATCTGATTGAATACTTGTTTGTTGAGAGTCCATTCCGACGGCAACAAGCGACCCTTTCGTGAAAGGGAGTCTGCTAGCACATTCAGACGACCCGGTATGTGACGGACCGAAAGAAGAACGTGATGTTCTAGCACAAACAGAAGGATTCTTTCCATTAGATTGAACAACGGAACTGAATGAGTGCCTCCCTGATTCCGTATATACGCCACTACTGTCGTATTGTCGGATAGGATTTTAACATGAGCATCGTGAATAATGTCCATCCAGTGACGTAACGCAAGCCAAATTGACATCATTTCTTTGATGTTTATGTGCTTGCACAGGAATTGCGGATCCCAAAGACCCTGGCATCTCGAATCCGTTGGGATTAATGATGCACCCCAACCTGTTTGACTGGCATCCGTCATAATGGTAAAACTCGGATCCGGCAACTGCAGCGGAACTCCCTGAGTTAACCACTGAATGTTTGCCCAAGTCTGAATCTCTTGTTTCACTTGATCTGACAAGAGAACGTCTACGTCGAGCGAATGAATTTTCACACTCCAATTCTGAGTCAAGAAAATTTGAAGAGGACATGTGCGTAACCGCCCCATCGGAATGAGATCCGCAGCAGCTCCGCACAGACCTATCAGTCTCATAAATTCTCTCGCTGTGACTTTGACTGCGTGCAGACAATAGCGAGCGTAACAACTGACTAATTTCGCTCTGGTTAACGGCAGACGAACGAGATTGTTGTGCGTCTCGAAGCTCATTCCCAGATGAGTGAATGACTTGGACGGCACCAGATCCGACTTCTCCTCGTTTACTATAAAACCGAGACGTCGGAGCAATAGAAGAAGATTCTGAACATCGTTCTGAAGCGTTAACTCGTTGCCGTACCTCTGAAGAATGTCGTCCAGGTAGGCCGACGTTACCGCAGACGAATGAGCTCGGAAATAGATCATTACCGAGTTCATTACCCGAGTGAAAGCCCAGGGTGCTAGATTCAATCCGAAGCACATCGCCCGGAATTGATACACCACTCCTAGGACTGCGAAGCGTAGGTACTTTCGGAATGTCGGATGTACCATGACGTGAAAGTACGCATCTTTGAGATCTATGCTTGATGCATAATCGTTCACCCGAATACTCGCTCTGACCGACCGAATCGTCTCCATATAAAACTTCGGAGCGACGATCAGCTTGTTTATCCAGCTCAAATCTATGACTGGACGGAACGAGCCGTCTGGTTTCGGAACCAGAAACAGATGGCTGTAGAATCCCGGAGATTCCTGGTTTTCTACGACCTCTACTGCGTTCTTCATTAAAAGAGACTGCACCTCTGATAACAGAGCGTCTCTTTTCTGCGGATTTGACGGAAGATGAGTCCACTTTAGACTTCGAGTTAATGGAGGCTTTCGTTTGAAGGATATCTTTAGACCTTCCGAAGTCACTCCTCTCACCCAAGGGTCGTCCGTAATCGACGCCCATTCTTGTGAAAAGCTCGACAACCTTCCGCCAACCGGTACGCGATAGAGGTTTAAGCCATCACCTCCTGGACCTGCGAGGCCTGCGGTAGGAGAAACCACGTCCTCCACGACCCGCACCTCGCCCCGTCGACCTCGGGGCGTCCGACCGATTGTCCCAGCCCGAAGGACGTCCCGAACAAGAGTCGCTACCCTGACGGTCTCTCGAATAAGACCAAGAGGACGCACCGGAACCTCTATAGGAACCTCTCTTGGGCGCATTAGACCCAGAAGTGCCTGTCTTATTCTTGTCTGCTGTATCCGACTTCTTAGAAGCAGATTTGAACAACAGAGAATCCGAAGCTTTCTTTGTAATTTTATCATAAATAGCAGAAAGCTTGCCGTCAAAGAGAAGTTCTCCGGAGACCGAAGCGACTCTAAGAGAGTTCTTCACCTTAGTATCCACTAGTGTGGATGTAGCTAGGGCTGCGTCACGTCTAACCAACTCCAGATTTGCCACTGAAAGGGCGGAGTTACACGTGGAATAAGCTACTGCCCTTGAAAGAAGTCTTAAAGAGGATTGTATATCCTGAAACTCTTTCCCTTGAAGGCGCAGTGATAATGCCTTAGTAAGGTGATCTGCGTAAGATAAGGCATCTAAATTGGCTCTGTTATACGCAATAGCTGTTTCCAACACCGCGGTTGGAATAGAAGCCGACGACGGTAATGATAGCTCTAAGTCTTCCGCCTCGTCGTCCATACGCAGAGGAACTCTCGGTATACCCTGTCCTGCCGTATCGAATTTATTCCTTGCATTAATGAAAGGCAGGTTGAGAGTATTAGCGGACAAGAAACCTGCTTTCCCCGTCTTGGAAGCAAGTTTGAAAATAGCGGCGTTCAATAATTCAAATGTTCTTGCAACATTATTGGACTGCGACGGAAACTCGGGAGCGATGTCCCTGAACCGCTCAAAAAATTCAGAGTCCAATGACGCTATGATCCTCTTGTCCGGAACCGCAGCAGTCTGGCCCGACGGAACAACTTGAGGGAGAAAGTGCCGGATGAAGTCCACGGCAGCTTTATGTTGTTCCGAAAGGGATAGCTCCAAATCATCCGTATCCCTTTCACCATCCGGTCGGACCTCATGATGTTCCCGGTCGTCCGCCCCCGATGCTTCGGCGGAGCGTACCGACCCAGCGCCGTCGGATAATTCTCGATCCGACACTGTTTCTGTCGGCTGCTGGGATGCTGCGATAAGCTGTGCTATCTGCACAAGAATGTCCGGCGTCGAGACCTGCGGAGGCGCAGTCTTTCGCTGCTTCGCCAAGGGCAGCTCCGCATCAGATGGCTCCCGCATACTTTTCCTATGCGAACGTCCGGAGTCCATCGGTCTCGAATCCCTGGCTGCCGGATGGTGTGACCTGGTCGCCGAAGAATCCTTGATCGGCGAAGCTGGTAATATATCGGCGGTCACGCAGCCAAGGTGCGGTCGTGTGCGCTGACGAGAAGAGGAAGCCTTAGCAGTCTCCGCGGACTGCCTATACAACGGAGCATCCCGAGCGACGGACGTATGCTCCGCTAACGACACATTTTGTACCACAACATCTGGTCCCAGATGTTGTTGTACGAGAGAGGGGCCTCTCTCGCTCGCGGCCCGGCTGGACCTGGACAAGCTAGGAACCGGACTCAAAGGCTTCCCCCGTTCTCGCTTACTATCCGCCGTCACTGGGTGTGCATCTATTATGTTTATAGTGCTCGCATCACCCAAAATTTCCTCCTGGACCGCATCGGACGAACCCGGCTGCCGAACCATTCGGTGAATGGACGCTACACCGGGCGAGCTAGCGGACGACATTTGTCTAATCTCCATGAGCACTTTTGCCGCTAGCTCTGAATTCATTTGTGACGACGGACGCACACTTGTAGAAGATAACATGGAAACATCACCCTGTTCTTGTTCCTCTGAAATAGAAACTGAGAGAGTAGAGTGACCTTGAGGAGAAAGAGCCGGCATAGCCCTTTCTCCAGAAACAACATATCGTGACACACGTTTCCAATGTTTCTCATCCCAATATTCACATATAGGACAGGGATTAATGCGAGAACACTGACTACAATTAATACAATGATCATGAAAGTCAGATGAAGATTTCTTCCTATTACAATTTGAACAATGTCCCTTCATTGTGAAAGAACAACAAGTCCTAGTTACTTGCAAAAACCCCTGACACAAAGATACATAATAACATGATCCATTAATAAATGAAAAAACAATTACATATCAAAATAATTTTGAAAAAATATTTTTTCAGCGAAGCCCAAGTTGCTGAAAAGTAACGTTGAGCCCCGATGGATCCGATGGCAAAGTGTGGTCAAAAATTTTAAATTTATATAAAATAATTAATGAGACACTTACGGATAATATAAATGTATCTTATAGTGAGATAAACTACAGCAAAGGCAAACAGCCCCCCTCAAAAAAGGCTGTTGCCAATGAAAACAAACAGTGTAAAACACCAGAAAACATGACTCCAGGCACTGAAAAAACTGGCCCGGAATCAGTCATCAAAATTACACTCTATCTGATGCAAAACAGAGACTCCCAGGGGAGAATCTGCAGAACATCAGATGGAAGATGCAGAACACAAACGTTATACACCCATGTGTGAAAACGTAACTATGGGTAAAATAACAGAAAACATTCTGTAACCAAGCAACTTTCCCAGGAAATTTTAGAAATGAACTTTCTCAAAAATATGCCAAAAGCATGGGAGAATTGCAAGGGGGGACTTTAGAAGGCTAGGGGAGAGGAAACACTGAATAAGCAGTGCAACATTTAGCAAGAATGACAACAAGAGGCCCATGCCTCGAAAGTTAAAAAATTTATAGTAATTTATATATTTTTTATACTTACCAATGACCCAGACATAGCTGGTGCTAACTCTTAAAATATAGGGCCAAACACAAATTTTGCCCCCCAATCCCCAAAATTTGCATCTAAAACTAAAGAAAACATGTCCTCCACACTTCGCCCCTACTGCGCATGCGCAGTGTCAAGGACGTTCCGAAATTGGCGCCATTTATCATTCTAATAACCAGTGCCTGGTAAGCGCTATGTACTCAGCGGGGAGGCAAGAGTTCCCAACTCCTGGGAGGGCCATCCCCGTCTGGGTCATTGGTAAGTATAAAAAATATATAAATTACTATAAATTTTTTAACATTTTTATACTGTACCAATGACCCAGACATAGCTGAATAGTAAAAAGGCTGGAGGGCCAAGGACATAGAGCAAAATGGAATACGCTCAATAAAATAAAATAGAGTCATCCCCTGTAGGGAAAAGAAGTAATAGGCCTTATATGTATCTTTCTTATTTATGATAAATTAGAAAGATACAACACCTTCCAAAAATTGAGCTTCATACATCCATGTACTCTATTAATATCCAATAATCCTTATACTAATAATTTTTAAAGTAAGCCAATAATAAAGTAAGTCTAGAGAATAGAGACTCTTATACTCCTAAAAGTGTGTGAGAATTGCATAATCTTGTCCGTTGACATATGCAATATTCAAAAGCTATACTTTAAAAACTAAGACTTGAATGAATTTTATAAACTTAAACTTCTCACTAACAACCATCCCAATAACAGCTCAGAATTACTAACTCCGGAGGAGGTATCCCCTTGTTTTCATAGTAAAAACAGGTGACCCAAGGGAACACCCTCCCCCCCCCCCCCTTTTTCTTGCCCTGGGTCAAATAGCCCAGAGCGAAGAGGGCAGCCGAACGGAGACACTGCCGAAACAGACAGCCTACCTAGCTATAGTAGCAACTGTTAAGTGAATGACATTCTGAGCAG
This sequence comes from Pictodentalium vernedei, assembly GCA_031216915.1. Lineage (NCBI taxonomy): Eukaryota > Metazoa > Mollusca > Scaphopoda > Dentaliida > Dentaliidae > Pictodentalium > Pictodentalium vernedei. The sequence goes on from CM062296.1 coordinate 662,166,664, forward strand.
TAGATAATAGACCTAACAATAGAGGCCTCCAGAAATGGACTCGATATTTCTGAGATAAAATTCATGAATGGATGGCTGAGCGCAATGAGCAGCCTTCAAAAATCTATAATAGCAACACTATTAATGTAAGCCCAAGAAGTAGAAGAACTCTTACTTCATGAGCCGAAATCTTAAGCACAACTGCTAAGCCAATGATATACCATAAGCAGTACGCTAGTTAATAGAATCCATTAACAATAAAATGGAGCGTAACGTCCTTCTACTAGACATCAAAGACAGAAGAAGCTTACGCCCTTGTAATAAACAGATATCTGTTTATAAATACATAAACTGTACCCGGAAAGAGTAAAGGCCTATGCCCATACGAAGACGGAAGGACCTTAAAATAAAAGGTTCCGGAAAATAGGAGCCTAACTCTTATGCAACAATCCAACCTAAATAGTAACGGAAGTATTGATTCCGAAACTATGAAAGTGAAAATCATCCATCGATAGTGCATGAAACTCACTGACTCTACAGTAAAAGAGAAACCAACAGAATTACTGTCTAAAAGGTCAGAATTTGAAAACTACTGTTTCCAGAGGCTCAAATGATTACTTAGCTAAATAAGAACCGAAGTTAAAATCCGTATAGGAATTTAATCTAAAGATTCTAAGTCTATTTATCAAAAAGTTACTAACTGACTTAGATAAAGAGACAAAAGACTCAATTGTAAACTATCGTAGAGTGCATAGGTATGAGGTAACATAAACCTATAACCTAAATAACAACAGGCTGCAGTAGATCTTGTGAAACAAGTATACTAAAAAATAGCAATGAGTAGTATGGAGGGATCAACCATATGAACATAATGATCCCTACACCACGACGGAAGAGCCTCCACTTTAGTCGCATAGAATAGCGAAGAAGAGGATCTCCTATAGTAAGAAATCGCGTCCAAAGCTCGTCCAGTACAGTGCTTACAATGCAATACGGACCACACAACGGAATACATGAAGGTTGCGACCTTGCTGGTTGTGATAAAGATGACACGATTTTACCCAGTGAAAAAAGATCCTCACATAGAGGAAGATTTCACGTTAAGATCCACAGTAGACAAGAGAGTAAATTACTCATGATCTCTGTGAAGATAGAGATGCTATCAACAGAAATGTATTGTGGTTGTTTATCTTAGCAAAACCTGCTAAAACAACAGCGCCGGAGGATACGCGTATCCTATCATTCCGTCCTATAGATCAATAGAGCGTTAACAGTATTAGCTCAGAGATCTGGACAAGCCAACACATACGTCTGCAATTTATTAGCAAGCTGTGTCATAAATAAAACATCATTGGGCGCTCCCATAGATAGCAAATCTGAATGAATACTTGTTTGTTGAGAGTCCATTCTGACAGCAACAAGCGACCCGTAAGAGAACGGGAGTCCGATAAAACAATCAGACGACCCAGAATATGACGGACCAAAACTGAACTTGGTGTACTATAACCAACAGACGGATTCTTTCCATTAAATTGAATAACGGAAACGAAAGAGTGCCTCCCTGGTTCCGGAGATACGCCACTACTGTCGAATTAAAGGACAGGAATTTGGGCATGCGTTTCTGAATAATGTTCATGCAATGACATAAAGCAAGCCTAAAAAACATTATTCCGCGGAAGTTAAACTGATAGCTAAAAGACTGCGGAACCCAAAGACCCTGGCACTTCGAATCCGTAGGGATCAGTATATATCCCAATCTGTTTGACTGGCAACCGTCATAACAGCCACACTCGGGTCCGGCAACTGCGGCGGCACTCTCTGAGTCAACCACCGAATGTTTGCCCCAGTCTGAATCTCTTGTAACATTAGATAGACAAGAGAATGTGTAAATCAAGCAATTCATGGATTGCCGGAAAGTTGCCGTCGAAGAGAAGCTCCTCCGAGAACGAAGCGACTCTGAGAGAGTTCTTAACCTACTATCCACGCGTGGATGTAGCTAGGGCTGCATCACGTCTAACCAACTCCAATCAGCCACTGAAGGGCGGAGTTATACGTGAACAAACTACTGCCCTCAAAAGAAATTACATTGAGAATAATATCCCGTAAATCTTTTCTTGAAGACGTAATGATAACGCCTCAGTAAGGCGGATTACGTATAATAAAGCGTCTAAGTTAAGTCTACTATACATAATGTCGTTCCCAACATTGAAATTGGAAAAGACATAAACGGCGAAAAAGAATATATATGCAGTCTTTAATCACACCGTCTAGACGCGTATGAACTCTCGGTATGCCCTCCTCTGCCAAAATAAACTATATGTAAAAAAGATAAAATGGCAGAAATGAGCCACGCGGACAAGAAACTAAACTATCATGCTTAGTAGCAGGCTTGTATATATATATAAATATATAGCGTCGAAAAATAAAACACATGTTGTAATGACAATATTGGACTGCGTCGGTAAGTCAGGGACAAAGTCCCTGTACCGATCGAAAAATCCGAGTCCAATGACGCTATAAGTCTCTTATCCAAGATCGCAGCAATGAAGTCCGAAAAATAATCACTGGAAGAAATGCCAGAAGATATGAAAGGCATCTTCCGATACTACTAAAGGGAAAACTCGAAATCTTTCGAATCCCTTTCGCCATCCTGTCGGACCCTATAAAGCGTTCGGTCGTCCGTAGCTTGATGCAACCGCAGACCGCACCGACCCAGCGCCGTCGGATAATTCCTGATTCGACCGAGAAACTGTTAATTGCTGGGATGCTGCGAAACAACTGTGCTAACTCGGATAGCACGTCCGTCACTGAGGCCTGAGGAGCAGCGGTCTTACGATGCATTGCCGCAGGAAGCTCCGAGATCGTTACCCCGTGCATACTTCCAATATGCGAGCGAACGGAGTGTATAGGCCTCGTGTCCCTTGGCTACCGGATGGCGCGACCTATTCGCTGTGGAATCACTGAATGCCGAAACTGATCGGATACTCGAGGTCACGTAGCCAATGTGCGGTCGTGTGCCCTGCTGTGAGGATGAGGAAGCATTAAAGACAGTCTCTCGGACTGTCAATATAACGGAGCGTCCCGAGCAACGGACATATGCTCCGAATGTAAAATATCTGAACCACAACATGCGGTCCCCTATGTTGTTGGCTTCCTCCGATCTGTCCTCAATCTGCCGTCACTGGGTGAGTACTAAAGTAATTAAAGTGCTCGCATCACCCAAATCTCCTTCCTAGACCGCAACGGACGAACCCGGCAGCCGAACCATTCGATGAATGTACGCTACACCGGGTGAGCTAGCGAATGTCACTCCGTAAGCGATAGACATATTCCATGAGCACTTATTGCCGCTAACTCTTCATTAACTATGACGACAGAGGCACACTTTTGAAAGACATCTCCATAATTCTTCGAACAAGAAACCAGAAATGCTTGGATAGCAAGCATAAAATAATAATATATATAGCGTCGTTCAATAATTCGAAAGTTTGTGTGACATTATTGGACTATGTCGGAACTGAGGGACGATGTCCCTGAACCGAACCAAAAATTTCTAAGTCCACCGACGCTATCGGTTTCTTATCCGGCATCGCAGCATATGTTGTTCCGAAAGGGAAAGCTTGAAATCCTCCGAATCCCTTTCGGTATCCCGTCGGACCGGATGAAACTTTCGGACGTCCGTACCCGCTTCCGCGGAGCATCCCGACCCAGCATCGTCGGAAAAAATATATGCGACAGATTCAGTTGATGCTGGGATGCTGCGATAAACTGTGCTATTAAGGAAAGCACGTCCGTTCCCGAGGCCTGTGCAGTAGCGGACTTACGATGCATTGCCGCTGGAAGCTCCGTGTACGTTGACTCCCGCACACTTCCTATGCGAACGTCCGGAGTCTGCAGGCCTCGAGTCCCCGGCTACCGACCCAGCGCTGTCGGATAATTCTCGATCCGACACCCTTTCTGTCGGCTGCTGGGATGCTGCGATAAGCTGTGCTATGTGCACAAGAATGTCCGGCGTCGAGACCTGCGGAGGCGCAGTCTATCGCTGCTTCGCCGAGGGCAGCTCCGCATCAGATGGCTCCCGCATACTTCCTATGCGAACGTCCGGAGTCCATCGGTCTCGAATCCCTGGCTGCCGGATGGTGTGACCTGGTCGCCGAAGAATCCTTGATCGGCGAAGCTGGTAATATATCGGCGGTCACGCAGCCAAGGTGCGGTCGAGTGCGCTGACGAGAAGAGGAAGCCTTAGCAGTCTCAGCGGACTGCCTATACAACGGAGCGTCCCGAGCGACGGACATATGCTCCGCTAGCGACACATTTGTACCACAACATCTGGGGCCAGATGTTGTTGAACGAGAGAGGGGCCTCTCTCGCTTGCCGTCCGGATGGACCGGAACGAGCTATGAACCGGACTAAAAGGCTTCCTCCGTTCTCCCTCCGATCCGCCGTCACTGGGTGTGCATTAAGTTAATTTTATAGTGCTCGCATCACCCCAAAATTCCTTCTAGACCGCAACGGACGAACCCGGCTGCCGAACCATTCGGTGAATGGACGCTACACCGGGCGAGCTAGCGGACGTCAAGGCCGTCGAACCTACTAGGGTCCTCTTAGGCAATTGGCGTATTACATGAGCACTTTTCCGCTAGCCCTTGATTAATTGTGACGACGGAGGCACACTGTTGGAAGACATCACAGATACATCACCCTAATCTTGATCGTCTGAAATAGAAATTGATAAAGTAGAGTGACCCTGCGGGGAAAGGACCGGAGTGTCCAAATCCCCAACAACATACCGTGACATACGCTTCCCATATTGTCATCGAAATCATACGATACAGAACAGGAGTTAATGCGAGTACACTGACCACATATAGAATGATAATAAGGTCAGAGGAAGACTTCCTCTTAAAACAATTGATCAATATCCTTTCAATGTGAAAAGAAAACAAGTCCTGGTACTCGCACTAACCCCTGGCAAAATACATAATAATAATATGATCCATTAATATAGAAAAAATAATTGAAATCAAAATATTTTGAAAAAATATTTTTTCAGAACAGCCCAAGTTTCTGAAAAGTAACGTTGAGCCCCAATGGATCCCAAGCCCAAGTGTGGAAAAAAATTTTAAAAATATTTTAAACAATTTATTCAACACTTACGAACAATAATAATGTATCTAGTTATGATTAAAATAACATAAAGATATTATTATTTAGAAATCCCCCCCTCACACAGAGGGCTGTTGTAAATGTAAACAATGAGTGTAAAAACACTAAAATAAGACTCCAGGCACCCAGGCCCGAAATCAGTTACCAAAAATACACCATCTGATGCAAAACAGAGACTTCCAGGGAAGAAACTGCAGAACATCAGATGGTAGATGCAGAACACAACGCCTAACCACCCGTAGGTGAAGACGTAAACATGGGGAAAGAACAGAATTCATTCTGTTATTCAGCTAAAACTCCCAAGAAATTTTAGTAATAATAATTACATAAACTATGCCAAAAGCATGGGAGAATAGCAAGGGGGAACTTAAAGGACAGGGAGAGAGGAAAAACACTTGAAAAAACAGTGTAACTAAATAATCAGAATGACAACAAAATGGCTGCTGCCTTGAAAATAGGTAACTTAACATAATTTCATTAAAAAATTTTAAGTTACAGCCCTGATAATATTCTGTCACACATTCTTTTCCTCTCCTCCTTTTCTATCATCCTTAGAATCACCATTTCACTAATATTTATGTGTCTGGAATCATTTAAACTGAGATTTAAAAGCACAAAGATCAGTCAGATGTTAACTGATGAAGGGCCAAACTTAGAATGATAAATGGCGCCAATTTCGGAACGTCCTTGACACTGCGCATGCGCAGTAGGGGCGAAGTGTGGAGGGCCTTTCAGGACATGTTTTCTTTAGTTTTAGATGCAAATTTTGGGGATTGGGGGGCAAAATTTGTGTTTGGCCCTATATTTTAAGAGTTAGCACCAGCTATGTCTGGGTCATTGGTACAGTATAAAAATATAGGCAACTTAACATAATTTCATCAAAAAATTTTAAGTACAGCCCTGATTATTTTTTGTCACTTCTTTTTCCTCTCCTCCTTCTATCCTCCTTAGAATCACATTTTCTCCAAAAATTACGTGTCTGGCATCCTTTAAACTGAGATTTACAAGCACAAAGATCAGTGAGATGTTGACTGATGAAGGGCCAAACAGAGAAATGATAATTGGCGCCAATTTCGGGACGTCTGCGTCACTGCGCATGCGCAGTAGAGGCGTAGTATGGAGGTCCTTTAGGACATGATTTCTTTTTGTTTTGGATGCAAATTTTGGGGATTGGGGGGCAAAATTTGTGTTTGGCCCTGGTTTTGTTAGAGTTAGCACCAGCTAAGTCTGGGTCATTGGTACAGTATAAAAATTTACAATTTTTCAGACAGTATTCTCTTTCAAAATAGCTTTTGGATAGGTAAAGGGTTACATGAATCTTAAAAGACATACAATAATTACTGTCATCTGAGCTTACATGATTGCAAGATGATAAACAAACTTCCCTAGATTTTCTAAACAATCTGTCAACATGTATCAAACATAATTAGATTACAGCTGAAGATATCAACCTACCGTTGCACTTGTTTTACAGTACAAATCAAAATAAGTTGTGTAGGATAATCCTATTAACTATGTATCTTTTCTCTTCCTACACTGATAAGACCAGAAGCTGACATCATTTTCTGGAAAGCTCTCACTGATAGCTTTTCCAGAAAATGTCAGATTCTGATCTTGTCAGGGCAGAAGCTGCAGTCTTCTTAGTTTATTGCAGTTATGCTACAGCTTATTTTGACTTGTACTGTATACACAATATTTTGGGGGGTTTTTTCCCAGTTCTCAGTGGAGAAAAAACTGGAACCAATCCTTACCAGATTCTCAAAAAACAAATATTTTGCTGACAGAATTGATCTTCGTGCAGACAGGAGAGTCAGTGGGTTAAGCATTAGAATATAGTCCTGGTGGCCACATATTTCCATCCTCTCATAGACCATTCCTGCGAAGTTTGGCTCATGTCAGCTCAGTAGTTCTAGAGAAGAAGATGAAAATGTGATTTCCCATAGGGTTTCTATAGTAACTATAAGACGCAATTGTAGCCATGTTTACAACCCGATAAACATTAAATGAGGATCGTTGGTAGAGAGGGTTCCAGTCATCATTTATGTGAAGTATCAAAACATTTGGTCTGGCAGTTTCAGAGGAGAAGATTTTTGAAAATCCACCACTCAGAATCGAAGAATGCCTCTGGCGGCCATGTTTTTCAACCCACAGGAACAAAATGAGCATCTTTTGTAGAGGACCTCCCATAGACTATCCCTGCCAGGTTTGTTTTCACATCGCCTCGGTTTTTCCAGAGAAGAAGAGGAAAATGTGATTTCCCTTAGGATTTCTATAGTAACTATAAGCTGCAATTGTGGCCATGTTTACAACCCGATCAACATTAAATGAGGATCGTTGGTAGAGGGGGTCCCAGTCATCATTTATATGAAGTTTCAAAACATTTGGCCTGGCAGTCTCAGAGGAGAAGACTTTTGAAAATCCACCAACCAGAATCAAAGAATGCCTCTGGCGGCCATGTTTTTCAACCCACAGGAACAAAATGGGGACCGTTTGTAGAGGACCTCCCATAGACCATCTCTGCCAGGTTTGGTTCATGTTGGCTCAGTAGTTCCGGAGAAGAAGATGAAAATGTGATTTCCCATAGGGTTTCTATAGTAACTATAAGCTGCAATTGTGGCCATGTTTACAACCCGATCAACATTAAATGAGGTTCGTTGGTAGAGGGGGTCCCAGTCATCATTTATATGAAGTTTCAAAACATTTGGCCTGGCAGTCTCAGAGGAGAAGACTTTTGAAAATCCACCAACCAGAATCAAAGAATGCCTCTGGCGGCCATGTTTTTCAACCCACAGGAACAAAATGGGGACCGTTTGTAGAGGACCTCCCATAGACCATCTCTGCCAGGTTTGGTTCATGTTGGCTCAGTAGTTCCGGAGAAGAAGATGAAAATGTGATTTCCCATAGGGTTTCTATAGTAACTATAAGCTGCAGTTGTGGCCATGTTTGCAACCCAATCAACATTAAATGAGGATCGTTGGTAGAGGGGGTCCCAGTCATCATTTATGTGAAGTATCAAAACATTTGGCCTGGCAGTTTCAGAGGAGAAGATTTTTGAAAATCCACCAATCAGAATCGAAGAATGCCTCTGGCGGCCATGTTTTTCAACCCACAGGAACAAAATGAGCATCTTTTGTAGAGGACATCCCATAGACTATCCCTGCCAGGTTTGTTTTCACATCGCCGCAGTTTTTCCAGAGAAGAAGAGGAAAATGTGATTTCCCATAGGATTTCTATAGTAACTATAAGCTGCAATTGTGGCCATGTTTACAACCCGATCAACATTAAATGAGGAACATTGGTAGAGGGGGTCCCAGTCATCATTTATATGAAGTTTCAAAACATTTGGTCAGGCAGTCTCAGAGGAGAAGATTTTTGAAAATCTACCAATCAGAATCAAAGAATGCCTCTGGAAGCCGTGTTTTTTATCCGACGGGAACAAAATGAGGATCGTTTGTAGAGGACCTCCCACAGACCATTCCTGCCAAGTTTGGTTTACACCAGCACAGCAGTTACAGAGAAGATGAAAAGTTTACAGACGCCAGACGACGGACGCCAAGTGATGAGAAAAGCTCACATGGCCTTTTTGGCCAGATGAGCTAAAAAGGTCATAGATGTTACCATCAATTTTGTTGGCAGCACATAAACAAGGAATTTCTGGCCTGTAATCTTTCAGTTCTTTCAACCAGTTTGGTAAATTTTTATATGTGACTTTTCTTGTAGAATCGAATACCTGAAAATGAAAAAACAAAACATATTAACTCTAAAACTTTCAGAAAATTTTATATAAGGGTGATGAAATGGCAATGGAAGTTGAAAAAGTTGACATTGGATTGATACCTTCTGAATAGCTGACACTGCTAGATCAATTCTCTGCTCTTGCTATGGATACTGCATTCATGTTCATTTCATAAATATTAAAGTCTTCAAAATACCCAACTTCTAATATTAATTATGAGACCTGATCAGTTGCAATTGATAAATCAATGGCAAATGGGTGGAAAGATGAATGGATGAATAGAAGACAGCAGACGGGATAAGACAGAAACAAAACAGCTACAATTCTACTTTTCAGCGACAGTGACCTTGAACTCTAAAATGAATAAACAAGCAAGCCTGGAAATAAGCAGACTGTCATCTGCAGAATGAGGTTCCCAGAGGGCGAATTTGGTGATGCTACCCTGCACAACAGGGTAGCATCACTAAATTTACCCTCTGTGAACCTCAATCTGAATCAAGATCTCTGGTCTAAATGGAAAGAGGTACCCAGAGGATAAATTGGCACACTGTGTGAGATAGCATCAGCAAATTCACCCTCTGGGGACCTCATTCTGCAAATGACAGATTTCTTATTTCCAGGCCTGTAAACAAGTAACATTAACAAGTAAACCTCATCAATATTAAAATTTAAATCATTATATAACTAGAGGGGGTATCAGTACCCCATGGCTCACCAACAGGCGGCTAATGTGAAGGGATGGCTGGAGTAAAAAAAAAAAAAAGTCCAAAACCTGCACACAAAAGTCCAAAATTAAAGTAAATAAGCAGCTAAAGGGTTAAATAATATAATAATAGCCCCAAGAAGCATGCTAACATAAAATAGGAACCATGGCAATATGCTGCAAGGTAAGTCTCCACTTTCAAGAAAAGAAAGACAAACCTCAAAATCTGCCCATAAAAGTAAAAAAAAAAGTATGACATTTGTTTCAATGGGTTAAAATTTAGAAAAATACCTTGATAATGTCACAGTACCCACCATGGCAATATGCCAGTAAGGTGAAACTCTACCTGAAAAATCCAACTGGAAGAAAAAAAAGAAAAACTTCAAAACCTGCACATAAAAGTATCACATTTGTTTCAAAGGGTTGAAATTTAGAAAAATACCCTGAAAATGTTACAGTAACCACCATGGCAATATGCCAGTGAGGTAAAACTCCACTTAAAAAAAAAGTATCAAAACCTGTACACAAAAGAAAACAAGAGCTGGACTTTCGTCCTGTGCATACCCCCACGTGGTGTACCGCCTAGTGTGGACATGCCTATGACCAACAAATATTATTTATGAATATTCTCGTACGGACTGATGGATGGATGCACAGATGGACAGACACAATCCAGTATAAGCCCCCCCCCCCCCTTCCATTTTCTTCGAAAGTTTTCAACAATTTCTAAGTCAAAAGGTATGGTAAATTGTTTGGTGTTTGGAAGTTTTATGCAATGAGGCAGAAGCCTTTGTCATAGGCAAACTGCATGCCATATTTCACTGAAATCCGATAACCCCAATCCAGTATGCCTTCCCCCTCCCATTTTCTTTGAAAGTTTTCAACAATTTCCAACAATTTCTAAGTCAAAAGGTGTGGTAAATTGTTTGGTGTTTGAAGTTTTATGCAATGTGGCAGAAGCCTTTGTCATAGGCAAACTGCATGCCATATTTCAATGAAATCCGATAACCCATGCCTGAGATACAGGCTGAACAGACAAATAATGTCTATTTCCTAGAATTTCTAAGTCAAAAAAGGGGGATAACTCTAAAAAGGAGAATGTGAGAAATATTGTTGAATCCTTTTTTCAAAGCCTATACCATAAGCAGTGTTCATGGCAAATTTCATTGCAATAAAACATTCGATACCCAAAATACAGGCTGAACAGACAAAATTTGGCTCGGACGGACACAATTTCTAAGTGAACAAGTAATAAAAAAAAAATAACTACTGTAGGCATACCTATGACCAACAAATATTATAAAAAATAATAATTTACTTAAGTTATGAATATTCTCGGACTGGCTCACACACGGACGCACAGATGCACAGACGCACAGACAGACACACGGATGCATGTAATCCCGTATACCCCCCATTTTCTTCAAAAGTGGGGGTATAAAAACCTGCACACAAAAGTCCAAAACCTGCAAAATAAGCAGCTAAAGAGTTAAATAATATAATACTAGCCCAAAAAAGCATCCTAATATAAAATAGGAACCATGGCAATATGCTACAAGGTAAGTCACCACTTGGAAGAAAAGAAAGACAAACCTCAAAACCTGCACATAGAAGTCAAAAAAGAATCACATTTGTTTCAAAGGGTTAAAATTGAGAAAAACACCCTGCAAATGTCACAGTAATCACAATGGCAATATGCCAGTAAGGTGAAACTCTACTTGAAAAAAAATATCCACTTGGAAGAAAAGAAAGACAAACCTCAAAACCTGCACCTAAAAGTCAAAAAAGTATCACATTTGTTTCAAAGGGTTAAAATTGAGAAAAATACCCTGAAATGTTAAGGTAACCACCATGGCAATATGCCAGTAAGGTAAAACTCCACTTGAAGACAAAATTTCAAAACCTGTACACAAAAGTCAAAAACCTGCACAGAAAAGTCAAAAACCTGAACACAAAAGTCCAAAATTCAAGAAACTAAGCATGGAAAGGGTTGAATAAAATATTACTATCCCTGAAAAGCATGCTGACATAAAAAAAAAAAAAAATTAAAAAAAAATTATAAAAACCTGCACACAAAAGTTCAAAATGTATGAATCCGGACGCCGACGCAGACGACGTCGCCGACATGAGGGCAGATCTTGAAAAAAGTTCTGTTTTTAACATTTTTAATATGAAGGCAGATGTGTTTCCTGCTGGCATAAGCATTTAACCCTTTACCCAACGAAATGGTCCAAACCGTCCAGCACTATTCACAAAAAAATCACAATTCAATTTTCATTATTTTTTGTCTCAAAAACATAGCTTATGATCCCTCAATGGAAGGAGCCCATTGAACTCATTCGAATGAGGGGTAAAAAGCTATGTTTTTGAGACAAAAAATGAAAATATTTAGTTATTCAAGAATTTTAGTTGCAAGTGTTGTCATTCTTATGAGTTAGGTAAAGGGTTAAAATTACACTGCACGCATAAATATATTTAAAATATTCAAATACTTACTAGTATACATGCATGAGCTTGATGATAATATGAAGGATGCATACTGTTAAAACGTTCTTGGCCAGCTGTGTCCCAGAAATCTGTACAGTATAAAATCAAAGCATAAAAAAGGTGATTCATAAAACATGTTCTTGGGATACTTTAAATCCCATTTTCCTCTTTTCTAACTAAAAGTTATGCAAGATATAACACAGAGAATAAAAATACATACATTATAGAGATGGGTGGTTAACCAAAATTTCAGTTCGGTTTCAGTTTTGTTATCAAAACCGAAACCGAAACAATTACAGAAAACCTGTTGTCATGGTTTTCAGCTTCAATGTTGAAAAAGTCTAATCAGATCTTCACTTCTCAGAATAAAGAGAGAAACAACCTAAAGTTAACATTGCTTTCAAACTTCAGAGTCGCGATACCCCATTTTCAGAACATCTGCAGTAATGTTACTGCGTTCGAGAGTGGCATTTACCACGAAAATAGGTGACAAAATTTCTTCTTACGCATTGTGGTTTAAACGTTCATCTGTTTATCAAATGCAATTTCCTTTGCTGAACTGGAATTTGTCACTTGTTCCACATTTATAATGACAAATATATTTATTTCTACACGTAATTTTGAAAGCTTGAACTCCAAAGCCAGCGTCAAAATAACAGTTGAAGTTGGATGGAAATTTAGGGTTACAATGACCTACATGAGCAACTTTTACTCAATAAAATTTTTATGGTCAGCATAGTATTTTAGGGTGTGTTGGGTTACCCTAAACACAGGTATTGGGGGGGGGGGGGGGGGTGTGTAATTTTGCAACAGACTTAAGGCAAAAATCATTTTTCTCAAACTTCAAACTCTTCAGATGATTCATGCAAATACATTGTGCTCAGGACATCAGAGTACCAGTATAGGCTATTACACAGGTAGTCCAGGCACATTAGACATAAAAATGAGAAAGTAAGGAAAAAAATCGGAGAAAGCTGATTTTTTTATATGTTTCCTGGACACACATTGCGGATAAAGTGTGAAAAGTCCCCACAAATCCGAGTTGAGCTTTTTTTAGTTATAGCGTTTTTTTGATGAAAAAAATTTTTTTTTTTAAAATTCGACCCAGCTCCATATTTGTCATTCTTATTCGCCTTAGTAGGGTGAGAATCATAAATATCGTGCTGAATTATATTGAGAATACATATCCCCAACAGAAAATGCCAACTTTGTACCAATCCTCACACTCAATGGTGAAATATTCATGAAAATGTACAAAATTACGAAAAAAAATTTATTGTTTTCATACACACAACGGTACACAACGTCCATTAAATCAAATCTACGACTACTTTGGGAGTTAAATTATATATCAAAAATTGCAGAAAAGCAGTGGCTTTATAATGATATATAACAATAGTCATTTATTCCATAATGAACTGGTGAAACGTGTGAAATATTAACCATACCCCCTAAACTCAAATTCAAACGGCATCGACTTTTCTCATTCAAATACCGTATTATACGTTTGTCCAGTGACGTTTGATCAACCACTTTATATCAAAGCAGTGGAGATTGTGTCTTCGTCAGATAAGTTGACAAAATTTTTCGTTAGACTCGGCGGCTTCCATATGATTATGTCATATTTAGGGGCAACTGGTTCGATCATGGCTTGTAGTGGCTTGGATGAACTTTGGGGGACTGTTTATGCTGGTGGGTCAATCCATCATTTGATCAGTGGTCATGCATATTCAAGAGCAGTTCGTGCCCATTTGCTAACACAAATTGCCATTACAAAACTTGTGTTTGAAGCCGAACACTAGATAACATAGACTGCACAGAAGTCAATGAAATATTCTGTGGACTTGCCAGAGGTGACTGTACAACAGCTGACGCTGTCAATCAAGAAAGTGTCAACCATCTACTGTCAAAATTACACGAACTGCTCCAGAATACGTCCGTAGGATGCACAGGAAAGCTTTGGGTACAATACTACGAGCAAATAGGTCTTCTCCAGTTGTTCTTGAGAGCAGAGCGCACAGGCGACTGGGAACTCCACACATATTGTGTTCGCAATATGATTCCAGTATTTCACGCAGGTGGTCATTTTGCATACGCAAAAAGTTCTCGTCTCTATTTGCAGCAGATGAATGAGCTAACAGAAATAATGCAACAGGATGATTTGAGGTTGTTCACTGAGAAAGGTTACTTTACCATAAGGCGCTCAGATAAATTCTGGGACGGGATATATTCTGATCAGACCATAGAGCAGTGTTTAATGAGAATGTTCAAGCTCCCTGGTGGTCTCACACATGGCAGGGGAATAACCGATAGCACTGTTGCGAAATGGGTACATGGACTACCTCTTTGCCTTCCGATATGTAATGCTCTCGAAAATTTTGTTCATGTTCACACTGGTCATGGCGAACAACATCGGGATCTCCGTCAAAGTTCACAATTGACTGATGCCAATGATATCACCAAATTATTGAACTGGCTCAGAGTGCATTCCCCCTTTCAGAATAGAGATCCACTACAATTAGTCTCTATAGCGACCGGGCTTGTGGCCGACGAAACTGTGAACTGTGACCAAGTTCGCAAAATTGGTGAATGTTGCGTATCGAATGTTGTAAGCAAAACGTTCAACAGCATCAAACTACGACGTGTTGACACTGTGAAGTCTTTCGCATCGATGGCAAATAGCATCAAAGTCCGTGGAAGTAAGGTAGTGATTGACCCCACAATTTTGTTCAACCGCATCACATGTGTTATTCAGTCACAAGCAGAGATGGAAGAGTATCTCAAATATGAACTCGCCCCGAAACCACCAGCATTGTTTGATTCTGCTGGAATGAGGAAGACACAGAAAAGCACGCTCGGTAAGATCCTCAAAACATACGGTTCCGAGCAAACTAAAATCCCAGAACATTCTCTGTTTGTTGTAGATGGTGGATTTTTATTGAGGGCAGTTGTATGGCCTAAACAGTCATCATATAAGGACATATGTACATCATATTCCAATTATCTAGTGAGACATTTTGGGGCGAACGTCGTGGTTGTTTTTGATGGTTATGCTTGTACAATATCGACAAAGGGCATGGAACAAGCCTGTAGATCTAAAGACAGGTATTCCATTGATATCAATATCTCACCCGAGTTACCAGCCACCACACCCCAATCCGATTTCCTTGCAAATGCCAAGAACAAAACCCAACTGATCGATCTTCTAATGCAGGAGCTATCTGCTATCAATATTCAGTCCAAGTAGGCCGCTGATGCTGATGTACTGATAGCCGAAACTGCACTTGACATCGCTCAAGATGACAACAATGTTGTCGTTGTGGGAACAGACACAGACTTGTTAGTCATTCTTACCTCTCGAGTTCAACCGGGATGTAATATTCACATGATGTATTCCATTACCCCAAACTTACTAGTTTCAGTTAGTGAAATAGCAACCAAAATGGGTGACCATAGAAGCAACCTCCTTGTAGCACATTCTATAAGTGGTTGTGACACTACTTCTGCACTCTTTCGAGTTGGTAAGAAGAAAGTATTCAGTACAATTGTCTCCGATGTTACTAGCGACTCACAACAGTATGTCAACACAATTTTGGCGGATGATAGTACACCAAGTGCAGTAGCCGCTGCCGGGGAACAACTTCTCCTGATCTTATACGGGAGTAAAACTGTTTCCTCTCTCGACCAATATAGATATGTCACTTACAAGCGTTATGTAGCAAAATCTAAACTGAATAAACCCATCGACCTAGCCTCACTCCCACCAAGCAGCGATGCTGCACAACAACATGTCTACAGATGTTATCTCCAGGTCCAACAATGGCTGGGCACTTTGCTTCCTCCGACGGATTGGGGGTGGTCGCTAGACAATGGACTTCTTGTACCGACAGCAGCCACAAAGCCATGTGCCCCCGATAACCTACTGAATCTGATCAGTTGTGGTTGCAAGAGTGCTTGTACAAAAAGGTGTGGGTGTAAGAAGGCAGGACTCTCTTGCTCAGGTTTGTGTAATTGCAGTTCGGATTCTTGTAACAACCACAGAAACACTGTCCTGTCGGAAATTTCTGAGTTCGATGAATAATATGTATATAGGTCATGTCATTTCTGTATATAGCGTTGATAATAGTCAATGTAACTTAATCCATGTTGATTGATTTGTACATTCTGTAAATATTATTTACTGATTTTTGTACATTCTGTAAATATTATTTATTGATCTAATGCTGCCAGACACAGACGTGTCTGTTCGGTCCCAAGCCCAAAAATAGTTGAGTTCTCATGCTGACGAATTTTATGCCAAAAGGGGAACTCGGCCAGAAGCAGAGGGGGTCTTCCATAATGTCTATTTTGTAAGCAATGATAAAAGTCTTCAAATGGTGGTGGATTTTTTATCATCTGTCCAACTAACATCCCGTTCTGTACTACGACCCTTTGGGCAAATCCGTTAGGAAAATCGTCATTTTTTGCGTAAATCCGATACTTTTTTGTGAATTTTCAATAATTTTTCGCAGAAATTGTCACAGAATGCACATTTTCCTCTAGGTAAATGTATATTAGACATTATGTAGCTCGAAATACGCGTAAACAAAAAAAACAGTTGTTATCAATTCGAGGTTACAAAGTTTGTGCGATTTTTTTTTATTTTTTTCAAACGCGTTTTCGAAAAAAGGCTGTAGAAAAAAAAGCTCAACTGGGATTTTAGGGGACTTTTGTCTAATCGTTCAGTGACATGTACTCGACATTCCCTGAAAAAATCAGCTTTCTCCAATTTTTTTCCCTAGTGAAACCTAATGTTCTTGGGCTAAGGTGCGTTGCCCTGGAAATGGAGTCCCAGTGACACTGACTGGTGCCAAATACATCTTATATGCAAATGCAATGTATTATGTTTCTACAATGAAAACCAAAACCGAAAACCTGACTCTTTGAATGACACCGAAACCGACATGAAATCAGAAAACTGCCCATCTCTAATACATTATCATTTCAAAGAAAATGTTTGAAACCAAGGTAGCAAGGTACTTTAAGGCGTAATGCATGTCAATGGTTGACATGTCTTCAACCAATACTCAACCTGTATGTGTGGGATTAGTTAGTTTCAGAGTCCAACAGTTAATCACTACAGTTTGTTGTTGTATCTAGGTCTTCAGGCTTTCTCCACCCATAAGACTGCCTCAACTGATATAACCCACGCCACTGAGAAGGTTGTTCAACCCCAATAAATAAATTAAACTGTATTATCACTGAAAACTAAATTTTCTTCTCACACAAAAATGTGCATACTGGGTTGAAGCTTATGGTTACGTCTATCACCAAGTGTAAGAAATAAAGACACAGATTTCTTTTAACCCTTTACCTAACATGGAAAGCAGACGACACTTGCAAAAAAACTTCTTGAATAACTAATTTTTTTCATTTTTTGTCTCAAAAACATAGGTTATGACCCCTCGTTGGAACGAGCTCAGTGAGCCCGTTCCAATGAGGGGTCATAACCTATGTTTTTGAAACAAAAAATGAAAAAATAATGAAAATTAATTGGCGATTTTTGAGAATAGCGCTGACTGCTTTGGTCATTACATTGGGCAAAGAGTTAATAGCTGTTTCTTCAGGCATACAAAGACTTAGCAGCCTCACCCCACAGGTGCTGCCCAGTGAGTTTTATTTAGTCAGAAAGGCAGATTCATTGTACCGGGGCTATCTACCATTGCTTCCAAAGTGCTGCTGCAGAGAAATGTCTCTCAAAAATAGGCTTGGTAAAAATTTAATCCACCACAAATTTTAACTAAAGAGGTCAAATGCTAACAAGAACCTGCTGAAGAAAGGTTGTTTCAGTTGATTTTTCTTCCTTGTAAGAAATGTTAAGTGTTGGAATTATCTAAAAAGGAAAACCAGGGTTGAAATTTCCTTGTCGTTATCATGCCACTTATTTCAGCTGATCTTGCAGGTTCCTTTGCCAATAAGTGCATCTGCAATTAACAGTTATTCAACAATCCACTATCTAGTTAAAATGGTATCTCTTGGTACAAATGAAGCAGAGATCCCTTTTCCTCCCACCTCCTATCTAATAAAATGCATATGCCTCACATGAGACACCCAGGTGGGCAGACCTATCTTCTCAACTCACGTAACACAAGGTTACGTCATGTGCTGGTCAATATTATGAGCTCCACCAAGGTGCATCTCAATATTTTTCTCACTGCTTCAGAATCCTAACCCTGCCTTTATTTTGAGTTGCATTTTGTTTTTTAAGTATATACATATGGTATCACTAATCTGTATGTTCCTCCTTCAGAATATGTTATTAAGCCTCTAAACATTGAGGGCAAAATATCAAAAAATATAACCTGCTAACTTTTCCCATAATGCAACTAGGAATTTAACCAATTCAACCTTTTTTGACATTAAATTGGTTAAATTCTTCGTCCCCCTGAAAATGGCCGAAATTGCATTATGGTAAAAAATTGCTGCTTAAAATTCTGATATCAGTGTGCAGAGAGTTAAATTTTGCCAACAACCAACACAACTTTTGGTAAGACTCAGACGCGGATCCAGGATTTTATAAGGGGGGGTGCTATTGTTGGCCGGCAAGCGCCGAAGGCGCGCAGCGTGACGGCGCTCTGCGCCGTCCTTGCGAGCGCCGAAGGTGCGAAGCAATTAGCGGGGGGTCTGGGGGTCCTCCCCCAGAAAAAAATTTGAATTAGGAATCCATCAGATGCTATCTGAGACGTATCCTGGTCATATATTTGTCCTTTCTCTTAAACCTATTTTCTGCCGATTTGGCTTGAAATTTGGTAAAAACAATTATGGTACTGACACTGCCCAATGAAAAACAAAATAATCATTCGAAATTGTTACCTACCAAGAAGAAAATATAATCACCCCTGGATTTTGCATCAAATTAACTGAAATGCGGGGATTGCCTGGAAGAAACATAATAATTTTCACCATGACATACCTGTTGTACGCAGGGGTGACAGACGTTCCAAGAAGTATGAGTGTGTGTAGGTGGGTGAATGTGTGGATGGGTTGGTGCCACTGGGTAAGTGGCCGAGGGGGGGGGGGGGGGGGGGGGTCACATTTCTTCTGGTCAACTTTGAGATGCATATACTATTTAAATGTTAAACACCCCAAAGGCAGATTTAGACGGGGGCGCACATGGCGTGCGCCCCTCTATTTTCTCAGAAATCATTTCTGAGAAAATAGAGGGACGCATGCCGCGTGCGTCCCCGTCTATTAATCAGATATAAAAAGTATATGTCGTTGAAAATTATTTTGTTAGAATTGACTCGAGCAAGGCAAAGGCACGCCCCAGTCAATTCTAATAAAATAATTGAAGCCAGTGCGTACTATAAATTAATAGTATCTGCACACTTGCATCACAACAGTTTGTGACCATATAAGTATAGAGGGCGACGTCCCTCAATTTAAAATCCTGGATCTGCTTCTGAAACACCCAAGTCCTGTCTCAGTTTGTGTGCTTCAACCGTGCTATGTGAACGCACAAACTTGTACACTGTGTAAATACATTGTTCCATCAACTGATCTTAACTGGTAAGTAGCTTAATTATTTTATTCATGTTATCGAAGAAATAAGTCTGGATACTAGATGTCCTGTTGCTCTGCAACATTAAATTGTTTCAGTTTACTAGAGAATGCCTGTAGGCATTATCCAGCAAGTTCAACTGTTGCAACAATTTAATATTTAACAAAGAGCATTTAACATTGGTGAATCATTCACCAATGTTAAATGCTCTTTGTTAAATATTAAATTGTCCCATTCAATCATCTGTCATAGTGTAAAACTATTGCTGAAGGCGAACGTCACTATAGCATCACTGATTCAGCTGAACAAAGATATATTTACGAACAGAGCTGATATACGTGGAAACTTTGTCCATAAGACCGTAAATATATGGATGACATTGGAATCAGCTCGTCAACTGATTCAAATGCCATCCATTTTGGGAAAAGCTGTGATTGGTAACTGGTTAAATTCCAGGCACATTCTTATAACAATTACATTTTATTGAAATTAAATCTTCAAGATAGATTATTGGAGGCTGGATCGGAAATACAGTAATCGCGTATGCTTATTACAGTAATACTTGTGATTGGGATGAAGTTCTCACTCTTTCAGAATGTCTGCAAATTCAAATTTTTTTGGATGACTGTGAGTAGTGAGTAGGCGTGTGTGTGTGTGTGGGGGGGGGGGGGTGCTCGAGCACCCAGAGCACCCCCCCTGGATCCGCCCCTGAGACTGACGGCACATAACCACTCTTCAGACAAGAGGGCCAAGTAGCCTGAGGCACTCACCTTACGAAAGATGTTTAAAGAAGGATTTAATTGGCATCTATGGCTATATAGAGTCCCTCGAAAGTGCAAGAAGGCCCCACTGGTGAATATCCTGTATACTGACTGCCTAACCGGTTTTGTTCAATTTGAGCTTCATCAGAGGCTTTTGGTTTTGCGGTGTAGATATATTAAAAAATGTAACTCAGTCTCACTGTGTTGTTATTTTTTGACAAATATATTTTCTCTGTTAGACTAATAGAGGGTTAATAGGTTGCATAGTAGTTACATTCTAGAGTTTCTGTATAGTATGTTGGCTGCATACCTCAGCACCTTGCCAGTGTTGTACAGGGTCGAAATGGTGACAAAGTCTGTGTCAGGAGGAGTGTTGCTTGGTGAAATGGTATACATGGGTGTGGTGATCCAATGTCAGTGTTTATATGACAGTGCAAGGTGTCTGTTGGTATCCCATTTAGGTCTCTGCTACTGGTGGCGGAGTTCTGGTTGGTTTATTATTTTCTTCATGTTGCATAGTAGTAGGTACGTTCTGGAGTGTTGGTCCAGGCTTTGGTGATGTGGCCTGAGTGGGCCTTGTTATCTCCCTCACTGCGAATCCCAGGGTATCCGTTCTGGGTGCAGAATGTGTAATCATCGCATTAAGTCGTGTCTGTTGAGTGTGATGTCTACTTTTCAGGTGTTTAATGTAATATTCTTTCCTTTTAAAAGTTCATTTACAGCCAGTGCATGAATAAAAGCCGATTTTTAGGTGCTTGACTCTCTGGTGTCGACACAGTCCCTCTTTAGTTGCATAAATGGAATTCAAATGATGCAAGTCTCCCTCATGGTCAATGGTATTACTTGTAATTGACTCTTTCTCGGTCAGAATCATGGTTACGTAGTCCCGATTGTGACACATTGGCATCAGAGTTGTGCATCTTCACGAATGGGCAGGTGGCGGCACGATGAACAGAAAGCTGAAAATTTTATAAACACAAAGTGACTAGAAGTCCTTTCTGTTTAAGCAGAGTGGTATGAGCGTTTGGAGTGTGTATATCCATTCAGCTTCACGTTTATGTCTCTGTTTCATTATACTGGGTGCTTCCGGATTGGAGATGAGTACCTGTATAATACGGAAACTCAGATCCGCAAAAGTGTGGTCATCTTGATGGAAGTGAAATGATGTTGGTGTTTCTCTTTTATGTTGGATGTTGGCTGTGTGTTCGCATATACGGATATGGAAACTTCTTTTGGTTCCCCAACACACTGTTTGCTGCATTGGTGGCATGTTATAAGGTAAATGCAATTGCGAGTCATGCAATTTGTTTTTGAGGGGGGCCCTTGAACCGTTTTTTTCTTGCAGAACTAGTGAATCAGATTCACATTGGTAATTATTGGCAGATTTCGCAGTTTTGGGACATCCAGGGTAACCTTGAGTTGCAGGTTGATTTGCAGCTTATTTGGTGGAGTGGTGGATGTTTGGCTTTCATGAGCATGTCCCGTAATGAGGGGTTTTATGTCTGTAGGCTAATAATGGTGGGCATTCAAACAGTGTGTGGCCCATGGGTGTGCTGGTTAATATCGGGCAAAGATTTCTGATTTGGTTGTATGTGTACAACTTTTTGGGTGGTACCGGTAATTATCTGTTGTGTCTCGCATGGTTCGTTAGCAGGATTTTTTCATTGCAGCCCCATTTTTGAAAATATTCTACGTTCTGCATTACATTCAAAATCAGAGTCGTTATTGCAAATTCCCCTAACCCTCAGTGGTTGGCTTTAGAGTATGCTGTTGATTTGGCTTTTCGGATGGCAGGAATCTGACCAAGGTTGTGTGTGTGTCCGTTGATTTTGTGTATAGGTCAGTTTTAACCAAGTTTCCCAGGTTTTTAATTGTGACATCAAAAAAGTTTACTGATGTGAAAGATTTTTTAGCAGTGATTTGTAGGATGTGCCAAGATAAAATAGTCGATGAATTCACCGAGTGATTGTTCCCCATGAGTCCAGATAAGAAAGATGTCACTGATGAAGCAGAGGTACAGCTCCAGGGCCATATCCAGGACATTTTTGGTAACGGTACACCAGTTTGGGCACCCCAAACTCAAGGTGCCCAAATTCATTGTATTCGTTTATAATCTCCATCCCACAGTCTGCTAAAACGGTCAAAATTCAGCAAAAATTATACATGACTATATTTACACGAAGCTAAACCCTTGAATCCCAAACTACGATACTTTAGCTGACTAAAGATACACCCAAGGCAACTGCACTCTGATAAAAAAAAAAATCCACAGAACAGGTATGCAGAAAGCATGTGGAGGCATTCAACTTTAGTGTCTTTTAAAAACGTTGCATTCAGTATGGAAATCCTACTTTCAGTTTCTGTCTCTACCACCTATGGCCATCGGTTACACCTGTAGCCTAGATCGACAGGTGTCCCCAAATTATCCCTTGATATGGCCCTGAGCTCAGGCTTTAATCTGACTTTATCGATCAATTTTGTCTCCAGCTCACCCATAAATATGTTTGCATAACTCGGGGAAACGAGTATGCCCATAGCTGTGCCGCTTACACAGAGATAATTTTCGCAGTTAAATTCAAAATTATTGCTGTGTAGGGGCAGTAGCTGCAGGATGTTTGGGGCAGAAATTTGCCATTTTACTTTGTGCAGAGTATGAAGTTTGCCAGTAAGGTAGGTACAATGTATATCATTTAAGATAAGTAGAAGGGGGTTGGTGTCTCTTAAATAGCTGGGATATAATGGTACAAAGGGTTTAATATGTTTGATTGCCAGTGTGCGTATTTCTCTATAGATTGAGTGGTGCATTTGTTTCACTGATGTGCACTATTTCTTGTTCTGTTCTCTGGTGTTTGGTAGGCCAGCATAAATGGCAGTGGTAGTGGAATTAGTATCTGAAGTTAGTCCACAGCTCATGCTGCTATTGGAGCTATCAGCCATATAGTGTATTTGTTGCCATCTTACAGTTGGTGTAGGATATGGAATAATATGGAATTGTGTTGTTAAAATGACCCAAGAGGAACATTTCTTGCTTGATGGCATGCTAATGCCTGTGTAAATTTGTTTGTATTGAAACCTGACCAGTTTTGTCCAGACAAGAACTCACCCAAGGTTATTTATTTATTTATTGGTGTTTACGGTCACATACTTATGCACAATGGCTAATCGTGACCGTGACAGTTTTATGGGTGGAGGAAGTCCGAGTACCTGGAGAGAACCACCGAGCAACTATCAGCTCTTCAACATTCTAACTCTATTCAAGCTCCGCTCAAGCAGGGTTACAGCAGTTGAAGACATGTGCACCATCGATGTGCAGTACGCCTTAGTACACGGCGTCATCGTGCCCCCATGTAGACAACTGGGATAAAGTGCCTTGCCCAAGGACACAACGTGGGTCATCCCGGACGGGGATCGAACTTGGGACCTCTAGCATAGAAGTCCAACAGTCAACCACTAAGCCACCGTGCTCCCTCACCCAAGGTTAAAAATTAGTTGAACTTACAGCTATTTATACATTCTGTGGATGATTGGCAGGGTGATTTTCGGAGACATTTGTTTGATGGCTTGCTGGCAGTTGTTGGAGCAGTTTTAATTAGTGGTTGTCTTACAAAATCAGAACAGAATTATAAATTTTGTTTCTTGAAAAATGCATTACCAAGCAAATGCTAAAACACTATGCAGGCCTGACAATTCAGGCGAACGATCGTTCCGTTCCCCTAGAGGTTACGCAAACAAAAGTAAAAAAATTTATAGTAATTTATATATTTTTTATACTTACCAATGAACCCAGACTTAGCTGGTGCTAACTCCTTAAATTATAGGGGCCAAACACAAATTTTGCCCCCCAATCCCCAAAATTTGCATCTAAACCGAAATTTCAATGTCCTATATGGTCCTCCATACTTTCTATCCACTGCGCATGCGCAGTGTCAAGGAGCTCTCGAAATTGGCGCAAATGTCATTCTTACAACCAGTGCCTGGTAAGCGTTATGTAATCAGTGGGGGGGGGGGGGGGGGGGGGGGGGGGGGTATGAGTTCCCAACTCATGGGAGGGCCATCCCCGTCTGGGTCATTGGTAAGTATAAAAAAATATATAAATCACCATAAATTTTTTAACATTTTTATACTGTACCAAAGACCCAGACCTTAGCTGAATAGAAAAAAGGCTGGAGGGCCTAGGACATAAAAGAAATTCCAATAGACTCAATTACATGAAAAACAGAATTATCCCCTCAAGGAGAAGATGAGCACAGGTTTTAAATGTATCTTTCTTGTTTGTATCAAAAAAGAAAGACACAATACCATTCCGTAATTGAGCACAATAATCATCAATGATCTCTATTAACATCCAGTATAATCCCTTATACTAATCTTATTAAAGGAAAGCCAATAGTTAAAGATAGTCCAGATAATGAGACTCTTTATACTCATTAAAAAGTGTTCGAGGATTGTATATTAGCACTTGTATGATCCGTGACATATACAAATGTTTCACACCAAGCTACACTTTTAAAATATTATATGAATTAGCTTTACACTTTAAAACCATCCCAGCACCAACTCGGAATTACTGACTCCAGAGGAGGTATTCCCTTGCTTTTCACTATAAAGCAGGTGATAAAAGGGAACACCATCCCCCCCCCCCCCCCCCCCCACCCCCCCCCTTTCCCTAGCCCTAGGACAATACTCCAGAGCGAAGAGGTCAGCAGGACAGATACGCTGCCGGAACAGATACTTCATGCACCAAAATCTTAAGCACAGACTGCTGAGTTGAAGATAATTTTTCATAAGCAGTACGGATAGTTAATTGAATCCATCTTGCAATAGAATGGACTGTAATGTCCCTACTATTAGGCAGCAGAGACAGAAAGAGGACGTTTACGTCCCTTTCTGATAAACTCAGATTTACGTTTGTAACAAAACGTATAGCACTAACAGGACAGATTAAAGGCCTATGCCCATCTGAAGACGGAAGAGCCTTAATAACAATAGGTTCCGGATACTTATAGGAGCCTGATTCTAGCCAAAAATCCAACCTCAGTAGTCAAGGTAATAGAAATTACCTACACTACGAAAGTGAGAATCATCAACAGATAGTGCCTGAGAATCACTAACTCTTCTAGCCGAAGAGAAGGCTAAGAGAAAGCTGTCTTAAAACATAAGAATTTGAAGTCCACTGCATCAAGAGACTCAAATGTCACTTCTTTAAGCTTAAGAGGAACCCAAGCTAAATTCCACTTAGGAATTAATCTAAGGGTTCTAAGTCTATTTATTGAAAAGTTTTCCGTAACTTAGCTAAAGAGACATTAGATCCAATCTGTAAACTATCATGATGTGCATAGGTATCAACAGAATGATCCCTACCTCACCGTGAGAAAACCCTTCCACTTAGCAGCATAATTTAGCGAAGAGGAGGTCCTCCTACAGTTAGAAATTGCGTCCACTGCTCGTCCTGCAAATTGCTTGCCGAGCAAGAAGGGACCGCACAACGAAAATATGTGAAGTTGAGACCTTGCGGGTTGTGATGCAGTGTGTGCGATTTCCCCTGCGAAAGAAGATCCTCTCATGGAGGAAGCTTCCGCAGCATGTCCCACAGCAGACACCTGAGAAGATTTATCCATGGTCTCTGGGGTGACACAGATGCTACCAACAGAATTTGCAGTGAGACTGCTTTATCTTGAGCAATATCTGCTGAATCAAGGGCGCTGGAGGATACGCGTATCCTATCATTCCGTCCCAAGAGATCGAGAGAGCGTCTACTGCAAACGCTCGAGGATCTGGACATGGCGACACATACGTCTGCAACAGACAGTTGAGATGCGTCGCAAAAAAAGTCTACCCTTGGACGATCCCATTAGTAGCAAATCTGATTGAAAAATCGTTGTTGAGAGTCCATTCTGACGACAACATACGACCTATCCAAGAAAGTGAGTCCGCTAGAACATTCAGACCACCCGGAATATGATGGGACCGATAGAAGAACTTGATGCTCTAGGACAAACAGAAGGATCCTTTCCATTAAATTGAATAACGGAATGGAATGAGTGCCTCCCTGGTTCCGAATATACGCTACTACTGTCGAATTGTCGGACAGAATCTGAAGAATGTTCATTCATTGACGTAGCGCAAGCCATATTGACATCATTTCTTGATGTTTATCAACTTGTTAGGAACTGCGGATCCTAAAGACCTTGGCACCATGAATCTGTTGGGTTCAGAGTTGCGCCGCACCCTGTTTGACTCGCATCCGTCAATATCGTTAAACTCAGATCCAGCAATTGCAGTGGTACTCCTTGAGTTAACCACTGAAAATCTACCTAAGTCTGAAACTCTTGTTCACTTGAATCGACAAGACGATGTTCGATTCGAGCGTATGAGTCTTCACACTCCAATTCTGAGATAAAATATCTGTGGAGTGGACGAGTGCGTATCTGCTTCATTGGAAAAAAATTCGCAGCGGGTCCGCACAAACCTGTCAGTCTGATGAATTCTCTCGCTGTTACTACATCTGAGTGAAGGCAAAAGCGATCGTAACAACTGAATAATATCGCTCTGGTTAATGGCAGACGAATGAGATTGTTGTGCGTCTCTAAATTCATTCCCACGTGGGTGAATGAATAGGACGGCACTAGATCCGACTTCTTTTCGTTTACTAAGAAACCGAGACGTCGGAGTAATAGAAGCAGACTCTAAACATCGTTCTGAAGTGTTAACTTGCTGCCGTAACCCTGAAGAATGCCATCCAAGTTCTTCTTGGTAAGGTGATCTGCGTGAGATAATGCGTCTAAATTCTATTAGACAATATTGTCGTCTCCAGTATACTGGAGTAATAGACATGGACACCGGCAATGACAATTCCAGATTCTGCCTAGTCGTCCAAACGCAGAGGAACTCTTGGCACGCCTAGTCCTGCCGTTTCAAAATTATGTCTTGCATTGATGAAAGGCCGCTGAATAGCGCTAGGCGATAAGAAACCTAATTTGCCTGTCTTGAGGCTAGCTTGAATATAGCGTCATTCAAAAGTTCAAATGTCCATGACATTTCTGGACTGGGTCGGAAACTCAGGGACGGTGTCCCTAATCCGGCCGAAAAAGTCTGTGTCCAGTGACACTTTCAGTTTCTTATCAGGTAACGCAGCATTTGTTCAGAGAAACAACTTCTAAAAGGTGATACCGGATGAAATCTACGGCATCTTAAGTTGTTCGGAAAGGGAAAATTTCAGCTGTGCTGATTCCCTTTTACCATCCGCCTGGACTACATAATAATTTTGGTTGTCCCTTACTGACTCTGCAGGGGAACGAACCGACCCAGCTTGCTCAGATAGTTTTTACTGAAAAAGTTTCTGATAGCTGCTGGGATGCTGAGATGAATTGAGCTATCTGTGATAGCAAGTCCGTCATGGAGGCCTGTGGAGCCGCAGTCTTACGTAATTAGCCGCTGGAAGCTCCAGGGACATTAATTCCTGCATTTATATAATATGATATGCAAACGTCCCAACTGGAAAGGCCTCGTGTCCTTGGCTAGCAGATGGCATGACCTGGTCGACGTGGAATCACCTCCTGGTCCTGCGAGGATTGTGGAAGGAGAAAACACATCCTCCACAACCCGCATCTCCCCCAGTCGACCTAGGGGCGTCTGACCCGATATCTCAGGCCAGCATTACGACCCCTATGTGAGTCGCTTCTCTGACGATCTCCATAGTAAGACGTAGAGGCTTTGATCCTCTATAGGAACTTCCCTTGGACGTATTCGCCCCTGAAGAACCTGCCTTACTCCTCCCTGCTAAGTCTGACTTTTTCAAAGCGAAATAATGCAGAGAATCCGGAGCTTTCTTAGTAATCTAATATAGACTGTAGAAAGCTTAACGATGAAGAGAAGCTCTCCTGAGACCGGAGTGACTGGAAGAGAGTTTTTTTCACCTTTCTATCCACTCTTGTGGTTGAAGCCAGGGCAGCATCACGTCTAACTCCATATTGCCACTGAAAGGGCGGAGTTATAAGTAGAATATAGCCCTCGAAAGAACTCTTAAGGAAGATTGAAGATCCTGGAATTCTTTCCCTTCGAGATGTAGTGATAACGCTCTGGTAAGGTGATCTGCGTGAGAAAATGCATCTAAATTGTGTTCTCCAGAATACTGGAGTAAATAGACATGGACGCAGGCAATGACCGTTCCAGGTCTTCAGCATAGTCGTCCAAACGCAGAGGAACTCTCGGTGCACCTTGTCCTGCCGTTTCAAATTTATGTCTAGCATTGATGAAAGGCAGCTGTATAGCGCATAGGTGATAAGAAACCAGATTTGCCAGTCTTAGAGGCTAGCTTGAATACAGTGTCATTCAAAAGTTCAAATGTCGATGACATTTCTGGACTGGGTCGGAAACTCAGGGACGGTGTCCCTAATCCAGCCGAAAAAGTCTGTGTCCAGTGACGCTTACAGTTTCTTATCAGGTAACGTAGCATTTTTGTCCAGAGAAACAACTTCTAAAGGTGATGCCGGATGTAATCTACGGCACCTTAAGTTGTTCGGAAAGGGAAAATTTCAGCCGTGCTGATTCCCTTTTACCATCCGCCTGGACCACATGATAATCTCGGTCGTCCCTACTGACTCTGCAGGGGAGAGAACCGACCCAGCTTGCTCAGATAGTTCTTTATTGAAGAAGTTTCTGATAGCTGCTGGGATGCTGCGATGAATTGAGCTATCTGCGATAGCTAGTCCATCACAGAGGCCTGCGGAGCCCTGGTCTTACGTAATTAGCCGCTAGAAGCTCCAGGGACGTTCATTCCTGCATTTATATAATATGCGAACGTCCTCAACTGGAAAGGCCTTGTGTCCTTGGCTAGCGGATGGCATGACCTGATCGACGTGGATTCCCTGGTCGGCGAAGCAGGAGCTCCAGGGACGTTCATTCCTGCATTTATATAATATGCGAACGTCCCCTGGATATCTGTGGTCACATAGCCGATGTGCGGTCATGCGTGCTGCCATGAGGATGAGGAAGCCAATAGAACAGCCGCGTCGGACTGTCTATGCAACGGAGCGGCCCGAGCAGGAGGAGTGGATGTATGCTCCGACTAATGAATTAACATACAACAACATCGCGGCCCAGATGTTGCTGTAAGAGAGAGGGGGCGTCTCTAGCTCGCAGTCCGGATAGACCTGGACGAGCTACCTACCGGACTGATAGGCTTCCTCCGTACTATCCTCGGATCCGTCATCGCTGGGTGTGCACGTTCAATGTTTATAGTGCTCGCATCACCCAAACTGCTTCCCTGGACCGCAATGGACGAACCTGGCTGCCGAGCCATTCGATGAATGGTCTCTACACCGGGCGAGCTAGCAGACGATCAACGTCGTCGATCCTACTAGGGACCTATTAGGCAATTGTCGTATTTCCATGAGCACTTAGCCGCTAGTTCTTATTATACTGCAACGACGGAGACACACTTGTTGAAGACATCACGGAAACATCACCCTGTTCTTGTTCTTCTGAAAAAGAGACTGATAAACTAGAGTGATCTTGTGGAGAGAGGACCGGCATGGACCCCTCACCGCTAACAATATACCGTGACACACGTCTCCAATGTTGTCATTCCAATTAGCACACACTGAGCAAGAATTAGTGCGAGTACATTGACTACAAGAAACACAATGAACATGAGAATCAGAGGAAGATTTCCTCGCATTACAATTTGAACAATATTCTTTCATCATGAAAAAATATAAACAGTCATAGTACTCGCACTAACCCTTGAAACAAAGATACATAATATTATATAATCCATTATAACATTTCGAAAAAATAATTTGAAAAAAAAAAATTTTGAAAAATTTTCAGAAGAGCCCAAGTTCCCATTGGGAACAGTGAGCCCAAATGGATCCCAAAAAAGCCTAAGTGTGGACAAAAATTTTAAAACATTTTTAAAAATTAATGTAACACTTACAGACAATATTAATGTATCTGGCTATGAGCAGAACTAAACAGAAGACAAGTAATCACTGTCAGAAGTAACCACTGTCAACATAAACAAAGTGTTCAAAAACCGGAAACATGACTCCAGGCACTGTAAACATGGCCCAAAATCAGTCACCAATTTAAACACTATCCGATGTAAAACAGAGACTTCCCGAGAAGAAACTGCAGTACATCAGATGGTAGATGCAGATAACAACGCCTAATCACCCAAGGGTGAGGACGCAAACAGAATAATCATTCTCTTACCAAGCCAAAACTCCCAAGAAATTTTAGTAAAAAAAAAATTCCAAAATTACGCCAAAAGCATGGAAGAATAGCAAGGGGGGTATGAAGGAAAGGGAGAGAGGAAACACTGAACAAACAATGGTAAGTTCATAGCCAGAATGACAACATCAGGCTCATGCCTCGAAATTGGGGAACATGAAATAATTTCGTAAAAAAAATTTTAAGTTACAGCCCTGAACACATTCTGCCACTGTTTCTTCCTCTCATCCTTTATTTCATCCTTAGATCCACCATTTCTTTCGTAATTATGTGTCTGGCATCATTTAAACTGAGATTTACAAGCACAAATATCAGTGATATGTTACTGATTTTAGGGCCAAACAAAGAATGACATTTGCACCAATTTTGAGAGCTCCTTGACACTGCGCATGTGCAGTGGATAGAAAGTATGGAGGACCATATAGGACATTGAAATTTCGGTTTTTGATGCAAATTTTGGGGAATGGGGGGCAAAATTTGTGTTTGGCCCTATAATTTAAGGAGTTAGCACCAGCTAAGTCTGGGTCATTGGTACAGTATAAAAATATTAACATGAACAGACTATCAGTTAACCAACTTTTTAACGATTGGCATATTAGATGCCTCAACAGAAAGTAGTACACATACAAATATTAAATTTGTGCTTATTATTCAGCTGTAAGCATAGTCCAAACATGGACTGAAAGTCCGTAATATAATTTTTTGGTTTGGTACGTCCTTATATGCAACTCTTATATGCAATGCTGCCAACAGAAGAGGCACAACTCTATATTTCTAGTGATTGCGTATTTCTGTTTCGTTGATATTTTTATCGTCGGAAAGCATCACATGTTGCCAAGAGAAGGGGCATAACTCTACATTCCCCCCCCCCCCCCCCAAACCCTCCCACCAGTGCAGGCCTTCAGATTTCAGGATATGCCTGTGCCATATCATGTTTGGATTTTTGGTTAACCAACAGGTTAATGAAACAAATTTACATAACCTTAAGAATAGGTTAATGAAAAACTAAATGGGCAACCTGTTAATGGGTTAATCAAAAATATGGATTTGTCAAGGCCTATGTAAATTGCATGGCTCCGTACCTGTATTTATTTATTAACCTGACACCAGTACAAAAAACAACACATGAGCAAAATGAAAAACAATTTGAGATTATGCCTGCTTGAACATCTAGCCAATATCAAACACTGCCAACAAACACCTGTCGCTGTGCATTTCAAAGACACTAACCACTCCATCACTGATGTTAAATTTCACATCATTCAAGTTCTCCGCTCATACATTGTACCCAGAAAGTTTTCATTCTGAGATAAAAAAAAACAAAAAAAACCCCAAGAAATCAAATGGATACACAATCTATGCATACTAATCCCATCTGACTTGAACAGAAAGGATTTCTAATTATAATCATTTCTCAAGCTTGCGTTTTACCTTTCTAATCTTACATCATGCGCTCAACACATGGCTAGAGAACTGTGAACACCACATCAACGTCATAATCAGGATGACTTTCCCAGGGATTTTGGGAAGAGGAGGCAGGGACTATCAACAACTCTCCTTCCCAGAAAATATTTAAATAACCTGTGTCATCTACCCTGCCAGCAATTTGCACCATCTTAAAGCTGGCAGCTTCAGGACAACTGCTCACCAATAATCGGAATACAATGACAACTGCCAACAACCATCCACCAAACTGCTTAACTAAAGATCCCAAAAACCACCCAGACAAGCAGACAAATGTCCACAAATGGTATCAATAGGGGCAGATCCAACTAATTTTTAACCTTTGATGAGTTCAGGTCTGAATAAACATGGTCAGGTTAAATACAAACACATTTACACTGGGCATTAGCCTTTGATTTCCATCAAGCAAGAGATGTTCCTCTTGGGTCATATTAATGACAACATTCCATACAAGAAACAACAGTCAATAAAATCTGACAAGAATTGATTTTGATTGTACAGTGAAGAACTTCTTCTGAGAGACAAAACTTTGTCAAAGCTGGACCTAGGGCTTCATTGATTGACCCTTTACCTAATAAGTCTTCCAGCGTAATTTACAAATTAAGCAGTTGAAAAAAATATATTTTTCAAAAACTGTGAACAAAACCATATCATGTGACCCATTATTGGAATGAGCTCATCAAGATCGTTCCAATGGGGGGGTCTCCCGATATGGTTCTGTTTAATTTTTTTTTAAATTTGAAAAAACAACAATTAATATAATAATATAATATAATAAATTTTGATATTGACTGTGTTGGGTAAAGGGTTAAGAGGACACAAGCTAAATCTACAAAAATGAATGCATACTCACCGACGAGAATACTTTGACCATTTAATTCTGTTTTATAGTTGAATAAAGTTAATGCATATGTTGATAACTGTTGAGGTTTACTGTTTTACAGTTAAGAAAACAATTAAAACATTTTGTCATAGAAAACTGAGAGATAACATACAGTTGTTTCCAGGAAACTACTAAAATGACTCAAATATTATTTCATTCTAAGGTTCCGAACTGGAAATGCCTAAAGCCCTTAGAAGACAAAGCAAAGAAGATAAAATGCTTTGGCTTCTTTAGAAACTCCCATCCCAAAATTGCCTTGACCTCTGAAGGCTGTTGGCAGTAAAACTCCCCCCCCCCCCACCCCAACCTCACCCATCACAAGCAAAGCTTTGTATATCATTTGAAATCATGTCACTTGATACTGTCAAACTTGCATATATTTAAAAAGACTTCAAATTTCTCAGTGCTAGTCTGCCATTTGCAGGGGGACCAGAGAATGGTCACCCAGTGCCAAATTCAAGTTCTGCTCAGAGCACCATCAAATCAAGGCTTGCTGCAGCACTAACTTTAACTCTACCTCAAAATTTAAAAAAATCTCTTTTGATTTTCTTTATACTTTTTAAAATTCTAAACTGCAGATTATTATTGCAGTGAGCCCAATAATCTCACAATGGCAATATTGGTTTGTGGACTTAGTTGCGTAAGTTAAAGTTCACAGTTGTACAAAAATCTGTGCATGTAAGCATCAGTAAGAAAGTAATTATACAGACTATGTTTCAGCAAATCAATGAAACTGGTTAACTCTTTAGTTAACAAATGCAGGGACACTTGAAAATTCTTCTCTTGATTAAATGAAATATGAAGCTTCAAAACTTGTCTGATGACCCCTCATTGGAACAAGCTCAATGTCATTCCAGTGTGGGATCATGACCTATTTTTGGGAGCAAAAATTGAGAAAAAAAGAATCTTGAATTGTGACTAATGAATAATACATGACAAATATGGCCATTACCTGAGATAAAATTTAAAAAACAGAACGATATTCGAAATGATACATGTGTATGTCTATATTCAAAACAATATATGTTTAAAGAAAGAATTAGAATGCGTGTAAATTCATTAAAAAACAAAGGTATTTTTATCAGGAGGAAAATGTCAGTTTAGCCTTTTCCCAGGCTTTCAAATTTATCCTGATTCATGAGAATCTTTTTTGATTCTCATCAACTCCTGCTACAAGATTCAATTTTCAGTCCTTGAATAATTTCGAATTTGAGCGTTCTGTAAAACCCTTGGGAGTGCGATCACTACATATAAAAAAAAAACAAATAGTATAGTTCCAATTATGGTAAGTTACATGTATACTACACAGGTCTTGAACAAGCCAGAAAATAAGCAGACTGACATCTGCAAAATGAGGTCCCCAGAGGGCGAATTTGGTGATGCTACCCTGCACAGCAGGATAGCATCGCTAAATTTACCCTTTGTGAACCTCAATCTGAATCAGGGTCTCAAACCTAAACAGAAAGAGGTACCCAGAGGATAAACTGGCCCACTGTATAGGATAGCATCAGCAAATTCACCCTCTGGGGACCTCATTCTGCAAATGACTGATTCCTTATTTTCAGGCTTGGTCTTGAAGAAGGACATTACAGTACCTTGACAATGGTTTCTAGTGAAGCCATATCAACATTTATCAGGGCACCACTGCTAGGTCAAAAAGTCACTTTATTATAAGAGAGCAAAATATAAATAGAATTCCATGGGCCTTTAAGGACACAGTCTCTTCAGAATCTCAAATGAATATTTTGCAAGAATCAAAGTTGATTCTCATTGTTTTCTTTGCGAGGATCATTTCTGCCCTGCTGTTCATAATGAGATGGCCTCTAAGTGATACATGTATTCAAAAAATCACCGTTCAAATTTAATTATTTTTAAAATTTTTGCCCCCAAAACATAGCTTCTACAGAACAAGTTCATTAAGTTTGTTCCACTGAGGGGGTCATAAGTTGAGTCTGAGAAAAAAATTACAATGTTTCCCCTTTCAAGACATTTGTTTGCAGGTGTCAACTTCTTAGGTAGGGTTTTGTGGTGCCAAATTGATTTGAAAGTAATCAGCGATTTTAAAAAAAATAAATTGACCATTTAACAAAACCACAATTTCCGTTATCAAATTACCCTCATTTTGTATATATCAACTGAAAGTGTTCAATTTGATTAAATATATCAACCTCTAAGCAAGTATTTATTGTATATCTGAAAAATGATGCCATAGTTTTGAAATTCAATCTGTTTAACTGTTCACTAAAGGAAAATTCTGAGGCAATGTCATTTTCCATATTTGTCAAAATCAGCTTTATTAGAAGGGATTTCCTGGATTTGTTGGTCTCTGATTACTTTCGGGTAACTTTGTTTGTATCTTTGCACTGTCATGTTTTCTGTTTTGGCTGCATTTTTAATTACAGATTTTGGTATTTTTGCACTGCTTCTGATGTCTTACACTTTGCATAGAGTGTTCTTTTTACATGCTCTTTCATTTTCAAGCAAAATCTGAGTCAATATTTTTCAAATTAGCATCTTATTGTCCTGTTAAACTGGGAAGATGAGTGTTTAGATTTATTTATTTATTTGTGTTTAAGGTCACAACTTGTGCACAATGGCTAATCATGACCGTGACAGTTTTATGGGTGGA
This sequence comes from Pictodentalium vernedei, assembly GCA_031216915.1. Taxonomy (NCBI): domain Eukaryota; kingdom Metazoa; phylum Mollusca; class Scaphopoda; order Dentaliida; family Dentaliidae; genus Pictodentalium; species Pictodentalium vernedei. The sequence goes on from CM062296.1 coordinate 662,202,245, forward strand.
GGAAACCGGCGTACCCAGAGCAAACCATCGAGCATTGACAAGCAACTGTCAGCTCCTCAACATTCTAACTCTGTTCAAGCTCCGCAGGGTTACAGCGGCCGAAGACATGTGCACCACTGTCATGATGTACGCCTTAGTACACGGCGTCATCGTGCCCACATTGAGGCAACCGGGATAATGTGCCTTACCCAAGGACACAACACGGGTCATCCCGGACAGGGATCGAACTCGGGACCTCTAGCATAAAAGTCCAACAGTCTACCACTGAGCCACCGTGCTCCCTTTGTTTGGATTTACATCTTGACATGTATACACTGGAACCCACTTAATTGTATTTCTCTTAATTGAATAACCCTGTTAACTGAATATAATTTCCAAACAGAAAACCATTTACCATACTTTCAGTACAAATTTGACCTCTTAATTGTTGAACATGGGTTATAAAGCAAACTCCTGTTAATTGAATAAAACAAATTGTGTAATGTGTCGAGAAATTATCCTGACAATCAGCAAATACCCAATGTTTAGAGATCTATTTCACATAAGTGCATCTAATATAGGCATTTATTCTATCTTGTTTGACAGAGCTCCATGAGCTCTGTCAAACAAGATATAATAGAATAAATGCTCAATTTATCTGTAAAATACAGGAAATGACCAAATCCCTGTTAACTGAATACTCCTGTTAATTGAATAATATTCACTGGCAAAGTGGCTATTCAATTAACAGGGTTCCACTGTATCATCTTGAGAAATTCATTGACATACCATGTCTACTAGGCTTGCATGGTTGCTGTCCAATTCTCTCTCATGACATGTGCAGTGAAAACAATTATTTCATATAAATTGTATTACCAAAAAGAGCTATAAATCTGATGTTCAAAACTAAAAAGGATACTAGCCATCCATTAAAAACCTCTCCACCAATCTGAAAGAGAAACAAAATAACATGAAAACATGTGTTTGATCAACCAGTTATGTAACTGTACACTAATGCATTTTGAAAATTCATATTTCCATACAGGTATTTATTTATTGGTGTTTAAGGACACATACTTATCCACAATGGCTAATTGCGACCTTGACAGTTTTACAGGTGGGCGAAGCCGGAGTACCCGCTGAGAACCACCGAGCATCAACGAGCAACTGTCAGCTCCTAACATTCTCTGTTCAAGCTCCACTCATGCAGGGTTACAACATTTGAAGACATGTGCACCATTGACGTGCAGTACGCCTTAGCACACGGCATCATCGTGCCCCCATGTCGGCAACCAAGATAAAGTGCCTTGCCCAAGGACACAAGGGACGATCGTCCCAGACAGGAATCGAACTTGGGACCTCTAGCATAGTGACATACAGGATTTTTAGACAGTTTCCATTTGCATTGTTTTAACCTTTTACCCAACGTAACGGACAAAACTGGCCACCGCTATTTACAAAAAGCACCAAACAATTTTTTTCATTTTTGTCTCCAAAACATAGCTTATGACCAATCATTGGAACAAGCTCGTTCAGCTCATTCCAATGAGGGGTCCTAAGCTATATTTTGGAGACAAAAAAATTGAAATTTTTAGTTATTCAAGAATTTTGTTTGCAAGTGTTGTCTGCCTTTCGTGTCAGGTAAAGGGTTAAAGCAGTCTGGCAGATGTGTGATAGTTAGAAATGAAGAAAAGAAGAGGTGATGTGACGTTATCTAGGTTCAGTGATCACAAGCTGTTTCCACAAAGCATTAAGTTGGGCAACATATAAAAATACTTTGTGTCTCAAACATTTTTTAATAAAAAGGGGCATAACAGCTCACCTACAGAAATAAACATGGTTGGGTGATTATGCAATTAGAGCAAGATCTTCCCATAATGCATGCCTATACCAAGTTTTATCAAAATCTGACTATATTTGTCCAAGTTATCATGTTCACAAAACGTGTGAACAGACACAGGGACAGTGAGGTGCATAGATGGACGGAGATGCTTCGCATCTGTGTTCAAAGTTCAATTTGAGGAAACATTTCCCGTTGATTTGACTAGGGATGTTGGGAACTCTCTGAACATGAAATTAGGAACATACATCAGCTGTAAGGGTTTTTTATTGACTGTCATCGCTAATAGAACAATTGATTTACATTTGTGCATAATATTTTAGTCTCACAATCAAGTTTCATTCATTACTTGGGGGAGACTGTTTTTCTGTCTCATTTTAATATGGCTTCTTATTTTTGTCTTGGAAAGTGGCCTGGAAACCTGCATAAATTAATAACTCTAACAGTCTGTTTGAGTTATTACATTATACTGGTTCTGGCACTGCATTATGTCATACACAAATGAAAACAAGAAGTAGTGTTGAAACAATTTCTGAATTTTGGAGTCGACTAGTCGCCGACTGAAAATCGAGTCGAAGTCGACTAATTGGCAGCGCGCTGTATCATTATAATACTATAACTTTTCTATAGGCCTATTATAAAGGTACTCACTGATAGACTCTGTGATCTTCTGCATGCAACACATATCAATAAAGCTTTGTCTGAAAATAGGTTTAACTTGGCGTAGTTTCCCTGAACGAATTTAACGAAAACAAATTTTGAAATCGCCATTAAACTGATGAGTAACATTTCAAATGGCATGCCGTCCCAACTTCAGCCATAATTTCTTGCTGTGCTATTATGCTCACTTGACAATAGAAATAACCGTAGACTATGCACTACGGATTGTGCATGATACGTCCGAAGTGCACTGTCGCTGATGTGAAGTTTTGAAGCCATTTTTGAAAATATTTTTTTGTATGAGTATTGCCGTTTATTTATTCGATATGGGGAGGGGTGGGTGGTACGTGCTTGTGAAATTGAAATTTAGTTGAGTTAGGAAGATGCTAGAAGTGTAGCATGGACAGAAATTCTGATTTCAAAAGTTTCCATTCCTTTGATTTCCTCACCGGGCTTTGAATCAGATATTTTGCTGTGATGTTGACAGATCAAAGATATCCCCGGCACATTGATCATGGGGGCAGCATGAGGCCTACAGTGAACTATGCTTGCGGAATCGTCTCATAAGAATAGCTGACACTCTTGTTTTGAAGACAAACATAAAACCAATGCAGTGTAGTTACAGTGTTTCAGTATTTTAGGCTATGTGTCTTAACACACCCCCTGCCTAAAAAATGTACTGATTAGTCGAATACTGATTTTATCGGCGACTTTTGACAAAAATCGCGTTGGCATCGATTAGTTGTTTCAACACTAATAAGAAGCCAGCTTCAACTTGACAGAAAAATGGTCACCCATGTTCAACACACTAGTATAAGCCAGGGATCCACTTCGGGGTACACTGGGGCTGATATTTAGCCCCTCTTCCAATGGGAAAAGGGTAAGGTTTTTTTCCAATTTGGTAGGCAAATTTCCCAATAGTCAATGTCACCATGTACTGTCCAATCATAAACACTGATTGTTATTCACATTAGCAATCAGGATTGAATTTGAGCATAGATAATGGAAGAATATCATGTGATCAGCATTTAAAAGTAGTGCTGGGTGATGTTTGCCAAAATAATAACCGGGCGTAGTTTTGGGGAAAAGAAATCACGATTAATGAGTATGTTTTTTGCGCTGCTATATCAATTATGTGGAGCATTCTAATGTCAACAGTGTTCACGTCATGACTGAATGATGGGTGTCTCGAGAAATGCTTTGTAACATACTATGCCTTATTTGTACTGAAATAAGTTTTCTGTTAATTTGGAAGTATATTTTGAGACCTGATATTCGGTCACGTTTGCACAACTGCACAAGCACCATACAATGTAATTTTATAATGTAAGGGTAAGACATTAAGATAGGCCTAGCCTGTTCGCCAAACCTGGTTTCAAATGAATGAAATAAAAATATTGTTTTAAAAAAAAAAAATTATTAATGATATAATAACTATACTGTTCTCTTGTGACCTTTGTGTTTATTCTGTTAAAGAGTGTTAATACTGTTTAGTGTATGAATGCAATAGACTCCACTGTATTTATCAGAAATATACTGAGCACATATACTTGATGTCTCACTTTAGTAATAACTTTGATTTAAAATGTGTGTTGTAAACTTGTGTATGTGCATGGTCTCCAGATAAAAGGCTCAGGATGAATCAGAATGTAATGCTCATTTTTCAACTTTTTACCTCCCTTGATGTGTTTCTCCAATGTTTACTGGAGGGGCGCGGTGGCTCAGTAGGTAGAGGTGCAGGCTGCAAACGGAGAGGTCCTCGGTTCGAATCCCACCTGCGGCAACCGTGTTGTGTCCTTGGGCAAGACACTTCACCTCCATTGCCCATGTGGGGGCACGGTGGAGCTGTGTACTAAGGCATACTGCACGTCGATGGTGCACTTGTCTTCAACCAACGCTAACCCTGCTTGTGTGGAGTTCGTATGTTGGGGAGCTGACAGTTGCTCGCTGTTGCTTGGTGGTTCTCTCCGGGTACTCCGCTTCCTTCACCTGTAAAACTGTCATGGTCATGATTAGCCACTGTGCAGAAATATGCGACCTTAAACACCTCTAAATAAATAAATAATAAATAATGTTTACTGGAACATTGGAGAGACACATCAAGGGAGGTTACAGAATTGATCAATGAACTTTACATTCTGAAAATGTGTCCGTGACAGCCTTCGACATAACAATCATCTGCTAGACTGCTAACGAAAAAAAGATTGCATATTAGTCTTTTTTCCATTTTATACCTTGCTCACCTATGTTACTGCCTGTGAAAGTCTGTACATGTATGTTAAATTTTAGCTTTTAAGCCCACTACTGGTGTAAAGCTTCTACTGCGGTTAAAGTCGCAAGCAAGTTCCTACAATTTCTTACAGTTGTTTTCAGATTTCTTTGATATCAAGCTGATGTTCATCACTTGAGTGAACATGGTTTCTCTCAATTTCTGGGCGACAGGATCAAATTGAATCATATTTCTGAGATCATTGTACCAGAGTTTCCACCTTTAACACATGATTATCCCTGAGAATTTAACATCACTTTTCACGAGTCACACATATTCTCTCTGCCCGACAAAATTTGATGAGCTCAAATGGAACAATGAATCACTCAACAGTCATTTCATTAAAACAATTTAAATCTGGATGATGAATTGAGAAAATCTCAAGAAATTTTTTTTTTAGTGCATGGAGGTTTTTTTTTCCAGTTTCGGTTTTATTTTTCTTAAAACCTCGGTTTTGGTTTGGTTTTTCGGTATTATTTCCAGACCCTTCAATTAATCTTAATCACTATTGTCTTACTGGAAAAGACCATAGAAATGTCACCTGAGAGTTATTTAAAGTGTGCTATGTCCTACTAGTAGTACTGGAACATAGCACACTTCACTAGAACTCAATTGACGAAGAGTTAATATGAATTTGAGGTAGATTGTATGTCATTTGATTATTTTCCTGTTGTATATGTTCTATTTGGGAAATGCTACACATCAGTGGTAAGGTCATGTGGAGTGGGGGGTGGTTACAGCCTTTGGAAATAGCAAAATGTCCATCACAAAGGCTTGTCTGCTCACCGGTAACTCCGCCTACAAAATTTTCATCACAAAGGCTTGTCCACTTAACTCCTCCTACATATTTACTGGATTTCTACGGATCTTGGTCTTAAGTATCAATATCAAGTGTAAATGTGCATGTGGTCAGAAATTTTTTATGCGACAAATTTGGCGTAGTTACGACCCTTGAAAATAGCTAAATTTCCATCACAGAGGCTTGTCCACTCCTACCATTTTTTATTGGATTTGTATGAAACTTTATCTGAAGTATCAGTGTCAAGTGTAGATGTACATGTGGTCAGGAATAGTTGATGTGACAAATTTTGCGTGGTTATGGCAAACCGAAAACATAAAATCTTCCCCCAAACCACTGCCCCAATTGCTTCCATGTTTGATGTACGACATCTTGGTAAGGATGAGTACAAGTTTGTTCAAATGTAGTACCTGAGGTCATACTTAGGGGTGTAATGGAGCCCTCAGATTTTTAACACTAGGCTGTGGAGAAAACATTAAAAATGACCTATGAGTACAAGCTCCAAAAGCAATAGGGTTCTCCTTTTTCCATATGTGAATATGTATACTTTCAAAAGTTTGGCTCAGCTGCAAACTAATATTTTTGCCCGGAAACCAAATTGTGCAATATTTAGTTATACTGAACATGACATAATGAAATGCTTGAAAGTCATAAGAATTCTTCTCCTTCCATATATGAGTACCCACCCTGCATGTTTAGTGAACTTGTGTCGAATAGAAACGGAAGTTTTCAAAAAAGTTATATTTTTAGTAACAGACATGCGACATTTAACCTCAGACTTGCAAATTTAACTCTTTACCTAATGTTATGGCCACACGCAGTAGGCACCTCTGAAAATTTCGAAATTTGATTCGAAAGTCAATATTCGATTTGATTCGAAATCAGAAATTTGAATATTTTCGAATATACTTCGGTCATAACCGTGAATGTTTACAGATTGTAATTGATTACATTATTTTATATTGAGCATTGTCTTGAGTAGAAACATAACTGACTTGTAGCAGTAACAGTGTTTGTAGCAATGAAGCTACAACTAAGTTCAGTGATCTGAATGTAGTGGCTACCCCTCTACCTTCCGATTCCACACATTCAAATCTGTTGTTAAAGTCCCCAATAAGTTTTATTGGGAACTCAAAACACGAAAGTTGAAAAATTTATAGTAATTTATATATTTTTTATACTTACCAATGACCCAGACTTAGCTGGTGCTAACTCCAACAAAACCAGGGCCAAACATAAATTTTGCCCCCCAATCCCCAAAATTTGCATCCAAAACAAAAAAAAATCATGTCCTAAAGGACCTCCATACTACGCCTCTACTGCGCATGCGCAGTGACGCAGTCGTCCCGAAATTGGCGCCAATTATCATTCTTACTGGCAGTGCCTGGTCAGCGCTATGTACTCAGCGGAGAGGCAAGAGTTCCCAACTCCAGGGAGGGCCATCCCCGTCTGGGTCATTGGTAAGTATAAAAAATATATAAATTACTATAAATTTTTTAACATTTTTATACTGTACCAATGACCCAGACTTAGCTGAATAGTAAACAGGCTGGAGGGCCTAGGACATAGAGGAAAATCCAATAAGCTCAATTATATAGTAAAGAGGTAACCCCTTAAGGAGAAAAGGAGTATTAGGCTTTACATGTATCTTTCTTATTTAATATTAAATTAGAAAGATACACTACCCTTAATAATTGAGCACAATAACATTCATGTTCTCTATTAACATCCAGTATGACCCTTATACTAATTATTTTTAAAGCAAGCCAATAAATAAAGTAGTCCAGAGAATTGAGACTCTTTATAATCATTTAAAAGTGTCCGAGTATTGTATATTAAAGCCCGTTTGACACTTGACATATACAAATGCTTCACACTGAGCTACACTTTAAAAATAAGACATGAATGAATTTAAACATTAATATTACACTTTAAAACCATCCCGGAAGCGACTCAGAAATACTGACTTGGAGGAGGCATTCCCTTGCTTTTCACTATAAAGCAGGTGACCTAAGGGAACACCCGCCCCCCCCCCCCCCCCTTCCCCTTGCCCTGGGTCAAATAGCCCAGAGCGAAGAGGGCAGCCGGACGGAGTCACTGCCGGAACAGAAAGCCTGCATAACTATAGTTGCAACTGTTTAGTGGACGACATTCTGAGCAACAGATAACGGACCTAAACAATGCAGGTCTCCAGAAATGGACTCAATATTTCTGAGATAAAAATTTGTAAATGTGGATGGCTGAGACCAATAAGCAGCCTTCATTAAATCTGTAATAGCAACACTATTAGCATAAGCCCAGGAAGTAGAAAGAGCTCTTACTTCATGAGCAGAAATCTTAAGCACAGACTGCTGAGAAGAAGATAAATCTTCATAAGCAGTACGGATAGTTAACTGAATCCATCTAGCAATAGAATGGACTGAAATGTCCTTTCTATTAGGCATCAAAGACAGAAAGAAACGTTTCCGTCCCTTTCTGATAAACTGAGATCTCTGTTTATAGATACGTAGTGCTCTAACAGGACAGAGTAAAGGCCTACGCCCGTCTGAAGACGGAAGAGCCTTAATAACAATAGGTTCCGGATATTTATTAGGAGCCTGATTCTTAGCTAAAAAACCCACATTAGTAGTGAAGGTGATAGTGTTCCCAACACTACGATAATGAGAATCATCCACCGATAGTGCATGAAGCTCACTGACTCTTCTGGCAGAAGAGAAAGCTAAGAGAAAAGCTGTCTTATAAGATAAGAATTTGAAATCTACTGTCCCAAGAGGTTCAAATGGCTTTTCCTTCAATTTAAGGAGAACCCAAGCTAAATTCCACTTAGGAATTAATCTAAGAGTTCTGGGTCTATTTATCGAAAAGTTTCTAACCAACTTCGATAAAGAGACATTAGATCCAATTTGTAAACTATCATGATGTGCATAGGTATCAGATAACATAGATCTATAACCCTTTATAGTAACAGGCTGCAGTTTGATTTCGTCAAACAAGTATACTAGAAAGTTTGCAATGTCTGGTATAGAGGGATCAAATATATCTACAGAATGATCCCTACACCAACGACGAAAAACCTTCCACTTAGCCGCATAGTTTAGCGAAGAGGAGGTCCTCCTACAGTTAGAAATCGTGTCCACTGCTCGTCCTGTAAAGTGCTTGCCATGCAAGAAGGACCGCACAATGGAAAAACGTGAAGGTTGAGACCTTGCGGGTTGTGATGGAGTTGGCGCGATTTCCCCTGCGAAAGAAGATCCTCTCGTGGAGGAAGCTTCCGCGGTAGGTCCCACAACAGACACCTGAGTAGATTTATCCACGGTCTCTGTGGCGACAGAGATGCTACCAACAGAATCTTGCATTGAGATTGTTTTATCTTTAGCAATACTTGTTGAATTAACGGCGCTGGAGGATACGCATATCCTATCATTCCGTCCCAAGGGATCGACAGAGCGTCTACTGCAAATGCTCTTGGATCCGGATACGGAGACACATACGTCTGCAACTGATTGTTGAGATGTGTCGCAAATAAGTCTATCATTGGCCGTTCCCATTGGTAGCAAATCTGATTGAATACTTGTTTGTTGAGAGTCCACTCCGACGGCAACAAGCGACCCTTTCGTGAAAGGGAGTCTGCTAGCACATTCAGACGACCCGGTATGTGACGGACCGAAAGAAGAACGTGATGTTCTAACGCAAACAGAAGGATTCTTTCCGTTAGATTGAACAACGGAACTGAATGAGTGCCTCCCTGATTCCGTATATACGCCACTACTGTCGTATTGTCGGATAGGATTTGGACATGAGCATCGTGAATAATGTCCATCCAGTGACGTAACGCAAGCCAAATTGACATCATTTCCTTGATGTTTATGTGCTTGCACAGGAATTGCGGATCCCAAAGACCCTGGCATCTCGAATCCGTTGGGATTAATGATGCACCCCAACCTGTTTGACTGGCATCCGTCATAACGGTAAAACTCGGATCCGGCAACTGCAGCGGAACTCCTTGAGTTAACCACTGAATGTTTGCCCAAGTCTGAATCTCTTGTTTCACTTGATCTGACAAGAGAACGTCTACATCGAGCGAATGAATTTTCACACTCCAATTCTGAGTCAGGAAAATTTGAAGAGGACGTGTGCGTAGCCGCCCCATCGGAATGAGATCCACGGCGGCTCCGCACAGACCTATCAGTCTCATAAATTCTCTCGCCGTGACTTTGTCTGCGTGCAGACAATAGCGAGCGTAACAACTGACTAATTTCGCTCTGGTTAACGGCAGACGAACGAGATTGTTGTGCGTCTCGAAGCTCATTCCCAGATGAGTGAATGACTTGGACGGCACCAGATCCGACTTCTCCTCGTTTACTATAAAACCGAGACGTCGGAGCAATAGAAGAAGATTCTGAACATCGTTCTGAAGCGTTAACTCGTTGCCGTACCTCTGAAGAATGTCGTCCAGGTAGGCCGACGTTACCGCAGACGAATGAGCTCGGAAGTAGATCATTACCGAGTTCATTACCCGAGTGAAAGCCCAGGGTGCTAAATTCAATCCGAAGCACATCGCCCGGAATTGATACACCACTCCTAGGACTGCGAAGCGTAGATACTTTCGGAATGTCGGATGTACCATGACGTGAAAGTACGCATCTTTGAGATCTATGCTCGTTGCATAATCGTTCACCCGAATACTCGCTCTGACCGATCGAATCGTCTCCATATAAAACTTCGGAGCGACGATCAGCTTGTTTATCCAGCTCAAATCTATGACTGGACGGAATGAGCCGTCTGGTTTCAGAACCAGAAACAGATGGCTGTAGAATCCCAGAGATTCCTGGTTTTCTATGACCTCTACCGCGTTCTTCATTAAAAGAGACTGCACCTCTGATAACAGAGCGTCTCTTTTCTGTGGATTTGACGGAAGATGAGTCCACTTTGGACTTCGAGTTAATGGAGGCTTTCGTTTGAAGGATATCTTTAGACCTTCCGAAGTCACTCCTCTCACCCAAGGGTCGTCCGTAATCGACGCCCACTCTTGTGAAAAACTCGACAACCTTCCGCCAACCGGAACGCGATAGAGGTTTAAGCCATCACCTCCTGGACCTGCGAGGCCTGCGGTAGGAGAAACCACGTCTTCCACGACCCGCACCTCGCCTCGTCGACCTCGGGGCGTCCGACCGATTGTCCCGGCCTGAAGGACGTCCCGAACGAGAGTCGCTATCCTGACGGTCTCTCGAATAAGACCAAGAGGACGCACCGGAACCTCTATAGGAACCTCTCTTGGGCGCATTAGACCCAGAAGTGCCTGTCTTATTCGTGTCTGCTATATCCGACTTTTTAGGAGCCGATCTGAACAACAGAGAATCATTAGCTTTCTTTTTAATTTTATCATAAATAGCGGAAAGCTTGCCGTCAAAGAGAAGTTCTCCTGAGACCGAAGCGACTCTAAGAGAGTTCTTCACCTTAGAATCCACTAGTGTGGATGTAGCTAGGGCTGCGTCACGTCTAACCAACTCCAGATTTGCCACTGAAAGGGCGGAGTTACACGTGGAATAAGCTACTGCCCTTGAAAGAAGTCTTAAAGAGGATTGTATATCCTGAAACTCTTCCCCTTGAAGGCGCAGTGATAACGCCTTAGTAAGGTGATCTGCGTAAGATAAGGCATCTAAATTGGCTCTGTTAGACGCAATAGCTGTTTCCAACACCGCGGTTGGAATAGAAGCTGACGACGGTAATGATAGCTCTAAGTCTTCCGCCTCGTCGTCCATACGCAGAGGAACTCTCGGTATACCCTGTCCTGCCGTATCGAATTTATTCCTTGCATTAATGAAAGGCAGGTTGAGAGTATTAGCGGACAAGAAACCTGCTTTCCCCGTCCTGGAAGCAAGTTTAAATATAGCGTCGTTCAATAATTCAAATGTTCTTGCAACATTATTGGACTGCGACGGAAACTCGGGAGCGATGTCCCTGAACCGCTCAAAAAATTCAGAGTCCAATGACGCTATAATTCTCTTGTCCGGAAGCGCAGCAGTCTGGCCCGACGGAACAACTTGAGGGAGAAAGTGCCAGATGAAGTCCACGGCAGCTTTATGTTGTTCCGAAAGGGATAGCTCCAAGTCATCCGTATCCCTTTCACCATCCGGTCGGACCTCCCGATGTTCCCGGTCGTCCGCCCCCGATGCTTCGGCGGAGCGTACCGACCCAGCGCCGTCGGATAATTCTCGATCCGACACCGTTTCTGTCGGCTGCTGGGATGCTGCGATAAGCTGTGCTATCTGCACAAGAATGTCCGACGTCGAGACCTGCGGAGGCGCAGTCTTTCGCTGCTTCGCCGAGGGCAGCTCCGCATCAGATGGCTCCCGCATACTTTTCCTATGCGAACGTCCGGAGTCCATCGGTCTCGAATCCCTGGCTGCCGGATGGTGTGACCTGGTCGCTGAAGAATCCTTCATCGGCGAAGCTGGTAAAATATCGGCGGTCACGCAGCCAAGGTGCGGTCGTGTGCGCTGACGAGAAGAGGAAGCCTTAACAGTCTCTGCGGACTGCTTATACAACGGAGCGTCCCAAGCGACGGACGTATGCTCCGCTAAAGACACATTTTGTACCACAACATCTGGTCCCAGATGTTGTTGTACGAGAGAGGGACCTCTCTCGCTCGCGGCCCGGCTGGACCTGGACGAGCTAGGAACCGGACTAAAAGGCTTCCTCCGTTCTCGCTTACTATCCGCCGTCACTGGGTGTGCATCTATTATGTTTATAGTGCTCGCATCACCCAAAATTTCCTCTTGGACCGCATCGGACGAACCCGGCTGCCGAACCATTCGGTGAATGGACGCTACACCGGGCGAGCTAGCGGACGACATTTGTCTAATCTCCATGAGCACTTTTGCCGCTAGCTCTGAATTCATTTGTGACGACGGACGCACACTTGAAGAAGATAACATGGAAACATCACCCTGTTCTGGTTCCTCTGAAATAGAAACTGAGAGAGTAGAGTGACCTTGTGGAGAAAGAGCCGGCATCGCACTTTCTCCAGAAACAACATATCGTGACACACGTTTCCAATGTTTCTCATCCCAATGTTCACATATAGGACAGGGATTAATGCGAGAACACTGACTACAATTAATACAATGATCATGAAAGTCAGAGGAAGATTTCTTCCTATTACAATTTGAACAATGTCCCTTCATTGTGAAAGAACAACAAAAAGTCCTAGTTACTCGCAAAAACCCCTGACACAAAGATACATAATAACATGATCCATTAATAAATGAAAAAACAATTGCAAAACAAAATAATTTTGAAAAAATATTTTTTCAGAGAAGCCCAAGTTGCTGAAAAGTAACGTTGAGCCCCGATGGATCCGATGGCAAAGTGTGGTCAAAAATTTTAAATTTATATAAAATAATTAATGAGACACTTTCGGATAATATAAATGTATCTTATAATGAGATAAACTACCACAAAGGCAAACAGCCCCCCTCAAAAAAGGCTGTTGCCAATGAAAACAAACAGTGTAAACACACTAGAAAACATGACTCCAGGCACTGAAAAAACTGGCCCAGAATCAGTCATCAATTACACTCTATCTGATGCAAAACAGAGACTCCCAGGGGAGAATCTGTAGAACATCAGATGGAAGATGCAGAACACAAACGTTATACACCCATGGGTGAAAACGTAACTATGGGAAAAATAACAGAAAACATTCTGTAACCAAGCAACTCTCCCAGGAAATTTTAGAAATGAAATTTCTCAAAAATATGCCAAAAGCATGGGAGAATTGCCAGGGGGGACTTTAGAAGGCTAGGGGAGAGGAAACACTGAATAAGCAGTGCAACAATTAGCAAGAATGACAACAAGAGGCCCATGCCTCGAAAATAGGCAACTTAACATAATTTCATCAAAAAAATTTTAAGTACAGCCCTGATTATTTTTTGCCACTTCTTTTTCCTCTCCTCCTTCTATCCTCCTTAGAATCACATTTTCTCCAAAAATTACGTGTCTGGCATCCTTTAAACTGAGATTTACAAGCACAAAGATCAGTGAGATGTTGACTGATGAAGGGCCAAACAGAGAATGATAATTGGCGCCAATTTCGGGACGACTGCGTCACTGCGCATGCGCAGTAGAGGCGTAGTATGGAGGTCCTTTAGGACATGATTTCTTTTTGTTTTGGATGCAAATTTTGGGGATTGGGGGGCAAAATTTGTGTTTGGCCCTGGTTTTGTTGGAGTTAGCACCAGCTAAGTCTGGGTCATTGGTACAGTATAAAAATATAGGAATATATATCATGCTTTCACCCTTATTACTGACTGCATTCGATAGTACACGTACTTCTTTACATTTGTGCAGAGTCTGTTGATCCAAATTAGGGTGAGGAGGTTTTATTTTTCTACCCTCCCCCCCCCCCCCCCCCCCCGCCCCACACTTTTCTGGCAGGCCCCACAAAACCAAACTTCAAACTGCTATCTGACACAATCTGGGTGCCGTTGAAGACCACATCAGGCATTGTGGAAATGCTCAGATATCGCTCTGATGGAGTCCAAATTATCCAAATATGATTTTTTTTCTGGAGCATGGCCCACAGATCCCAAACCAACGGGTGGGGGACACACTCCCCCATGCCCACACCCCTGACTCAGGCTTATGACCTTCAGGGGATGTCATAGGCATCTTGACCTTGGACCCCCACATCTTACTTGGCACCCCCCTCCCCACCCCCTGAATCGAAATCCTGGCACCGCCACTGCTATACATTATATACATGCTTTGTTATATTTTGTGTTCAGTTTTAATTTCGATAAAATAAATAATTTTCACTTGTAACTTTTCTGATGTGTTTAACATCGCCATAAAACAGGGACTCCATTCACTGTCCTGTTCCTCGATCCCTCACTGGATCTCTCACCTCCTTGCCAAGTACTGAATATGATCTCTATCTCATGTTGTTAGGTGCAAAATAAAATGGATTTACGACCTAAACGAGTATCACATGGGGATTAAATGGTCAAAGTAAATAACTCTATATAATTTTGATTATTATTTTATTTCATGCATTTAATATGAGATTAATATGACTGAAATGAAAAAATGAAAAAAAAAAAAATTTTCATGTGTTCCGACACCCACCTAATTTCGAGCAGTAAAAGCCCACACTCAATGGCCATAGTCATTCTTGTGAAGGCCCCACCGGCTATTCTAACAAAGGTAATAGTCGCAGGGGAGGTATTTTGGCTGAAAATATTGCGTGTGATGTATACGTGGGAGCGACTAAAACACCGGCATAATTATAGGGAAATAATCGCTTTTGGATTTGCCCGTTCTGCTGACATTCGCTGCCATTTTCAAAATGAGATTACGAGGGGGTCCCCAGAAAAAAAGGCGAAATCTAAGATAATATTACATTAAATAACAAAGAGGACAACTTGTAATTAAGGGATTCGGCAGTAAGCTTGGAGCTTGTGTGAGTCGTCTTACTATTATGCCATCACTCTATGTGATTGTTTGGTGTGATAGACCATCAATAAACACACCACGACTGCACTGGCCACACTGTGCATTCTATCCACATACGTTCCACACATTCAAAAAATCTTGCCATTTCATCTGCCTCTGTGTCTACTTTTGGGTCGTAACTTTTCACATGAGGGTCTAATGTCATCCGCGGGTAACATGGACAGAGCAAAACCTTTTCTCAAAAGTTTATATACATTGTCTCTTTTTCCACAATGCCTGGCCAAAATGAAACTCACAACCCTGTATTATTGGCTCTTCAAACTTGATCTCAACCCTTGCCATAACCCAAGTTCAAAATCAGCAACAAATGTATTCACTTCAGTTGATGTAAAACGTTCAAGTATCGCTTAGAAAACCTTTAAAATGTTAGTTGGAATGTTTAATTCACCCCTTCCATCCTATTGCAAATGTAATATTATTAAAGAAATAAAAAAGTAAATAATATATAGAAACAGGACCAACAAATTTCAGCTCATGGACCAACATCAATCAAGTACACCAAGCACGATAAACTCTAAAAGTAACAAAGCAATTAATATACTTCATTTCCTTCTTTGATAATTGTAATTGACTCAGAATGATTGTAATAAAAACAGAAGTCGAAAAGTGATAAATTGTTGAACATTGTTTTGTACACTTGATTTCTGCAGATGAAATGGTTTTGCCTGCTGATTACAATTTACAGAGTACTTAAATACCTTTTTTATAACCCCTTATTTCTTATGCCACTGACATTACACAAAAGCATTAGATTACAGTACCACTACCAGTCAATATAAGTTGTGGGATGGCCACAAGAAAATGTTAATGCCATAAGTGGCCTCCAATCAACTTCAATATAATAATAATCAACTTCAATACCGCTGTAAGTACTTTTGTAAAAAAAAATAATGAGGGCATAACTTTAATAGCGCACGCAAAAGCAGCCCGAAGGGCTGCTTTGAAGCAAGCCTAATAGACAACGTGTACGTGAAATTGGAAAAACCAAGGAATGCTATGCCATCCAAGCTAAACCGGAAACCGGAAGTAAAAACATGGGGAACCCCAGCTCTCGTTTTCAGAAGCGAACAAATCGAATGACGCCCCCTAAAAAGCGAACGGTGTAATGCGAGATTTCTCCTTAGATCATTCCATGCAGACTGTGAATAATTTATTGAACGTGCTTTTCAAAATTAAAGTTTTTCCAAACAAACTCAACTGTCGTTTGCTTTGCTGACTAAATGACAGAAATTGTCGAAAAGATAAATGTTCCCAATATGCACGTTGGATTTCATCGTCTGCTGGCTGGCTGTTGGGATCCTGCTGTTGTTCGATTCTGCGGAGTATTCTGTCACGTGATTTATCTGTTTTGCATTTGCAAGTGCAAAACGCTGTTCACTTCAAACCAACACTGCGTGTTATTGGAACAAAGTTACCAAATGAAAAGCATCAACAACACGTCCGTTTGTTGTAACTTAAAAGTACGCACAGGTCGGATTGTGGCATAGGTCGTTTTCATTCAGTTATTACGAACCTAAGATGTCGAAGTGACATACTGCAGGGACCGACCTGGGCATGCGCCAGTGCGTATTTGGTTCTGAAACATCAGTACCTGGCTCTTAAATCTCAGAAATAGGCTTCTCAGTTGGCGCGTAACTTCTCAGATCATATTTTGATATTCTTTCGATGGATAATCGAGAGAAACACTCTTTCCTATATTATATATATGATTATCATTTATCATTGTTGTAGAGTGCTCAAGTTAATACTTCAAGTCTTAATTATCAAGCATTAATCTTCACTGTGGTTTCTTATCAAGTCTTGGCTGCCTAAATATGCAGCCAAGACTTGATCAGAAACCACTGTGAAGATTAATGTTTGCTATAGTGTACTAAATGAAAATGATGAGAGCTATTACATACTTGCTGTGTGTGTTACAAACAGCAGTGTGACTCCGTAAATTGAAATCTGGCGCATGAATTGAAAAAATAGGCTCCGAGGCAAGAGCGTATTTTAAATAGTCCTGATCGGTCCCTGATACTGTCTGACAAAAGTCCACGAATTACCATTTCCAAAACAGAAGTTCCGTTCCACAATGTATGCACCCCGGCGAAACAATAACAATAAATTTTCGACAATACGTTTCGAGGCCAATTTTTATATTGTAGGTTTGATATGTTTTTAGGGGGAAATAAATCTACAAGACAGCATGTACATGCATTAGTTCACAACGCAAAATGTTTTGTTGGACGACCCCTTATACACTGTTTTAAATTTTGTTAAGTTTATGTCATTATAATTTGAAAAACACTGTGAGCTGCGCGCGCTTCTTGGTTTTACCAAAGTTCATATTATTTTTTTTAATAAATCAGTTTTCTTTAAATAAGGGCTCTTCTGTCCAAAAATATGGGTTATTCTGCCTCGAAATCTGGCCATTTCGTCTCAAGTTCTGACCAAAAAATCAATATAGGCCATTTCATCCATGGGCCGTTTCGTCCAGCATTCATTGGCGCACAAAATAAAATTTAAATTACAGCCTTTCGCTTTGCTCTGGCTTTTGTCAGTTTGGACCCACCTTTGGGTCGCTTCCATGGAGGGCAGTTTTGGATATAAAATCAGGTAGATTAGTGGGGCCGGTTAGAATAGGGATCGGTGCAGTTTTCAGTGCCACACACACAACCTTAGTACCTTACTCAAGTGGTACATTTTAGTGACGACCAACTGTTATGAAGTTACATGTATGTAACTTGTAAGCTGTGGCGAAAACAGGCCACTACATGCGTCAAATACTCAGATCGTTGTAAGCTGCGAGTTAATAAGATATATTTCTCCACTCAATGCCATTACTTTGATTTTCCTACAGCACTGTCGCCAAGGCAGATGATTTTAACCTTGACTTCTCCGTTTTCGCCCGTTTTTTCATAGTCAACACGATCTTTCTCCGAACTGTTGTCAGCCATCGCGTAAACTATGCGTAGCAGCGTTCGATATGAATGAGAACATTCCAGGTGCTCGTCCCAGAGTGAAAATCTAGATTTGGGAAAAACTAAGTTTCTACACGGAGCTCAGTCCGTTCCGAACCATGCGGACGAAATTTGATTTGAAGCTGATTCCTTCTCCACCCCGAAAGAGAGAAGAGTGAAAGTTGAAGATCATAGTAGGGGAGATCGACTCCTTTTCTCCTACGAAAACCAAAACAGTCCAGGACCTCTCATTCAGGCAGCTTCTTTGGGTCACTGGTAGCTATCGGAGAGGGGGACAAATGGATGTCTCAGAGGTCACAGACTCAGCGCCGACCAACAAGCAATCTTGGAAACAGTGTGCCTCCGAATCCATTGAAGAATTCCGAAAGAGTTAGTATAAAATAGTAGACATTAATGGTGTGACGTTGCAGACAGCCTCGAAGGTTCAGCTTCAGGAAAAAACCCAAACCTGATGGCAGTGAGGAGTTCACCGATCCTGTGTTTCACCACAAGGAAGGAGCAATCCTCGAAACCCATGAGATCGATGGGGACAAGACAAGGCATTTCCTTGCATACAGGGGACACTCGAAATGTGGATCTCACTAAAAAGTGTACACCGAGTGTGCGAGTCCAAGTTGGGAAAAAGTGTAGACAGAAATTTAAAAGTTCGATAAAAATTGAATGCCGCGCCGTCCTCGTGGACCAAATTCTCAATATAAACTTTATGTCACTCATGTTTGTGGGAGATGGGAAACAATGAAATTACTTTGGGTTGGGGTGGGTGGGGGAGGGACGGGATCGCTCACCCCCGGGCCAACTCGCCCCCTGGGGCGAGTTGGAACGATTTTGGGGGCGAGTTGGCCCAAGTCAAATATTATAGTTATTTAGTTAAGTATTTATTTTAGTTATTCTCTGATCAATTGAATATCTTAATTATATTTCCTGTTACTTACAGTTTTCTGAATTGTAATCCAAATTATATCCCATTTTTATGAATTTCCTTAACAGATATTTATTTATTTATTTATTTATTTATTTATTTATTTATTTATTTATTTATTTATTTATTTATTTATTTATTTATTTATTTATTTATTGGTGTTTAAGGTCACCGATTTCTGCACAATGGCTAACCATGACCGTGAGAGTTTTACGGGTGGAGGAACCCGGAGTACCCAGAGAGAACCATCGAGCAACGGCGAGCAACTGTCAGCTCCCCAACATACCAATTTCACACAAGCAGGGTTAGCATTGGTTGAAGACAGGTGCACCATCGACGTGCAGTACGCCTTAGTACACAACGTCACCGTGCCCCCACGGGGGCAATGGGGGTGAAGTGTCTTGCCCAAGGACACAACGCGGTTGCCGCAGGTGGGATTCGAACCGAGGACCTTCCATAACAGATAAGTGATCATGAACAAAATCATGTCAACAGATTATCGCGTTGTCGGCACTCACATTGTCATTGATTTCTAAATAATGTTCACAATCTGTTCACGATTTTGTTAGACAGATTTCAGCGCTGCTATTTTTGCCTGCCATGCAAATCCGTGACACATTAGATGCTTTATATAATAGAACACCACCAGATTCGAAACTCGGAGAATTGGTTGATTATGTTCAACAACAGTGGGCCGACTCAACAACCTTTGGAATCCAAGAGTGGAGCATTTTTGGACACACACTAGGACAAATAATGATATTGAAGGTTAGTTTTTCTAAAAGATTAGATTAATTTTTTTTTATTAATTTCTACAAACTCACATAAAAATTTACATTTTCAAATTAAACTTCATTTTTTAAAGATCTTTAATTAATGAGTAATGATAAAATTGCTACAAGTTTGGTTGAATTAACGAATAGAATTTATTCTAAAAAGATGAGTTAATCGATTTTGACACTTAACTTAATACGTTTTTACGTTCTATTTTCAGCTTGGCATCGTAGAATGAATACGATAAGCAGAGATGTAAGTTTCTACAGACTTGTTCCATTACTCCAGAAAGAGGCAGAGACAGTAGAATTACGGGTCCGAGCAGTGGATTTGGAGAGTGATGCACGCACGAACTATACAAACATGGCTCAGAAAATTCAACAGTATTGGCATAAATACATGTTGGATCCTCCAGAAATTTCAACAGCAGCCTTCTTAAGAAAATGTTCGTCGGTATACGAGAAAAAATAAGCTTTGTATTTATGATATTTAATTGGTTTTCATTCTTTCATTCATTGTGAAAAACTGTGAAAAAAACAACAAAAGCAATCTAACAGCACACTGCTAATCTTGGGTGCCTAATAATACTACTTCGATTTTTTAAATTAATAAATTATTAGACACCCAAGAAGAGTGGTATGCTATTAGATTGCTTTTGTCATTTTTGAAAAAAAATGTATTATAGCATTTTTATGTATGTTTTGTAATGTTAATGTTAACAATATTTGTCACAAAATACGTTATTTATGTCCCTCATAATCATTCCTCATTGTTTCATTTGGGGGGCGAGTTGGCCCGGTGGCGAGTTGGCCTGGGTGTCAGTTGGCCCGGGGCGATTTGGCCTGCCAGGCTAGGGGCGAGTTGGCCCGAGGGCTAGTGGTCCCGTTCCCGGATGGGGGTATGGGTTATTTTTTAGAGAAATCGTTAAAAACTCACTAAAGGCGTAAACAGAAAGCTGGGTTAAGCTGAGTAGTCAGTCGTGAACTCAATTAACACAATTGAAAGCCGATTTCAGCTAGATTACTTGACAATCACTAATCAAAACCTCTGCATTGTAAAGAGTTAGTTTGTTTTTATAATTGTAATAATGATAAACGACACTGGGTCCTTTCAATATTTGATAGGGATAATGTGTATTTACTGGACAGTGTGTTGGGCACAAGTTTAGGTGCTTCTGTGGAAAAACAACTTGCAAAACTGTATAATAAAAAAAAATATTGTGTTACCTACTGCCCAACAACAAACTAACGCAGTTGACTGTGGGCCGTTTGCAATAGTACACCTCATAGATTATTGTTTAACTGGCACAATTAGGTACAGATGTTACGACGAAGGCAACATAAGGTAAAGTAAGTGAGTAAGTGAATCTTTATTGACATATGCTATAATTGGTGGTATTCTACGGCCAATTTGGCCTATATATCACATGTATCCTTGAAATCGTTATATTTATTCTCTCTCTCTCTCTCTCTCTCTCTCTCTCTCTCTCTCTCTCTCCCTTTCCCCCTCTCTCTCCGTGTGTCTCTCAAGTGGTGTTCATCTGCCTACTGAGTTATTTTGAAATTGCACGACCGGGTAGACTCAGGTGTCATCTTGTTTCCTGCATAGAAAATGGTGTATTTACAATGTTTTCAACAGAATGCAAACCGAGAGTCACTGAAAAAACAAAGGGACATCTTGGTGCATGGAATTGAGTCGGATATAATATATGACTATTTATAAATAAAACTAGGCCTATCATGCCTGATTATGACTTCAACAGTTTTTACAATTTTGTTTTATTTTCACATGTATCTTATTAAATATAGGTTATTACCATTATGTGGATGTATAAAATATGTATTGGTGTGTCAATCAAGAGGTTTGATCACAAGATCTACAGGGCTCGGTGTGAAGAAATACGTTGTGAAAAAGCAGCTCCGCCATGGGCAATACATGGAGGCTCTCTTCCAGACGAAGACCTTCAGACACCGAATGAACGTGCTGCGAAGTAAGAGGTATCAAATGTACGACATTCGGGCAGCCAAGATGTCCCTGCCCCCTTTGGAAAATGGGGTTGACACGCTGGTATATGGTCGCCGAGATGCCATGCCATTTAAGCGCCACTTACCGAGTGAGAACGATTTCCGATGGCAATTGAGTATCGGGACGCACAATAAGCAGCAAAACCACGAGGGGGCACCATCCTGTAAATAATACAGAGCAGGCTTACCGGTCTTCGTCACCAACTTCCCTAGCCGGTAGACCCAAAGGGACTCAGAAACACGCCCCCCCCCCCCCCGATCACCACGCTGGCAGAGGTAACGGATGCCCACATCAGACGATATTCGTTGCTCTTTCAAATCAGCAGGCCAATCTGCAGTGACAAAGGACATCTCCATCACCATCTTAGCCCTGATAGCATCCTCAGAGCTGAGCTAGACGGGAGCCAGGCAACCATTCAGTGTATCATTGACACAGCACTATCTTCTGGGTATACTGGTGCCCGAACAGCCACCCCTGCGGCAGGGTGCAGTTAAACCTTGCTACGATGCTTTACCCCTGTGGGTTTTTTCTCACCTCTCCGGAATGAGATTCCGTTCTTGGTCAACAGCTGGGATACAGAGCTCATAAACTCTCGTTCAGGGTCCACTTGAAAGTGTTTTGGCCACTGCAGGGGCGCCCGACTGTAGATGCGTGAGAAATCGCTAGCTACCTCGGTTGCTCCTTCTAGATCAGATGCTTGACCCCCTCTGCAGCAGCTGGCCACATCGACCACGGTCGGGGCATAGTTGAAGACTTTAGGTGATCATGAGGTAGAAAAGGCGGTCAGCTTTGTGGACCTCGTTTGTTCTCGATGTTCCACGGGGTCGGTGGCAGGTAGATCTGCCAAATGGCCTGCTTTTATAGACACGATTGGGCTATCTCTTCGCAGACCTTCACCAGTCCCTTTCTAGTAGCCCCTGAGGCCGTAGTATATGCGAGGTAGTCTGTTTGCGTCCTTATGTGCCTCTTCTTCAGAGAAAGTGATGTACTTCGTCTGGGTGATGAGCATCCAATAGGCCTGGTCTGTCATAATCTTATTCTAAAGTTGGTTGGCCCCAATAAGACCTCACATGCGTATTGTCGCATCACTCCTGGGTTTTCACGCCACAACTCCAGACAACGGTATGCAGTGTCTATCATGGTTCGAGAAAGATGTGTAGGCGTTTCATTTCGTTTAGCGCAGTAACCCACCTTTAGCAGTGCTACATACAACCCCTCTGGTAAATCCATACTGGTTTATCGGCACACCAAACCTCCAACTCGACTTAATCAGTGAGTTTATAGGCAACAAGCGCAGTCACGCCCATTCATAGAATGTCGAAGGCCAGTTGGTGGTTCTTCTGCAAATCTGATGGAGCATAGGAATCTTATTGTGAAGATCGGGGGCTGCAAGAGTGCAGAGTAAAGTCGTCTACAAACAGAGCATACTCGCACATTGCCTCAGCAACCCCATTGAAAGTGAGAACAGCGTGACCCTAACGCCGGAGTTCTCCGTTGATCCAGTCGAGCCGTTCTGTTCTTTGGGACCATTGGGCCCAGAGTTCTTCGACGGCCTTATAGTGGTGCTTTCGCTGGGCTTCTTAACACTGAGAACAGTAGCTTGAACTAGTGAAGGCAAGTGCGTTCACTTGGGTGTCCCCCTAACAGCCTCGCAAGGGAAGCTATTTTTACCACAGGCTATTCCAATATATTAGCTAGAATAATACTCTGCATCATCAGCAGGTATTTTGACGCCATGACCAGGCCAGCGTCGAGAACAACCATGCCCAGATCTCTTAGGGCTTAAATCAAGTTTCGGAGACTAATCGGACCTCGCCATTTTGCCCCGGCACGCTTAACCCATGGCAAGACATGATACTGCAGCCAAGTGGAAGGCCATATTCGCTAGCATCTTTCCATCAGTGTTTGTGGAACCCATGACTGCTGCGTATAATATGGATCGAGCTTAATTAAATTTTACCAGGACACAGGACATTGGTGATCGTATGATAGCGGCCGATAATACAACAGCAGACGAAGTGGTATCATGCACTGGAAGACAACCACCTGGCCTGTCGAATCCTTAGCCTCACGTAACTCTGCCCACAGCTTTTGTTTTTTCTCTTCATACTGCAGGCCCCTTCTGCCCAGCATCCATCCTCTTTCACCTGTCCTACTGTTCAGGCCTATTCTTTTGTTCGAGAGTCATCCTCACCGATCTCTCTGACGAGGTATTCTCTATCATTTCCAGGTATACTGCGAGGGCAGGTGTCTCCAAATTAGCAATGCTTAGTTGTTGTCTGAGCTGCAGTTAGCGGGGATAGGTTTTTGTGATACAGCTCACATGTTGCAAAGCTCAGGGTACGGCCGATAAACGGGTCAGCTTCTAGGCCTGCAATCAGCTCTGGTCGATGCTTTAGGCAGATATATAGTGATTGCTATTGCATAAAGCTGCCTCGTATGTTGTGTAAAGCTTCAGAACCTCTTCGTCGCCCATGTTGTCAATTCGTTCGTTTGAGAGGGCTTGTCCCAAGTATTGTTTACATCCCCCCCCCCCCCCCCCCCCGCAATCCCCGCCTCCACTACAGTGGAGATGTGCAGACAAGGCATTAGTACTATTAAGAATCAGACCATGTTGGTACATTTTCCTTGGTCGTGATGGCACTCATCGCGAGCGAGAGTTCCCCATGTCCTTTGGACAATAGTTGGTCGATAACCTCATCGCTTTCCCTTCTCTTTTTTGTGAAACCATCGCTTAAGTCTAATGTACTCATAAACTCGATAACACAAAACTGGTGCCTGTGGAGCCTGCACGATGGGCAAAAGTGCTCTCTACATGTGTACGCGGTGGGATTAACGTGCTATAGCCTATTTAGCTCCTTACAGGCAGCTGGCTGATCACTCTTCAGCAGGAGCTGAGCTTTTTCTCTACCGAAGCTAGTCGTACTGCAGCTCGTTCTTCACGCAAAGGAATCACATCATTCTCCAGAAAACAGTCTCTGAACCTGTCGCAGCCTTTGCAGTGAAACAGAGCGACTCGGCGGGTCTGCTCTGAGGTCATGGAGGACAGAGTTGTATTTTTTAGGTTAAAACGCAGATATTTTGCTCTGCATGGCAGCCACTAAAGGCCAGCTCTGACAGCATGTCTTTATACTTCGTAAGCGCATTCGAGGCGGAGCAGTCATCGATGATGTACAGGGTGGGTTTCCCCAACAATAGGTTATAGAAGGCCCTTAAATAATTGTGGCACCGCTCCCTGGTGATCAACAGGTAAAAGGAGACCCGCAAATAGCCATGCCGCTCCGAGGTGCCGCTTCCCGCAGTCTTCCAGCGGTCGCAATAGCCATGATAAAATGCCAGTGTCGTCGATAGCCTTGACCTTGTTGCCATCAATTTTAATTATGGTTTTCTTAACCATGGCACGCCATAGGTTTTGGACCAGGTTAGTGTGACGAAGGCGAGACGTGTGGTAACATTGTGGTACCAGGTACAGAAGCATCAAGAGCTCAGAGGTTGGGGATCACAACCATTTGTCACATGTCCTTGGCAACCAGGAGGGTCCAATTTCCTGGGATACGTGTTTAGCTTGCATCTGTATTGACTAGAAGACATCGTATTGCGTATATTGAACCAGCCGACGTAATTGTCCAAAAACAATGGGTGTTGTGAAATTCGACAACTCCGCTTTCAACCAAGACGAGGACGTCGCCGCAGTCGGTGATGCTGTCTATCCCAGAGTGGAACCGACAGATTCGTAGACGTTGGGGTGGGGTCGAGGACGAGTTCTTTACAGCGGGAGCTTATGAAAACAGCTGTAAAGAGCTACTACGATGCTCTTGAACGGACAGAGCTCACTACTCACTGAGGTACAAGACCATGAATACTCTAACTTGAAGTTTGTGCTCAATCAGGGGTGCTGCGACCAAAGGTCTATCCAAAAGTTGGGTTCGTTTAGACTTATTAAGAAAGCAGAAATTTAACCTCGATCGGGACGTCCTAGAAAAATTTACTTTGAATTCATCAGGCCATTACCCGAATATGCGGATGTTGCCTGGGACAATGGTTCTGCAACCGAAGCTCAAAAATTAGAGAAAATACAGACTGCAGCTGCGAGAATCATAACGGGGGCAACAGTTAGTTGCAGTAAGCGTCTACTTAATACTGAATCACGCTGGGACTCTTTACAAGAAAGACGTCGTAAACACAAATTGTTACAATATTTCAAAATGTACCATCGAATGTCGCCCCCGTATATTGCCAATAAGGTCCCTCCAACCATCTCATCATGAATTTTATCGCAAAATCTCCGGTCATTTGACAACCACAGAATTCCTTTCTGTCGGACAGAATTATATCAGTCTTCCTTCATCCTCAGCGTTACGAAGCAATGGAACAGCCTGCCTATGTCTCTGCGTGAAAACTCTTCATTGCCCAACTTCAAGATATTTTTAAGTGGTGGGAACCAAAGGCCTCCTAAGTTTTATAGTGGTGCAAAGTCCCGCAAAGCTCAAATTTACCACACCAGGTTACGTCTGGGTTGCAGTATAGCCTCAATTTCCATCTGTATTCAAATCACCTGTCGCCTACCTCTTTATGTCAGTGTGGGTGTGTGAGACCGTGGAACACTATCTTCTCCACTGCCCAGTCTTCACAAATGTTCGTGATAATTCCATTAAGCTACTACCATTCCCAATTGACGTACCAACGCTTCGTTTTGGATCTGAATTTTTGAATAACCAGGAGAGCCAGCTTGTTTTTGAAGTGGTTCACGACTTTATTTTATCAAGTGGACGTTTTCGCTAACTGTGAAAATCGCATTTCTTCAAAGATGAATCTTTCTCTGATCTCTTTTAAGTCGCTCTCTGTGTCGATCACACTGTAAGACACCTCTATCCTGCCCCATTTCCAAGTAAGTTGCATAGGCTGCATGTAATAATAGCTGTTACGAATATATAGGCAATAGTCATTGTCTTCAAGCTGGTTTTTCTGTTTTTCTGTCCTTTCTTGTCTCACTTCCCTTTACTCTTTTTTCCATCTTTCTTACTTTTCTCACATTCATGGTTTAAGCAATATCAGGTATAGTCGTCATATGTTCTGACAACTCACGCTTGATTTCCTTTGCTTCAAGCTAACTTTGATCAGACTATTAGCATTGCACTGGCTGAGGAATCGCATCCATGCACTGTTGTGTTCATGGATGCGAGGCCCCACCCAGTTAGCTGGGCATCTGCCCAGACTATATTATAACTTCGAATATGGGTCATGATCTTAGGTAGCTTTGAACAAACTTAAGTAGTGTTTTTACCACGCACATAAGCTTTCAGCTTTTTGTCAAATCCCTCTATTATTCTGTTACTCTACATTGTTGAACAAATGTTATATAAGATATCTCATCCTACTTCTTTACTGTTTGTAAACATTTTGTTATATATGACATTTTTAAAGAATAAAATATTGTTCAAACCAAAAGTTAAACTCCTAAAGGTCCACAATGGTGCCCCACTCTGGCATTTTCTACTGTCACAGGCAGGTGTAGTGGTAGAGCCGCCACCCGAGAGCAGGGATTCGTAGACTTGCTGCGAGGACAGCTGAAAAAAAGACAACTGTCAAAAAAAAAAAAAGATCTGTTGGTGTTTCGCAGACAGTTATTGATGAATTGAAGAGGCTGTGGACGTCGACCACGTAGAACTCAAGACTTTGTGCAAACCATGAGTGAGGCTAGACATTCTCTTGATCGCGTCATCGAGACCGTATTTACCAATGAGCAGGAAAAAGCACTTAAACCGTTGATGATACCATTGGACTGGAATAACACCGTCAGACAGCTTTGGGTGCTCGACAAGGCAATGTTGACTACTCGAGGCGAGTTAATCATCAACTTGACCAAACTATCCATATTGGCCAAACTTGACAACCATACGGCTCTGGAAAACAGAAGCTCACTGAGAGGGGCGAGGATATATTTGATGAGTTTATTCAGCATCGAATTGAACAGTGCTTGTGTAACTTAGAAGATGCATGATCGGTTTGCTTGGAAGCTACCTCACCTAACTGGGAGCTGACAAATTAACCAAATCGGAGAAATCATCCACAGGGTTCTCAACGAAGACACAACGCTCGCTGTGGGGTAATACTTTTTGCCGGTAAAAAGGACGGTATCCGGTAAAAAGGACGGTAAGTGTATAAAAACTACGTTTTAAAGTATTAAATGTACCTCTGAATGTGTGAAAAGCGATTATTTAAGGAAGCTAACGCAATAATAAATATATATAAGGAAGATTTAAGTATTGTTTGTTTTATTGTAGACTATTTTCAAGACAAAATAGATCATTTCGCCATCGACACGCCATTAATAATAATAACACTTCGGCCGGCCGCTGATTTGTCGCGGTTCTCGTATGAGAAGGCCTTGGTTACCCATGTTCTAAGAAATGCCTCCTTATTCCCGCGCTTCTTCTCTCCTCCCAACACTCGGAGACGAACTGCTTGATGACATCCCTTGCCCCATTCTTCCCAATCTCTTCGATTAGTATATTAACCCTCTCCTTTGAGTCGCCCCCTAACCACATGTCCTTCATTCTCCCATCCCACTTCCCCATTATACTCCCCGTGAATCTTGATCTTTTAGACTGGTATTTTGGACATTCTATAAGAAAGTGTTCCAGGGTCTCCACCACGCCCAAGTTACATATCTGGCACTCGTTTTCACTGTTTTTCCCAATTTTTCCCCTCAGCTCCAGGGACCGCGACCTCAGCTTGAACAACAGTGACCCCACCCCCCCCCCCCCCCCCGCAAAGGTGTCATCAAGGTACTCTTCAAAACCAGGCTTCTCTTTATCACGCAGGCCACCCAAAGGTCTCTTTGACTTGACCCCCCCCCCCCTCGCCAATTACGGTTACAATCCTCCATGACCCTTTCTCTGACGATCTTTTTGCCCTGGTTTGCCCCAACGTCAAGGTCCGAAATCTCCAATGAGTAGTTTTCTACTAGCCCCCTCACTTGGACCATCCACCCCGTCTTGATATTTGAGTTGAAAGTTCTCAGGAACATTACTTTACACCATCGGCTATCGGGGAGATTTACCAAATAATTAAGATAACCGAGTTTCAATAAGTCTATCCTGTCCTTGATCCTCATCCATCCGAGCTCACCCCTGATTGCTTCTAGCGCTGCGGCATTACTCGAGCCTGTTATCCATCGGCCTGCATCGTTCTGCAGGATTTCCAAGTTCTTAACAACTGTGTGGTTTAGGGGTACAACTTCCGTACCGTATGTTATACTTGGCAGACCCACCATTTCCCAAATAGTTTTCCCCACGAAAACCTTATTGAAACTGTTTCTCCCTATAAGTTTCATTTGGTTAAGGATTCGCTTCCCCTTCAGAATCAATTTATTTGTGTGGTTTCGGTAGATGCCTCTTCCTGTGATGTTTATATTTACCCCCAGGTACTCATAGTCACTAGTCTCTCCTACACTAAGAAGTCTACTGCTACCTTCCGGAATGCAGAACTCCTCCACTCTCCACCTTCGAGTGGGGTCCACTTTGCGGCCCACGGGTATAACTTTGCTCTTGCTTTCATTAAGTTCGAGTCTCCATTTGCTCCCATATTTCCCAACAATTCCCAGCATCTTCGCTAGCCCCTCTTCGCTTTCTGACACTAGCACCATATCGTCTGCAAAAAATAGCCCTGTGATCTTCAAGTCACCAACTGCAACCCCCTCGTCGCTATGCAGAAGTTCATCTCCTAAACCTTTGATGTACAATGCAAAACGAATTGGCGAAAGGATACATCCCTGTTTTAGGCCTATCTCCATAGGCACACGTTTTGTTGTAATGTTTCCCAGGCTGACGTTCACTCTGTACATCTTTATATAATGCTTTCATAATCCCAACAAACTCGCCCCCAAGCCCAGAGCCTCCAGCTTGCGCCACATACCCTCCCTCCATACTCTATCTACTTTTTAACATCCAAAAAGGCCATGAACATCTTTTTCTTTTTTGCTTTCGCGGATTCTATCATTTGGGATAGCGTGAAAAGATGGTCAGTGACTCTCCTTCCCTTCCTGAAGCCAATCTGGATTTCTCCCAAAAAACCCTTCTCTTCGATCACCTCCTCTAATCTCCCATACAGGACTTTACAAAAGACTTTTCCAATGTTGCTGCTGAGTGCTGACAGAGATCCCTCGATAGTTATCCAAGACGTCTTTTTCCCCCTTTTTGTGAATAAATGTCACTTTACTTTCCCTCCACTCCTTTGGGACCATTCTGTGCAAGGAAAACAACGAATTAGCTGAGGTGCACGACGGGGTGAATATTATCATACTTGCTCGATGGAGGTGTTACTAATTCGTGTGCGTAACATTTAGATGTTT
The DNA here is from genome assembly GCA_031216915.1 of Pictodentalium vernedei. NCBI lineage: Eukaryota > Metazoa > Mollusca > Scaphopoda > Dentaliida > Dentaliidae > Pictodentalium > Pictodentalium vernedei. The sequence continues at coordinate 662,232,342 of CM062296.1, forward strand.
CACTACGAGAGGATTTAACAGAAAGGTTTTGGGAGAGAAACCATTTATAATTTGAAAATAGTCTCCAATAAAACAAACAATACTTAATCTTCGTTATATATATTTATTATTGCGTACGCTTCATTAAATTGTCACTTTTCACACATTCAGCTGTACATTTAGTACTTTAAAACATAGTTTTATACACTTACCGTCCTTTTTACCGACAAAAAGTTGTGTTCAAGCTATTTTTTTAAACGGGGGTTCATAACTTATTTTCAGTTAGCGTTTCGCCAAACACATGCCGAGGTGATAATGAATATTAAAACCAACCACACATCAGTGGATACTAGTTCTAGATTCCTGTATGTCCTACCCGAATGATACTCACAGGCGCCTATTAAGACTGGAGCGCCTTGTTCTCACTCCACCAATCCCTATGTGTGAGCTCCCAGTGGTGGGCCGGGGGGTGGGGGATGGCTGGGGCCCCCAAATGCAAACCATAATTAACTGTTTTTAACCCCCACGTTTCCCCAGGAGGCACCAGAATCGATCTCAGAGAATCAGAATTTGAAGAAAAAATATCCTAGGAAGGGCTCATAATCGTGGGAGGGAATACGCACAATTCCATAGTTCAAGCGTTATATCGATCTAGTCCCCCACCCCCATTTCGAAAATATGAAATGGATTTTTTCATCTAGTAGGGGCGTAGCCAGGATTCTATAATGGGGGGGGGGGGCATTTTTTTTTGGGGGGGGGGGGGGCAATCGTGATATTTGGAAGGTCGTTGTGGGGTTTGCCTCCCCCCCCCCCAAAAAAAAAATGCAAACTGTCACCTTCTTCCCAGTGGTGGGGCGGGTGGGGGTGGGGCTCCCAAATGCAAACTGTCACTTGTTTTTAACCCTCACCCAGGCCTTCGATTTGGGGATCCTCGCTCTGCCACTGGGGCCACCGTTGATATTGTATTTAGAGAATGCCATGGTTTAGTGGTCAGTGTCATTCAGTGTTAATTTGAACCGGAGATTGGGGAGGCTCCACAGCGACCACATCATAAAAGGGCCCATATAAAGTTAAATAAATAGTGTGAATCAGCATTTGAATTGCTGGTTTTGATGAATCCACCCCCACCCGTTCCCTAATAAACATGTGGAAGGTTGAGTTGCTGGAGAATATCGTATGATCTTTTTCAGCTTGGGATATCTTCCAATCGATTTATTTCAAAGTAATGAAAAAAACAACAACTGCAAAACGAATGCTTTCAGTTGCCTCTTGATAATTTTGCATCGGACAGCTTGTCTGGTGTTATTTTAGTTTTGGGTAATAGTTCGTGTAAATGGGGTTTTTTTTAACCATTACAAAAAAAAAAAAAAACAAGCTGAGATGTGTGTGTTTGTGTTGTTGTTGCTGGTGGTGGTGAAGTGAGGCGGCAGTCTTTCAACTCTCAACAAAAGACACCTTGATGTAACTTATGAAACGCATGATGTTATAATATTTAGAGTATATATAGAAGTGCATGGAGTCTATCCCAACTCTCCAATGAGTTCCGTGAAAATGAATAACTCTCCAATGAGTTCCGTGAAAATGATGAAACCGTGGACGTCGAAGACGAAAATGGTTTCTGTATGACTATTGATCGGCATGTCAAGAAGACAAAAATCATCAAGAAAAATTCACAGAGCACCGCTACTGAAAAGGACTCGGTGGTCACACCAAGAAATGGGGACTCTGTTAACGCAACAGAGTCTACGTCACCGGAAATAGTGAATGCGGCAGCTAGCCCAACCGATAGAGCGACGTACGCCGATAAAGTAAAAGCCAAAACGCCCCCCCTAAGGTGACCAATAAAACCAACAAGACACAGGGCCACCCGCAACCAAACCCCTGTGTCGTAATCACACGCGTCCACCCCAAAACGGAAAAAAACTCGATTGATAAAGCCCTTCCAGGATGCTCGTGGGAGAGACTAATCTCCAAAGCCAAGGCAGGACTTAAAATATAAAACGATATCAAGCGATCATCTCAACGCAGAGGTGATTGCCGCTGAGATTGAACTAGATCATAAAAAAGTTGCCGTAATCTCATATTATAATGAACCGAAAAAAACAGTTGACAGCAAAGTCTTTGAATTCTTTGTGAAAAATCACAAACACTGTATTTTCTTAGGTGATTTCAATGCCAAACATCAGGTTTTCGGATGCAATAAAACGGAGCCCAATGGCGACGCTCTCTTCAATATCATCGAACAATTTGATCTTTTTGTATTAAATAACGACCACGACATTACTCACGTCAGTAACAACACCCTCCACCAATCCTACATCCTTGACCTAATTATAACCAGTAAATCACTATTTATTTATTTATTTATTGGTGTTTAAGGTCACAATGGCTAATCGTGACCGTGACAGTTTTACGGGTGGAGGAAGCCGGAGTACCCGGAGAGAACCACCGAGCAACGACGAGCAGCTGTCAGCTCTCCAACATCGTAACTCTGAACTCTGCACAGCAGCACAGGCAGGGTTAGATTGGTTGAAGACATGCGCACCATCGACGTGCAGTACGCCTCAGTACACAGCGTCATCGTGCCCCCATGTAGGCAATCGGGATGAAGTGTCTTGCCCAAGGACACAACGCGGTTGCCGCAGGTGGGATTCGAACCGAGGACCTCTCGGCTTGCAGCCTGCACCTCTACCAACTGAGCCACCGCACCCCCCCCCCCCCCCCCCCAGTAAATCACTAACTAATCAAATGCAAAACATATATGTGAGGAACGATGATTTAGGTAGCGACCACCTGCCTGTTCATGCTACATTACACGGTTGCAGCGGACCCGCAAGATACCCCACAATGAGGAGGAGGAATTTATCCAAAATTGACTGGGACCTCTTCAGAAAAATAATTCAGGTTAAAATAAACAAAAACGACCCAATGAATACCTGCGAGCTCGAGCAAGCATGTACCAATCTCAGTGAAGTCATTAACAACACTCTTGATGAAATTTGTCCCAAACAGACAGTTAAACCGCGGGCCAACAGAATAACTGAAACCACACTCCAAATAATAAAACAAAAAAGAAAGGCCTTCCGTGCATACAAATCAGAAAAACTTCCAACTAAAAAGGTCGAACTTAAAGCCGTGTACAATCGCCTCCACGGCGAAGTTAAAAAAGCAATAGCAAACGACAATCGCGTGAGATGGGAAAAAGCAACGGAAAATCTAAATGGACTCAGGGAGACTAAAAAGTTTTGGGATACTTTTAAAACCCTTACTGGACAAAAACATAAAGACACCAACAGTAAGGCACTAAAGATCAACGATGGAACTATGGCCCTGGATGACAAGGCGAAGGCTGGCGCCTTTGCAGAGCTCCTTAAGAAATATCAGCGTCCACATGAGGGCGATAGGTTTGATGACGAGTTCAAAGAAAAAGTAAACAAATTTGTTCAAGACAACAAGACAACGTTTAACGATGCCAACTTCAGCCAAACGCCCGAGGACGGGGATGGCCATGAACTCACGGAACCGATAAGCAAAGAAGAAGTGGCTAACACAATTAAAAAATGTAAGTCTTCTTCTTCCCCAGGAGGGGACGAGGTCTCATACAAAATCCTGAAACAATGTCCCAACACTTTTTTCGGTAGACTCACTAACCTCCTAAACTGCTGTCTCTCTAGTGGATACTTCCCAAAATGTTGGAAAGTAGCTACAGGAGTCATGATACCCAAACCCGACAAGGATTTGAGCAACCCAGCTAATTACCGCCCAATCAGCCTACTTAGCTGTATTGGAAAAATTTTCGAACGGATTCTCACGACTAGACTCCGCAGCCATCTCGAATCAATCAGCTTTTTCAATAAGTGGCAAAGGGCATACAGCAGCCAAAGAGAGGGAATCGAGCATGTTTATAGACTGGTAGATTATATGAAAACGGCGTTCAGTCAAAATGAAATAGGAACCGCGCTATTACTCGACGTAGAAAAAGCGTTTGACTCTGTCTGTCACAATGGCATGAGATACAAACTAGCTAAAATGGGGCTACCTACCAAAATTCTAAGGATCATATCATCATTTTTATCTGATCGAAAAATCAAAGTGAGGGTCAACCGCGAAGTGTCAGCCAAGGTAAAACTCGAAGCGGGCACTCCACAGGGTTCGGTCCTCAGCCCGCTTCTATTTATAATATATGTGAATAACATTGACAAACTAGGGAAGAACCATGTTGAACTATCTCAATTCTCAGACGACAAAGGAATGTGGACGGCCAGTAAGTCTGGAAACATAATACAAAACCGCCTGCAGGATACAATCCGCGACCTGCAAGACTGGTGCGCTCTGTGGCGCATCAAGCTAAATGCCACGAAAACACAAAGAATCACATTCTATAAAAAAAACAAAGGAAAAAGCCTGTCCCCAATATTGAGCTTAAGCTTTACGATCATAAACTTGAAGCTAGTAATGAGGCAAAGTTTCTGGGATTCAACCTGGATAGCAGTCTCAATCTAAACAATCACATAAACTCAGTCACCGTCAAAGCCACTAAACGCATTAATTTCCTGAAAATGATTAGAGGTAAAAATTGGGGAGCCAATAAAGAAACTCTCCTCAATCTTTACAAATCATATATACGCCCAGTACTAGAGTATGGGGCCATAATAACAAGTGACCTGAATAAAACCAACATTGAAAAACTACAACGGGTCCAAAATCATGCCTTGCGCGTGGCTCTGCGCAAGCCCACGTGGACATCGATAAAACAACTTCACGAGATAGCAACTATAGCAACTTCACTATAGCAATGCGCTTACAAGATCTTCAAAGCAAAACTCTAAATAGACTTCAAGACAGCGAATTAATAATAGAACTCAATGCGCATCGCGTCCTCAATAGGAAAACTAAATAATCTGGGGCATGTCTATCGAAAGGGTTAAAGATTACATCATTGTGATGGGGTGAGCCAGGCACTCTGTGATCTAAATTTAGAACTGGCTGCGGGTGACACGATACGCACGAAAGCTTGCCTCTGTTACCAGTGGGAGTTGCAAACAGCGAGGAAAATCTCCACCTGCTGCCGGGTCTCCCCTCCCTGAGATATAAATCTCGGGGAGAAAATGCTGGCTTCCCCATCCAAAAGGACGGGAAAGTTGTAAATTAAAAACCGAATTGCTCTAATTTCCAGCTCTCTATCTTTTCTACCTCCTCTATCTCATCAGACACACGACCAAACTGAATGACAAACTATGAGGGATTGAAACAATCCTCAAAATCTTGCCAGCAAACAGCCCTTTTAAGGGCTTTTTTTTTTTTTTTTTTTTTTTTTTTTTTTTTTTTTTGGGTGGGAGGGTGTTGGAGGTCATTTGGAATTCCCGAAGGATAACCAGATACCTCAAAATCACATACGGCATCCTATCTCCCAGAAGGCTTGATGGATGACTCCCGGTTTTTTCAAACTAAAATGTTGGAGCTTTCTCCACTCCTTTTTTGTAACCGCTATGGTCGCTATGGTCATATACCGGGGCCGCTACCAAACCGGCGTTGCTGTTTGGTTTTCTTTTTTCTTTTTCCCTTAAAATTGACATCGCACAACATTATATTCTGGCTCGCCACCATGGTGGGACTCAAACCTCTACCATCGCCAAGCTGGAACCGAATAGAGCCCACTCTCTAATAGTCTTAATGGCGTTGAGGGTTTGGTCTTTGACAATCTATCACTCAAATGCAAACTGCCGGAAATTCTAACCGCGTGCATACCCCTTCAGACCCCATCTGAGGCAATAGGAAAGCTAGGCCTGTGTTATCCAAGATCCAAGTGAAATAAAATAAGGCTAACCAGGTCGCAAGGGATTTGTAAATCCCACATCGTCCCTGCGCGCCTTCGGTGCGCTGAAACCTTTCATTCATTCATCCCAAATCCTTAGAAGTGGCCATCCACCTCAAGGGGGGGGGGGGGGGGGCGAGCGTCGGTCCTGCGCCCCACCTTCACCCATTTTCGTAAGCGCCTGAAGAGCGCATTTTTGACCCAGCCAAATAAGTTTCAATGCAGGCCTGCCCCCGAACCAGGGAAGTTGTTCGGGTTTTTCTTTGGGTGGTCCCTGAAAGGGACCGTTGTTTTCTTCCACGATCGAACGATAACATAAAGTGCTATCCTGAAATCCGACACAGCTTCAACTGCCACGAACTGCCTGAGGCAGACTATACTTGCCAATGATGGCTCTCTACCCCATCTAACTACAGGTATAAGTGGCAGGCTCACCATCAAAGTGCCCCCCGGGGAGAGGTAGCACCTTTGTGAGAGGACCCCTTCTCACTCTGGTCCTCACCCGAGGGTAGAATCAACAACCATCAAAAGACAACCCAACAACCTCATCTGACCATTTCACCAGAGACACCTGCCGAACACCCGATCCTTTTCCACCTTCACCAGACATGCTGCTTCCAAATCCTCAACTGTTAAAGAGGGTCGAATGGGGCTTGCCCCACGGCGTCCCTGCGCGCCTACGGCGCGCGAAACCATTCAACCACTTCTATCCCAACCCATAATACCACAATGTCCTCCTTTGTGACGGGACATAGTAAGTCCCAGTATTTTTTATAAATATATCTATATGGACAATCTCAGATGTCAGTTGCGTGGTGGAGGAAGCGATTCTAAGCCGTACATGATCCCGGACGATCGCCTCAATCTACATGAAGTTTTAGCTATTCTCAGTAGCCCAAATATGGACCTTATTTCGAAGACAATTACAACAAGGCCAAGTGGTGGTAACGTGTTTGTGTTTGATTCCACATTCTCCAAAGTACACGATTGGCGTTGTGGTGCGTATAAGTGGGAAAACACTGGGTCTCGGAAAATGCAGCCATCTAGCCAAATTATAAGAAAAACTGTTTTTCATATCAAAATGCCTGGTGGAAAGCACAGTTGTTCACCGTTGTTCATAAAAGTGGAGTACCAGCTTGCCCTGAATGGGCGTTTCATCTTAGTGCAGTACATTGGTGATCAAAATGTAACATTTGAAGGTTGTTTGGTGCAGAACCCACTCACCCTGTTTTTTTTTAAGTTGCTTGGTAAGCCAACATGGCGACCAGAATCGAAGACTAGGCTAGTGTCCAGCCCCTGCCCAGTAAGCGCATACGATTACATTGAAACTGGCATCTGAACACAATCTCTACTGCTTTTCTCTGACACACACTGGCGCTTCAGGCTATCTTGAACTTGCACTCCAAGATTGGGCATAAAGTAATTGGAAGCATTCCAAATCTATTGCTTGTTAATTCCAGTCGCCCACTATACATATTATGTAAGATAGATACTATAATGTGTATAGCGGGCGATTGGAATTAATAACTAATGAATTGTTTACGATAATTTGTTTCTGGGGAGGTCTAGCCCTAGTTAGGCCTGGGGGGACACCACAACGACCTTCCAAAGGTCATGATTGCCCCCCCCCCCACCCCTCATTACAGAATCCTGGCTACGCCCCGCTAGATATATAATCCATTTCCCGTATTTTCGAAATGGTGGTGGGAGGGGGGGGGGGGGGGCAAGATCGACATAACGCTGTCATATTTCAATGGCTTGCACTATGGAATTGGGCGTATTCCCTCCCACGATTGTGGGCCCTTTCCCGGATATTTTTTTCTTCAAATTCTGAAGCTCTTGAGTTCGATTCTGGTGCCTCCTGAGGAAACGTGGGGGTTAAAAACAGGAAGTTACGGTTTGCATTTGGGACACCCTCAGCCCAAACTTTCTGTTAAATCCCCTCGTAGTGAACAGAAACATCTAAAATTAGCTACACCTCCGTCGAGCAAGTATGATAATAATCACCCCGTCGTGCACATCAGCGAATTCGTTGTTGTCCTTGCACAAAATGGTGTGTCGATCAGTGTCGATGGCGAAATGATCTATTTTGTCTTGAAAATAGTCTACAATAAAACAAACAATACTTAATCTTCCTTCTATATATTTATTATTGCGCAAGCTTCCTTAAATAATCACTTTTCACACATTCAGAGGTACATTTAGTACTGTAAAACGTAGTTTTTATACACTTACCGTCCTTTAAACCGGATACTGTCCTTTTTACCGGCAAAAAGTATTACCCTTGCTGTGCTCTATTTCACGAGCAAGGGATCATCACCGTGAGCATACTGACTTCGAATGGTCTGGCCATCTTCACTCAGGTGCTGGTACTGACCGGCGACGGAGGAGGCGCCTCACCAACACCTACCTCGACTCCTCTGGCTAAGAGCGGCTTGAAAACGTGGGTTCAGTAACACATGTAGGCTCTTGGTCGAGCACTGACCAATCTCCCAAGAAAAGCCACAGCAGCACATAAATGGGAACCAGGTGTCCTGGCTTCTTTCTCTGCTTGGCAAAACGGTCATGTGGCTTGCCGAAAATCTGTCATGGACCTCGCAGTTGGATACCCGAAGCTCGTTGCTGCCCAACGATAGTTATCGACGTGATGAGATGAACCAAATCATCAAAAAGCTCACGGTCTTCTCCTCGTCACGATGTTCAGCAGACTTATCTCCGGTCATGGATGTGCGCGCGGCTGCTTGATTTCCTGCGGAATTGCAGCTATGGGTTCCTCGCAGATAAGGCTTGCAAAGCAGTGGGAAGCTGTATGGAATTCAAATCATCGTTAACCCCTCAGCAACTGAGAATCAGTGAAAATACGAATTTCATTATAATAACACACAATACCCCGTGCGACACCTAGTCCCATAATCTGAAAAGAACATCCAGATGCCGGAACCGAACACACTCTGTTTTTGATTTAGTATGAGACAGGACGTCCTGAGAGTTTGATTGCGCTCTGCGGGTGCTCTGGTTGGGCAATGACATCTTTCAAATTCGCCTCGAACTGGTTATGTACACCGAAGGCCGTGCCTGTGCCCAGTATCGACGAACGAATCGGAGAACAGATGAATGGCCAGAGGGACATCCTAAGTCATCAATCCTCTCAACACCAGCCCTGCTGAATTTTGGGTGAACATTTCTTTACAATTTATTGGATACTGTTTCTTGGACATTATAAGACCAACTGGAAAGTTTCTCCATTACTGGATTACTGGATTGTATTGAACTTTATTTTGGAATAACTGATATGTATTTCTCAGTGTTTTATTTTTCTGTAAACCATATCGGCAGTGTAAAGGATTCTGTACAATTTTCCTTTTATATTTTTTTTATTAGATTTTAGAATAGTTAAGTTAGAGTTATTGTTGTTAATTCTCAGATTTCTTTCTGTTACCATTATTGTTACTACAAACTGCAACAAACCTCAAATGCAATTCCAATCACCGCCCCATATGGGCAATCTATATATGAAGTGTGAGCATGCTATCAAGGATACGCTCAACAACTCCGACAATTGCCAGTGGCAGAATATACTTGCCAATGAAGGCCTCAGAATAAATACTTAACTAGTCCAGACTATACTTGCCTGAAAACACCAGCACATCACCCTCGGGGAGAGGCAGCACCTTTGTCGAGAGGACCCCCTCTCACAGTGGTCCTCGCCCGAGGGAAGATATCAACACCAAAATGATCAGCAAATACCCCTTCCTCAGCCTTTCCTCCTCTACTGCTTCCTGACATGGTCGGCATCTGTCAAAAACTTCAAAATAACTACTTCAGAAATAGGTCGGAAGGGGCTGGATCCAAACTGTCCCTTAGTGCCTTCGGCATGCAAAACCATTGATTTGAAAATCAAGGATACAAAAGTAATTGTCTGGAAATGAGTGGGACAGACAAATTGATGGACAATCAGATGGACAAAAAGATGGACCACTGAACGGACAAACAAACAGAAGGACGAACTAACAAACCCTATAAAGTTCCATGGACATATCAACAGTTAACAAGAGCTACACCAGGTATTGCATAATATGCCCGGTCTCCTCATAAGTTGAAGCTTCAAGCCAAGTTTAAAAACTGTAGCAAAGGGCTATAACTCTGGTGGAAATTGGCAGGCAGAACTGAAATTCAATACCAACATGTATGACCAAATGTTTATGCTTCAAACCAAATTTAAAAACTTGAGAGGTCAAATCATATTAAAGTTATTTATTTATTTAGTAGGGTTTAATGATACTTTAAGAGCCAAGATCATATCATGTCGGTGGCAGTTTTATGGGTGGAGGAAGCCAGAGTACCCCGAGCCACGACGTCCAGCTGCCAGCTCCCCAATTCAATATTTATTTAGTAATAAATGTACCTTAATAGCATACAATAAATTTGAAAGTATATGCGAGTTACAAATAGTGATACAAATTATAAACAATATGTATTGATTATGTGGTACAAAAATTACAAGGAGAGGGCATAGCCAGATTGGCTGTCTACCTGCCATCTCCTTAAAACAAGTCGGATTTATCTCTTGGAGATCTGCTGATCACAAAAAAATAATTTGTCTCTTTTAGTAAATATTACTACTTGTTCTATGAAATGTGGAATTGGCCAAATAAATTCACAATGTTCTGAATATCCATCGCTTTCTGTTTAGTTAATTTAAGGGGAAAAAGAGCCAGAAGGCCTCATCTCACCGGAGGCAACCATAATTCGGCGGGAGGCGCAGCAGGGTGACAACCAAAGATTCGTCAAAAATACTGAACGACAATACACAGACTGGCATGGCTAGCGAGACACCAAATCATCAGACACAGATCCGTCCCATCATCGTGTATCTTCCGAATTGTGTCGGGTGAGCCAATGTCTCACTGCTAAGTTTTCTTGACTCAATTGAAGTATCCAGAGAGTGACTGAAAAACGCTAATTGGTACATCACCATATCGCGCGCAATGTCCACACTTCACGAGAAATTGCCTTCAAGCGATGGAGAAATAAGCTATTGACCGACAAAGTTATTGGTCAACAATGTTATTGGTCGACAAAGTGATGACAAAGTGATGAGATTCAGAGTCAAGCGGGTATTTAATCAAACGTTACAATCTTGGCAATAAGGATTTGAACAGGAGACAGAAGTGAGATAGGAGCCTGTTAGTAAGTTGGTTAAGGTCAATTTAAAAACATTTCTATCGCGTATATTCCGTATTTCATTGTCTAATTTGTTCCATAGTGCCGGAAAGTGGTTCGCTGGTAGCCATTCAACAAATTTGGTTCTAGGCGTGTTTGTTTTTAATAATCCTGATTGTCTAGTCACAACTCCATCTTGGTTTGTAATAGAGGTGAAGTAATTATTAAAGGTGGTAGGTAATGCATTGTTATGCCAGTCATGTACAAGTAACAATGCATGTAGTGTATAAAGGTCTTGAATTTTAAGTATTTTATCTTTTAGAAATAGGGGATCTGTGTGACAGTTATAAGCTTTGTCGTTTATTATTCGGATTGCTCTTTTTTGTAAGAGATAGAGTTTGTTTATATGTTTGGAGTGACCCCATATTTGGATACCAAACAGGAAGTGACTATGAATTAACGCATAATACAAGGTGACTAACGCTCTATGTGGTAGGATTTTTTTAACTCTATTTATTGCCCAAACTGCTCTTGCTACTTTTGTGCACAACATTGAAATGTGGGTGGAGTAACTCAACTTATCGTCGAGATGAACTCCTAAAAATTTGACAGAGGATTCTGTTTCTTTAATACCCACCCTGATTATGGGATTATTATCGATGCTAATTATATTATTATTATTTTTAAGTTTGATATGTGACGAGCTGATTATGACATATTTCGATTTTTTGGCGTTTAGGAGTAGGTTATTGGCTCTGCACCACATATTTAATTTTTCTAGTTCAGTGTTGACAGACTGATATAAGATTTCTTGATTATGATGGGATGTATAGCCCGTTGTGTCATCAGCGAACGAAAGGAGATTCAAGTTAGTACTATTTGATATGTCATTAATATAAATTAAAAATAAAACAGGCCCTAAAATTGAACCCTGTGGAACTCCGTAGGTTATTGTGGTGTGTGATGATTTTTTGTTCAGATACTCTACATATTGCTTTCTATCACTGAGATAACTCTGAAACCATTTATTTACAACACCTCTGAAACCATAAAACTCTAACTTTTTGAGGAGAATATCATGGTTTATTGTGTGGAAGGCTTTTGATAGGTCTAAAAAAACAGAGATTGTACTATCTTTGGTGGGTTTGTTATTTTGAGTTCCTATATGGTCCAGAAGGTGTAGTATCGGGTGCACAGTTGAATGTCCTTTTCTAAATCCGTATTGGTGTTGGTAAAGGATGTTATTATTCACTAGGAATGTGTCAAGGCGGACCTGCATTATCTTTTCTAAGAGTTTGGAGAAAATAGGGAGTATGCTAATTGGTCTATAATTATTGAGAACACTCGCGTCACCCGATTTAAATACTGGAATTACTTTAGCTAATTTCATCTTCTCGGGTACTATGCCAGTTTCGAAAGATAGGTTTATTATATGTGATAGGGGGTTGATATAGAATTAATAATTTCCTTGATGAGTCTAGAGGTCAATTCGTTACAATCTTTGCTTGTTTTAGTTTTCATTCTCTTAGTTATGTTGACAACTTCGTCAGGGGTTGTGGGCTCAATGAAGAAGCTGCTCGGGTGACCGCTCCCTTGAAGGTAACTCGAGAAATGTTTATTCGAAGCCGCTATCTGTGCGGGCGTAGATTCTCCCACACCAGTGAAAAAGTTATTAAATTCTCGCGCGATCTCAATTCCATTGGAGATTTCTCTATCATTAACTTTGAAACTTGCTGATAATTTAATTTTTGAATGGGGTTTTTGGATTGCTTCATTTAATATTTGCCATGTTTTCTTTAGGTTATATTGATTTTCTTTGAGTATAGAGTTATAATAAGAGGCTTTACTTTTCCGTTTTGTTTTGTTGAAGACTTGGCAAAACTGTTTATAAGCACCTTTATTTTCATCGGTAGGGCTTTTCAGTTGTTTTTGGTAGAGTTTAAGTTTGTTTACTGAGGAGGTTATTAAGCCATTGGTCATCCAAGGTTGTTTTTTGACATATCGATTTTTTTGCTGTCTTTCTTTTAAGGGGAAACTCTCATTGAAGGCCTGTAGGAATATATTTATGAAGATGTTATATGCTTCGTCGGGACAGTGAGTGTTTAATACATTATTGAAGTCAAGTTCTGAAAGCTTCCCATAGAAAGTGTTAAAATTTTCCTGGGATATATTTCTTGTGTTTATTGTTTCTTTGTCAATATTTGTTTTTAAACTTGTTTCTAAGTAAAACGTTCCAAAGTGATCAGCGAGGTCTGTAATAACAATTCCAGATATGGAGCTTCTGACCTTGTTAACAAAAATGTTGTCTATCAGGGTTGCTGAGTGTTTTGTCACTCTGGTCGGCTTTGTCACGGTGGGCAGAAATCCCAGGCAAAACATATTATCGATGAAATCGTTTGTTTGTATATGTTCAGAGATCTTGAGTAAATCAATATTGAAGTCACCAAGTAGGACGCATTTTTTATTTTCTGTATTAATTAGGCCAGATATTGTGTTGACTTGAGTTAGGAAAAGGTTTAGGTCAGCCCTAGGCTGAGAATTTGGCCGGTATATTACACCGATTATAGTTGGTGGAATCTTTCTACCTATGATCTCCACGAATAATGTTTCACATACGTGGGGTATAAAAACGGTCAAGTCGGGGCGTAATTTATAATTTATACCCTCCTTTATAAATAAACCAACACCTCCCCTGCCATCATCAGTCCGCACATTAGTTAAGATGTTTTGGTAACCCGCTAGATTATGAGATATGTTTTCGGGACATTTGAATATCTCTGTCAATCCGATGATGTCAAACGAATTGGCGTCAGTTTGCAAAGTGTATAGTAAGTTATTCAAGGCATCCCAGTGGGCGTTAAGACTTCTGCAATTAAGGTTAAATATGCTTTGAGACGTCTTGACGCCAGATATGTTTTGTCGAAATTCCGCGGGCATGTAGTATTTACAAGTGTCGTGGTGGTCGGCAAGCTGTGATTCATTTTCATCTTCCTCGGAGAGGTTCTGGATTTTATCATTGAATTTTTTGAAAAAATTATACTCGTCGCTTGTCTGAATCTCATCTAGTGTTATACTACCCGCCATTGAATATTATATCTGAGGCCCATTGTTTTCCCGGATATGATGTGGTTGAACAAAGTATGAGTAGAAATTGTGATGGATGTTCATTCAATGAGATACAGTTTATCTGTGTTAATTGTTTTTTTTCTCCAAGAGTTGCATGTGGTATGGTGTTTGTAATCAGTGGGTGTATATAGAGATGTGAACTATGTACACATTTCTTAGGACTAAAACATGAAATAAAAAGCAAAATGAGAACAAATAATAACATAACAAATTAAATGTAAGTGGGGACCTTCCTCAATTCCTCCAAATGCGATAACTGAAAAGGAATGATAAACTAGTTGTAGCCAATTTCTGGGGTAGGGTGGCGATTTTTGAGGTCAAGAAATGGCGTGTTGATGCGCCAGCGTGGAGAGGGACTAATATGCATCATGTGTGCTCTAGTGGCGATATCTCCTACACGGTAGATGAACATAACTTGAATTCCCATTTTGGTTAGCCGACGCCAAATCATCCGCTCCTTACGGGGATGTCAGAAATCTCCCATTTGGTGAAGCAGTACTAAGATGGTTAAGTTTTCTTCGATATCTATGCATGCAGCGACGGACAAAACTGACTTCGGAGAATAAATCGTGTCATTAATTTTCGAAAGGGATACGCTTTCACCCCATTCGGACTTAACCATTGAGACCGATGTGCAATTTTGTCGGTACGGGAAACGATTAGAAAGAAACAGAGTGATTAAAATAATCCGCAATAGTGCAGTCCTATTGCCAAGCAATGTTCGGATGTTAAACAATAATTAGTTATTTATATATGCCTAGATAGATTCCAATTACACATAAAATGCGTTAGCGTTGTTAGGGTTAAAGTGTGCCACCATGTAGTTTGCCTGGACAGCGACTGCAATTGAGGAGGAAACGTTTTTATGTTATTCAGTGAGGATAGTTTGGGTTGTTATTGTTAATTGTTTGTTGTCTTCTCTTTTCAATGAGAAGGGGAATTCCGATCTGTGAGTTAATGGATTACTTTTCATCAGGTTGGACAGTGGGTCATTCTGTGGATATAAGGATAGAGCAATCCCTGTAACGGTATTTACAGTTGTATAGAATATATACATACATACATAGAAACAAATATACACGCATCCATACACATAAACATATTTTTAAGTGTGATATACAGTAGTTTATCAAGACGGAAGCTCGTATACTTTCAGCTAAAAAAGCATCAATACGATTTTTTCGGGTGGGTAGGAGGGTATGCAATATATTCGATGTTGTAAGTGATATTTAGGGGGGGGGGGGGGGGGTAGTCTAACTGGTCATATTTACGGCATGAATTCTTCCAGACAGAACTGGGTCGAATTTCATGTTCCGACGGGATTTTAAAGCATCAATAATAATTTATCGGGTGGATAGAAGGGTACTCAATATATTCGATGTTGTAAGTGATATTTAAGGGGAGGGGTTGCTGTTGTATAACTGGTCATATTTACTGGACGAATTCTTTCAGACAGATCTGGGGCAAATTTTATATTCCGCTCTCGACAGGCGGTCCAATTTTTTTCACATTCATGACATTGTTCATCGCACCATGCGCATCGGGGGACTCCCCGGAATCGTGCACCTGTTACAAAAATAGGTGTAAACAAAAACAGCTCTCCCCGACCTCAACCCAACCCACCAGAAAAGCTGGTAAAATTGTTAATGCCGGCGCTGGCATGCGATGTTGAACTTTTAGTCACATAAATAGTCTTTTATTGCTGCAGCGAAGCAATCCAGGCCGCCGCACCACGCCCCTCCAAGGAGGCCATGATCGCCTCCTCAGCGAGACGCGGTATGTTTAAAATCATAATTATTGAGGTGTGTCATATTCGCTGGATTTATTCTTTAAGACAGAATTGGGGCGAGTTTCATGCTCTGATGGAATTTATTTGTTGGTGTATATTCACATGGAAACTTTCAACCCACTTATCACTCTCGAGAGCCGAGCCCACAATTGACCTTTTGAGCTCAATCGGAAGCTCGGACCCCAAGAGAGAGAAGTAGCTGTGTTACTGATCGTATTCACTGGGTGCACACTTTCCAGGCAGAACTGGGATTTCCCTGAATTCTGGTTCACTTTAAAATACCAGTGGAGAGCTGAGGTGGGGAGGGTATATTCACTGCTTGTTTAAAAACACCCCCGGGAGCCGAGCCCACAATTGACCTTTCAAGCTCAACCGTGGGCCCTGATCTCCCGTGAGAGAAGGAGTTGATTACGTCATATCACTGAGTGGTGACAAAAAGACGTGGCTTCTGTAGTACAAAAAACGTGGCTTCCGCAGTACAGTTATATCGAAAAATTAGTTTGATAGAAAAAAAGGCATTTGATCTGTGTTTGAAAAATAGAATATCGAATAAATTTATCAGATTATATAGCTGGAGGTGTAATACACGGTAGAGTGTCAAGACAGAACCTTAACACTTTCAGCTAAAAGCATCAATAGGAAATTATCGAGGAGATGGGTGGGAGAAGACTTATTCATTAATATATTCCATGTTTTATATGATATGTTAGGGGGAACCTTAACACTTTCAGCTAAAGACATCAACAGGAAATTATCGAGGAGATGGGTGGGAGAAGACTTATTCATTAATGTATTCCATGTTTTAATAACCGGACATATTCACAATTCTTTCAAATAGAACTGGGGCGAGTTTCATGTTCTGGTGGGATATATTTGTTGGTACATATTCATCCGCTTATCACTCTCGTGAGCCGAGCACACAACTGACCATTTAAGCTCAACTCTGAGCTCGGCCCTTGAGAGAGAGAAGCAGTTGAGTAGCTGGACATATTCACTGGACGTATACTTTCCAGGCAGAGTGGGGTTTCTGTGAATACTAGTTGTGTAAATACTCAGTGCTGAGGTGGAGGGTTTTATATGGCTGAACACATTTGGGGAGTTGCATGGCTTGTATATTCACTGGAAATATTCTTTCAGATGGGATTTATTTGTAGGTATTTACTCACCTGCACTTGAAAACTTACAACCCGCTCATCACTCTCGTGAGCCGAGCACACAACTTACAAACTACTTATCACTCTCGAGAGCCGAGCCCACAGCAGACCTTTTAAGCTCAACTGTAAGCTCGGGCCTCGAGAGAGAGAAGTTGTTGAGTAGCTGGACATATTCACTGGACGTATACTTTCCAGGAAGAGTGGGATTTGTTTGAATACTAGTTATGAAAAACTCATTGTTGAGGTGGGGTGTTATATGGCTGAACATTTTCACTGCATTTAAAATCATGACAAAAAGTGGGCAGTTGTATGACTGGTATATTCACTGGATGTTTTCTTTCAGATGGGATTTATTTGTTCGTGTTTATTCACCTGCACCTGAAAACTAACAAACCACTTTTCACTCGCGAGGACCGAGCCCACAATTGACCTTTTAAGCTCAACTGTAAGCTCGGACCTCGAGAGGGAGAGAAGTAGTTGTATAACTTGTCATATTAACTGGTTGTATACTTTCCAGAGAGAACTGAATTCGTTTGAAATTGAGTTGTATAAAAACTGTATAAAAACTGTATAACTACTAGTTATTCTTTCTGACCTTTTAAGCTCAACTGTAAGCTCGGACCTCGAGAGGGAGAGAAGTAATTGTATAACTTATCATATTAACTGGTTGTATACTTTCCAGAGAGAACTGCATTCGTTTAAAATTGAGTTGTATAAAAACTAATAGTCGAAAGGGGGTGTTATATGGTTGAACAATATTTAATACTGAACAGGGGGGGGGGGGGGGGGGGGGGGTGTTGTATGACTGGTCATTTTCACTGGATAATACCTTCAGGTGGGATTTAGTTGTTGGTATATATTCACCTGGCAACTATCAACCCGCTTATCACTCTCGAGAGCCTGGCCCACAGCTGACCTTTCAAGCTCAATTGTAAGCTCGGGCCTCGAGCGAGAGAGAAGCGGTTGAGTAGCTGGATATATTCACTGGACGTATAACTTTCCAGGCAGAGTGCAGTTTCTTTGAATACTAGTTGTGTAAAAAACTCATCGCTAAGGTGCGTGTATGTGTGGGGGCGGGGGTGTTATATGGCTGAACATATTCACAACATATTTAAAATCATGACTAAGAGGGAGTACTACTTGTCTGGTCATATCAACTGGGTGCATTCTTTCAGATGGGATTTATTTGTTGTTATATATTCACCTGAAAACTGTCAACCCCCTTATCACTCTCAAGAGCCGAGTCCACAATTAACCCTTTAAGCTCAACCGTAAGCTTGGACCCCGAGAGAGAGAAGGAGTTGTGTGGTTGGTAAAATTATATGGATGAAAACCGTCAGAGTTGGGATTTCCTTGGGATTCTAGTTCTGTACAAACTCATAGTCCGAGGGTGGGGTGGGGGGGGGGGGGAGTTATATGACTGAGCATTCGCCGCATTTTGTAAGTCATGTTTTATAGGAAGAGGGGCGTCATGTGGCTGAGCACATTCACTGCATTTTGGAAATCATGTTTTAGAGGGGGGGGGGGGGGCGTGTTGTATGAGTGGTTGTATTTTGAGAGTTATTCTTTCTGACGCAAGTAGGGAAATACTGTGTCTTTATCAATTCTAGTTGCGTACAGGTTATATGACTGGATGGGGAGGTGTCTGACCGGCCATATTCTCTGGATATTTACATACCAGGCAGACTGGTGGTTGTTTGGGTTATAAGTGTGTTAGAATGACAGCTTGGGGGGGGGGGGGGGGGGGGCTGGTCATGTTCATTGAGTGTACTGTTTCCAGTTAAAATTGACTGTTTCTTTAAATTCTAAAATAACCTTAACCCCCAACTACCCTTATTCTAGTTCTGTAACCTTTTTCATTTCTAAGTTTGAAAGCCACACTGGACAGTTTTCCTCTTTCTCGTTTCAGCTGTGGGGGCAAATCAGTTCTTATACTTTTCCGAGTCTTGAATAATTTTGGAGCACATTTCAAAATTGTTTGTTTGTCCCTGTCAGTTCCTGTCTTTGTGATCAAAGGTTTTGGTGGGGCGGGTTGCTGGTTTCCATGATTGGTGGTTGGGATTCTGTGGATGTTTACTGATCTATCAATAATACCAGATGCTGATATACTATCAAGTTTGAGATCCTGTACAAAGAAGTTTTCCACTGTTTTGTATGGGTCTTCATCAGAAAGTTCAGGAACTCCATAGATCAACAGATTATATTTTCTGTCATGGATTTCTGAGAACAAACGTTTTTCTTCAGATTCAGAAAATAAACTCTGCATTTTCGTCTCAAGATCTGGAATAATGCCGGTCTCGACTTCCTCTAGTTTCTCTGCATTGTATTGAACATCTCGGGACAGATCTACATGGTCTCTCTTCATCTCATCTATTGTTGTGTTTATTCTGGTGATCTGGCCTTTGATATCTCGGAGCTCGTTTTTAATACATTCAAAGTTTTCCGTGTTTTTGCTATCCAACTCGATCATTAACGTTTTCAGTTCCTTGATATCCCTACTAACCACACTATCTTCATTACTTCTACCACTCCTTGCAGGATGACTTGATGGCTTACTTGTCATTATTTTTCCGTATCTCAAAATGAAAACGCCACGAAAAAAGGTGAACTACAAAATCCACTCACAAGTCTCTAGAAACATCAAAGAAATCAACCACGGCTATTCTATAGATCTCCACATAACGCACATCCCCACAAGATGCAAAAGACTAAATGTCCACGATAATAAACATTACCCGCAAGGGAGGAAAGGAAGGCTTTTCCCAGACTGAAAATCACATTTGATCACAATCCACGGATCGGATACTTCGAATTCCCCATCATCATAACTCTGCACTGCATCATAACTCACAGACAGGGTTAGACTGGTTGAAGACATGCGCACCATAAACGTGCAGTACGCCTTAGTACACGGCATCATCATGCCCCCATGTGGACAATTGGGGTGAAGAGCCTTGCCCAAGGACACAATGCGAGAGTCCAAATCAATCACTCAAGACGGTCACCCATCCAAGGACTAACCAGGCTCGATGTTGCTTAACTTCGGTGATCTGACGAGAACCGGTTACTGCAATGCCACCGTGTCCCCCATATTAAAGTTGTTGCACAAAAACCAACAAAGGGCCCAATTTCATACAAAGCATCATAACTTTGATGAAAATGGGCAGGCAGAGCTGAAATTCATCATTAAAGTTATGGTCAAATCAAACTAAACTTTTTGCATGAAAAGCAACAAATGGCCCAATTTTGTACAAAGGGCCATAACTCTGAACAAAATGGGTGGGGGGGGGGGGGGGGGATACCATATTCCTATACGTTTATGCTACAAACCAAATTGAAAACTCTAGGACATATCACACTCAAGTTACTGAACGGAAACCAAAATGTTTACAAATGAACAGATGAGAGCTGCAAGTTTTTAATCCAAATCATTGTGAGGTTAAAGTTTTATCAGTGGGGTTATGTACTTGTAAAAACCTACACTGTGGGGTTTTACTGTCCAAATACAAATATTTATTTATTTATTTATTAGTGTTTAAGGTCACATATTTTTGTACAATGGCTAATCATGACCACAACATGAGTATCAACTCAAGACCAGGGGTGAGTGTTAATAAGTCATGTTGGCGATGTTGCCAATTTTAGAGAGGGTTTGCACCTCCCAAGCATTGGTGACTGGGTCCTATTTTACCAGTAAAACAGAGCCTGTTTACCGCAGTGAACAGGCACTGCTCCAATTCCCGTGGGGACCAAATACAAATAAACTTTTAGAAATAATACTGTGGGGTTATATCTAAAAATAGAGATCTAACCCCCCAAGAGGTGAATGAAACTGACAGAAAATGTGTATATTAACCCCACAACCCAGGAAAAAACACTTAATGCAGCACTGTACTTACAAATAACTCACAATGTACCTTTGCTAAAAGCAGACAGATGAACAGTTGGACAGACCAATGACATAATATGCTGTTTTCAACAGGTGTATAAAAAGTTACAGCTGACTGAAAAACTTGACCAGAAAACTTAACATTGACATTAAAATCTATTTCCAGTTACAGTGACCATGACTTTGAACCTAGAAGCATGCTAATGGTTGTGACATGTCGTCTCAGGCTGGTGTATCACCCCATAAAGTTTCACAGTTATCTTTGATGATTAAAAGTTACAAGTGATTTGACGAGAAAAACTTGTCTTTGAGTTGAACCACAACTACAACCTTGAACCTTGTAGCATGATATTTGATTGGGATATATCACCTCACGGTTGTATATAACCTCATACAATTTGGTAAAAGTATCTTCAACAGTTAAAAAGATATAGCTGATTGAAAAACTTGACCAGAAATGGCAATGATGACCTTGAATCTAGTGGCATAGTTTGGACTGTGGCATATCTACTCATGGTGGGGTACAACACCATAAAATGTCACTGAAGTATCTTCAATGGCTTAAAAGGTATAGTCAATCGGTTGGAATTAGTAACTCTTAGGTCTCACATCTACTTAAGCAGTTGTCTCTCCTCTGCTAAAAAGGGGAGACTAGATTAGATTAGATTAGATTTATTTAATTAACGGTATAGTAGAAATTACAGCAATGCACGTATAATAATAGAATTTTTTGTAAGCAAGAAAATAACCAAAACATTAGTGCAATATGAAAGTATGAGTAAATGTCTATACCGTAAGGAGATGACATAGCCGGATTGGCTGTCTACCTGTCATATCCCACTAATATTTGTTCTATAGTGAGCACTGTACACTGACTATGGATGTAGATTAAAGGCATGTTATCCAATTACATTCAAATTTAATTTTTTGGTATTGAAAGTGTCGGACTTGGCAGCTAAATCTTACTGTTGGATGAGATAAACAGACGGAGTATATTACTTGATATTAACACATGTAAAGAGCACACAATTCGGAAAAAGACCAGAGTATAGTAATCTTCTGGGGTTTAAATCCATAATTATCTACTGACATTAAAATTACAATCTCGACAATAGGGATTGTCACATTCCACACTACTTGAATACTGTGAGATGAATTTTTGTGTCAATAATTTTTTGAATAGATTTCTGTTAGTGATAAACCTTAAATCTTGATCCAATTCATTCCACACCCTAGGAAATGCGTGGATCTGTAACCTATAGAGGGCTTTAGTACGCGTTCCACTCATATGTATTAGATCTGATTGTCTCGTAACTCGTTGTGAAGTATTTTGTGTTGGGCTAAAGAAGTCACTAAATGACGACGAAAGTTGTCCTGTTTTCCAGTCAAATATGAAAAGACCTACTTGGAGTTTGAACAGGTCATTAATTTTAAGTATTTTTTCTTTTACAAATAAGGGATCAGTATGGGCGTTGTAATTTGTATTATTAATGATACGAAGTGATCGTTTTTGCATAATGAGAATTTTATTAATTGCCCGAGCATTACCCCAGACTTGGATGCCATATAACAAGTGGTTATGAATAAGGGCAAAATATAATGTTTTCAAAACCTTATGTGGCAATATTTTTTTTACTTTATTTAATGCATAATTTACTCTACCAACTTTGGGGCAAACATGTGAGATATGGGCCTTGTATGATAAATTGTCATCAATGGTAATACCAAGAAATTTTAGTAATTTATCTTGTTCCTGGCCTCCTATTCTTTTTATTGTTTGGTTTTGTATTTTGATAAATACATTTTCTGGGACTAGCGTGCTACCAGTTGGATTTATGAGAACATACTTAGTTTTACTTGTGTTCGGGACAAGCTGGTTGGCTGAGCGCCATTCATTTAATTTGCTTAATTCATGATTTATATATTCAGCCAATCTACTTACATTTGGACCTGAGACATATACTGTCGTATCATCCGCAAACGATAGGAGGTTTAACAAAGTCGAGCGACGAATATCATTAATATAAAGCAGGAATAAGAGTGGCCCGAGTATGGAACCCTGAGGTACCCCACATGTTATTTGGGCTTCATTCGAATTATTTTCACCATATTTTACATATTGGGTTCTTTTAGATAGATAACTTTTAAACCAGTCAATGCTAATACCTCTGAATCCATATCTTTCTAATTTATTAATCAGAATACTATGATTTATCGTGTCAAAAGCTTTCGAGAAGTCTATAAATACAGCTAGAGTTAAATCTTTTGTTGATTTGTTGTTTTCTTTCGCAATATGTCTAAGGAGTTGCATCAGAGGATGTGTGGTGCTGTGATTTTTTTCTGAAGCCATATTGATGCTGATAAAGAATATCAAATGCATCCAGGTAATTAACAATTCTATTTGCCATTAATTTTTCTAAGATTTTAGAGAAGGCCGGAAGAATACTTATGGGTCTATAGTTATTAAATCTATTTTCTTCCCCAGTTTTATAGATTGGGATGACTTTGGCAATTTTCATACGGTTTGGTACAACACCTCTAATGAAAGACTGGTTGGCGATGTGGGCAAACGGGCGGGCTAATATATCTATAGAATTCTTTAGAGGATATGTTGTGATGCCATCACAATCTTCTGATCGTTTGGCTTTCATTCGTTTTGTCACATCAATCACTTCATAAGGGGTAGTGGGTATTGTGTAGAAGTTATTTGTAGAAGATGGACCCATGAAGTTTCGGAAGGATTGATCTGTTTGCGTGAATTCTGCACTGGCACGTCTCCCCGTGTTTACAAAAAAGTCATTGAATGCACAT
Organism: Pictodentalium vernedei; assembly: GCA_031216915.1. Classification (NCBI taxonomy): domain Eukaryota; kingdom Metazoa; phylum Mollusca; class Scaphopoda; order Dentaliida; family Dentaliidae; genus Pictodentalium; species Pictodentalium vernedei. The sequence continues at coordinate 662,256,068 of CM062296.1, forward strand.
GCTATTTTCTTTGGGTCGTTTATTTCACAGTTATTGTTTTGATAAAGGTAGAAGGGAAGCTAGTTGTACGTTTTACTTTGTTTATTGTTTATTGTTTCATTTACTATTTTCCAAGTTTCTCTTAAATTGTTTTTACATTCATTTAATATCTTATTATAATACATTGCTTTACTTTGTTTTTTAATTTTGTTAAATATTTTTCAGTAGTTTTTGTAGTTTTGTATGTTTTGTTCTGTTGGGGATTTTATTTTTTTATTATAAAACTTTGACTTATTGAGAGATGAGCCTCCGTGCGTTCATGATTTATTCGGTCAGTTATTTCGCCTAGTTTTGTAAGGAAGACATCTATATCCGCTTTTGGCTGTGTGTTTGTTCTATATATGACCCCAATTAGTTTTTTGATTTTATTTACCTTGATTTCGACAAACAAAGACTCAATTACATGGGGAATGAACACAGACCGATCGTTTCGTATTATCGGCTTCAGACCCTCCTTAACGTAGAGACCCACCCCACCCCTCCCGTCATCCCTCTCAGGTCGGTTCTTATTAATGAGTGGATAATAGCCATCCAGGTGGTACGACATGTTCGAAGGTATTCGAAATATTTCGGTTAACCCTATGATGATAAAGGCATTTTTCGAACCATGTAAGTCGCTCAGCAATTCATTCAAGGAGTCCCAATGTGCATTTAAACTTTGGCAGTTCAAATGAAATATTGAGAATTGATCACTTTGCTTGATGTTCTATGATTGAAATTCATTGGGTGAGTAATAATTACAATCGCCTGTATTATCTTTAAATAGGGAATCTTCATCATTGGAAAGTTCACATGTTCTGTCATTATAGACCTTAACGAAGTCAAATTCCGGATTCATCTGTATCTCATCGAGACTAATATTACCCGCCATTATTCACAAAAACACTGCCAAGTCCTTCAATTTCGTACCAATTCATAATCACAAAAACATAATTTGGTCGTTGCCTGCTAATATTTTCAGATGATTTAATAAATCTCACAGCCATATATATATTGTGTATGTGGTGTGTATTACCTACGCTTAAATAGTCAGTTGTGTACAATGCATGAGCCTTTGTGTGCACAAGGCACAAAAAAATAATCACAAACATCAACAAGACTATTATTATCTCTGGTGGGGAGTGGGTGTGAGATGGGGAAATCTCACAAGAGGGCAAGATATTTGGCCCAGACATGACGCTTGCCGAGTGCCTGGACCAAATATCTTGTCTCAAGGGTGAGATTTCCCCATCTGACACCCACTCCCACCAGGGTAATTTTTCTCCCCAACCAAAACACTCAGATGTCATCAAAAGTAATCCAGAGGCATATGCAGCTATATCGAATAAATTTGTTGTCCATTTCTGAAAATAATTGATTTGCTTATTGGAAAGGGTGCACACAAGTTTTGTATATACCACATGTATATACCATGAAATTAAATCTCAATGCCGACAAGGAAGGGGTTAAATATACTACTCAAAGTTTGCTAAGCACCAAATATTTGACACATCATTGTGAAATTTGCTTGTGACATATTTGCGATATTTTTAGTGATATGATTGAGGAATGTATTGAGATGGGAGGAATGTATTAAGATAGTCCCTGGTGTTTACATTAGCTCTCTTGACAGAGAGGCTTTTCGTGGCAGTCATGGAAAGCATGTACCCCTTGATTTTCATGATGATTTCGTGTACAGTATACATGTACATGACTTGTGCAGGGTATTCAATCTTCATTTCAACACAAACCCTTGTGATTTAATGATTGAATATGGCAAATGCAAATGTAAGAAGACATTTGTCTTAAGCAGAAATGTGGTGGGCTGTAGGGATGGTGGAGCAAGGGGCTACCCGTCGTCAGGTTGGTGAAGCTCTTGGTGTGCACCATACGGTGATCACCAGAGCCTGGGCAAGTTTTCAGCAGTATGGCACACCAGTAAGACGGCACGGTGGTGGCAGAGACAGGGCAACATCTGCAGCTGAAGACCAGTTTTTGATCATTCAGGTCCGTAGGAACTGCTTTGCCACAGAAACCCAGCTTCGCTGTGACCTTCAGAATGCATCTGAGGTAAATGTTTTGACGCAGACTATCCAGGCAAGGTTGCACGAAGGTGGTCTCTGATCGAGAAGATCACGTGTTCACATTTCGCTGTCCCAGAACCATCGCCAGGCACGATATGAATGGGCCATGAACCGCGTTGGATGGACCAGAGAAGATTGGCGACCTGTCCTTTTTACAGATGAGTCAAGGTACTGCCTAGACCATACAGATAGGCGTTCTAGGGTATGGAGAAGACCAGGAGAGTGATTCCATGCAGCCAACATTGCTGAGCATGACCGCTATGTTGGAGGGTCAATCATGGTCTGGGGCAGCATCAGCAGGGATGGACGTACAGAGCTATGTGTCCTTGAACGTGGTACATTGACTGCACAGTGGTATATTGATGAGATTCTGGATGTCCACGTCAGATTGTATGCAGGTGCAGTGGGTGATAGTTTCATTCTGATGGACGATAATGCCCGTCCTAATGTTGCCCATGCTGTCGGGGAGTACCGACAGAGGGAGGGGATTGGGCGTATGGACTGGCCAGCAAGATTCCCCGACCTCAATCCAATCGAACATCTCTGGAATGAGTTGCAGATTGCAATCTCAGCCCGTCCAGTCCATCCAAGAAGTGTCCAGGAGCTTGATGCCATGCTGGTCCAAGAATGGAACAACATCCCACAAAGGACCACCAGGAACCTGATTGGGAGCATGAGAAGGCGTTGTCAAGCTGTAATTAACGGTAATGTGTCTCATACTCGATATTGAACCCATACCAGTTCGCTCCGTCAACTTTTTGGCAAATTGAAAAATTTCCTCTTTTAACAATAATATCCATTTTCCATGGTTATTGTATTCAAAAGCTAAAAAATAATGTCAAACGCAAATAAAACCTTAATTTCTGTACTTGAATCGTTAAGGATATAATTAAATAAAATATATATACACTTTTCATTACTATATTTCAACTAAAACGTAAAACAGGTAGTTGGATATACTTGGTGCTCACCAAGCGGGTCCTACTATTTAACGAACACAAACGAACATAAACGGACAGAAGAGAAAATAATAGGAAATACAAGTTAAAAATGATTGAGGGTGCATATGCAGGTACATGTGGGTATATATTATTCGTTTGTAAAATTTTATTCACTTCTGATGAGTATTTTGATGATTAATAAGGTTTATAAAATGTACGACGGCGCGAAATTCTTGTGTTCGTTAAGTAGTAGCCTGCTTGAAGCTGTCGACAAGATGCGACAAAGGTGTTAAATCAATTAGCTGTCTATCTGAGGAAGAATGTCGCTGAGGAAAACAGCGAAATTTAGGTTTAAGAGGATGGCAAGCGCCTATTTTAAACGTGTGTAAAATTGTATCCACGTCTGATGAGTATTTTAGTGATAAATAAAGATTATAGCCATTATTTGGATTGACAAACATGCATCAAACTCTCGCTTTGGATTCCGAGGACGCATCACGGCGAGTCGGGGAGAAACCGTGATCTACCCTTAGAAAGCGGAGCAAAACTCGGATACATGTAGCATATTGTACACCCACATAATGATAATAATCTAAAGATCTTACAATATCTTGGGGATAAGTCATTAAAGCCCAGTTTAAGCTTTCTTGAAAACTTTCCCCGAACAAGCTCACCCTCCACCAACGCGGGCTCCCACTAACGAGAGAGGACAACCAGGCGCGTAGCCAGGAAAAAGTTTCCAGGGGGGGGGGGGGGGGGGGGCGGGGGTTATAGCCATCATATGCGCGAAAGGCGGGGGTGCTGGGGGGACCTTCTCCAGGAATTTTTTTCGGGGGGGGGGGTTCTCCCCCAGGAGAATTTTAAAATCTAAGTCTAATGGCGGAAAACATTTGGAAGGGGTCACAACTAGATTTTTTTTTGGGGGGGGGGGGTAAGTGCCCCCTCCCCCCCAGCCCCATGTGGCTACGACATTGGGGACAACCCTACCCATACTCTCCTAGAAACGCGACCCGAGAAAAAAATTCCGGGCACCCCCCGCCCCACACTGACTCTCTCCAACGAGGGGGACACCCCGCGCTCTTTCCAGGAAGCGGGTTCCATGATACAGTAACCACTTCGCGGTGAAGTCTTCTACATACACCCCATCCCGTTTTTTTTTTTATTTAAATTAAAAAAAAAAAATTAGCAATAAATTTTAAACTCCCCATCCTTTGCCCGGGCTTGGCACCGGTGGACTTAACAAAGTCAAATCAGGCGGATTTTGAGTTTTTATGTTTTCCAAACAATTATTATATTTACTTCTTTGGTAGATATATTCTGATTTTCTTTTCAATTCACTGCCTTACCATAATTATATTTGATGTGAAAGAATGAGTTTTCCAAAATAAATTTAGGAATTCTGTCTATAAGATGCGACACAGGTGTGAAATTAATCAGTTGTCAATCCGAGTTGGATTATCGCAAAAATAAAAAAAAAAGGGGGGGGGGGGGGAGTTTAAAATGTTGGAGAGCATAAATTTTAACCGTGTTATTTTTCTTATCTTTCTGGATTTCTGTTTTATCGTTGACAGTCAAGTCTTCTGATCTTTAACGGGGTTAAGTTGTTTTTGTAATAAGTGCAACTTGATTGTTTTTATAAAAATAACTTTGGTCTTGAGAACAAAAACATATCAGCCTGTTTGAAGTACAGCTTGGTTGTTCTGGCAATAATAAATTTCAAGCTAATGTGGGTACTCACAAGTATATAACATAGTCTGATTTCCTAACTTTTCAGTCTGATCTTCGATCTGATTACTACAATGTCTTCTCTAAAGTATCCTTGTGGTTTATGTGGTGACGAGTGTCATGAGATCAAAAGTATAGGGTGTGACTTATGCAGTCGGTGGTTTCACCCACAATGTGAAAGTCTCAGAGCTCAACAGTTTGGCTTCTTCACAAAGTCCAGTCTAGACTTCTTCTGCAGTTCCCCTGTCTGATTCAAGAAGGTAAGTTTGACTGGGAATTAGCTCACATGCGGTTGATGTCTGCTTTAGGTGAGGGCAAGTTGGAAGAAGCTGTAAAACGTGAAGCAATTTTTTTACGCCTCTTCCCGCTTGTTCAGCATCAGACGTCCATCGATACCACCCCATGAAGTCCTACAACAGGGATACACAGGCGTCCGGCCTTCTTGGATCACACTGGATCGCGTCTGTTCCCATTGCTGTGAGATCAAATGGCAATTGTCAATTCAATTCAGTGTCAGTGTGCTTAATTGGGGATGAGTTGATGAGCACCGAACTCCGGGTCAGAACATGTATAGAGCTGCTGCTAAATAAGTCATTTTATGATTCGTTTCACAAAAATTACCGAAATTCCTTTGGTCAGCCCGTCCCTAGATGATGACGCCAATGCGTGTGCGCGTCAGCAATCAAAAGTGGTTGTGTTGTAGGAATTGATAGGACTTTCAACTTGGGGGCGTGTTATGTCACTACGATATGCTTCAAAAATCCAAATATTGTGAGGAAGTCATCTTCAAATGAAGTACCAATTTTGCTGGGCCCTCTTTTTCTGCATTGGGATGGTGCTTTTCAAACATATCATCGCTTTCTTTCGTACTTGAACAGCAAGCTTGTTGACATTCCCCAGGGCAATATTGTATTTGGAACAGATGACGAAGCTGCTCTTGTAAATGCCATCGCAGCGTGCTTTCCAAGTTCCACTCACACACTGTGCACACGACATTCATTTCAGTGGGTATCATACAACTTATTTTCCGTGGCTTGTACTGTCAGTAGCCAAAGGCACTGCTATGTCAAAAATGACCAAAAAAGCCGAATGTTGTACGGCTGCGGTAGCAGAAATGTGCATCGCACAGCAGGAGATGCACTGCTTACAGTAACCAAAAAGGCACTGCTACTGAACTAGCGAAAATAAGTTGTATGTTACCCACTAAAATGGTCACTTTCGTTTTAGTGGGTATCATACAACTTATTTCCGCGGCTTGTACTGTTTGTCAAAAAGAAAAAAAGAATTCTTAAATTTATTTTGGATAACTCATTTTTTCACATTAAATATAATTATAGTAAGGCAGTGAATTGAAAAGAAAATCAAAATATATCTGCCAAAGAAGTAATAGAATAACTTTTTGATAAAAAAAACAAAACAAAACTCTAAATCCGCCTCACTTGACTCTATTAAGTATGCCGGCCCCAAGCCCGGGCAAAGGATGAGGGGACCTTAAAATTTATTGCTAATTTTTTTTTGTTGGAAAAGCACAACAAAAACTCTAAATCCGCCTGACTTGATTCTCTTAAGTCTGCCGGTCCCAAGCCCGTACAAAGGATGAGGGGAGTTTAAAATTTATTGCTAAAAAAACATTTTGGAAAAAACAACAACTCTGAATCCGACTAACGTCTGCCGGTGGGAGGGGGGGGGGGGGGGGGGGGGGGGGGGGGGGGTAAAATTTATAACTAAAAAAAAAAATGGAAAAAAACCTCTAAATCCGCCTGACTTGACTCTGTCAAGTCTGCCGGTCCCAAGCTCGGGCAAAGGATGAGAGGAGTTTAACATTTATCTAGTCTAATACTATTAGCCTTCGCCTGTGCTCCGAATTTATTATTTTTTTATTTTTTAATATGTCGCACCGGTGCGATGACTATAACCCCCCCCCCCCCCCCCCCCCCACACACACACACAGACACAGGAAACGTTTTCCTGGCTGCGCGCCTGGTTGTCCTCTCTCGTTAGTGGGAGCCCGCATTGGTGGAGGGTGAGCTTGTTCGGGGAAAGTTTTCAGGAAAGCTTAAACTGGGCTATAATAACTTATCCTCAAGATATTGTAAGATCTTTAGATTATTATCATTATGTGGGTGTACAATATGCTACATGTATCCGAGTCTTGCTCCGCTTTCTAAGGGTAGATCACGGTTTGTCCCCGACTCGCCGTGATGCGACCTCGGAATCCAAAGCGAGAGTTTGATGCATGTTTGTCAATCCAAATAATGGCTATAATCTTTATTTATCACTAAAATACTCATCAGACGTGGATACAATTTTACACACGATTAAAATAGGCGCTTGCTATCCTCTTAAACCTAAATTTCGCTGTTTTCCTCAGCGACATTCTTCCTCAGATAGACAGCTAATTGATTTCAAACCTTTGTCGCATCTTGTCGACAGCTTCAAGCAGGCTACTACTTAACGAACACAAGAATTTCGCGCCGTCGTACATTTTATAAACCTTATTAATCATCAAAATACTCATCAGAAGTGAATAAAATTTTACAAACGAATAATATATACCCACATATACCTGCATATGCACCCTCAACCATTTTTAACTTGTATTTCCTATTATTTGCTCTTCTGTTCGTTTATGTTCGTTTGTGTTCGTTAAATAGTAGGACCGCAGCAAACTTTGAGTAGTATATAATTTACAAATTTGGGCAGTTGAAAAAAAAAATTAAAGCCATATCATGTGACCTTCACTTGAATGACCTCATCGATACAATACAGTCATTGGGAAATGTGCTATGTACATCACACATGGAATCTGCATTTCACAAAAGAACATCATACAAGAATGCATCTGATCAATGTCACATGTCTTGAGTGATGTTATGACGTGAATCAAATGCTTTGACACAAAACACTGTAAAGCCAGAAAGCTAGCAGACTGTTGAAGGTGATATTTTTCTTCACAAATATCAGCTTCATTCACTTAATTCATGTTTACTGGACACAACTTGGGTAGAGTGTGGGGGGACAGGAATCAATGACCCTCAGTGGAGTTTTTCCTTATTTTCCATGCAACTGTGACACATGTGAAATACAGGGGAAATTCCACCTTGGTTATTGATTCCAGTCCCCCTCACTCCACCCTCATTGTGCTCTGTCCTATTATTCAATGAAGATGCTTACTTTATCATCTAGATGCAATTAACAGGTAAAATTTGTCCCAAAAGTATGGTAATGTTTTTGTGTGTGGAAGTTGTATTGTATTCAGTTACCAGGGTTATTTAATTAACTGGTAGAGTTCTGGACGCCCACATTTGGGCTTTATTCTGAAATGTCAGTACCACAACTTAAAGCCCTCGTATTCAGTCTGTTAGGATTAGCCTTACTTTCTCTCCCATCAATTGTAACAAGACAGATATGATAACAAATTTTGAGGACCAAAAATAATTCAGCACTCTACCAGTTAACCCTTTACCCAACGTAACAGCCAAATTTGGCCAGCACTATTCTAAAAAATTGTCAGTTAATTTAAATTATTTTTTCATTTTTTGTCTCAAAACATAGGTTATGATCACTCATTGGAATGAGCTCGTTCCAATGAGGGGTCAGAATCTATGTTTTTGAGAGAAAAAAATGAGTTGTTCAAGAATTGTTTTTGCAAGTGTTGTCTGCTTTACAGGTTAGGTAAAGGGTTAAGAGATAACCAATTTAGTGGGCTCCACTGAAAATCATTACTGCCAACGACTAAAAATACTCTCAACAAGAGTTTCATACATTTGCTTTGTGTTATACATTTCATGTGCTGATACCCCATGTCCCACTGCTTGATTAAGCATATGTTATCTTGCTTCAGAAAAATGGTTTTCTGTGACAGGGATTAACAACCAATCCCACCAACCTTTTAGAAGCATGATTAAGAGCAAGTGCTGTCATGTGCCTCAAACTGGAAGGCCTGTAGCCTGGAGCGTGTTGACATGGTATAATATGCAAGGGCAGAGATTTGACCTAAGACAAGTTGCTCATACCCCAGGCAAAACATTAATTGCATTCATTTCAAGTAGAGTTGGTCAAAAATAACGCAAATACAGTGGAATATCATATTTATTATACACTGAAGTATACACCATATTAAAAGGTAACTAGAGGCTCTACAGAGCCTGTAATCACTCATCTGGAAATACATATAAAAATGTGATTTCCCATAGGCTTTCCATGGTAACTATGAGCTGCAATTGTGGCCATGTTTGCAACATTACATCAAAATTACGTGAGGATCATTGGTAGAAGGTGTCCCAGTCTTCAATCACGTGAAGTTTCAAAACATTTGAATCCATCAAACAGAATCATAGAATGTCTCTGGTGGCCATATTTTCCAGCCAATGGGAACAAAAAGAGGATCGTTTGTAGAGGGCCTCCTATAGACCATTCTTGCCAAGTTTTGGTTCATGTTAGCTCAATAGTTCCAGAGAGAAGATGAAAATGTGATATCCTATAGGTTTTTCTATAGTAACTATAAACCGCAATTGTGGCCATGTTTGCAAAATGATCAACATTAAAATGAGGAACGTTGGTGGAGAGGGTCCCAGTTATCAACCATGCAAAGTTTCAAAACATTTGGCCCTGTGGTTTCAGAGGAGAAAAGTTTTCAAAATTGACCAATCAGATTCAAAGAATGCTTCTGGTGGCCACGTTTTTTCACCCAACGGGAATAAAATGAGTAACAGTTGTAGACAACCTCTCATAGACAATGCCTGCCAAGTCTGGTTCACATTGGCTCAGTACTTTCAGTGAAGATGATGAAAATGTGATTTCCTATAGGGTTTCTATAGTAACTATAAGCCACAATTGCAGCCATAATTGCAACCCGATGAAGATTAAAATAAGGATCATTGGTAGAGGGGATTACACTCATCAGTCACATTAAGTTTTTTCAAACCATTTGGCCTTGTAATTTCAAAGAAGATTTTCTTGAAAATGCACACATTTATGAATTCTGTTTCAACAAAAAAAATCTGTCAAAAAAGGGTTAAAGTATTTTGAAAATTACAATTTTTTCAGACAGTATTCTCTTTCAAAATAGCTTTTGGATAGGTAAAGGGTTACAGGAATCTTAAAAGATATACAATAATTACTGTCATCTGAGCTGACATGATTGCAAGATAATGATCAACTTTCCTAGATTTTCCAAACAATCTGTCAACATATATCAAACATATTTAGATTACAGCTGAAGATATCAACCTACAGTTGCACTTGTTTTACAGTACAAATCAAAATAAGTTGTGTAGGATAATCCTATTAACTATGTATCTTTTCTCTTCCTACACTGATAAGACCAGAAGCTGACATCATTTTCTGGAAAGCTCTCACTGATAGCTTTTCCAGAAAATGTCAGATTCTGATCTTGTCATGACAGAAGCTGCAGTCTACTTAGTTTATTGCAGTTATGCTACAGCTTATTTTGACTTGTACTGTATACACAATATTTTGGGTTTTTTTTCCCCAGTTCTCAGTGGAGAAAAAACTGGAACCAATCCTTACCAGATTCTCAAAAAACAAGTATTTTGCTGACAGTACAGATCTTCGTGCAGACAGGAGATGCATTGGGTTAAGCATTAGAATATAGCCTCTGGTGGCCACATATTTCCATCCTCTCATAAACCATTCCTGCGAAGTTTGGCTCACGTCGGCTCAGTAGTTCCAGAGAAGAAGATGAAAATGTGATTTCCCATAGGGTTTCTATAGTAACTATAAGCCACAATTGTGGCCATGTTTACAACCCGATCAACATTAAATGAGGATCGTTGGTAGAGAGGGTCCCAGTCATCACTTATGGGAAGTATCAAAACATTTGGCCTGGCGTTTCAGAGGAGAAGATTTTTGAAAATCCACCTATCAGAATCAAAGAATGCCTCTGGCGGCCATGTTTTTCAACCCACGGGAACAAAATGAGGATCGTTTGTAGAGGACCTCCCATAGACCATCCCTGCCAGGTTTGGTTCACGTTGGCTCAGTAGTTCTGGAGAAGAAGATGAAAATGTGATTTCCCATAGGGTTTCTATAGTAAATATAAGCCGCAATTGTGGCCATGTTTGCAACTCGATCAACCTTAAATGAGGAGCGTTAGTAGAGGGGGTCCCAGTCATCATTTATGTGAAGTATCAAAACATTTGGCCTGGCAGTTTCAGAGGAGAAGATTTTTGAAAATCCACCAATCAGAATCAAAGAAGCCTCTGGCGGCCATGTTTTTCAATCGACGGGAACAAAATGAGCATCGTTTGTAGAGGACCTCCCATTGACTATCCCTGCTAGGTTTGTTTTCACATCGCCTCGGTTTTTCCCGAGAAGAAAAGGAAAATGTGATTTCCCATAGGGTTTCTATAGTAACTATAAGCTGCAATTGTGGCCATATTTACAAACCGATCAACATTAAATGAGAATCATTGGTAGAGGGGGTCCAAGTCATCATTTATATGAAGTTTCAAAACATTTGACCTGGCAGTTTCAGAGGAAAAGAGTTTTGAAAATCCCCCAACCAGAATCCAAGAATGCCTCTGGAAGCCGTGTTTTTATTCCGATGGGAACAAAATGAGGACCGTTTGTAGGGGACCTCCCATAGACCATTCCTGCCAAGTTTGGTTCACACCGGCTCAGCGGTTACAGAGAAGATGAAAATGTGAAAAGTTTACGGACGCCAAACACCGGACGACAGATGACGACGGATGCCAAGTGATGAGAAAAGCTAACATGGCCTTTTAGGCCAGGTGAGCTAAAAATCACGTTCGTCTCCCCCCAACCCTGCCAACCAACTGCTTTGTAAAAAGCAGTGGCTCAAATAAGCCTAAAAGGCAAACCACAATCAAGTTGCCTTGAAGGAATTTAAAGTGGGTTGGTGGAAGGAAGCAAGGGAGAAATAAGGGTGTTAGGGTTCAGAGATCTGAAAAAACAGAGGCATAAAAGAAGTCTCACCTTGTACTTGTGTTCATATTGCAATGACCATCACCCAAAACACTCTGAACAAGGAAGTCTGTTTCACAACCCTTACTCATCCCTCCAGGCACACATCCTTAGGGCTGCACGGTATTCAAATTTCAATACTGGTATCGGTATTGAAAGAAATACCACGATATAACTGTATATCATAGACTAGTTCAGAATCTGAACGTAGTTATCAGTACCTGTGACTGATAACCACTGATACTGATGATTACATTCAGATTGCTGAACTAATTAACAAATAACAGGGGCAAAATATCGATGCGAATACCCATATCGTTTCATGTAAAGATTTGCCCAAATCTCCAAGAACGTGAAATCTTAGTACATTCGCGTAAAAAATACAGTTTTTGATTGTAGAACACTTATTACTTTTTGCCTTATGGCTATTTCATTACCACAATACATGTATATAGTCAAGTGTATCCAGCCGGTGTACAAGTCACACTTTTTCCCTTAAAAAATGCCCCCCAAATTAAGGGTGCATCTTATACATCAGTAAGACAGACCATCCAATTTGTGGGGTGGGGTGGGGGGGGGGGGGGAACTCAGGCAATGTTCTGGGAAGCTTAATTCGTAAACAGCTGACAACACAGTTATATTTTTGGCTGATTAACAATTGAATAAATTTTACTGTACTTGCTACCTTATGTTCAGCTGAAACCAATATCTTCAATAGAGCATTTTTTTACAAACATGCACAGCATTTGGTTGAAAAATGACTTGAGAGTTTTCCTCTGAAAAGACCGACAAAGTTCAGGTTCACCACTAAGGTGTGTGTGTGGGGGGGAACTCTCTTAACCAGACAGGATAAATACTTGAGCTAATGTCATACAGCAATCTGTCATACAAGCTAGAGGTCTGGAGTACCTGATTTGGACTGGGGTGTGGAGGGGGGGGGGGGGGGGGCAGCATGACCAGTTAGGAGTACAGGACATATTAATTAAATGAGAAGTCCACAAATAAATTCCTAAGAAGTCTTTTAAGCTATAATCCCCCCCAATATTCAAACTACTTTGATTATGTAGTTGGAATATTTTATAAGTCAGGACTTGAGTCCTTTTTACAGTCAGGACAAATCAGGTTACACCCACACCCCCATTTGGTTATCTCCACGATACCTCCGCCTGAATTGGTTAGAACTGTTTTAAACTGGAAAACAGTAGAACATGGATATGGGGAGAACAGTGGTGTTTCAAAAAGTGCAACAACAATTAATGGAGCATATTAACTCTTGAGGGTCTGGAGATTTTTATACATTCTGGCCATACTTTGGAAGTCTTCCTCCTGTGGCTTTGCAGTTGTTTCTAGTCATGTAGGCAGCCAGGACCTGCCTAGAAATAAGTGACAAGGTACTTAGAAAACAAGTTTGGAGTTTACCCAAACATTGCATGTTGGGTCGCCTGTTCCTTTGCATTAAAAAGTTATCAAAGTCGGAATTAGGCCCCTAAGGGTTAAATAGAATGGAGATCTACAATACAGCCTATAACAAAGTGTACTGTTAGGCAATATTCATTTGTTAATAACACCATATTTGTGCCTTATTATGGCGATACTCCTATGGCATGAGCAGGATATTTTTTAAATGTTGTGGTGTGCATTGGAAGACAAACATATGCATAACAAGATATTTGCACAATCATCATTCGTAAATTAACTGATGAAAATCACCATGGTGCGTGTTTTGTTATATTTCAACTTTCTATGGTGGCTTGTAAGTACAATGCAGTATGACTATTGTATCACAGACATACATGACATATTCCATCCAGGACATATTGGATGCTAATATGTTTTGTGAGGAGCATCACATTGAGGTTCATGCACATTTTATGACTGACATGTATGGTGGGCAAAATTATAATTGACTGATGGGTTTGAAAAAGAATATTGTGATATCCAAGTCAAAATATCATGCAAATAAGGTGCTAACAGCACATGCAGGATTATTTTAGGCTGTATTGTTGTTGTGCCCATCCATAATGCTATATTTTATGATATAAAACAAGAGAATCACACTCCATATCTTGTAAAGTTTGATGCAATCATATCTTTTTGTCACAGAAATCATCTTGAGCACATTTTCTGCACAGGAACCATTAATTGCTTCCCTTAGTTTCTTTCATCAACTGGTTTTAAACTTCCATGATTTATTATTTCTGACCAGCATACTTCTGGTTTATAAATAAAGAGTATTGTTAGCATCATATGTCACAACAATTTTTTTAACCATCTTTTCAGCATGTGGATTTACCTGAGAAATGAGAAAAAAGTATCATCAACCCAAAATTTTGATGACAAGTTTTCACGAGTCATTTCAAATAAACCAAGAAAAACTGAAAAAGTGAAATGTAAACATAGCAATCCTTCACTTTTCTTGATACATTTGGATGTAAATGCTCTTCACCTTTTACATGTTTTAATTCTTTACCTAAAACAACTAAAAGATGACATTTGCTAAAAAACATTTCTTGAGTTACAAAATTGTTTTTATTTTATCAGTCCTACATTTCTATCCACACAAGTCAAGTAAATAATAAGGCAACTCATTTTTGTAAAGATGTGCTGTTAAGGGAGTTAACCCTTTACCCATTTACATGATATAAAATTTTTTTTAGTTTAATTATATTTTTTAAACTTTTCACAAAATGTCAAGAAAACTGTATCATGTCATTCCTTATTAGAAGGATTTCAATAAGCTCATTCCAATGAGGGGGGTCACATAATATGGTTTTGTTGAAATATTTTGGAAACAAGACTAGTGGTGACCGCCCGGCCACAGATGCCTAGAACAATAGGCAAAATGGCCTATAATACTGGAATGAAAAGTTTTGTGTTGAATTTGGGGCTCAATATAGTCCATAAGTTTTTTTAATTTAAAAAAAATACATCTGAACATAGCAGCCAAAAGTGGTATTGACCTTATTTCCATAAGATCAATACAGCCACTAATATGTTGGAACTTTCTCCACAGAACCATACACACACTGATGTCACTTGAATTGGCATACAGTACAAGCTAAAAATAAAGTTGTAGGATAACCGCTATGTATCTTTCTCTTCCTACCCTGGTAAGGCCAGAAACTAACATCATTTTCTGGAAATCTTTCACAAAGAGCTTTCGAGAAAATGATGTCAGATTCCTGGTCTTATCAGTGCACAAGCAGCAGTATACTTAGTTTATTGCAGTTTTGTTACCACTTATTTCAGCTTGTACTGTAAGTGCAAGATCTTTTGACAATGATATCTGAATGGTTTTAATGGAGACAAAATTATTCACCCACGAGTGGAAGTTAGTTTATTTTTAAAAAAACAAAAAACTTTCTTGGATAAGGATTAACTGATATAGACTAACCTTTTAACCCTTTACCTAACATGAAAAGCAGACGACACTTGCAAAAAAAATTCTTGAATCACTAATTTTTTTCATTTTTTGTCTCAAAAACATAGGTTATGACCCCTCGTTGGAACGAGCTCGACGAGCTCGTTCCAACGAGGGGTCATAACCTATGTTTTTGAGACAAAAAATGAAAATATTTTGAAAATTAATTGGCGATTTTTGAGAATATCGCTGGCCGGTTTTGGCCGTTACGTTGGGTAAAGGGTTAAACAATGAAACCCTGCACATAGGAATTGTAAATGATGAAAGTGTGTAAGCAGACAACAACATTGTCAGCCAAGGATTACAGAATTATGGCTCCGGATGGACAAACACAGTCTGTGAGAGAATTAAATTTTCCCGTTCCTGTGACCTTGAATTTTGTCACTCGAGCATGGTGCTGCTGTGCAAATGAAGTTCCACTAGTCTTTACCCTTGTGTTAAGTTTCATGGAAATACAGCATTACAGAGTTATGGCTCCAGATGAACAAATAAAGTCGGATGGACGAACAGACAGACAGATGGACAACCCAGACTTAAGATGCCTCCCTATGGGGGGCATAAAATATTTTTTCAACTATGTAATTTCGAAACTACAGAGGTAGAGGCAGTCGATTCGTTAGGTAAAGGGTTAAAATTGTCACTGCAGAAACTCAAGGTAAGTGATTTGGGAAAATGTGTGTTATGTATTTAACACAGGTATTATTAAGTGGCTTACTGATTATAATTAACTTCTTTTTCATCAGTAGCTGTTATAACACGATCTAGAGTGATGGAGATAATTCCTATGATAATCACAGAAAAAATCACTGCACCCCAGGCCTGCATCCATTGATTCTGAGCTCAGGTTGACATATCTATTTATCTAATAGTGTTTAAGGTCACATATTTCTACACAATGGCTAATTATGATTGCAACCTGGAAATAAAGTCAAGTTTAGTCAATTGTTTATACCCATGTTGCTCATTTTAGAGGACTTTCACTCCAAGAATTGGTGACTAGATTCTATTTTTCCAGTTAAACAGAGCTTGTGTACCACAGTAAACAAGCACTGCTTTACTTTCTGGGGTTCCCACGGGGGTAAGGAAATTTAAATTAATGGCAGGAATAGAAAGTCAAATGATCCAGGCCAAAGCAAGGATATTTATTCTTGCACTAATAAAAGAAAACCAACCGTTTGTTAGAATCAGAATTATCTTATTAGTGACTGCATAGATACATACATTTTCACGAGTGGCTGAATGCCCCCTTACTGATTGTAAGGATATATAAGTTTTCACTCACCGCTTTTAATTACTCTTGAAAAGTTTTATATCTTTGCAGTCACGAATGAGGTAATCTGATATCTACTCAAGGGACCTATGAAGCTTCGAGATTCAATTCCATTTTGAATCTTAAGTAGATATTCAGACTGATTCGAAATCAGCTGCCTAATTCATTTCCTCACGAATCTTTTTCATAGGAATATGGCTTGGCATCAGTCATCTTCACTGTCTCACAAAATGTATAGTTCAGATGGAAATTGTTCATAAATAATGTTGAAATAAAAGACTGACGGCAACTTCCGATATATTAACATAAATAATATCTTCGCTCATGCCACCAGCCATGCTAATTCCAATATCACTAGTCTCTACCACTGTTGAATACAAATTTAAGATTTTCAAGCAATGCCGACGATGAACTATAATCCTAACAGGGTAATATTCCAACTACATCACCAAGGCATGCCTTCGAAGAAGGCATGCCTTGATGATGTAGTTGGATTAATTTATCAATCCAACTATACCATATAGGCACTCCTTCATAAATTGTAACAAAACAAATTCATACAGGCTAAATAGTTTCACTTCACATATTTTATGAAGCACATCTACAGAAGATGAAGCCTTCAAGTTGTGGCACCCGCACTTCAGAAAAATGCCCAAATTTTAAATTTCACCACTCAACCAGTTGAGTTATCTTCTGCAAAACAGAGCAAATTGGATAGAATAAATATACAATTTAATCATGCTTTGTTGAAAACATGTGCAAACAGACCTTCATTTAAAAATGAAAGTGTCAATGACACTGTAGCTCAACTTGTCAAGACATGTACATGTATAGTATGTGACACAGCAATGACAAACATCTAGGTAATGACCTGATAACAAATGTACATATAAAGTATTGTAACGGTCTGTACATAAATACTGGCCGTAGCCTGTAACAAATGTATAGGTAAAGTATTGTAAAGGTGGGTGACAGTCAGATGCTAAATAGAAAAGAAATCTTTGAGTCCCAGAGTGAGTCTGACTGAACCCCAAAATATTTGTTCTCATAGCACAGTGATAACAAAGGCACCCCAAAACACACTCATTCCTGTCCCAAGGTGAAAACAAAGGTACCCAGGAAGTTTCGTGAAGATCAATTCATAAATACGAGCTGTATAAAAGTTGTGACAAAAAACTGATTGGACCTAATTTCAGTACAAAATGGCCACTGGCAGCCATCTTGAATTTTGGACTGCACTCAGAAACACTTGTTCTCGTCCCAAGGTGATAACAAAGGTACCCAAGAAGGTTCATGAAGATCAGTTGATAAATACAGCCTCTAGCCCGAGCCGTATTGACATGTGCACTTACAGTGTATAAGTAGAACTAAATAAATCAAAATTCATCTAATTTGCATAATTTCTGCACGAGAAAAAAACCCGTAATGTATGTGATGTATTCCATTTTACTAAACATTCCTACAAAAATTTATTCAAATCAGAACTTTCATACAGAAGTTCTGTACAAAAGGCTGATTGCACTAATTTTGGTACAAAATGGCTGCTGGTGGCCATCTTGAATTTCGGACCACACCCAAAAACACTCGTTCTCATCCCACGGTGATAACAAAGGTCCAAAAGAAGTTTCGTAAAGATCGGTTCATAAATACGGCCTCTAGCCTGAGCTGTATAGAAGTTGTGTATAAAAAACTGATTAGACCTAATTTCGGTACGAAATGGCCACTGGCAGCCATCTTGAATTTTGGACCGAACTCAGAAACGCTCGTTCTCATTCCAAGGTGATAACAGAGGTACTCAAGAAGTTTTGTGAAGATCGGTTGATAAATACAGCCTTTAGCCTGAGCCGTATTGACATGTGCACTTACTGTGTGTAAGTAGCACTGAAAAAATCAAAGTTCATCTAATTTGCATAATTTCTGCACGAGAAAAAAACGCGTATTATATGTGATGTATCCCATGGTACTAAACATTCACACAAAAAATTATTCAAGTCAGCACTTTCATATGGAAGTTCTGTGCAAAAATCTGATTGCACCTAATTTTGTACAAAATGGCTGCCATCGGCCATCTTGAATTTCAGACCACACCCAAAGACACTCATTCACGTCTCACGGTGATACCAAAGGCACCCAAGAAGTTTCGTAAAGATCGGTTTATAAATACGGCCTCTAGCCCGAGCCATATTGGCATTTGCACTTACAGTGCTGAAAGTGACACTAAATGCATCAAAGTTAGTCTAATTTGCATAATTTACGTACGAGAAAAAAACCTGTATTATATGTGATGTATCCCATGGTACTAAACATTCATACAAAAAATTATTCAAATCAGCACTTACATATGGAAGTTCTGTACAAAAAACAGATTTCTGCATCGTCGGTAAAAAATGGAGGCTGGCGGCCAACTTGAATTTCGGATCGGACCCCAAAACACTCGTTCTCGTCCCACAGTCATATCAAAGGTACCCAAGAAGTTTCGTAAAGATTGGTTCATAAATATGGCCTCTAGCCCGAGCCGTATTGAATTGTTGACGGACAGACGGACGGACGGACGACGGACAACTACTGACCATGGCATAAGCTCAAATTTGGCTTCGCCAAAGTTAAGCTAAAAATCCAGGCACGCTATACATCATGTGCCCAAGATGATCCCAAGGCACAAGGTTTCTTTGGTGGCGCACCAATTCAGAAAAATGCCTCGAAGTGCATAAAAAAAGGAAACAAGAGTCCCCAGGGGGGCTGAGGGCACTCACATGACATGGTAGCCTAAATATCAACCCAGGGAATTGATTTCAACAAGTTGCATCTGCTCCTCCTAAGAAAAGCTTATACCAAATATCCAAAGATTCTGACCAGTGGATCTGAAAAAAAAGAAGATTTTTAAAGAATATTACTCCCACAGGGAGCCCAAATATGAACCCAGGGACTTGACTTGAACAAACTTGAATCTCACCTCCAGTGGGATGCTGTATACCAAATATAAAAAGATTCTAACTGGCGGATGTGAATAAGATTTTTGAAGAAAATTCCTCATATTGAACTAAGTTATAATTCGGACTCCCACAGGGAGCCCAAATATGAACCCAGGGACTTGGCTTGAATCCGACTGCAGAATCTGAAGAAGATTTTTAAAGAAAAATTCCTCATATTGAACTAAGTTATAATTCGTGATCCCACATCAGGCCTCGAAATAAGAGGCGAACGCTCGTACTGTTTGCCTATTGGTTATGCAGATTTATTTTCAGGTGAACGCTCGATCGGTTAACCAAAAATAATGCCGATGGCTGAAAAAATTAGTTGTTATGGGATGAGAAAAGTTTTCAATGTTTTTCCTCCCACTGATTTAAAAGAAGCACTGCAGTGAACAAAACGAAAACAAGATGTTCATGTGGTTATCATACAGCGTGTTTCAATCATTACTGTACTTGTGGGGGGTATAAATCTATAGTATTAGCAGTACTGAAGATCCGCAGTACCAACTTGTGGCGCCCTCTGGCTCTCGAAACAATTAATTTGTTTCGATTCTGAGAAAGACGATTGTCAGTTACAGCTAAAGGGAGCTAACTGCTTTGTTAATACATTTACCGCACGTGAGGTATGAACTCTCGCACTGCACGTAGCTGAAAATAAGTCTTCGATACAATAAAAAGGAGACATATTGAAAATCAAATGAGCTGTTGTTAATTATTTGCATTCCGCCCCTTTTTACCCTACCAATCCATGAGAAAATTTTTCGAACACATTATGGAAATGTCTTTTATTCACCAATGCTGACTTCTTATTTACGCGCTGATTCCATTTGAATAAACAGCCAGCATGGTTGTGAACATGGGTTTTTCCAAATGATTTCGAACATTGTGGCACATATAAAGTTTTAGTTTGGAATTTTGAATTACATTCTCCGGATTCTGAAATGTAGGGGAAGGTAGATACAATTTACAATTGTTTCTTTCCCAATGTTAATCAGAGACTGCCAATGCAACTCCCATGCCCTAAAGTTCAATGTATTCGTAATACAGACGTCCATCGACGGTATATGTCCCCATGATGCCATCCCCACACAATTGCCCAATTCCCACTCCCAGTTCGAGACAAATGTGTTTGGGTTTCTGAAATAATAAGCCACACAGCAAAATAAACAATTAAAATTCTTTAATTGTTATAAGACACAAAAATAGGCCGATGAAATTGTCAGATGTGTACCCATACGCGCAACTAGTAGAAAGCTGTATGAAGGAGGGCCACCATGGATGCCGACATTATGTACACCATACAAGGTATGGGTACATATAGAAATGGATTGGAGGAGTGTCTAATTTGATGGATAAAGGGTTAATATCTCCGGATCAAATTATCAGATTTACATAAAAAACTATACAGCACAGCACATCAGTAACCTGAATAAATATATAAAGTAACATGACAATCGGATTGATATTTTTTGAGTTATCATATGCCAAAGGGATTGGAGGAATTTTCAATTTGAAGGATAAAGGGTTAATATCTCAGGATTAAAATAACAGATTTACACCAAAAACTATACAGCTCAGCACATCAGTAACCTGAACACAAATATAAAGTAACTTGACAATCCAAGCAATATTTTTCAAGTTATCGAATGCCAAAGGGATTGGAGGAATTTTCAATTTGAAGGATAAAGGGTTAATATCTCAGGATCAAAATAACAGATTTACACCCAAAACTATACAGCTCGGCACATCAGTAACCTGAATACAAATATAAAGTAACTTGACAATCCAAGTAATATTTTTCAAGTTATCGAATGCCAAAGGGATTGGAGGAATTTTCAATTTGAAGGATAAAGGGTTAATATCTCGGGATCAAATCATCAGATTTACACCAAAAACTATACAACTCGGCACATCAGTAACCTGAACACAAATATAAAGTAACTTGACAATCCAAGCAATATTTAGAAAGTTATCGAATGCCAAAGGGATTGGAGGAATTTTCAATTTGAAGGATAAAGGGTTAATATCTTAGGATTAAATTATCAGATTTACACCAAAAACTATACAGCTCGGCACATCAGTAACCTGAACACAAATATAAAGTAACTTGACAATCTAAGCAATATTTTTCAAGTTATCGAATGCCAAAGGGATTGGAGAAATTTTCAATTTGAAGGATAAAGGGTTAATATCTCAGGATCAAAATAACAGATTTACACCAAAAACTATACAGCTCGGCACATCAGTAACCTGAACACAAATATAAAGTAACTTGACAATCCAAGCAATATTTTTCAAGTTATCGAATGCCAAAGGGATTGGTTGAATTTTCAATTTGAAGGATAAAGGGTTAATATCTCGGGATCAAATCATCAGATTTACACCAAAAACTATACAGCTCAACAAATCAGTAACCTGAACACAAATATAAAGTAACTAGACAATCCAAGCAATATTTTTCAAGTTATCGAATGCCAAAGGGATTGGAGGAATTTTCAATTTGAAGGATAAAGGGTTAATATCTCAGGATCAAAATATCCGATTTACACCATAAACTATACAGCTCGGCACATCAGTAACCTGAACACAAATATAAAGTAACTTGACAATCCAAGCAATATTTTTCAAGTTATCGAATGCCAAAGGGATTGGAGGAATTTTCAATTTGAAGGATAAAGGGTTAATATCTCGGGATCAAATCATCAGATTTACACCAAAAACTATACAGCTCAACAAATCAGTAACCTGAACACAAATATAAAGTAACTAGACAATCCAAGCAATATTTTTCAAGTTATCGAATGCCAAAGGGATTGGAGGAATTTTCAATTTGAAGGATAAAGGGTTAATATCTCAGGATCAAATTATCCGATTTACACCAAAAACTATACAGCTCGGCACATCAGTAACCTGAACACAAATATAAAGTAACTTGACAATCCAAGCAATATTTTTCAAGTTATCGAATGCCAAAAAAATGGATACGGACACCGGACGGATGGACAGACAGATGGACGGACAAAGGATGGACGAACGACGGATGGTCACCCCGGATGCCAGCATTATGTGTACCATACATAGTATGGGTACACATAAAAATCATATAAAGCAAAGAACAACAAATGTCAATGCGTGCATACGTGAATGTGCGTGTGTATGTGGGGTGGGGCATTGTGTATGTACCTGTTTTGTACTGCTCCTGCCTTGGGTCCCTTGTGTCTAAACGCCAAACTAATTTGGTAGGAACTATAGATGGGTATGTCAGAAGCTTTGTCAGCATTAATACTTTTAATGCAATGGTTAACCAATATGTTTATGAAAAAGATCTTGGTAACCGATCAACAGGTTAACCATTGTCAAATGAGGCAACTTGCTGGAAGGTTTATCAAAATCTTGTTATTTCAAGGCCTGCACATGGAGCCCATATATGAACCCAGGGACTTGGCTTTAACAAATTTGAATCTCCCCCCCCCCCCCCCCCCCCCCCCCCCCCAAGTGCTGCACACCAAATATCAAAACATTCTGACTAAGCCTAAATACGGGCCTAGGGACATGGCTTGAACAAACTTGAATCTCACCCTCCTAAGGAATCTGCATACCAAATATCAAAACATTCCGACAGCTGGATCAGAAGAAGAAGATTTTTAAAGAAAATTCCTCATTTTGAACTAAGTTATAATTTGGGCTCCCACAGTGAGCCCAAATATGAACCCAGGGACTTGGCTTGAACAAACTTGAATCCCCCCCCCACCCCCAAGCATGCTGCATACCAAATATCAAAAGATTCTGATTGGTAGATCTGAAGAAGAAGATTTTTTAAGAATATTCCTCATACTGCACTAATTTAAACATTTGGGCTCCCATAGAGAGCCCAAATATGGACCCAGGGATTTGATTTCAATAAACATGTGAAACAATCTTCCAAAGATGTTATATGTGAAATTTGAAAGGTTTTGGAGCAGTGGTTTGGGAAAAATGTAGTCTTAAATATTTTCCCCATTACCCACAGTGTTAAAAAATGCTGACTCAGCACTTTTTCAAAGTCCCCAAAAAGTACCCCATGATAAAACCGATAGCAATTTTTTTTAACCATTTCATTCTGGGTCATAGGAAGCATCACACCAAATAAGAATTCTCAGTGCTGTGTAGTTTTGGAGATATGGACATTTTAATTTTTTTCTATTTTTAGCTCCTGCAGTTCCCATGGGGCGACTGGAAAAAATTTTTGGGGCATAAATTAACTACTTATATCCCAATAAAACCTCATGTCAAATTTGGTTCAAATCAGCCTCTCGGTTTGGAAAATAGAAATTTTGGGCGGGGCAAAAATTCTTGTCCCTCCCATAATGATGGCAAATATAGCCCCTAGAACTTCTCTTGAAGAAATGTGAGTCTACACCTCAAAAGGAAGCTGCACACCTAATATCAAGTCTCTGCTACTGGTGGTTCATGAGAAGAAGATTTTTTAAGATTTAGGCTCACTTTTTGGGCGTGGCCCTACCAAGGGGTGGGTCAACTTGATTTGAACAAACTTGAATTGACATATGATAGGGAACATGCACACCAGATTTGGTTGAGTAGTTTGTGAGAAGAAGTCGATAATGTAAAGTTAACGCCGGATGCCGGATGGACAGACGACGGATGACACTGGATGGACAGATGGAAAGTGATTAGTAAAGCTCCCCTTGAGCTTCGCTCAGGTGAGCTAAACAAGAGGCCCCAGGGGGCCTGAGGGCGCTCACCTGACATGGTAGTCTAAATTTCAAACCAGGGACTTGACTTGAATAAGCTGCATACGCCCCTCCTAAGAAAAGCACCAACTAGATGAAGCGATTGTGCCCACACAATACACAGGATTTTCCTTCTATTTTCAGTTCCTGCACTTTTACGTCCCAAAATTGAGATAAACACATAAAAAACAGATTTTTTTCCCAAACAAAATACTTTCAGCCTAAATTTTTTTCTTCTTCTTAAAACACATAAAAAACGATAAAACTAATTTCCGGATTTTGGTCCAAAATTTTCTAAGTCCCACCCGGACCCCAAATTTTCAGTGTAAAAAAAAAATGTTTTTTTTGTCTTAAAATTGACAGAAACGCATGAAAAACAAAAAACCAAAAAAATATGGATTTTGGTCCAAAATTTTCGAAGTCCCACCCGGACCCCAAATATTCAGGGTAAAAAAAAAATTTTTTTTTGGTCTTAAAACTGACCGAAATGCATAAAAAACAAAAACAAAAATTTCCGCATTTTGGTCCAAAAGTTTCGAAGTCCCTCCGGACCCAAAATTTTCGGTGTAAAAAAAAAAATTTCTTTTTGTCTTAGAATTGACAGAAATACATAAAAAAACACAAAAAAAAAAATTCCGGATTTTGGTCCAAAATTTTCTAAGTCCCACCCAGACCCCAAATTTTCGGTGTAAAAAAAAAATGTTTTTAGCCTTAAAATTGACAGAAACGCATAAAAAACAAAAAAATTATGGATTTTGGTCCAAAATTTTCGAAGTCCCACCCGGACCCCAAATATTCAGGGTAAAAAAAAAATTTTTTTTTTTAGGCTTTTCCCTCTGGAAAAGACTATTGTTTTTCTACGGATTATTATTTTTTTGGGGTTTTTTTTTTTTTTTTTTTTTTTTTTTTCCACACATTTTGTCCGTATGATTCAGAAGCCATTTTCGAACCGATTTTCACGAAATTTTGCACACGCATAGAGGGGCACAAAATCTAAAAATGTACCCAAGCGGAATTTTCGATTTAACCCTTATTTCCTCAGAATTGGCAAAAAACTGCCAAAATTGGGGTTTATCGGCACTTTCTCGAAACACGTCTTGTAGATTTTTTTTATACATTCGTCATTGCTAGACCTGTCTGTGACACGCCCTTTGATACACACGACATATCAGGCGATGCATATGGTAACCCTCCACAGGCTGCCAAACATCGAAATTTTGATGAAATAGGCCGGTTTCAGGCCCCCACCGCACCCAAACAATACACGAGAGATAAATATAACTTTCTTTACTGGGAGTGGAATTCACCGAGGATCATTTTTGTCAGTAATAAGGGTGTTCAAAAAACCAAGCGTTAACCCATTTTGGGCTGGTTAAAGAGCAATACCCCCATAAAGCTAAAAAATTTGTATTTTCCGTGGATTTCTCTAAACGAGTCTTGTAGATTTTCAAGAAAAATTTGTCACTCCCAGGCCTTGGTGTGACAATAGAAGTTGCATGAACAAAATACTGCGGTGAGCATTTGTTAACCCTCGACGGGCTGCTAAAAGTCAAAATTGTGATAAAATGGGCTGTTTTTGGACGCCAACAGCACCCAATGGGTACGCCTCAAAGAAACGTGCCTTCTTTTATCGAGCTCACAATCTATACGCAAACATTTTTGTAAGTCGTAAGGGTATTCAAAAGTCGAAGTCTTAACCCATTTTGGACAGGCTAAAGAGAGAGACCCCTTAAAATCTTAAAATTCCCATTTTCTGTGGATTTCTCTAAAAACATCCTGTAGGTTTTCAAGAAAAATTGACTACTCGCAGGTCTTTGTGTGATATTACAAGTTGCATGGACAAAATATTCCGGTGAGCGTTTATTAACCCTCTAGAGGCTGCCAAGCATCGTAATTTTGTTGAAATGGGCTGTTTTCAGGCACGCACATTACCCAACGTGTACCTGAGAAATAAACATAATCTCCTTTGTTGGAAGTGGAATTCACCAAAGACCATTTTTGTAAGTAATAAGGGTATTCAAAAAACCAAGCGTTAACCCATTTTGTGGTTGTTAATAGTGATACCCATCAAAGGCTTAAAAATTTATGTTTTCCCTGGATTTCTTTACAAACATCTGGTAGGGTTTTCAAGAGAAAATGGCCATTGATAGGTCATGGTGTCACATTACCAGTTGATTGGATAAATTATTCCGGTAAGCATTTGTTAACCCTCCATGGGCTGCTAAATGTCAAAATTTTGAAAAAATAGTCTGTTTTTGAACAACAACAACATCAAATGGGAATACAACAGAGAAACGTAACCTCTTTTACCGGGCGCAAAACTGACAGGGAAACATTTTTGTAAGTAGTAAATGTATTCAAAAATCGAGGTCTTAACCCATTTTTAACTGGTTAAGGAGATATACCCCTTAAAAGCTTAAAATTCCAGTTTTCTGTGGATTTCTCAAAAAAAAAATTCAAGAGCAATTAACCATTCGCAGGTCTTCGAGTGACATTACAAGTTGCATGAACAAAATGTTTCGGTAACCATTTGTTAACCCCCCAGAGGCTGCCAAGCATTGACATTTGGAGAAAATGGGCTGTTCTTGGGCAACCATAACACCAAATGTGTTAAATATAACATAAACATAACCTCCTTCATTGGAAGTGGAATTCACCGTCGATCATTTTTGTAAGTAATGAAGATATTCACAAAACCAAGCATTAACCCTTTAGAGCTGGTTAAAGAGAGATACCCCTCAAAAGGTTAAAAATTCATGTTATCTGAGGATTTCTTTAAAAACATCCCGTAGATTTTCAGGAAAAAATGTCCATTCTCATATCTTAGTGTGACATTACAAGTTGCATGTACAAAATATTCCTGTAAACATTTGTTAACCCTATGCAGGTTCTCAAACATCAAAATGTTGATAACATAGGCTGTGTTTGCGTACCCACAGCACCTGAAGTTGGGAGGAGAGACCAAAATAAGTGGAAGTAGAATTCACTGAGAATTATTTTTGGAACTAATAAGAGTATTCCAAAAACAACACTTAATCCGTTTTGGGCTGGAAAAACAATGATACCCATCAAAAGCTTAAAATTCCTGATCTCCCTGAATTTCTCTTAAAACATCTTGTAGATTTTAAAGAAAAAATGGCCATTCACAGTTCTTGGTGTGACATTACAAGTTGCATGAATAAATATTCCTGTTGGCACGTGTTAACACTCTACAAGCTGCCAGACATCAATATTTTGGATACATTTGAGATAAAATGGACCATTTTTAAATTGACACAGCACTCAGTGAGTATGTGTCAAACAAACATAACTCCTTTTGTCGGTCATTGACTTGTTGGACGACGATATTACATTAACTCACTCCACCGTTAATGATGGTTTTTACCTAAACAATTTTTTATCAAACTGTGTCATTTGAGCCTACTATCTTCACCTTTCTCATAACATCAATGAAGGAACTTCAGTGAGACAGTTAAAAACAATTCATCAGACACTGTGGGGTCATGAAAAATCATGGAATCTCATCGGGAAAAGCCATGATTCTCCAGAATCATAAAGTCTATTTTTTTTTTTTTTTTTTTTTGGTTTTTTTTTTTTTTTTTTTTTTTTTTCCACACATTTTTGTCCGTACGATTCAGAAGCCATTTTCGAACCGATTTTCACACAATTTGGCACACGCATAGAGGGGCAAAAAATCTAAAAATGTACCAAAGCGGAATTTTCGATTTAACCCTTATTTCGCCAGAATTGGTAAAAAACTGCCAAAATTGGGGTTTATCGGCACTTTCTCGAAACACGTCTTTAGGATTTTTTTTAAACATTCATCATTTCTAGACCTGCCCATGTCACGACCTTTGATACACACGACATATTAGGCGATGCATATGGTAACCCTCCACAGGCTGCCAAACATCGAAATTTTGATGAAATGGGCCGGTTTCAGGCCCCCAGAGCACCCAAACGATACAAGATAGATAAACATAACTTCCTTTATTTGAAGTGGAATTCACCGGAGATCATTTTTGTAAGTAATAATGGTGTTCAAAAAACCAAGCATTAACCCGTTTTGGGCTGGTTAAACAGCAATACCCCCAAAAAGCTAAAAAATTCAGGTTTTCCGTGGATTTCTCTGAACGAGTCTTGTAGATTTTCATGAAAAAATTGTCACTCCCAGGCCTTGATGTGACAATAGAAGTTGCATGGACAAAATACTTCGGTGAGCATTTGTTAACCCTCCACGGGCTGCTAAAAGTCAAAATTGTGATAAACTGGGCTGTTTTTGGACGCCAACAGCACCCAACGGGTACGCCACAAAGAAAAGTGATTTCTTTCATCGAGCGCACAATCTATAGGAAAACATTTTTGTAAGTAGTAAGGGTATTCAAAAAACGAAGTCTTAACCCATTTTGGGCAGGCTAAAGAGAGAGACCCCTTAAAATCTAAAAATTCCCATTTTCTGTAGATTTCTCTAAATACATTCCATAGGTTTTCAAGAAAAATGGACTACTTGCAGGTCTTTGTGTGACATTACAAGTGGCATGGACAAAATATTCCGCTGAGCGTTTATTAACCCTCTACAGAATGCCAAGCATCATAGTTTTGTTGAAATGGGCTGTTTTCGGACACACACAGCACGCAATGTATGTCCGAGAGTTACACATAATCTCCTTTGTTGGAAGTGGAATTCACTGAGGACCATTTTTGTAAGTAATAAGGGTATTCAAAAACCCAAGCGTTAACCCCTTTTGGGGTTGTTATTAGCGATACCCATCAAAAGCTAAAAAAAAATTATGTTTTCCGTGGATTTCGTTACAAACATCTTGTAAGTTTTCAACAGAAAATGGCCATTGATAGGTCTTGGAGTCACATTACCGGTTGCATGGATAAAATATTCCAGTAAGCATTTGTTAACCCTCCATGGGCTGCTAAATGTCAACATTTTGAAAATATAGTCTGTTTTTGGACACCAACAACAACAAATGGGAATGCCACAGAGATACATAACTTCTTTTACCGGATGCAAAACTGACAGAGAAAAATTTAGTAAGTAGTAAGGGTATTCAAAAAATCGAGGTCTTAACCCATTTTCGCCTGGGTAAGATGTACCCCTTAAAAGCTTAAAATTCCAGTTTTCTGTGGATTTCTCCAAAAAATCTAATAAGTATTCAAGAAAAATTGACCATTTGCAGGTCTTGGAGTGACATTACAAGTTACATAGACAAAATATTCCGGTAAGCGTTTGTTAACTCTCCAGAGATGCAAAGCATAGAAATTTTGAGAAAATGGACTGTTCTTGGGCACCCATTGCACGCAATGTGTGCCTGCGAGATAACCATAACCTCCTTCTTTGGAAGTGGAATTCATCAGACCAAGCATTAACCCATTTAGTGCTGGTCTTAACCCGTTTTGGGCTGGTTAAACAGCGGTACCCATCAAAGACTTAAAATTTCATGTTTTCCCTGGATTTCTTTAAAAATATCTTGTAGATTTCAAGAAAAAATGGCCATTCACGGGTCTTCATGTGACATTACAAGTTACATGGACAAAATATTCCGTTGAGCATTCGTTAACTCTCCACGAGCTGCTAAACATCAAAATGTTGATAAAATGGATTGTTTTCAGACACCAAGAGCACCCAATGGATATGTAACAGAGAAATATAACTTCTTTTACTCGCGTAGAATTCACAGAGGATCAGTTTTGTAGTAAGGGTGTTTAAAAGAATGAAACTTAACCTATTTTAGACTGGATAAGGAGAGATGCCCCTTAAAAGCTTAAAATTTACATTTTCTGTGGATTTCGCTAACTGCTTGTTGGCGATTTTCAAGAACAATTGGACATTGGCAGGTCTTACAAAGTGCATAGATAGAATATTCCGCTAGTCGTTTGTTA
Organism: Pictodentalium vernedei; assembly: GCA_031216915.1. Lineage (NCBI taxonomy): Eukaryota > Metazoa > Mollusca > Scaphopoda > Dentaliida > Dentaliidae > Pictodentalium > Pictodentalium vernedei. The sequence goes on from CM062296.1 coordinate 662,286,069, forward strand.
ATCCCGCTACAGGCTGCTAAACGTCAAAATTTTGATAAAATCGGCTGTTTTCGGGCAGCAAATGGGTATGTAATAGGTAAACATAACCTCTTTTATAGTGTTAAGGGTATTCAAGGGAGCGTGATGGCTCAGTGGTAGACTGTTGTACTTCTATGCTAGAGGTCCCGAGTCCAATCCCTGTCCGGGACGACTCACGTTGTGTCCTTGGGCAAGGCACTTTAGCCCGGTTGCCGACATGGGGGCACGATGACGCCGTGTACTAAGGCATACTGCACGTCGATGGAACATATGTCTTCACCCTCTGTAACCCTGCTTGAGCGGAGCTTGAACAGAGTTAGAATGTTGAGGAGCTGACAGTTGCTCGTCGTTGCTTGGTGGTTCTCTCCGTGTACTCCGGCTTCCTCCACCTATAAAACAGTAAACTGTCACGGTCACGATTAGCCATTGTGCATAAGTATGTGACCTTAAACACCAATAAATAAATAAATAAATAAATAAATAAATGAATAAATAAGGGTATTCAAAAAGCCAAGCCTTAACCCTGTTTATAGGATTAAAGACAGACAGCCCATGCGGTGTACGCTGCCTACATTACTTGTAAAATCGACACCCACACTAAATCTACTTCGAGGTGCAGTGTCGGACCCGACCACCTGACGGTTCTGACCTCATTAGATAACACTCCTTCGTTGTATTTAGCAGCATGGATTTCCCCAAGAAGCAAAGACAAAAATACGTCTGCGGAAAATAATGGCAAATATTTTATTTAGTCTGTATTTTGTCCGTATAGAAAATGTCTCGCCCACATATACCTAAACATGATTCAATGATACAATTGGACATATTTCTCTCGTAAAACCTGAAAAAGACTTGATTTATTTCATTTTAGGATTGCGCGTGTATATTCTTAGAAGATTCTCTGTGTGTTATTAATATACAGCGTCAGTCTTTGATCTCGTTTGGGACGATCAGTGATTAACACCTTTTCGACAAGAGCCATCGAAATTGAAAATAAAAAAAAAATCAAATTTCACTAAAACCTTTTGCAGAATCGTGTTTTTCAGAAAACTCTTTCGCGATTGCATGTGTCGTTTTCAAAATTCCGATCAGTAATCACGAAATTATAAATATGTTGTTGTCAATAACAAAATTGAAAGCATGTCCGTCAAACTTGCATGACGTCAGAACTCGACTCGGGTGAAATACTGCAGTGATGCAGTGAAAGTTCGAGAGTAATAAACGCTGATATCGCAGTAGGCTTTAAACTGTCTATGGAATGGTCCTAAAATCATGTTTATATTTGCAGCTTTACTGCAAATAGGTTTCCCGTTGTTTCTTGTTGAAGTGTTGTTTCCGTCAAGGCCAAGTACCATAGAAAATTTGGAACACCGAGCAGTGGGCCTGCCCCATGAACACCTGCCTGTTATTAAAATTAATTAGCGGGGACATCTGCCCCCCCCCCCCCCCCTTCCTGCTGTTTTTTTTTGCCTAGGACACCTGCCCCCTATTGTTTCTTTTACCTAGGCCACGTGCCCCCCCCCCCCCCCCTGCTGTTTTTCACCAACTACACCTGCCCCCGTTTGTTTGCTAACGGGCCCCTCCCCATTGACCTTTCTATCTTTAGAAGCACCCGGGCCGACGGGGAGAGGGCGTGGTTGTGAGCATGGCTAGATTTCGCTGAAGGAAGGTACCCTCAAATCTGGGTCGAAAGTGGCGAAAATGACAAAAGGCTACTTCAACGTATGGTAACGGTATAAACTTCAGACGATCTGGGCGATGTACAGACGAAAGATCATACCTTGGAGCCGGTTAGGTAATTTGGCACAAAAAAACTCTGATTTTATGCTCAATCGCTGCTCTACAGTAGTCTACAATAGTGCCCAATTCCATTCCAAACTGATAGAGTCGGGACGAATAGTACTCTCACTTTCCACGTGATGCGTGGTGTTCTCCACGCGGTCTCGACACTTGCAACAGATGCCAAAATGTCGGCCAGGGTGCGTAGAACAAGTTCTGAAAATTAGAAGTTGCTGCCTTCGGCGGTCTGGACACGGTTCGTGTTTGTGAGAAGTGCAATTTTAATGTCAAATTGGCAAATTTTCGTTAATCGTTTACTGCCAAAACACCTACTCACCGCCGATTTCTTTTCACTGCAACTTCTTCCGATTATCTAAGGTTTAAAGATAGTGTCAGGATACACCCCCCCCCCCCCCCCCCCCCCTGCACCGAAACCTGGGACTTTAAGCTCAATCGCAGCTCCACAGTCGTCTACAACACTGCCCATTTCCATTCTGAACTGATAGAGTCAGGACGAATAGTACTCACTCCTTCCAAGCGATGCGTGGTGTTTTCCAGGCGGCTCGGACGCTCCAAACAGATCCCAAAATGTCGGCCAGGGTTCGTAGAACAAGTTCTGCAAATTTCAAGTCGCTGCCTCCAGCGGTCTGGACACGGTTCGTGTATGTCAGAAGTGCTATTTTAATGTCCAATATGCAAATCTTCGTCAATCTTTTCCTGCCTGCCAGAAACCCAATCACCGCCAATTTCTTTTCATTTTAAACTTCTGACGATTCTCTTAGGTTTAAAGGTTGTGTTGGGATCCCTGGGTGGCGGTCTTAAAGAAGCAACTTCCATTTACAGAGAGGGAGGGGGGGGCTCTAATGGAGTCTGCGTCCATTCACGGCGTCTTTTTTTCGAACTGGCTTGAAAAAGGAAGGACCAAATTCAAACAGTTACCTCCTCTCTTCAAAACGCTATATCCCAACCAATTCTAGGCAGATTTCCATGAACTTTTCACTCGTTGTTCATGGATAGTTGCGGCATCACTTTCCATGAAGAGCGGTACGAATTTCGCATTTCGTCACGTCGAATTCGAAAAGAGCGCATGCGCATGAATTTCTCTGAAAACATCTTATAGATTTTAAGTAAAAATGGCCATTCGCACTTTTTGGTTTGAAATTGCAAGTTGCATGAATAAATATGCCTGTTAGCACATGTTAACCCTCTACAATTGGCCAGACATCAATATTTTGGATACATTTGAGATAAAATTGACCATTTTCAAATAGACAGAGCACTCAAAGGGTATGTGTCAAACAAACATAACTCCTTTTGTCGGTCATTAACTTGTGGGACGACGATATTGATATTAACCCACTCTACCATTAATGATGGTTTTTACCTAAACAATTTTTTTATAAAACTGAGTCATTTAAGACTACTATAACCACCTTTCTCATAACATCAATGAAAGAACTTCAGTGAGACAGTTAAAAACAATTCATCAGACACTGTGGGGGCATGAAAAATCAAGGAATCTCATCGGGAAAAGCCATGATTCTCCAGAATCATAAAGTCTAGTTTGTCTTAAAACTGACCGAAATGCATAAAAAACAAAAACAAAAATTTCCGGATTTTGGTCCATTTTCGAAGTCCCACCCGGACCCAAAATTTTCGGTGTAAAAAAAAAAAAAATTCTTTTTGTCTTAGAATTGACAGAAACGCATAAAAAACACACAAAAAGAATTTCCGGATTTTGGTCCAAAATTTTCTAAAACCCACCCGGACCCCAAATTTTCAAGGTAAAAAAAAAAAAAAAAAAATTATTTTTGTCTTAAAATTGACAGAAACGCATAAAAAAACAAACAAAAAAAAAATTCCGGATTTTGATCCAAAATTTTCTAAGTCCCACCCGGACCCCAAATTTTCAGGGGAAAAATTTTTTATTTTTTTTTGTCTTAAAATTGACAGAAACACATGAAAAAACAAAAAAAAAAAATTCTGGATTTTGGTCCAAAATTTTCTAAGTCCCACCCGGACCCCAAATTTTCAGGGGGAAAAAAAAAAAATTTTTTTTGTCTTAAAATTGACAGAAATGCATAAAAAAACCCAAAAAATTTTTTCGGATTTTGGTCCAAAATTTTCCAAGTCCCACCCGGACCCCAAATTTTCAGGGGAAAATTTTTTTTTTTTTTTTTTTGTCTTAAAATTGACAGAAATGCATAAAAAACAAAAAATTCTGGATTTTGGTCCAAAATTTTCTTTTCTAAGTCCCACCCGGACCCCAAATTTTCAGGGGAAAAATTTTTTTTTTTTTTTTTTGTCTAAAAATTGACCAAAACGCAGAAAAAACAAAAAAAAATTTTTTCGGATTTTGGTCCAAAATTTCTAAGTCCGCAACGGGACCCCAAATTTTCAGCCTAAATATGAACCTAGGGACTTGGCTTCAACAAACTTGAATCTCACCCCCCTAAGGATGCTGCATACCAAATATCAAAAGATTCTTATTGCTAGATCTGAAGAAGATTTTTAAAAAATACTCCTCATACTGCACTAATTTAAACATTTGGGCTCCCATTGAGAGCCCAAATATCAACCCAGGCAATTGATTTCAATAAACATGTGAAACAATCTTCCAAAGATGTTATATGTGAAATTTGAAAGCTTTTGGAGCAGTGGTTTGGGAGAAAAGTAGTCTTATATGTTTTTCCCATTACCCACAGTGTTAAAAAATGCTGACTCAGCACTTTTTCAAAGTCCCCAAAAAGTACCCCATGATAAAACCGATGGCAATTTTATTTGACCATTCCATTCTGTTGGTCCTAAGGAAGCTTCACAACAAATAAGAATACTCAGTGCCGTGCAGTTTTGGAGATATGGGCGTTTTAATTTTTTTCTATTTTTAGCTTCTGCGGTCCCCATGGGGTGACGAGAAAAAATTTTTTGGCATAAATTAAGTACTTATGACCCAATAAGCCCTCATATCAAATTTGGTCAAAATTTGCCTCTCGGTTTGGAAAATAGAAATTTTGGGAGGGGCAAATATTCTTTCCCCTCCCATTACGCAGCCAAGTATAGCCCCACAAACTTCTCTTGAACAAATCTGAGTCTACACCTCAAAAGGAAGCTGCACACCAAATATCAAGTCTCTGTTACTGCTGGTTCATGAGAAGAAGATTTTTTAAGATTTATGCACACTTTTTGGGTGTGGCCCTACCCACGGCGAAGCAACTTGATTTGAACAAAATCAAATTGCGATGTCATAACAAACTATTATCTCAAATATCAATTAAATTCGTTCAGCGGTTTGGGAGGAGAAGACGCAAACACCATGTTCACGGACGATGACGGACGACGGACGGTGAGTGATCACTATAGCTCTCCTGACTGAAAGTCAGGTGAGCTAAAAAGTGGGGGATAATAATAAATTTTAATATTCACTGCATTGGGTAAAGGGTCAAGACCCATTTATTGGAACAAGTTCCTGGTGTTTGTTCCAATGAGAGAGTCATAAGCTATGCAATAAAGACAGAAAATAAAAACTTTTAGTTATTTGTCTTGGGTAGGTAAAGGGACTTGTCTCTGATGACTGTTAAATAGTTTCAGAAAATAAGCTTTTTGGAAAGAGTGAGGGAGATATCCGATAAAACAGTTTTTAGACTGACATGTATAGTCCACAGAGAAGATTACCACTATAACACCTATTGAGTGGAGTTTCCACCCAGACAATACTCCTCAGAGAAGGCACAAAAAGCACAAGCAAGATTTCTGCTGATGGAGGTCTGGGTTCAACCAGAGACCGATGCACTGAAAGTTTGTGCTTCTTGCGGTTTTCCAAAATTTTGCTTGATTACATGAGTGGAAACTCCACTCTGTGGGAATTTAAACTGTAATCTACTCTACACCCACTGTACATCACAAGACCTGGAAAATTTGAGGAGAAGAATAATAAACAAACGTTCCTGGTGCTTGTTTCAATGAGAGGGTCATAAGCTATGCAATAAAGACAAAAAATAAAAACTTTTAGTAATTTGTGTTTGTTGGTAAAGGGTCTTGTCTCTGATGGCTGAAAAATGGTTTCAGAAAATCAGCTTTTTGAAAAGAATGAGTGGGATATCAGATAAAACAGTTTGACATGTATTGTCCACAGAGAAGCTAACCACTAAAACACCCATGGAGTTGAGTTTCCACCCAGACAATACTCCTCAGAGAAGGCACAAGAAGTACAAGCAAAGTTTCCACTGATGGAGTTCCGGGTTCAACTAGAGGCCCAGTGCATTGCAAGTTGGTGCTTCTTGTGGTTTTCTAAAATTATGATCAATTGCACAAATGGAAACTCGACTCCACTCTACACACACTGTACATTATAAGAGCTGGAAAATTTGAGAAGAAAAACATCTCACAGACCTTTAACATAACATCCATAAATGACTAGCGCTATTAAAAACAAAAGTGTCAATGGCACTGCAGCTCAACTTGTCCAAAAAGGGATTCAACTAAATAGAAAGCTGTCCAGTAATGCCAAGTCATTCAATCAAGTTTCTACAGAAAAGACATCACACCAAAGCTATATATGAAATCTGAAAAAGATCAGGTGAGGTATGTGGTCTGTTGGGTGTACTAATGAAATTGTTGCCATTTATATGCCATATGCCAAATCCAAGATGGTGGCTGGCAGCCATGTTTTTTCAACAAAATTCAGAAAAAGTTGATAGTTCCCATCTAGATATCACACCAAAGCTATAAATGAAATTTGAAAAAGATCGGGTGATAAATGTTCCCTGTAGTGTGTACTAATGGAATTGTTGACAATTTATGTGCCAAATCAAAGATGGCTGTTGATGACCACGTTTTTAAATGAAATTATTAAAACTTTGATAGCTCCCATCTACACACCACACCAAAGCTACATATGAAATTCGAAAAAAGATTGTGTGAGAAATGCGGCCTGTAGGGTATGCCAATGGAATTGTAGACAATTTATATACCAAATCTAAGATGGCTGCTGGTGGCCATGTTTTTCAATGAAATTTGGATAGCTCCCATCTAGACATTGCCCCAAAGCCACATATGAAATTTGTAACTGATCAGGTGAGAGCTGTGGCCTGTAGGGTGTGCTAAAGGAATTGTGGACAGACAGAGGAACGTACGGACATACAGACGTACAACAAATTGCAAGCCATCCCAAAAGCTATACTTGATGTTGTCAAGTTAATAATAATAATAATTTATTTATATAGCGCTTTTCCCAGCGAAACGCTGCTCAAAAGCACTGAAAACATGGGTGTCAGTAACAATGGTATAAACAGCAGCCGAAGGCTGCTTGAAAGAGATGGGTTTTCAGAGCTTTCTTGAAGTTATCTGTATTTAGGGTTCTTCTAATGTTCTGAGGGAGGGCGTTCCAGAGTGAGGGAGCTGCGAAAGTGAACGATCTCTTCCCTGCCGTTGATCGAATTCGCGGTATGACAAGGAGATTCTCAGAAGCTGATCTGAGATTCCTCGACGGTGTGTGTACTTTGATGACCTGCTTAAGGTATTAAGGTAGATCAGTGCTTTATCGCTACGTAAGATGTTGTGTGTCACCGCCAGTACCTTATACTTAATGCGAGACTCAACTGGCAGCCAATGCAGGGATTTCAGAATTGGTGTAATGTGGTCATATTTTTTCGCACCAGTAATGATCTTCGCTGCTGTGTTTTGAATACGTTGAAGTAGGTACATGGATTTCAGAGGAAAGCCGAAATAGATAGAGTTGCAATAGTCCAAGCGGGACAGAACCAAAGCCTGTATAACAGTTTTCAGAATGTTTTGGTCAAGTAGCTTTTTGATTTTGTTGATGTTTCTTATTTGGAGGAAGCAGCTTTTGCTCACTTTTGTGATTTGGTTATGCAGATCAAAGCAATCATTAAAAGTGAAGCCGAGGTTTTGGGCAGTTTTACTTGGGCTAAGTGCGCTATCGCCTATTTTCAGGCAGTTAATTGGAACTTTGTCTAACTGATGTTTGGCGCCTAACTATACAAATTCTGTTTTATTATCATTTAATTTCAGAAAGTTTCTCCCCATCCACTGTCGAAGATCCTCAATGCATGCCTCCAGTGTTGTTAAGGAGTCATTCATATTGGAAAGATCAGCAGACAGATACAGCTGGGTATTGTCTGCGTACAAGTGAAGATTTACAGAGTGCTTCTTTATGAGATCACCAAGCGGTAGGGTGTAAACTGTGAACAATAAGGGTCTGAATACTGAGCCTTGGGGGACACCGCAGTATTTTAGCTCGACGGGCTATGAGAGAGTATCGCATATTTTCACAGATTGCGTTCAGTCACTTAAGAAGGAACGTACCCACTCAAGGGTATTTTTTGAGTCGTTTTTCTAACCGCGACAAAAGAGTTTGGTGGTAAATCGTATCAAATGCAGCAGACAGATCGAGCAGCACGAATGATGTTAGCCTGCGATCGTCCATCGAATTCAACACATTGGAGCTGACATGAATTAAGGCTGTTTCAGTGCTCTGCCCGGGTCTGTATGCAGATTGAAATATTTCCAGATTGTTATTATCTGAAATATGCTGAATAATTCTTGAGGCAATAACCTTTTCAAGACATTTGGACAGAAAAGGAAGGTTATTTTTAGAACGTTTACATCTAGGCTTGGTTTCTTCAGGGGTGGAATAACATGGGCATGCTTAAATGCTGTTGGTACAGTTCCAAGAGCCAGAGATGAGCCAAAGATACTAAAAGCTAAACAAGAGGCCCCAGGGGGCCTGAGGGCGCTCACCTGACATGGTAGTCTAAATATCAAACCAGGGACTTGATTTGAATAAGCTGCATATGCTCCTCCTACGAAAAGCATATACCAACTAGATGAAGCAGTTGTGCCCACACAATACACAGGATTTTTCCTTCTATTTTCAGTTCCTGCACTTTTACATCCCAAAATTGAGATAAATGCATAAAAACAGATTTTTTTTTATTTTTGGAAATTTTCGAAGTCCCAAACAAAATATTTTGAGCCTAAATTTTTTTTTCTTCTAAAATTGACCAAAACGCATAAAAAACAAAAAAACTAATTTCTGGATTTTGGTCCAAAAAAAAGTCCCACTCCCAAATTTTCAGTGTAAAAAAAAAAAAAATTTTCTCTTAAAATTGACCGAAACACATAAAAAACAAAAAAAAAAATTCCGGATTTTGGTCCAAAATTTTTCCAAATCCCACCCGGCCCCCAAATTTTCAATGTAAAAAAAAAAAAAAAATTTTGTCTTAAAATTGACCGAAATGCATAAAAAAACAAAAAAAAAACCAAAATTCTGGATTTTGGTCCAAAATTTTCCGAGGTCCCACCTGGACCCCAAATTTTCAGTGTAAAAAATTTTTTTTTTCGTCTTAAAATTGACCGAAACGAATAAAAAAAAAAAAAAAAAAAATTCTGGATTTTGGTCCAAATTTCAAAGTCCAGAACGGGACCTCAAATTTTCAGCCTAAATATGAACCCAGAGACTTGGCTTGAACAAACTTGAATCTCCCCCCCCCCCCCCCCTGTCCCCAAGGATGCTGCATACCAAATATCAAAAGATTCTGATTGGTAGATCTGAAGAAAAAGATTTTTGAAAAATATTCCTCATACTGCACTAATTTAAACATTTGGGCTCCCATAGAGGCCCAAATATGGACCCAGGGAATTGATTTCAATAAACATGTGAAACAATCTTCCAAAGATGTTATATGTGAAATTTGAAAGCTTTTGGAGCAGTGGTTTGGGAGAAAAGTAGTCTTATATGTTTTTCCCATTACCCACAGTGTTAAAAAATGCTGACTCAGCACTTTTTCAAAGTCCCAGAAAAGCACCCCATGATAAAGCAGATAGCAATTTTTTTTGATCATTCCATTCTGTTGGTCCTAAGGAAGCTTCCTACCAAATAAGAATTCTCACTGCCGTGTAGTTTTGGAGATATGGCCGTTTCAATTTTTTTCTATTTTTAGCTCCTGCAGTTCCCATGGGGCGACGGGAAAAATCTTTTTGCATAAATTAAGTATTTATGACTCAATAAGCCCTCATATCAAATTTGGTCCAAATCTGCCTCTCGGTTTGGAAAGTTAAAAAATTTATAGTAATTTATATATTTTTTATACTTACCAATGACCCAGACATAGCTGGTGCTGACTCTTAAAAATCTAGGGCCAAACACAAATTTTGCCCCCCAATCCCCCAAATTTGCATCTAAAACCAAAGAAATCATGTCCTGAATGGCCCTCCATACTTCGCCTCTACTGCGCATGCACAGTGTCAAGGACGTCCCGAAATTGGCGCCATTTATCATTCTTACAATCAGTGCCTGGTCAGCGCTATGTACTCAGCGGGGAGGTATGAGTTCCCAACTCCTGGGAGGGCCATCCCCGTCTGGGTCATTGGTAAGTATAAAAAATATATAAATTACTATAAATTTTTTAACATTTTTATACTGTACCAATGACCCAGACATAGCTGAATAGTAAAAAGGCTGGAGGGCCTAGGACATAGAGGAAAATCCAATAAGCTCAACTATATAAAATTGAGTCATCCCCTCGAGGAGAAAAGGAGTATTAGGCTTTACATGTATCTTTTTTATTTATGATAAATTAAAAAGACACAACACCCTCCATAATTGAGCATCATAACATTCATGTTCTCTAATAACATCCAGTATAATCCTTATACTAATTATTTTTAAAGTAAGCCAATAAATAAAGTTAGTCCAGAGAATTGAGACTCTTTATACTCTTTTAAAAGTGTCCGAGGATTGTATATTAACGCCCGTTTGACACGTGACATATTCAAATGCTACACTTTAAAAATATGACATGAATGAATTTTTTAAACATTAACTTTTCACTTTAAAACCATCCCAGTAACAGCTCAGAATTACTGACTCCGGAGGAGGTATCCCCTTGTTTTCACTATAAACACAGGTGACCCAAGGGAACACCCTCCCCCCCCCCTTCCCCTTGCCCTGGGTCAAATAGCCCAGAGCGAAGAGGGCAGCAGGACGGAGTCACTGCCTGAACAGAAAGCCTACATAACTATAGTTGCAACTGTTTAGTGAACAACATTCTGAGCAGCAGATAATGGACCTAAACAAAGCAGGTCTCCAGAAATGGACTCAATATTTCTGAGATAAAAATTCGTGAATGTGGATGGCTGAGACCAATATGCAGCCTTCATTAAATCTATAATAGCAACACTATTTGCATAAGCCTAAGATGTAGAAAGAGCTGTTACTTAATGAGCCGAAATCTTACGCACAGACTGCTGAGTTGAAGATAGATTATCAAAAGCAGTACAGATAGTTAATTGAATCCATCTAGCAATAGAATGGACCATAATGTCCTTTCTATAAGGCATCAGAGACAGAAGACGCTTTACGTCCTTTCTGATAAACTGAGATCTTGTTTATAAATACATAAAGCTCTAACCGGACAGAGTAAAAGGCCTATGCCCGTCTGAAGATGGAAGGGCCTTAATAACAATAGGTTCCGGATATTTATTAGGAGCCTGATTCTTAGCCAAAAATCCAACATTAGTAGTAAAGGTAATAGTGTTCCCGATACTACAAAAGTGAGAATCGTCCACCGATAGTGCATGAAGCTCGCTGACTCTTCAGCAGAAGAGAAAGCTAAGAGAAATGCTGTCATATAAGACCAGAATTTGAAATCTACTGTCTCAAGAGGCTCAAATGGTTTTCCTTTAGTTTAAGAAGAACCCAAGCTAAATTCCATTTAGGAATTAATCTAAGGGTTCTAGGTCTATTTATTGAAAAGTTTCTAACTAATTTAGATAAAGAGACATTAGATCCAATTGTAAACTATCATGGTGTGCATAGGTATCAGGTAACATAGACCTATAACCTTTAATAGTAACAGGCTGCAGTTGATCTCGTCAAACAAGTATACTAGAAAGTTTGCAATGTCTGGTATGGAGGGATCAAAAATATCAACATAATGATCCCTACACCAATGACGAAAGACCTTCCACTTTAGCCGCATAGTATAGCGAAGAGGAGGTCCTCCTACAGTTAGAAATCGCGTCCACTGCAGGTCCTGTACAATGCTTGCCATGCAAGAAGGACCGCACAACGGAATACGTGAAGGTTGCAACCTTGCGGGTTGTGATGAAGTTGACACGATTTCCCCAGCGAAAGAAGATCCTCTCGTGGAGGAAGTTTTCGCGGTAAGTCCCACAACAGACACCTGAGTAAATTTATCCACGGTCTCTGTGGAGACAGAGATGCTACCAACAGAATTGTATTGAGATTGATATTTCTTTAGCAATATTTGCTGAATCAACGGCGCTGGAGGATACGCATATCCAATCATTCCGTCCCACGAGATCGATAGAGCATTTACTGGATATGCTCGGGGATCCGGACATGGTGACACATACGTCTGCAATTGATTGTTGAGTTGTGTCGCCAATAAGTCTATCATTGGCCGCTCCCATTGGTAGCAAATCTGATTGAATACCTGTTTGTTGAGAGTCCATTCTGATGGCAACAAGCAACCCTTCGTGAAAGGGAGTCTGCTAATACATTCAGACGACCCGAAATATGACGGACCGAAGCAGAACTTGGTGTTCTAGAAGAAACAGAAGGATTCTTTCCGTTAAATTGAATAACGGAACGGAATGAGTGCCTCCCTGGTTCCGGATATACGCAACTACTGTCGTATTGATGGACAGGATTTGGACATGCGCTTTTTGAATAATGTTCATCCAATGACGTAGTGCAAGCCAAATTGACATCATTTCTTGGATGTTTTCGTGCTTGCCTAGAAACTGCAGAACCCAAAGACCCTGGCACTTCGAATCCGTTGGGATCAATGTTGTACCCCAACCTGTTTGGCTGGCATCCATCATAATCGTAAAACTCAGATCTGGCAACTGCAGTGGAACTCCCTGAGTCAACCACTGAATGTTTGCCCAAGTCTGAATCTCTTGTTACACTTGATTGACAAGAGAACGTCTATATCGAGCAATTCATAGATTGCTAAAAGCTTGCCGCCGAAGAGAAGCTTCTCCGAGACCGAAGCGACTCTGAGAGAGTTCTTCACCTTGCTATCCACGTGCATGGATGTAGCTAGGGCTGCGTCACGTCTAACCAACTCCAGGTTTGTCACTGAAGGGCAGAGTTATACGTGGAAAAGCTACTGCCCTTGAAAGAAAACTCATTGAGGATCATATCCTGGAATTCTTTCCCCTGAAGACGTAATGATAACGCCTTAGTAAGGTGGTCTGCGTATGATAAAGCGTCTAAGTTAAGTCTGTTAGACATTATTGTCGTTTCCAACATCGTGGTTGGAACTGACATAGACGGCGATATAGACTATTCCCAGTCTTCAGCCTCGTCGTCTAGATGCAGAGGAACTCTCGGTATGCCCAGTCCTGCCATTTCAAATTAATTCCTTGAATTGATGAAAGGCAGATTTAGAGCATTTGGGGACAAGAAACTAAACTTGCCTGTTTTGGTAGCAAGCTTATATATAGCGTCGATCAATAATTCGAATGTTCTTGTGATATTATTGGACTGCGTCGGCAATTCAGGGACGACGTCCGTGAACCAATCAAAAACTCTGCGTCCAATGACGCTATTAGTCTCTTATCCAGCATCGCAGCATTCTAGTCCGACGGAACAACCTCTGGAAGATAATGCCGGAAGAAATCTATGGCAGCTTCTGTTGTTCCGAAAGGGAAAGCTCGAAATCCTCCGAATCCCTTTCGCCATCCTGTCGGATCCTATGAAGTGCTCGGTCGTCCGTACCTGATGCTTCAGCGGAGCGAACCGACCCAGCGTCGTCGGATTATTCCTGATCCGACAGAGATTCTGTCGTTTGCTGGGATGCTGCGATAAGTTGTGCTATTTTGGATAGCACGTCTGTCACTGAGGCCTGTGGAGAAGCAGTCTTACGTTGCTTTGCCGCTGGAAGCTCCGTGTACGTTGCCCCGTGCATACTTCTATTATGCGAGCATCCGGAGTCTACAGGCCTCGTGTCCCTTGGCTACCGGATGGCGTGACCTGTTCGCCGTGGAATCCCTGAATGACGAAGCTGGCAGGATATTCTAGGTCACGTAGCCAAGGTGCGGTCGTGTGCGCTGCCGTGAGGATGAGGAAGCCTTATCGACAGTCTCTCGGACTGTCTATATAACGGAGCGTCCCGAGCGGCGGACATATGCTCCGAATGCGAAACGTTTGTACCACAACATCTGGTCCCAGATGATGTTGTACGAGAGAGGGACCTCTCTCGCTCGCAGCCCGGACGGACCTGGACGAGCTAGGAACCGGACTAACAGGCTTCCTCCGATCTCTCCTCTGATCCGTCGTCACTGGGTGTGTACTATTGTCTTATTATAGTGCTCGCATCACCCAAAACTCCTTCCTGGACCGCAACGGACGAACCCGGCTGCCGAACCATTCGCTGAATGGACGCTACACCGGGTGAGCTAGCGGATGTCAACACCGTCGATCCTACTAGGGACCTCTTAGGCGATTGACGTATTTCCCGAGCACTTATTGCCGCTAGCTCTTCACTTAACTATGACGACAGAGGCACACTCTTGAAAGACATCACGGTAACTTTTGCGAACAAGAAACCAGACTTGCTTGTTAATAGCAAGTATATATCAACAGCGTCGTTCAATAATTCGAAAGTTCCTGTGACATTATTGGACTGTGTCGGAAACTGAGGGACGATGTCCCTGAACCGATCAAAAAATTCTTGTGTCCACCGACGCTATCAGTCTCTTATCCGGCATCGCAGCATTCTGGTTCGACGAAACAACCTCTAGAAGATAAAGCCGGATGACATGTACAGCAGCTTATGTTGTTCCGAAAGGGAAAGTTCGAAATCCTCCGAATCCCTTTCGCCATCCTGTCGGACCCTATGAAGTTTTCAGACGTCCGTACCTGATGCTTCGGCGGAGCATACCGACACAGCGTCGTCGGATATTACATGATGCGACAGAGATTCTGTCGTTGCTGGGATGCTGCGATAAGTTGTGCTATTTGGGATAGCACGTCCGTCACTGAGGCCTGTGGAGTAGCGGTCTTACGATGCTTGCCGCTGGAAGCTCAGTGTACGTTGACTCCTGCATACTTTTCTTATGCGAATGTCCAGAGTCTACAGGCCTCGTGTCCCTGGCTACCGGATGGCGTGACCTGGTCGCCGTGGATTCTCTGATTGGCGAAGTTGGCTGGATATCCGAGGTCACGTAGCCAAGGTGCGGTCGTGTGTGCTGCCATGAGGATGAGGAAGCCTTATTGACAGTCTCTCTGCGGACTGTCTATATAACGGAGCGTCCCGAGCGGCAGACGTATGCTCCGAATGCGAAACATTTTGTACCACAACATCTGGGGCCAGATGTTGTTGTACGAGAGAGGGGCCTCTCTCGCTCGCAGCCCGGATGGACCTGGACGAGCTAGGAACCGGACTAATAGGCTTCCTCCGATCTCTCCTCTGATCCGCCGTCACTGGGTGTGCACTTGGTTGATTTATAGTGCTCGCATCACCCAAAACTCCTTTCTGGACCGCAACGGTCGAACCCGGCTGCCGAACCATTCAATGAATGGACGCTACACCGGGCGAGCTAGCGGACGTCAAAGGCCGTCGATCCTACTAGGGACCTCTTAGGCAATTGACGTATTTTCATGAGCACTTTGCCGCTAGCTCTTCATTAATTGTGACGACAGAGGCACACTTTTGGAAGACATCACGGATACATCACCCTGTTCTTGTTCGTCTGAAATAGAGATTGATAAACTAGAGTGACCCTGCGGAGAAAGGACCGGCATGGCCATTTCCCCGCTAACATACCGTGACACACGCTTCCCATGTTGTCATCGAAATTAACACATACTGAACAGGAGTTAGTGCGAGTACACTGACTACATTTATACAATGATTATGAAAGTCAGAGGAAGATTTCCTCTTATTACAATTGAACAATAAATATCCTTTCATTGTGAAAAGAATACAAAAAGTCCTAGTACTCGCACCAACCCCTGAAAACAAAAATACATAATAACATGATCCATTAATATAGAAAAAATAATTGAAATCAAAACAATTTTTTGAAAAAATATTTTTTCAGACAAGCCCAAGTTTCTGAAAAGTAACGTTGAGCCCCAATGGATCCCAAGCCTAAGTGTGGACAAAAATTTTAAAAATATTTAAAAAAATTAATGCAACACTTACGAATAATAATAATGTATCTAGTTATGATTAAACTAACACAAGGACAAGAAATCCCCCTCCACAGAGGCTGTTGTCAATGTAAACAAGAAGTGTAAAAACACCAGAAACATGACTCCAGGCACTGATAACCCTGGCCCGAAATCAGTTACCAATAATACACTATCTGATGCAAAACAGAGACTTCCAGGGAAGAAACTGCAGAACATCAGATGGTAGATGCAGAACACTACGTCTAAACACCCATGGGTGAGGACGTAAACATGGGGAAAAGAACAGAATTCATTCTGTTATCCAGCTAAAACTCCCAAGAAATTTTAGTAATAATATTACAGAAAATATGCCAAAAGCATGGGAGAATAGCAAGGGGGACTTAAAGGAAAGGGAGAGAGGAAAACACTGAACAAGCAGTGTAACTTTAAAGCAAGAATGATCACAACAGGCCCATGCTTCGAAAATAGGTAACTTAACATAATTTCATTAAAAAATTTTAAGTTACAGCCCTGATTATTTTCTGTCACTCATTTTTCCTCTCCTCCTTCTATTTCCTCCTTAGATCCACCATTTCTGTAATATTTATGTGTCTGGCATCATTTAAACTGAGATTTACAAGCACAAAGATCAGTCAGATGTGAACTGATGAAGGGCCAAACAAAGAATGATAAATGGCGCCAATTTCGGGACGTCCTTGACACTGCGCATGCGCAGTAGAGGCGAAGTATGGAGGGCCATTCAGGACATGATTTCTTTGGTTTTAGATGCAAATTTTGGGGATTGGGGGGCAAAATTTGTGTTTGGCCCTAGATTTTTAAGAGTTAGCACCAGCTATGTCTGGGTCATTGGTACAGTATAAAAATATAGAAATTTTGGGAGGGTCAAATTTCTTGCCCCTCCCATAACGACAGCAAATATAGCCCCACAAACTTCTCTTGAACAAATCTGAGTCTACACCTCAAAACTGCACACCAAATATCAAGTCTCTGCTACTGCTGGTTCATGAGAAGAAGATTTTTTAAGATTTCAGCACACTTTTTGGGTGTGGCCCTACCCACGGGCGAGGCAACTTGATTTGAACACAATCAAATTGCGATGTCATAACAAACTATTATCTCAAATATCAATTAAATTGGTTCAGCGGTTTGGGAGGAGAAGACGCAAACACCATGTTTACGGACGACGACGGATGGTGAGTGATCGCTATAGCTCTCCTGACTGAAAGTCAGGTGAGCTAAAAATTATTCGACTCTGATTAAAGAGGCACTCTCCAATAAATTTCAACAACAATATATCAACGAAACATAATGTGCTTTGAACTGAATATCACATACATTCTAGGATTTTCCAAGGATATGAAGTCTTTGTCAGAAGTTATCTTAAATGGAATGTGTAATATGGAAAAGTTTTCCATTAATCATTAACCCTTTACTCAACAAATCGTCCACATCTGCCCCTGTAATATGCAAATTCAGCAGCTGAAAAAGTTAAAAAATTTATAGTAATTTATATATTTTTTATACTTACCAATGACCCAGACATAGCTGGTGCTAACTCTTAAAATATAGGGCCAAACACAAATTTTGCCCCCCAATCCCCAAAATTTGCATCTAAAACTAAAGAAAACATGTCCTGAAAGGCCCTCCACACTTCGCCCCTACTGCGCATGCGCAGTGTCAAGGACGTTCCGAAATTGGCGCCATTAATCATTCTAATAACCAGTGCCTGGTGAGCGCTATGTACTCAGCGGGGAGGCAAGAGTTCCCAACTCCTGGGAGGGCCATCCCCGTCTGGGTCATTGGTAAGTATAAAAAATATATAAATTACTATAAATTTTTTAACATTTTTATACTGTACCAATGACCCAGACATAGCTGAATAGTAAAAAGGCTGGAGGGCCAAGGACATAGAGCAAAATGGAATACGCTCAATAAAATAAAATAGAGTCATCCCCTGTAGGGAAAAAGAAGTAATAGGCCTTACATGTATCTTTCTTATTTATGATAAATTAGAAAGATACAACCCCTTCCAAAATTGAGCTTCATACATCCATGTACTCTATTAATATCCAATATAATCCTTATACTAATAATTTTTAAAGTAAGCCAATAAATAAAGTAAGTCTAGAGAACAGAGACTCTTATACTCCTAAAAGTGTCTGAGGATTGCATAATCATGTCCGTTGACATATGCAATATTCAAAAGCTATACTTTAAAAACTAAGACTTGAATGAATTTTAAAAACCTAAACTTCTCACTAAACAACCATCCCAATAACAGCTCAGAATTACTAACTCCGGAGGAGGTATCCCCTTGTTTTCATAGTAAAACAGGTGACCCAAGGGAACACCCT
Source organism: Pictodentalium vernedei (assembly GCA_031216915.1). NCBI lineage: Eukaryota > Metazoa > Mollusca > Scaphopoda > Dentaliida > Dentaliidae > Pictodentalium > Pictodentalium vernedei. The sequence goes on from CM062296.1 coordinate 662,304,411, forward strand.
CCCCCCCCCCCCCCTTTTTCTTGCCCTGGGTCAAATAGCCCAGAGCGAAGAGGGCAGCCGAACGGAGACACTGCCGAAACAGACAGCCTACCTAGCTATAGTAGCAACTGTTAAGTAATGACATTCTGAGCAGTAGATAATAGACCTAACAAAAGAGGCCTCCAGAAATGGACTTGATATTTCTGAGATAAAATTCATGAATGTGGATGGCTGAGCGCAATGAGCGGCCTTCAAAAATCTATAATAGCGACACTATTAATGTAAGCCCAAGAAGTAGAAGAACTCTTACTTCATGAGCCGAAATCTTAAGCACAACTGCTAAGCCAATGATATACCATAAGCAGTACCGATAGTTAATAGAATCCATTAACAATAAAATGGAGCGTAACGTCCTTCTACAAGACATCAAAGACAGAAGAAGCTTACGCCCATAGTAATAAACAGATATCTGTTTATAAATACATAAACTGAACCCGGAAAGAGTAAAGGCCTATGCCCATACGAAGACGGAAGGACCTTAAAATAATAGGTTCCGGATAATAGGAGCCTAACTCTTATGCAACAATCCAACCTAAATAGTAACGGAAGTATTGATTCCGAAACTATGAAAGTGAAAATCATGCATCGATAGTGCATGAAACTCACTGACTCTACAGTAAAAGAGAAACCAACAGAATTACTGTGTAAAAGGTCCGAATTTGAAAACTACTGTTTCCAGAGGCTCAAATTATTACTTAGCTAAATAAGAACCGAAGTTAAAATCCGTATAGGAATTTAATCTAAAGATTCTAAGTCTATTTATCAAAAAGTTACTAACTGACTTAGATAAAGAGACAAAAGACTCAATTGTAAACTATCGTAGAGTGCATAGGTATGAGGTAACATAAACCTATAACCTAAATAATAACAGGCTGCAGTAGATCATGTGAAACAAGTATACTAAAAAATAGCAATGAGTAGTATGGAGGGATCAACAATATGAACATAATGATCCCTACACCACGACGGAAGAGCCTCCACTTTAGCCGCATAGAATAGCGAAGAAGAGGATCTCCTATAGTAAGAAATCGCGTCCAAAGCTCGTCCAGTACAGTGCTTACAATGCAATACGGACCACACAACGGAATACATGAAGGTTGCGACCTTGCTGGTTGTGATAAAGATGACACGATTTACCCAGTGAAAAAGATCCTCACATAGAGGAAGATTTCACGTTAAGACCCACAGTAGACAAGAGAGTAAATTACTCATGATCTCTGTGAAGATAGAGATGCTATCAACAGAAAAGTATTGTGGTTGTTTATCTTAGCAATACCTGCTAAAACAACAGCGCCGGAGGATACGCGTATCCCATCATTCCGTCCTATAGATCAATAGAGCGTTAACAATATTAGCTCAGAGATCTGGACAAGCCAACACATACGTCTGCAATTGATTAGCAAGCTGTGTCATAAATAAATCATCATTGGGCACTCCCATAGATAGCAAATCTGATTGAATACTTGTTTGTTGAGAGTCCATTCTGACAGCAACAAGCGACCCGTAAGAGAACGGGAGTCCGATAAAACAATCAGACGACCCGGAATATGACGGACCAAAACTGAACTTGGTGTACTATAACCAACAGACGGATTCTTTCCATTAAATTGAATAACGGAAACTAAAGAGTGCCTCCCTGGTTCCGGAGATACGCCACTACTGTCGAATTAAAGGACAGGAATTTGGGCATGCGTTTCTGAATAATGTTCATGCAATGACATAAAGCAAGCCTAAAAAACATTATTCCGCGGAAGAAAACTGATTGCTAAAAGACTGCGGAACCCAAAGACCCTGGCACTTCGAATCCGTAGGGATCAGTATTATATCCCAATCTGTTTGACTGGCAACCGTCATAACAGCCACACTCGGGTCCGGCAACTGCGGCGGCACTCTCTGAGTCAACCACCGAATGTTTGCCCCAGTCTGAATCTCTTGTAACACGAGATAGACAAGAGAACGTGTAAATCGAGCAATTCATGGATTGCCGAAAAGTTGCCGTCGAAGAGAAGCTCCTCCGAGAACGAAGCGACTCTGAGAGAGTTCTTAACCTTACTATCCACGCGTGTGGATGTAGCTAGGGCTGCGTCACGTCTAACTAACTCCAATCAGCCACTGAAGGGCGGAGTTATACGTGAACAAACTACTGCCCTCAAAAGAAATTACATTGAGAATAATATCCCGTAAATCTTTTCTTGAAGACGTAATGATAACGCCTCAGTAAGGCGGATTACGTATAATAAAGCGTCTAAGTTAAGTCTACTATACATAATGTCATTCCCAAAATTGAAATTGGAAAAGACATAAACGGCGAAAAAGAATATATGCAGTCTTTAATCACACCGTCTAGACGCATATGAACTCTCGGTATGCCCTGCTCTGCCAAAATAAACTATTTGTATAAATGATAAAATGGCAGAAATGAGCAACGCGGACAAGAAACTAAACTATCATGCTTAGTAGCAGGCTTGTATATATATAGCGTCGAAAAATAAAACACATGTTGTAATGACAATATTGGACTGCGTCGGTAAGTCAGGGACAATGTCCCTGAACCGATCGAAAAATCCGAGTCCAATGACGCTATAAGTCTCTTATCCAAGATCGCAGCAATGAAGTCCGAAATAATAATCACTGGAAGATAATGCCAGAAGATATGAAAGGCATCTTCCGATACTACTAAAGGGAAAACTCGAAATCTTTCGAATCCCTTTCGCCATCCTGTCGGACCCTATAAAGCGTTCGGTCGTCCGTACCTGATGCAACCGCGGACCGCACCGACCCAGCGCCGTCGGATAATTCCTGATTCGACCGAGAAACTATCAATTGCTGGGATGCTGCGAAACAACTGTGCTAACTCGGATAGCACGTCTGTCACTGAGGCCTGAGGAGAAGCGGTCTTACGATGCATTGCCGCTGGAAGCTCCGTGATCGTTACCCCGTGCATACTACCAATATGCGAGCGAACGGAGTGTATAGGCCTCGTGTCCCTTGGCTACCGGATGGCGCGACCTATTCGCCGTGGAATCACTGAATGCCGAAACTGATCGGATACTCGAGGTCACGTAGCCAATGTGCGGTCGTGTGCCCTGCTGTGAGGATGAGGAAGCATTAAAGACAGTCTCTCGGACTGTCAATATAACGGAGCGTCCCGACCAACGGACATATGCTCCGAATGTAAAATATCTGAACCACAACATGCGGTCCCCTATGTTGTTGGGTGAGAGAGGGACCTCTCTCGCTCACAGCCCGGACGGACCTGGACAAGCCAGGAACCGGACTAACAGGCTTCCTCCGATCTGTCCTCAATCTGCCGTCACTGGGTGAGTACTAAAGTAATTAAAGTGCTCGCATCACCCAAATCTCCTTCCTAGACCGCAACGGACAAACCCGGCAGCCGAACCATTCGATGAATGTACGCAACACCGGGTGAGCTAGCGAATGTCACTCCGTAGGCGATAGACATATTCCATGAGCACTTATTGCCGCTAACTCTTCATTAACTATGACGACAGAGGCACACTTTTGAAAGACATCTCCATAACTCTTCGAACAAGAAACCAGAAATGCTTGGTTAGCAAGCATAAAATAATAATATATATAGCGTCGTTCAATAATTCGAAAGTTTGTGTGACATTATTGGACTATGTCGGAACTGAGGGACGATGTCCCTGAACCGAACCAAAAATTTCTAAGTCCACCGACGCTATCAGTTTCTTATCCGGCATCGCGGCATTCTGGTCCGACGAAAGAAGCTGTAGAAGACCAAGTCAGATGACATACACAACAGCATATGTTGTTCCGAAAGGGAAAGCTCGAAATCCTCCGAATCCCTTTCGGTATCCCGTCGGACCGGATGAAACTTTCGGACGTCCGTACCCGCTTCCGCGGAGCGTCCCGACCCAGCATCGTCGGATAAAATATATGCGACAGATTCAGTTGATGCTGGGATGCTGCGATAAACTGTGCTATTAAGGAAAGCACGTCCGTTCCCGAGGCCTGTGCAGTAGCGGTCTTACGATGCATTGCCGCCAGAAGCTCCGTGTACGTTGACTCCCGCACACTTCCTATGCGAACGTCCGGAGTCTGCAGGCCTCGTGTCCCTGGCTACCGGATGGTGTGACCTGGTCGCCGAAGAATCCTTGATCGGCGAAGCTGGTAATATATCGGCGGTCACGCAGCCAAGGTGCGGTCGTGTGCGCTGACGAGAAGAGGAAGCCTTAGCAGTCTCAGCGAACTGCCTATACAACGGAGCGTCCCGAGCGACGGACGTATGCTCCGCTTGCGACATATTTTGTACCACAACATCTGGGGCCAGATGTTGTTGAACGAGAGAGGGGCCTCTCTCGCTTGCCGTCCGGATGGACCGGAACGAGCTATGAACCGGACTAAAAGGCTTCCTGCGTTCTCCCTCCGATCCGCCGTCACTGGGTGTGCATTAGGTTAATTTATAGTGCTCGCATCACCCCAAAATTCCTTCTAGACTGCAACGGACGAACCCAGCTGCCGAACCATTCGGTGAATGGACGCTACACCGGGCGAGCTAGCGGACGTCAAAGGCCGTCGAACCTACTAGGGTCCTCTTAGGCAATTGGCGTATTTACAAGAGCACTTTTCCGCTAGCCCTTCATTAATTGTGACGACGGAGGCACACTGTTGGAAGACATCACAGATACATCACCCTAATCTTGATCGTCTGAAATAGAAATTGATAAAGTAGAGTGACCCTGCGGGGAAAGGACCGGAGTGTCCAAATCCCCAACAACATACCGTGACATACGCTTCCCATATTGTCATCGAAATCATACGATACAGAACAGGAGTTAATGCGAGTACACTGACCACATATAGAATGATAATAAAGTCAGAGGAAGACTTCCTCTTAAAACAATTGATCAATATCCTTTCAATGTGAAAAGAAAACAAGTCCTGGTACTCGCACTAACCCCTGGCAATCAAAATACATAATAATAATATGATCCATTAATATAGAAAAAATAATTGAAATCAAAATATTTTGAAAAAATATTTTTTCAGAACAGCCCAAGTTTCCGAAAAGTAACGTTGAGCCCCAATGGATCCCAAGCCTAAGTGTGGACAAAAATTTTTAAAATATTTTAAACAATTTATTCAACACTTACGAACAATAATAATGTATCTAGTTATGATTAAAATAACATCAAGATATTATTTTTTAGAAATCCCCCCCTCACACAGAGGGCTGTTGTAAATGTACACAATGAGTGTAAAAACACTAAAATAAGACTCCAGGCACCCAGGCCCGAAATCAGTTACCAAAAATACACTATCTGATGCAAAACAGAGACTTCCAGGGAAGAAACTGCAGAACATCAGATGGTAGATGCAGAACACAACGCCTAACCACCCGTAGGTGAAGACGTAAACATGGGGAAAGAACAGAATTCATTCTGTTATTCAGCTAAAACTCCCAAGAAATTTTAGTAATAATAATTACAAAAACTATGCCAAAAGCATGGGAGAATAGCAAGGGGGAACTTAAAGGACAGGGAGAGAGGAAAACACTTAAAAAAACAGTGTAACTAAATAATCAGAATGACAACAAAATGGCTGCTGCCTTGAAAATAGGTAACTTAACATAATTTCATTAAAAAATTTTAAGTTACAGCCCTGATAATATTCTGTCACACATTCTTTTCCTCTCCTCCTTCTCTATCCTCCTTAGAATCACCATTTCACTAATATTTATGTGTCTGGCATCATTTAATCTGAGATTTATAAGCACAAAGATCAGTCAGATGTTAACTGATGAAGGGCCAAACTTAGAATAATTAATGGCGCCAATTTCGGAACGTCCTTGACACTGTGCATGCGCAGTAGGGGCGAAGTGTGGAGGGCCTTTCAGGACATGTTTTCTTTAGTTTTAGATGCAAATTTTGGGGATTGGGGGGCAAAATTTGTGTTTGGCCCTATATTTTAAGAGTTAGCACCAGCTATGTCTGGGTCATTGGTACAGTATAAAAATATACAATTTTTCAAAACATTTCAACAAAACCATATCATGTGATCCCACTTTGGAACGAGCTCATCGAGCACGTTCCAATGAGGAATCACATGATATGGTTTTGTTGAAATTTTTTTTAAAAATGTTATCTAAAATAATAAATTTTTATATCTTCTGCATTGGGTAAAGGGTTAAAGCATAATGACAAGTTTCAGAAAGCTGTACTTTTCGAAGAGCTATGAGAAAATGTAGTTGGTATACTGTGTGTGGAAATTTTGGACAACATCTCAACAGGGTTTGCAGCCCAAACTTAGTTTGAAATTCAAGGACTTTTCCAGGACATTAAAGAACACAGACCTGGAAATACAAAATGTCCATCATAACCCATTTGCAGGTTACAACATGTAATATGGTGGTAATAGCTTTGGCATGTTTTTTCACCATTTCTGGTTTTCACTATGCTGGCCATGCTGTTTACATCTTAACATGATTTCAGTCAAAATAAATATCAACAACTGATGTGTGATCTCGCTTCTGCAAGATCGCATGTTAGATGATGCTATTTATTTCGCCAGACAATTTTTCAAGATGTAAATGGCATGCCATTCTATTCATAAGTGGATGCAATGCACAACCTTTGAGTTGAGTTTGGCCTGAAAGATTGTCAAGTCAGACAGGCATAACATGTAGGATTATGAATTTAATTTATGTTGTATTGTTATGTCCAAGCCTGAACAGAAGCAACCTGTCATTTGAAAAACGAGGTCCCCAGAGGGTGAATTTGCTGATGCTATCCCATACAGTAGGCCAATTATCCTCTAGGTACATCTTTCTGTTTTGGTTTGAGACCTTGATTCAGACGGAGGTTCACATAGGGTAAATTTTGTGATGCTACCCTGCTGTGCAGGGTAGAATCACCAAATTCACCCTCTGGGGACCTCATTTTGAAGATGACAGTCTGCTTATTTTCAGGCTTGGTTATGTCATAACCTGTAGTTCATTCACATATTTTACAAATATTGTAGCCTGTACATAACCTAAATGATCTTTAGCAGGTTAATTCCAGGCATGAGTACCGGAATTTCAAATGTCTAGTACCTAAAAGGCACTCTCCAATATCCACATCACCAAAATAAAGTACAGCCATTGTGGACTGGTCGTACAGTGAGGCTCACACATGCATTTACCAGATAATTATTTATTTATTGGTGTTTAAGGTCACATATTTCTGCACAATAGCTAATCATGACCATGACAGTTTTATGGGTGGAGGAAGCTGGAGTACCAGGAGAGAACCACTGAGCAATGGCAAGCAACTTTCAGCTACCCAACATACTAACTCCACACAAGCAGGGTGAGCAATGGTTGAAGATAAGTGCACCATCGACGTGCAGTACGCCTTAGTACACATCGCCACTGTGCCCCCATGTTGGCAATGGGGGTGAAGAGTCTTGCCCAAAGACACAACGCAGTTGCCACAGGTGGGATTCAAACCGAGGACCTCTCGGCTTGCAGCCTGCACCTCCACCTGCTGAGCCACCATGCTCCCTCTACCAGGTAATACTAGTTATTACTAGAGAAAGTGTCATCTCAGGATGACACAAAAAGATACTACTGCCACCTCCCTATTCAACAAGTTATTGATGATTGAATTTTGGGACAGATGGATGGATGGATGGATGGACGTTCTTACTTGTGGGGTTTTTCCCATGTTAAACCCTAACCCCACAAGGTCAAAATATTAACCTAACAGTGCAAAAAATAACTCCACAAGTGGCCACTGTACTAACCCAACCTCACAAGTACCACTGACCCTAAATTGTAAACCCCACAATGTACCTCTGCTAAGCCTGGACAGCAAGACAGACAGACAGAATGATGGATGGGTGGACAGACGATATGAAAGATGGACAGAAAGACAAGCAGAATCCTATATACCCCTGCCAGTGGGGGTATAAAAATCATTATCATTAATGAAGCACTGGGTTGTACTCAGTGCTTCATTAATTAAGTTCTTGGTGATTATTCCTTATAATTAGTGTTTGAAATCTAATATTGCATCCGTGGAAATATTGCCCACACAGGGAAAGTGACCTGTCCAGTGCAGCTGTACTGTACCATTTTCTTTTAATTGAATATTACACACATTTGAAGATTCTTACCTGAATGGAATTTCTAAATGGAGTGGAATTAAGCACCACCTTGAAAGCCCTTATGGCAGCAAAGTCTAAAAACATATAATCACTATAACATATATATATCACAGCTCGGATGTTGTTCATTTCACAGTGTGTCATAACTGAAAAGAAAAGTAAAATTAATCACTGTAACTCTTTAAATACAAATAGAAGAATATATAGAGAATTCTAAAATCAGTCATTATAGGACTCCTGGTCCTTTACCTTGCAAATTAGGCTATTAAACAAATACTGGGTTCTCAGGCACCTCCCTCATCACTCCTTTTTTATTACTGTAAAACCTCTTTTGAGTGATCACTCTCGTGAGAGACCACCTGTCTTGAGAGACTACTATGACCTTGTACCATTTGGTTGTTTTACTCTGTAATGGACCTGTCATGAGAGACCACCTGTTTTGAGAGACCACTTTTGCCTGGCAAAAAGGGTGGTCTTTCAAGACAGGTTCTACTTAACTGGAAATCTCTTCATTCACTATTTTTCACCTGTTGGATAAAAATTTGACCAACTGAGCTCTGTCAAACACAATATAATTGGTAAAATTTGCAGTTGCACTATGGGAAATTTTCACTGCTGAAAAAAAACAACATTTTTTCCACATAATAGTCCAAGTAGTTAAATTTGTTATTCCACCTATTTTCAGGAGTTTGTTGATTAACAAAAATTTAAAAAAATAAAAAGGCTCCCTCTCTCATCATGAAATTAAGAGAAAATTGCCTGAGAAACAAGAAGTTTTTTTAATAGGCCTAACTTGATCTTGTTTGAATTAGCAACTTCAAAGTCTTCCAAAATGATGAGTTTCAAAGAGTCAAATGAGTGAACAACAGGTGAAAAGACTTACAAATAGAAGAATTAACTTATGGTTTTAAATTCATAGGGTTGAGAAGGGAAAAACATGCCTTCCTCCTATGTCTGTTTTTCAGAGCAAAAATGCCTGAAAATGCATGTTGTTTTTTTTAGGGGGGGGGGGGGGAGGGGAGGGGTGGGGGAGGGCTTAGTTAAATTTTCTGAGCATCACACATAATCTTTTGCCCTTGAACATTACCCTCTAAAATAATAGGCATTTCGATCTTACCAACTTCCAGTCCTGTATCAATTTTGGTAATAAAAAATATTACCCATTTTTTCTAGAGTGCAAACAAACACCCACACATTCACACCCACATTTGGTGACGAAAGCCCTACCTTCAATACAACTATAGTCAGAGTGGGCAATTTATTTATTTAATGGGGTTGTAACAACACTTTCAACAGATCTGTAATATAAAATTGAGCACTAAATATATTATAATTTGTTTTCAGATCTCTGTCAAATAAGATATTATGGAATAAAAGAGCTCTGTCAAAGAAGATATTGTGGACAGATTGAAGGATGGATGGACAGAACCCATTCCTATATCCCCCTACATGGCAGGGATAAGAAGCTTGCTATGCTTGATCCACTGAGCCATATTCTGAAAAATGAAGTGATCATTTTCAGTTTTTATGCAAACAATTTTGTGTCATCTGCTAGTCATGCTGGGTAAAGGATTGAAAGAAAAAAAGCAAAAGGTGACATATTTTTTCCCCCCAAAGAACTGATATATAGATGAAACTCACTTTGTGCTGGCAATCCTGAAACTATATTTGGCTGTTCGAGGTATGGACATGATGGTAACCCTACAAATTTTGAGGATGACAGTGACCGTACAAATGGTGGTTTCATGTCTGTGATCTGTTTATCACTCAGGTATTCACTTGTTGTAGAACTACACAACACACACACATATGCTTTAGTGAGATTTATACCTGAAAAATACTAAATTTTAAACTTTATTGTTGAATAAATGTATTGAAGGAAGATGTCACAGTTGCCTTTCATTTCAGCATTCCACCTATAGATTATATGTTTATAACCAGGCTTGGCAATTTCAGGAGAGCGATTTTTTAGCTCTCCTTACTGCCCTCCTGAAAGAATTAAGGAGAGCGAAAAATTGCCCTCCTAAATATTTTGGTCTGGGATGATTGAGATTACATGTATTATGCTCACATTAAATTTTTGTTGTAAAGCAAAAATGTAATTTAATTTCTAAGTCACATAACATCACGTAATTTCATTTTGAAAGTGGTTTAGTGGTAAAAGGTAATGGCTGCACCATACCCAAACACAGTTGCAATCATTTGAAGCAAAATGGGTCACAGCAATATTTTTTTTTCTGTCAGTTTCAAGTTCAACAACTGACATCACAGTTTGAGGGGTAATTATTCAAGGAATATTGACGCAATAATATACTACCATTACTACTATCCTGTCACTTGAAGCACTTGCACCAGGATGTGACTGCAGATTCAAGCAGACCTGTTGTCCAAGAAAGTCATATGCCTACTACTACCACCTTCAACCCCCCTTGGGGGTTGAAGGTGGTAGTGGTAGGCGTATGACTTTCTTGGACAACAGGTCTGGGTACACACACAGGTCTTGTCAAGTGTGTGTTCGGTTGTTGAGTGAGACATCTAGATGTCTAAGAGATTTCGCTTTACCTTAGTAAAGTTAATAAAATCACTGATGTAGTCTGTTGGTTTCAGTTTCAATGAGTTCGTTCAACTGGATACTTAAAATGCTGTGTAAAGCTAATTGCTCTCCTAAGCTGATTGAGGAGAGCAATTTTTTGCCCTCCTACATTTTTCAGAATACCAGGCCTGTATAACAGCAAATAATAAATGTGCATATTAACTGGTGTTAAAAGTAGGTATTGCTATATCACAACCACATAATACACATAAATGCAAGTTTAGCCACATCTTTCAGACAAACGTACCTCCCCACAAAATTGGAGTTCCACCTGAGGGACTATCTCCCATTTGTGATTTTGAAAATTTTGATAAAATGGGTTGACCTCACTTACCCCGATACATTGTACTCTCACAGAGAGGACGATGCATCAGGGTAAGTTGTTTTGAAACATAAATGTTCTTATTTGCATGTAGTTTGTGCAAAACACCTAGGCACTACTTTGATACTTTTTACAGTCTTGGGTATAACAAATTATCAAAGTGCCTAGACATTTCACAGAATCTAGTTGCATTGTCCTGATGTTACAAGACCTATATGTTACAATGAGCTTATCACAGTTTAATTTCAGTCAGAATCACATATTAGACCAAACAGAATTATATAAAAACATATAATATACATCTGGAAATAAAATATCCCTATCAACTTTACCGGTCTATTTTGTCTATAATTATTCGTGTACAATAGTGTAAAAATGGTTATGTTTTAACCCTTTACCCAACATGAAAAGTAGACGACACTTGCAAATAAAATTCTGGAATAACTACTTTTTTAAATTTTTTGTCTCAAAAACATAGGTTATGACCCCTCATTGGAATGAGCTCAATGAGCTTGTTCCAATGAAGGGTCATAACCTATGTTTTTGAGACAAAAAGTGAAAAAATAATGAAAATTAATTGGCGATTTTTGAGAATAGCACTGGCCGGTTTTGGCCACTACATTGGGTAAAGGGTTAAATACTAAATTTTGCAGAATATTTTCCCAGATGCTACCACAGCAGAGCCAGCGTTTGCTGATCGTTACTTAGCACACCTCCCCAACAAAAATCCTAGCCAAGGGCCTGTCTTTGTAATCCTGCTGTCCACTACAGAGGATACACAACACAGGCATTAATTACTGGAACCTACTGTACAGTAAGGCATAACTTATCAACCACACTAAACACACTTGGTTCCACTTCCTGGAGTTCCTGTGGGAAAGAGAATAAGGAAATAAATAGTAACAGACAATATGTTTCCACCAGCTTAAGTAGTTAGCCCTTTAGATATTGTAATACCCATAATGGACCAGTGATCTTAACAGAAATTGGCATTCAAATTTTATTATTTTTGCTTCAATTTCCACCTCAAAAAGAAAAATGAAAAATTTTAGTAATGTCTCTTAAAAAATTCTTGTTTCTCAAGTAATTTTCCCTTAATTGTATGAAGAGGGAGGAATGCTTCTTTTTTCTCCATTAGTCCACAAAACAGTTCTGAAACTCGTGTGAATTATTAATTTAACTCCTTTCACAATTCTGTGGAAAAACCATTGTTTTTCAGCAGTGAAAATTTCCCATACTGCAGTTGCAAATTTAACCAACTATATCTTGTTTGATAGAGCTCGATGAGCAGGGCTTGCATTTTAGAATCATGACCAGGCTGATCGATAGGCCTGGTGAAGTGGTCGACCTGGCTGATTTTTCTTCACTGGGGCTGAATTATTTTTTTACACTTGCATGTGCATATTATATTGATATTTCATGTATACTGTGTTATTTGATGATTTATTATGAATAAAGATTAATAATTCCAACCTAATTGTCTTTTATTAATTTGCTATGGGCTTTTAACCAGGCAATATTAATACCCTGCTGATCCGTGCCATGCTGCCATACTATAAATTACTCATGAATAATTAATGCATGAACCAGTACGTGTTCAGCATATATTTTTCCAAATCAATTGTAATTGCGTTGTTCTGTGACGGGTTATTTTCAAAGACAGCTTGGAGGGAGGGGATGAGGGAATCCACATAAGATGCAGAAATTACAAACTCTTGTGTAAACATTTCAGAATAAATGCTCAATCAATCAGAGGTTATGTTTATTCTCTTTATTATAATAGACGCATGTGGTTGTGTTGACAACACAGTCATACACCAAATAATTTTTTTTTAAAGTCTGCTGATGATATTCATATGGCTTTTCCCACCATATGTGTAAAACGTGTGCCAGGCAATCAAACAATAATCGCAATGGAATATGGTAATAAATAAGGGATTTGAAGTTGTTGCACCACATAAGGTTTATAAGGTCAGTTTCAACCCGTTTGTGCATTTATTTTTGCCATGCCCACTCCCTCACATTTTCTACGCTCGTCTGTGATCATCTTTTAGTACATCCCCAGTGGAAGTACATGAATACAACTGGAATCGCCCGGTCGATTAGTCCCATTGCCGGTAGTTATTTTGTTTTATGAAATTGCTTGTTGCTTGATTCGCTGAGATTGGGAAAACAACTGATTGATGACAGGGCCAACTGATCGGCCTGGCCAGATTATTTTTGCAGCCGATTACTAGGCAGGGGCCGATCGGCCTGGTCAAAATGCAAGCCCTGGATGAGGTCTGTCAAACAAGAAAAAGTTGGTCAAAGTTTTAGTCCCACAAGTACAAAATGGTGCAGAGGAAGCCAAGTTACATGAAGGGCCACTTTGCCAGTGAATATTATTCAAATAATAGAAGTATTTCTCTGTGTTTTTCCTTTTTTTAGTGTTTTATCCTACTTTGTTTCTGAAAAAACTAGAATGCTGACCTCAAAAAGAAGTCAAATACCAAATATCTTGTCTTTGTACTCATCGATTCATTATGGGGAGTTTTTCCACCACCCCTCCCCTCCCCATGTGAGACAGCACAAAGATTTTTATAAAACTGAAACACAACACCCCAGTCACCATTCACATGAAATCAGTCTGCAATTGGATCAGACACAAACACAACCTCCGTTACGTACAATGTATGCCAGATGCGTGATGATGGACAAAGACTTTCAGTAAGGTGAGCTAAGAAAGCAGATTCAGTTTTTTATGGAAGTCAGATAACCAATGTATTCCTGAACAAATCAACAAGAATCTTGTCAGACCATCCTCTCACCAGTGATCAAATCTAGAACTTATTTCATTTTATCAAGTATGAATTGTAACTAGAGGTTTGGTGATACAATGTTTGGCAATATTTAGGTGCATTTTCAAAATTATCTATTTAGTAGATTGGTGACCCCAAATGTTTAAAAATGGCTTTATATCCATGTACAGTGAAAACCTGTTAACTGAATCACCACTTTGCCAATGAAAATTATTCAATTGACAACATTATTCAATTAATAGGGATTTGGTCACTTTCCTGTATTCTGGAGATAAACAAAGCATTGATTCTATTATATCTTGTTTGACAGAGCTAAGGGAGCTCTGTCGACCAACATATAAAAGATTAAATGCCTGTATTAAATATACTGAGGCTAAAAAGGTTAAAAAAAAAAAAACAAGGAGAATTTGATGATTCTCAGAGTAAACTTTTTAATCAATTAACAGGAGTTTACTCTATAACCTATGTGCAATAAACAGGTCAAATTTGGACTGCAGGTATGGTAAATGGTTTTGTGTCTATAAATTATATTCAGTTATCAGGGTTATTCTATAAATAGATATGCAGTTAAGGGGATGTCCAATTAACCAACTTAACTTTGGTCAAATTTCAAGTAATTATTCTCCAAAGTCCGGAAAAGGCCTGAAAGGAATAACCCCAATAAATTAAAAATACTTTTTTTTTTGGAATGAAACATAAATTTTGTGTAAACTAATATACTGAGTCAAACAAGAAAGTATAATAGAAGCAAATGTGAAAAAATAGCATAAAGGATGAAATATAATAGTTCTAATGTTGCATGTTTGTGGACAAGAAGTCATGCAAAGAGTTTAATGAAATGTTGTTGTTGTCCACCCAACCGTATACAATTTTACTACGGATTTCAAAATAGCAGGTGCTACCCAAGAATGTCAAACTGAATGGGTGACTGACGATTTTCTTTGTGTTATGTTGTGCTTGAGAGCCTGGGTTATTGAGAAAACACACTATTGTTTGTGTCTTCCAACATTTGAAAAAATGCCAAGGTTTAATAACCGAAAATCAAAGGTTGCGTGCCATTGGTATGCATGAGGCTGGGATACCTCAAGATGAGCTCGCTGCGGAATTCGGAGTCATAGTGGCCATTATTTACCGTCTCACTGGAAGGTATAGAACCACTGGATCTACTGCCGACTGACCGCGTTCAGCTACAGTCAAATTATTTTTTCACAAATATTCAATTGTGATGTCTGCAATGTATGTTGATGTGAATATATTTTTGTTTTCAAATATAATTTTCCAGAATTATGTTTTGCTCATCGACAACCACCAAATAATAGTAGTTTCGAAATTGATGGTTTATTAATCCCTAGCTGAAACTTGCATAACTTTCCCATTTCAAAATTGCCAATAAGGACTGTATCTCGCAATTATCACATTGTCAGTTGAATATTTTCCTGTGAATGTATAGTGTGTTAAGCATTACATTGCCTCGCAGATTGGAAAACAGCAATGAAATGTTTGCAGATTTCAGATCTTAGGAAATCAAATTGTTTCCCAACTTGGACCAAGAATCACATTATCAAAACAAGCATGTCGTCCCAATAAAATCTATATTTTGTGGTCGTTCATTTTCCACTGAGAGTTTTCAACACATCGGTGATGAAATGATGAATATGCTTTCTCTGAGTATGGTATGTGGAGTCTTTTATTTACAACTCAGACATTAGAATTACCGATCTATTCCTTGCGATTCTTATCGGTTACTTATGTGGCTGGAAATTTCTTTGTCATCAAAAAGCAAAAAAACTAAAAAAAATGTTTTGAAAGGGTGGGTAAATTCAGGTTTTATGTACTTTTGTCATTATTTTGGTGTATAATATGTCACTATTCACCACTTTAATTCGTATTTTCAAAAAAACAAGAGGCCACAAGGGGCCTTAATCGCTCACCTGACAAAGTGGTTAGAAGAAGCATTTTGGGTGGATCTGAAGGAGAAGATTTTCAGAGGAATGAAGTCATGAATTTATTCATAAGTCTAATGTCCATGTCAGAAGATTACTATCATAGATCTTTCTGACTGACTCCAATTCCATCAGCTGTAGACAAGCACTGCCAAACATTGAAGGGTTGTTATGCCACTGCAGTTTGAAAGGAAGAGGAAGATTTTATGGTAAAACACTAAGGAATAGATTTGAACAACCTTGAACATAACATGCCCCCACCCCCACAGAGAGCCCAAATATTAAACCATGGGCTTGAATTGAACAAACTTGAATCTCATCCCACTAAAAATGTTACATACCAAATATGAAAGGATTCTGACTGGTGGATCTGAAGAAGATTTTTATAGAAATCTCCATATATCGCACTAAATTAAACTTCAGGTTCCAATAGAGAGAAATTTTTTCATATTTTGCACTAAGTTACTATTGTATACCAAATATGAAAGCATTCTGAATGGCAGATCTGAAGAAGATTTTTAAAGAAATATTCTCATATTGCATGAAGTTAAACTTCACGCTCCCACAGGGAGACCAAATATTAAATCAGGGACTCGATTTGAAAAAAGTTGAATCTGACCCCCATAGAGATGTTGCATACCAAATATGAAAAGATTCTGACTGGTGGATTTGAAGAAGATGATTTTTAAAGAAATTTCCTCATATTGCACTAAGTTAAAGTTTGGGCTCCAATAGAGAGTCCAAATATTAACCCAGGGACACAATTTGAACAAATTTGAATCCGACACCCCTCCCCCTAGAAATGTTGTAAACCAAATATGAAAGCATTTTGACTGGTAGATCTTCAGAAGATTTTTAAAGAAATATCCTCATACTGCACTAAGTTAAACTTAGTCTCCAATAGAGAGCCCAAATATTAACTCAGGGACTCGATTTGAACAAACTTGAATATGACGCCCCCCCCCCCCTCCTCTCCTCCTCCCCCCCCCCCCCCTTAGAAATATTGTATACCAAATATGAAAGGATTCTGACTGGAAGATCTTGAGAAGAAGATTTTTAAGGAAATATGATAAATTTAAAGTAATTTGTATATTTTTTATACTTACCAATGACCCAGACTTAGCTGGTGCAACCTCAATATTATTAAGGGCCAAACACAAATTCTGAACCTCCCAATCCCCAAAATTTGCATACAATACCAAAAAATCAAAGTCCTATCTGGCACTCCATACTTTTAGTACTTGCCCATGTGCAGTACCCAGGAAGAGACTGGAATTGGCGCCAACATCATTCTTCCTAGCTGTGCCTACTAATGTTGCAACTCAGCAGGGAGGTATGAATGCTCACTCATGGGAGGGCTATCCCCGTCTGGTCCATTGGTAAGTATAAACAAGAGATTCACTCGAAAGTGAGTATGCCCCCCCCCCCCCCCCCCCCCCTATGTGGCAATGACCTTGATCTGTGACCCTGACTTCCATCAAACAAAAAAATTCGTAAAAAGTTTAATACTTGTACTTTGGTTCGTTTCTGAGTTATGGCTGAGACACAAATATTGATGATTTTCAGTGTGACCTTGAAATATGACCTTGACATTACAGAACTGGCTGTGGTGTGTGACACATCCACCCATTGTCCTTTATAATTGAGCGAAGTTAGATGATTGTAGCCCTAATAGTTTTGGAGTTATGCTTGAGACATGATTTGTGACCCTGAACATATGAAGGTCAATTGTGACCTTCACCTTGCAGATGCGGCGGAAATTATTATCCGTGACACACCTTCTGACTGTCCTTAACATTTGTAAGAAGTTTAACAATTGTACTATGATTTGTTTCTGAGTTATGGCTGAGACACGAATATTGACCGATTTTTAGTGTGACCTTGAAATGTGACCGTGACCTTGAAGGTATGAACCCGGCTATGGTGTGCAACACATCCTCCCATGGTCCTTTATAATTGTGTGAAGTTTGATGACGTGGCCCTAACAGTTTTCGAGTTACACACACACACCAATGGCAATATCCAAGTAATTCCCTATTACTTAGAATAAATGATTATGCTAATTGGGTGTAATGAGCCCCCAATTTTAAGGCTAGTCCAGAATAAGACACTTAAAATTAGGAAAAGCGTGTCCGAGAATGAGAGAATAACGCCCACAAACACATGCCGTATATAATGTAACAAGCTGTACATAAGATCAGAATAATCTACAGACGATAACAGCTTCACTCATAGTTACACACTTAATATAAGGCCAGAAGAGGTAAAGAAAAATCACCCCCTCCCCTTTTTTTGAAGGAATAATCTTCAAAACAAAGAGGGAAGATAGATAGATAGATAGATAGATAGATAGATAGATAGATAGATAGATAGATAGATAGATAGATAGATAGTTTATTTCTGCAGTATTATTGTTACAAAGACGATACATGAATTAAGCATATAATAAGTGATTGTTCATAAAAGACACCATGTAATAAGTATGGGGAAAACAACTGCAAGGAGGCGATATAGCCAGGCTGGCTGTTTTGTAATCACCCCCTCTAGGATTGTCATTATAATTCTGGTAGATTGCAATAGTATTCAAAATGCACTGAAACCACGCATTCATACACATACATATACGTATATGTCTATACACCTATATAATGCACAGACACACATACATACATGTATATGCATACATGGATCCAATATTATATATACATACTTGATTACTTATTTGTTTTCGGAATTTTCTTCAGGGCAACGGTCTTTCATTGTGATACGTTATTGCATTCAGTTAAGACAAAAAATCTAAAACAGGGAAATTTGACGAGAGTCGGGATGACGGTATAAGTTTGTTGAAATGGGAGTTCATGTTTGTAATATTTCCAATCATACAGAACAATCTGGACAATATGGATTCGTACACGTTACTGATGATGAGTAGTCCATGATTGCCTGGGTTACTACGGCTTTCTTGAACTGTTTCCTATTGGGTATGCACCTGATGTTGTTCTCTAGGGAGTTCCATAATTTTGGGAGACTATATGATGGAAGGCTTTCAAGTAATTTGGATCTAGCGATATCGGTTTTCAGTAATCCTGTTTGTCTGGTGTTTACCCCTGCTTGATTTACATTAACTTTTAAGTAACTTTGAAAGGAGGATGGCAACTTTCCAGTGTGCCAGTCATGAACAAATAACAATGAATGGATTTTGTGAAGATCGGTAATCTTTATAACTCTGTTTTTAAGGAATAGCGGGTCAGTATGCGAATTATATCTTTTGTTATTCACGATTCGTATTGCTCGTTTTTGCAATTTAAGTAGTTTGTTTACCGATCGCGAGTGACCCCATATCTCAATCCCATATAAGAGATGACTATGTACAAGCGTGTAATACAGCGATAGGAGGGCTCTTGGCGGTAAAATATGTTTTACTTTATTTAGTGAGTAAATGGCTCTGCCTACCTTGGAGCATATTGCAGATATGTGTTGGCTGTAGCTTAGTTTTTCGTCAATATATATTCCCAGGAATTTTATTGGGTTAGCTAGCTGTATGTGGTTGTTCTTTATGTGGATTATTTTGGGATTAGGGTTTGATTTATGAAGAGAGTTAATGATAATATAATTCGTCTTCCTAGTGTTCAGTAGCAGGCTATTAGCTGAGCACCATGTTTCCAAATTACTGAGCTCATTATTAGCCGTGTCACATAGGGCGTCAGTGTTATTGTCTGAAGTATATGCAGTAGTGTCGTCAGCAAATGATAACAGATTTAGACTGGTTGAATTTGATATGTCATTCATATATATTAGAAATAATATAGGGCCAAGAATAGATCCCTGTGGCACTCCGCATCGAATATTCGAATAAGACGAATTTTCGCTTCGGTAATTAACATACTGCATTCTTCCCGTGAGATAATTCTGGAACCGGACGTTCGCAATGCCGCGGATGCCGTAAAATTCTAATTTCTTAATCAAAATATCGTGCTGTATGGTATCAAAGGCCTTTGATAGATCTAGGAAAACCGCTAGTGTACTGTCCTTCGATGCTTTGTTATTATTTTCACCTATATGTTGAAGAAACTGGAGGATTGGATGTATAGTACAATGACCCTTTCGAAAACCATATTGGTGAGGATAAAGAATGTCATTTTCATAAAGAAAACTATTTAGTCTAGTCAATATAATTTTTTCAAGGATTTTTGAAAATGACGGTAGCAAACTTATTGGCCTGTAGTTGTTAAGGATCTCAGCGTCACCTGCTTTATATAATGGTATTACTTTTGCGATTTTCATTCTGTCGGGAACGTGTCCACACTCAATGGATAGATTAATGATATGGGATAGTGGAATGGCTACCTCAAAAATAGTTTGTTTTACGAGAGAAGTAGAGATTTCATCACAGTCTTTGCTCGTTTTACTTTTTAATTTTCTAGTTACATCTACGATCTCCATCGGTGTAGTTGGGGAGATAAAAAAGCTGTTCGGATGGTTTCCTGTTAAATACTGTGAATAATGTGTATCAGGCCTTTTAATTTGAGAGCTCGTTACCTCGCCAATGTTTGTGAAAAACTTATTGAATTCGTCTGCAATTAAACTTGGATTTGTGATATTTTCGTTATTCACGGTAAAATTCGTTTGTAACTTTGTATTAGCATTAGATTTGCCAATTACGTCATTTATTATTTGCCAAGTTTTTTTAATATTATGTTTGTTCTCTGTAAGAATCCTGTCATAGTGTAGAGTTCTACTTTTCCTTTTGATTTTATTAAACATTTTGCAATAAGCTTTGTATTTACTTTTGTTTGCAGGAGTTGGGTTTTTAATTTGTTTTTTGTATAACTTTAATTTGCTTCTCGAAGATGTCAATATACCCTTGGTGATCCAAGGCTGTTTTTGTATATATTTTTTTGACTTTTTTATTTCTATTAGTGGACAACTTTCATTGAATAACCGCAGATATGAAGTTATAAAATTATTGTATGCTTCATTGGGGCACGATGAGTTTAATACATCGTTGAAATTATATTGTGAGAGTTTTATTTTAAATGTGTTAATGTTTTCTACATTCGTGTTTCTATAAAATACCTTCTTTTCCGTTTCCACATTTTGTTTGGAGTTGGAATGTTCACAATAGAAAGTTCCGAAATGGTCGGCTAGGTCTGTAATAATAATTCCAGTTTTTATTGGTTCTATGGTATTGCAGTAAATATGGTCGATAAGCGTGGCTGAATGTTCGGTGATCCTAGTCGGCTTAGTAATAACGGGGAGAAAACCACTACTAAACATATTATTAATGAAGTCATCAGTTGGTTTGTGATGAGAGATTTTCAATAGATCTATATTAAAGTCCCCAAGCAGGAGGCACCGTTTGTGTTCTGCATTAATTTTACCGCAGATGTTATTAATATTTGTAATAAATTGTTCTAGGTTTGCTTTGGGTTGTGTATTTGGGCGATAGATTATTCCCACTATTGTCGAGTGGTTATGTTTGCCACTTATTTCTACAAAAAGCGTTTCGCATACATGGGGAATAAAAACTGATAAATCTAGGCGAATTTTGTAATTTATGTTGTCTTTTATGTAAATGCCCACCCCACCCCTCCCGTCATCTTGTCTTACGTTAGTTAGTATGTCGTGGTATCCCTTAAGTTTCAAACAAGTATTGGACTGGACCTTAAAAATTTCAGTCAGTCCTATGATGTCAAAGGCATTGTCATTCGATTGCATTTCGGATAGAAGTTCGACCAGGTCTTCCGAGTGAGCATTAAGGCTACGACAATTTAAGTTAAAGACAGTGAGGGTTCTATTAAGACCACATATATTTTGCGAGAATTCTTGTGGTATGTAGTATCTACAGTTATTATTAAGGTTTGTGTATGGTGAATCAAATACATCTGCAGTGTTGGGAGTATTTAGAGTTTGATACAGGTACTGATTAACAAAGTTGTACTCATCATTATCCTGAACCTCGTCAAGTGTGACGCTACCCGTCGCCATGCTTGCAAATGTATGGTTTAGAGAGCATTGTAAGACTGCTTCTGTTACCTATAACTTGAAAGACAATAGTATGCATTGGGATGGCAGCCGTTTTGGGGTCTATGATTACTAATGATAAGGTGAAACAGCAATCTACCAGAAAAGATATGTTTTTGGCGAGACATTTTTTTATGCAACAGAGGAGCATTAGGGTTGTTGAAATTCCAAAAACTATAAATATAACATATATACATAATAATATAAAAGAAACAAAAAGTTTACTATATGTATACATTTAATTATGGTATACTGTTCTATTGGGGGAAATTTCCCCGGCCACCACAGGAATATCAAGTTTGATTGCTGTAGTAGAGAATATTCTTGTGTTTTTTGAAAGAATATACATGTATGTGTTTATGTATGTGTGTAAGTATTGGACGCTTCAACGCCGAAAAGCATGTCTAGCTTCCATCTCTATCGCGTTGACCAGGATTCATGAATGTCGATTATCACATAGACAAGGTTTCATGAATGTCGTTTGTGCCAGAGAGACTAAAGTTCTTATCAGTCTCAAAGAGAGAGAGAGAGAGAGAGAGAGAGAGAGAGAGCTTCCATCTCTATCGCGTGGACCAGGATTCATGAATGTCGATTTTCACGTGGACAAGGTTTCATGAATGTCGATTATCCCAGAGAGACTAAAGTTCTTATCAGTCTCAAAGGGAGAGAGAGAGAGAGAGAGTGAGAGGGGGAGGCAGGCTGTCAGACTGACAGACAGATAGACAGACAAATAGTTAGACAGACAGACAGACAGACAGACAGACAGACAGACAGACACACAGACAGAAAGACAGATAGTTAGATAGCCACAGTATGGAACCTCTCCCGAACTCTATAAAGTGCAGACTCGAATTATAGCTGAATGGATGTGTTGCACCACTGAGTGGACGGTTATATAATGGGCCAATAAGAGAATTACGAGATTGAAAAAGCGCGTGTTATACCGTATTCTAACTGTAAGTACCTCCGGGCAGCGTAGAGAACGAAGCGTGCAAACAGACAGGCGGATCTGAGGACAGACTGGCAAATAGACGGGCAGACAGACGGGTAGAGCGGCAGAGTAGCAACATATGCGATCGTATGTACAGTACTCCTTTCTGTCTATCCACATCGAGAGTTAACGTGGCCAACCTTAAGAGTTGACGATCTGAACTAGCCACAGTTTAGTAAATTGATTAACAACTAACAAAATAATCAAAGGCTATCAGACTATTGGATTCCACAAAGTGAAGACACGAATTATAGCTGGATGCATGTATTGCACCACTGAGTGGACTGTTATATAAGGGGCCAATAAGAGAATTACGGGATTTGAAAAGGCGTGTCTTATACCGCATTCTAGCTGTAAGTATCACCGGGCAGTGTGAAGAACGAAGCGTGCGAACAGACAGGCGAATGTGAGGACAGACTGGCAAATAGACGGGCAGACAGACGGGCAAATTGATAGAATAGCAACGTATGCGATCGTATGCACGGTAATCCTTTCTGTCTGTCCACATAGAGAGTTAACGTGGCCAACCTTAAGAGTTGACGGTCTCCGTCTGAACCAGCCACAGTTTAGCAAATTGATTAACAGCAAACAAAATAATCAAAGGCTATCAGACCGGACTTTTGTTCACTAGTGTTGTTACGAGCTGTTTCACCGCAATGCTCGTTTTCACATGAATCAGTGATCGCTGTTGAACCAGATTTCCAGTTGCTGTGGCCTACAGTTTCTGAAGGGCAATAATCATTTGATATTTGCAAATATTGGGCTAAAAATGAGCATGCATTAGGAATCAGGAAACATGACGTGTGTTATAAGATGTACCCAACCGGTCCTAAATTATGGATTATGATGTTTAGTTGTAACAGCCTACAATTTATGATGAGAGATCATTTGATTTTTGCCAGTCTTGAGCGATACTGAACACGTATTGGGATTCAGCAGCTATGACCAGATTTTATAGGATATACCCGACCGGTCTTAAATTATGGATTATGCATTCTCCAACTTGTCCAGTTTGTTACAATTTTTCAATTTGTTACTACTCTGAGGAACCCAGCACAGTCGCGAGCGTTATTTTGGATTATGAGGCACGAAATACGACTATTTTACTGGCATTTTTACCTGCATTTTACCGCCACAATGTAGCCCCCTGTGCGACTAATAATGCCTACACAGTATATGTGCTTTTGGATATACATTATTACGTCAATCGCAGCTGCACTGTGTGCCCCAAAGCAGCAACGTCTACCTCAAGGGAGACAAGGCTTTTCATACAAGGCCATACTGGACCACCAACCAACTACTTACTATATGTACATATGATGCATGGTATAGATGCATTTTACTAGTAGATGTGTGCACCACTGTATGTATGTTGTTTAATTTACAATGTCAATACAGCGTATAAACCTATGAGTATACATTATTATATCACCCACACCCGTACTACGCTCCTCAATACAGCAACATGAGTTTCAAAGTTTTTCCAACTACTTACTATATGTACATATGAGGCATGATATAGATGTATAGATGTATTTTACAGGTAGATGTGTGCACCACGGTATGTATGTTTTTTTGATTTACAATGTCAATACAGCGTATAAAGCGGCCTGGAATCAGTGAAAAGGCGGTACAGAATAATATATAAATATTCGCCTAAAAGGCACCCGGTTATTAATTATAATTAATTTATTGGTTCTTAATGCCACATCAGCAGTTAAGGCTATATTGTGGCGATCCAGGTTATTAAAGCTTCCAAATGTTTGCTGCATCCAGAATACGTAGATAGGTAAAAAACCGGTGATATAAATATGTACAACCGTAAACTTGTCCATTTGAATTCCAATGGAAAGTTATCTGATAGAACTTATACGCTTCTGAGCCAACTAACAGGCGACGACGTTCAGGTGTACAATTAATTCCAATAATGAACTTCCAAATTGTAACCGTTCAATTCTATGAGAATAGGATTTCCCTTGTATACCACTTCCGGTTGAAGACTGGATTCAGAATCTGGAACGGGATACGATTAAAAAAACCTGTCACGGACCGTCCCCAAATAATTCATTGTTCCCTAGGTCAGTTAAAACCAATGACTCTTATAGAATATACCACTCTGAATAATTAAGCCAAAAATAGAGAACGTATGCACAGACAGCCTGTAGGAAACTCCATAACTGATCCAACTAGCCCCAAAATTCTGATAAGCTCTATACTAACTCAGAGCAAGAATTTAACAGAATCCATTCAATAATACGTCTGCTCACTAATAAATACATATTATGCATGCAATCAACAGAATCCTGCATGTATCCTCATCTAAATACAGCCTGTATGAACGGCATGACCGAGCGATACAAAATCTAACCAAGAAACTGAAGGAATAAAACAACGTTAATGCGATTAACCTGAGGAATAGACTCAAATGTCGTAACAAAAGCAGACAACTCTGAATGAAACTTTTCAGAGTGGATTAAATGTCACATTTGGAGAATGTCACCCAGATAACCGACATGCCTGCCACACAGATACACGAAGGCTAGCAATATCAACCGAATGTATTCAGGAAAGAATTCGGAATCCAAAAACAGTTACTGTTCAGGAATGATATGCTCGAATATAACTTATGAATGACCAACCACAGGAAGCAAACCAACTAAAGAGTGGATGCGCCCCTGATGTCGCTGTTAGACCACAACCCACCCGCCAATTGAAGAGCAATGAAAGACATGCATATAATTGAATGCATACAAGGCTTACAGGAAGAGAACTATGTCCTGCCCTTTAACCGCCTCTTAACATATTGGATGGGTGGAATGGGGTGGGGGCTTGTTCGATGAATAAATCATATTGAACCCCCCCCCTCACTCGCATTACTTGAATCGTAGAAAAGTTAGGCCGGTGCAGTAATACTAAAGCTTGGAACAGTGACAAAATTCTTTGTCACTATAGGAAAAGGAAACTTCACGCTACATTCCCAAAACTATACTGCTGCTACTATTCTCAATAAAGAGTAATACAGCTAAAAAGCTTATAGTTAGTCAAAGTAAGCATAATCACACTAACTGGGCGCAACTCGTAACGCTTTAGTGTTAGTTATCTAGAATAGTATAGAAACTGTAGGGCTCCCTCACATCTGACTGACTCAGTAATGCCACTGAGGACGAAGGGGGGCATGATGAACATGGCGCTATTGCAAGAAATACACCTGATGATATAGCATTGACATATCCTTTGAATTCAAGACAGAACACCATGGCGCCAAATAATACACCATATAGACATAATATCCAATCCACTGAGTGGAAATATAATCCACAGAAATAGATTGGATAAAAATGAAGTGGTCAACGAAAAACTATGTTCTGGTACCCGATCATAAAAACCTAGATGAACTCCTTGCGCCTCGTTCCGATTATAGCAGGAAATATATTCCTAAAACAGAGTTAACTGAAGAATGCTCCATCACACTAGGTTAATATGGCGTCATCAATAGGGTTAAAAGCCTCACACAATAACACAAAAACCATACCAATGAGGAGAGAACAAACTCTTCTCTTGTAACGGTAGCTTGTCCGATAGAACAGTGGTCTCAGCTTGGCTGAAGCAGCTAAAGGTCTTCCTATTCGTGAAGACAATTAAATGGCTGTTAACTGCGGCCCTAGAAGCTCACTAAAGGAGACTTACAATGCTAGCCACTAACGATAGGGAAAAAAACACCGCTCATAATTCAAGCTGAGCTACTACAGTGTCAACAATAAGACTAAAGTCTGTGACATTAAAGAAAACAACACCGAGAAGGAAAAAATGAACTCTCTTCTTTGCGGTTCTATTCCCAAAAGACAGCAGTCTCAGCCTAGCTAATGAAGCTTAGAAGACTTCATCTCCGTGAAGACAGATATCACGGTGTAATTTTCGTGACTTTAGAAAGCTCACTAGATGGAGACTTACAACGTTAGTCACCCAAGTTAAGGGAAAACGAGTCCATGAAGACAAATATCTGTGTCACCTGCGGCCTTGGAAAGCTCACTAAACGGAGACTTACGACATTAGCCGCAATGTATGAGAAAACAACGCTGTAAAATATATAAGGCCACTATGACGTTAGCCGCTAATGATATATAAAAACAGACCACTCTTAATTCACATAAGCCAAACTACACATAAGCCAAACTAAGGCAACAACAATGGGACTAATTGCCTTTGATGCCTAGGAATACCACACTGAGAAGGAAAACGTAGTCTTTCCTTCTAACAGCCCTATTCCAAAAAGCTAGCGGCCTCCGCATAGCTAATACAGCCTAGAAGTCATATATCGGTGAAGACAGATATCTGTGTGTTACCCTGCGGCCTTGGACAGCTCACTAAACATAGACTTACGACGTTAGCCACTAATGTATAAGAAAAGACCTCTTTAATAGTACATAAGGCTACTATGGCGTCAACAATAGCACTAAATGCCTCTGACGCCTAGGAATACAACACCGAGAAGGAAAAGACGTACTTATTCCTTCTAACGGCTCTATTCCAAACAAGACAGCTGTCTCAGCCTAACTATGAGCTATCAATCTTCTATTAGTAAGGAATAGATCATTGCCTTTCTTAATCTATTGCTAAGCCAAGAGAGGCATCATTAATCAGACCAAAAGCCTTCAACACCTGAGCAGAAAGATCCAGGAAGGAAGGATCTTTGTCTTTCCTTCGCCCGGTACCTTAAGTTGTTTTTTTTGCCTAGCAAACACAGACTTTTGTTCAGATGGAACAAAATTCTAAGAACGTATGAATAAAAATTCATAGCCTTAATGTGCTGTTCCATGAGGGATGGAGGACCAACCCAGCACCGTCTGACAGCACACTACTGGAGACTGTTGATGGCAGAACCTGCGACTACTGGGATGCTGCGAGACGCTGCACAATCTGCAGCAGGTCTGTGAACGAGGCTTGCAGAGCAGCGATTATCTGCTTCTTCACCATATGCTGCTCACGGGACGGAGATCTGCCCCAGATATCTCAATGCACGTATAAAAATGCCTCGAACGACTAGCTACAGGTTTAATCCGACTTCGGTGGTGAAGAATGGGAACATCTCCGTGGAACAGCATGAACATGCAAAATTGGACAGCTAGACTGCAGTCTAATGTGCTTCATCGATCAAGCAAAGGAAGAAGCCATATCTGCGACCGGCCGCGGATGCAATGCGGAAGGAGCGTCCCGAACCACAAGTATGTACAGGCGTCCCAACTCACTAAAGTTTCTCGAAGCGGAAACAGTCGACCCCGACTGCTGATGGAACGGAGAGGGTTCTCCAGAGGGCGGTCTGGCTTCAGACCTCGCCGAGCATTCCATTTAGAAACCTGTAGGCTTCTACCCCTTAGCGTGTTTTTCCATGGAAGAAGAGGAAGCCGTAACAACAGTCGACCCCGGCTGAAGTGTGGAAGGAGCATCCCGACTCGCACATTTCAGATGGGTGCTCTGACTCATTGAAGTTTCTCACGACAAAAAACAGTCGACCCCAACTGCTGATGGGCGGACAACGCTCTCCAACTCGCGATCTTACCCCAGATCTCGCCGAGTATCCCGTTGAGAAATTTGTAGAAGAAGAAGCCATAACCGCAGATGACCCTGGCAGCAGTGTGGAAGGAACACCCCGACATGTGTTTGGACTCATAGTTTCTCGCAACAGACACAGTCAACCCTGACTGCTAACGGGACGGAGAGGGTTCTCCAACTCGTGATCTGACCCAGAGCTCGCCGAGAAACTTTCAAGCTGCTTCTCCTTTTGCCATCGTTGCTGGGTGAGCTTTATATTATGAGGTGCTTGCTCTACCCACATTATATTACTCGAGCGCAATGGACCGACCTGGCGTCCTGGCTCCCAAAGAGGGACAACCGCTTCACCAGTCGAGCTAGCTGCATGCAGAGGATTAAGCAAACTAACTAGAGACCTCGATCCTGTGCAAAATATTATGAGCACCTTGGCAGCTAGCTATAATTACTCATCCGAGCGGGACTCATCAGAGTGCGACGATGACAGCATGTAATGGACAGGTGTCATAGTACCATCACCATGTTCTTGTTCCTCTGAAAAAGAGACTGAAAAACTAGTATTTGCCAGTGTTGAAAGCTCCTACATCAGAACTTCACCGCCCAACACACAGGTCGACACCTGTTTCCAACGTTCGCATCCCATAGTACAAGTACTGAAGGAGTGTCGCGACTACTGGCAAACAACAAGCATTAAATCCAAGGCTGGCCAGACTTACACTAAGTACCAATTATTATAATAAATACAATAATAATGAAGCGAAAGTCATAAGTTCACTGCTTTCCCAATAATACAGAATAAACATCGCAAGGATACATAACATAGACAATCACAGAAGATTTCGAAAATATTAGAAATTTTTTTTTTTTTAAATCTTGAATGAAGCCTTAGTGCCCCAAGGGAACCTTATGAGCCCAAGGGCATCCTGACAGAGCCTAAGTGTGGACAATCACTACCAAATTAAAGCTAAACTACCGGAATAATAATAAGATATAACATGTATCCTAATGGAACTAAACACTGAATTAATACAAATCCAAAATGTTATTGAACAGACAACAATGTCAAGAGGAAAAACTGGAAACTAACCAACAACAGGCACAACAAATGCCCAGAGTCAGTAACCGATCAACAACCACCTGATGCAAAGCTAGATCTTCAAATGAAGAAAAAACAATGCATCTGGTAGAAGTTGCAAGAATACAAAACGTCCTGAACAGAAATGAACAAGACGTAAACATAGGGGATAAAAAAGAATACCTATTCTGTTTACAAGTTAAACTCCCAAGAATTTAATAAAAAATTCTTCAATAAAAAAGGCGAAAGAGCTTGGGACTATAACAGAAGGGTTCAGAAGAGGGAAGGGGAGTAATACTAACGAAACAACAATGGAGTCATATTATAATGACGACGTTCAGAAGCATATCTCAAAATTGGGGAACATGAATAATTTTACAAAAAAATTATAAAGTTACAGCCCTGAACATCCAAAACACCGTAATTCACTTCCAGCATCCTGCTAAACTGTTGATTCCATGAAAACCATCATTGATTTGTGTGTGGCATCTTCAAAAATGAGAATTTATTGCACAGATGTCAGGCCTTCAAATAAGAAAAATTTGCATAACCCGAAAAAAGGTTATGCGGAAAAAGTTTGCTTAACCTTTTTTCATTTGCATAACCCGTTTTCCAATTTTTCAGAATTGTGAGTTATGTAACACTGAAACACGTCTAGAGACCACTGTCACTTATGTATACCTTCTGTACCGTTTGTTTATTATGTATATGTATCACTTTACTAAACACCATGAATAAAAAAAGACTACCCCCGTTGAAATATAATTTTGACAAATGGTTTAATAAATATATTTTCACTTACTGTTATATATTCCCCCTTTTCTATACTATAGTATAGTATAGTGGACTGACATTAAACTGTGGACAATATTTCAAGAGCATCATCTGACATTTCACCGTGACTGCCGACCCCACAGGTCATAAGGTAAGTTGAATGAAACTTCTTCAGGGTGCCGACTACAGGACATCATGGGGACACAGCCCGACACTGTCACACACAAGCGAACTTTTCATGCCCGGTTGTTTCAAAATTGTCGGGTGCTATAATTGGCACGTGATCTTATTGTTTACATCCATAGTCGGTTTCAACTTTTCCTCTTGAATTTGACTTGGAAAATTGTCTGAAAGATCACCCCTGGACAGCGGCGATTCATGAATAATCCCCATGATTCAGCTATTGGTGGTCTGAACCTCGTTATAACAATGATATCAAGGCTCGTCAATGCCAAAATAGATTACGCCCAATGGAATTTGATTGAATGTACCACACACACAAAAGTCATTTCCGAAAACTTTGCGAATTTCGGGGACTCGAAAATACATGCACAGTGTGAGTGTTGCCAAATATTGACGTGGGATTTCACGAACACGTGTCGACACACGTGCTTGGAGTTTCCCAAGACAAAATTTGTCTTCACTCTCAAAGTATCAGTGTGGTCGTGAGAATGACGCTTAAATTATAAAATCAATTTCGAAGGCAAAGTTAAATTTGTTGATTAATGAATACAGAAAAGTTTTAATAGCAGAGATATATATCATAGATAATGATAGAATAAAATAAATGTTTCGAAATTTTCCAATATGATAAGAAAGTCTTCTTTCTGCAAAGGCATCAGTTTGCCCAGGGCTGATTAATTATGCACAGACAGCACGTGGTTTTCATCTTCCAATCAGCTGCTGTGATTACCGGTGAGAACCGAAAGGATGGAGATACAGATTGCTGTTCCAAGTCGTGGATAACGACTGATAAAATGTGGTTCAATTTCCTCTTGTTCAAACTCCGACTCGGGGCACAGAGTACTGCCGACCACGTGCTTAGAGTTTTTCCTTTGGGCAAAAAGCTGGGAAATACTCATTTTGTGCTGTGTTATTATTCTAGCATATTTGAGAAAAAATAAATTGACTCGCTCTCTTTTGGGCAGTTTCAAAATTCAGTTCAGACTGTTAAAACTCATCATTGTTTTTTAAATGCGCTACTTGATTTGGCTCGCTCTGCGTTTATGCGAGTGGTACGCGAGTGTGTGTAATGGGGGGGGGGGGGGGGGGGGGGGTTGGTGGTGGTTTACAACAAGAAAGTTTCCTTATTCAATTCAAGATTTTGGAATCTGCGCAATCCCCCCACTCCCCCCTCCCCCCCCCCAAAACCCTGCCAGAGCTCGTGTCCTGTGCACTCGCGGCCTTCGGCATCTACTCGCCCATGTTGCCTAGGGGGCCCGGAATATTCACTCTCCCGGGGCCCGGATTTTCTCTCGACAGCCCTGGGTCCTACCCATTAATTCAGTCAACAGATTGCTATATGAAAACTATGCAACTGACAAAAAAATGGCGTAGTTTTCTCCAATAAAACCACACAAACAATAGATATCACTGGCGTCAGCTAATCAAGCTAATCCCAATGATATCCATATTTGCATTGTTTTATTGAAGAAAGTTCAAAATATTTCAGTAACTTCGTTGGATAAAGGTTGATAATGAACTGACACGAATTCAATAACATTTTTATTATCACCCATAATGACATATGCAGTGATTATTACTGATACCGAGTTACCGACTCGTTATACTGCCCACTAAGAGAAAACTAAAATAAAACAAAACACAATCCCAGTCTCAGGATAAAGCAGTTAACTTCAAAGTTATAATAAACGAGCATACGATCAATGAATGGTCTCTGATAAAAACTAGCGAACATTTGGAGGTAGATGAACGGACTTGTTCTACACTGAACAGCTTCAAGTAGTTAGAACGGAGTAGGGTTATCATCCCCCTCTGTATCTGAATCATCACTGCGTGATTTGTTGTCCGTTGAATCCATCAATACGTCTGATCCACTGTCACTGTGAGAGTCAGGAATCAGGACTGCGGTGTCTACTTTTGGGCATTTTATTTTTACATCTCCCGCAGAACCCAGTGTTTGTGATCTTTTTAAACTTTTTTGAGCAGTTTTAGGTGTCCGCCTCTGTTTCTCAGTCACATATTTTTCCGTTGCTCGAGCAACCAAGTCTCTGCGGTATTCACCTTCTGGGTGCAATGCTGCGATAACTGGTACATTTATTTTGATGAGAAGTAAGTCATTAAGGAGAGAGTTGGACATGGCTGTCCTGCTCTCACTTAGAATTCTTCTTAGAGAACTGAAACCTGCCTCGACAGTCCCCTGTGCCCATGCAAAACTTAAACAAATCTCAATAATTAACAGAATGTTTTGAAAATTGTCATAATGATAAGTAAAAACACTGTTCCAGAATACTATTTTGTCTTTAATTTTGGGATATTTTTTAGATTTCAACCTCTGAAGTTTCTGAAATTCCTTTCTTGCCTCCTTTGAATCGTAATTGACTTTTTCAAGAACAGCCTTGAAATGCTCTTCGATTTCTGTTATTTCAACAGAACCAAACTCTTCACTACTCTCATCCCACCTTGTGTGATCCACAATCGACATGCAGGACACTACTTTCTGTTCCCTTAATGCTGTGAATCTTTTTACAATACAGTCCTTCACAGCCGGAACAAGTTTATCTTTAGCTTTCCTCGCCTTTTCTTTCCCCGATTTAACCTTCTGCAGTTTAAACTCCTGTTCAACTTTGACTGCCATCACTAACTTCTTGTCCAAATTCACTTTTTGTTTTTCTGACAAATAACTTTTTGTTGTCAGAGTACAGGGCAATGAAGTACTACACACTTTTAAAATAACCTCGTCTGCCTCATCCGGGGGTTCGTGGCACTCAAAGCATTTATCTACTGTGGGCAATTGCATGGGGCTATCAGCAATTGTATCTAGGTTCTCGATACACTCATCAAGCACATCAAGAATGTCACAAATTAGAGTTGACTTTGCTTCGAGCGTGAGAATAACATGAGCCGTTTCTTTGAGAACATCATGGTACATGGCGGAGCATGCGACAAAATCATAATTGAGAAGCTTCTGGTGAAAACCTCTAACTTTAATTGTCATTGCATTTGTCAATAAACCTTTCGTTTCTATTGCATTTTCAGAAAAAAGTAATAAAACACAATAATTGTATAATAGTGCATTCAAGCCCCTCTGTTTGTGTGATTGGAATCTTGTCCCATGCACTTTTGGATGCCTCACAAGACCAACACGCAATCGCTCTGCAATCAGTTGCATCAGTCTCCAGTTTTTGCCACTATTTTTAAATAGGTAAAAAACAGATTTCATGAATTCGTCAATTGCTTCAAACTCTGTGGAACATTTGAAAGAGTCCTTTATAGCTAATTCAAATTTGTGGAGTGAGCAATGAACAACAATGAGATGATTAATTTGTTGTTTTAACACTGTGAATGCGCCTGTCTTCTGCCCCATGTTGGTACTGGCGCCGTCGGCACAAATGGAAATCATTCTATGATTATCCTCATCTATAATGTCTATTCCATACTCATCAAATGACTTGACAAAAGCTTCTTTTACGGATGAAGCCCCCGTTCCCCCAAAATCCTTCATCCGTTGGCACGCTAACATTAGAAGAACAGGTTTCCCATCTGCAACAAATTTCACGTATACTAATTCTTTTTCATCACGGGTTTTCCTAGCTTCGGAACCGTCAGACAGACCAGATATAAATTTTGCCTTTGCCAAAATACCCTACATGTCACCCCTCAGTGTTTTTGCAATGGTTGAGATCAATTCAGTGCAGACAAATGAGGACTTTCTCACATCGGAAATAGGAACACCGTTTTCTTTTTGCAGATCAATCAGACTAGTAAATTTACTAAAGGGCAATTCTTCTTCCGCGATCCATAATGCAGACCTAA
Source organism: Pictodentalium vernedei (assembly GCA_031216915.1). Taxonomy (NCBI): domain Eukaryota; kingdom Metazoa; phylum Mollusca; class Scaphopoda; order Dentaliida; family Dentaliidae; genus Pictodentalium; species Pictodentalium vernedei. Next base: position 662,338,646 of record CM062296.1, read on the forward strand.
TAAGTTTTTGGTAGTTAGTTCTGTTTGAAGCAATAAAATAACTGCTTATTGAGGCCGATTCGTGGCTACTGGTGCTTGGTTGATCATCGAGTTTTGCGACAGCTCCGGACTCTTTGGCAGAAGTGCATTCCGCCTCCTCTTGTTTTTTCTGCAAGTTCAGAGCAAATTCGTGCAGAGAACCCGGTTTTAAATGCCGTTCGATGTTTGCTCTATGGATATATGTCACTCCGTCTATATACATTTTCACGTTGTTTATGGCCATTCCCCTTAAACCACGGCGTTTTGCTTCTTGCTGAATGGACGTCCATTGACTGCTGCAAACTTTACATTTTAAATCAGTTAGACGATTGTCTATTTCATCAACCTCAACAATGAATTGTGATGCAAATGGCCAAGATTTGAATGTTTTTAAACGAACACTTTCAGTTTTTGTTTTTGTTGAATCCGTCATTGCTCATAAATGTGCTGCAACAGACATCCGAATTGAAAACGCAAACGATACAACGATACTGAATCTGATAGTCCCCCACGCTTCAGTCAGCGCACGTTTCCAAGAACTGGGTCTATTTTTAGAACGCTTCAAATGAGTAAATGTCATTATAGGTGTGATACTCCTGTCAATACCGGGATAGCTGATTGCGGCGACATGCACATTTGCCGTTTGATGTCGTCATTATAATTTAGTACGAAATTAGATCGTATTCACCAACTAATGTTCTCAAGATAGGGCGGATCATCAGTTTTTTGCACGAACGGAAAAAAGGGTTATGCCCAGAAAATTTGCATAACCTTTGCACGAACGAAACGATCGTTCATGCCGTATTTGAAGGCCTCGATGTCAATTCGAATGTTTACTGACTTGGGCCAAACAAAAGAATGATGTTTGTGCCAATTCTGGTCTCTTCCTGGGTACTGCACATGCGCAAGTACTAAAAGTATGGAGGGCCAGATAGGACTTTTATTTTTCGGTACTGTATGCAAATTTTGGGGATTGGGGGGGGGGGGGTTCAAAATTTGTGTTTGGCCCTTAATAATATTGAGGTTGCACCAGCTCAGGCTGGGCCCCCCCTCCCCCCCCCCCCCCCACACACACACACACACACACACACACACACACACACACACACACACACTCCAAATGTGGTATACCAAATATGAAAGGATTCTGACTGGCGGATCTGAAAAAGAAAATTTTTAAAGAAATTTCCTCATATTGCAGATGTGGTATGCCAAATATCAGAAGATTCTGATTGATGGTTTGATAGAAGATTTTGAATTTTTTTTTTTAAATGTATAGGTACTATCCGAGTTATGCCCCTTGTGGTGCCCCATGTGGACATGGCAACTTTATTTGAACAAACTTGAATTGATATATGGTAAGGAAGATGCACACCAGATTTGGTTTAATTTGGGCCAGTAGTTTGTGAGGAGAAATCAATAATGTAACGTTAACACCTGACAACGGACGATGGACGAAAAGTGATCAGTAAAGCTCCCAGTGAGCTTTGCTCAGGTGAGCTAAAAATGTCCAAAATTATATATGTTGGATGACCCCTTAAGTGGGCTGCACTGTGTTGTGAGCTTTTATCAAATTCCAGAATGGTTTGGAGAGACAAGAAATTAGTATTTGCAGCTGGAATTTTCAATCATGGTTGGCCAAATGTTTCAGTCTTATTTGTCAATCTACAGCCTCTCTTATTGCAAAAGTGGAAGGGGATTACTTTCCTCTCCACAAGACTCAAGTCTTGCCGCTGTGGACTGGTCTTAATCCATGTGTGGGCAGTGATGTGCATGCATACGTTTACCAGGTAATACAAATCATCAGCAAAATTTTAATTAATGAAAGCACCGGGTTGTACCCAGAGCTTCGTTAATTAAATTCTTGATGCTTATTCCTATAATTAGTGTTTGGAATCTAACATTATTGCATCCATGGAAATATTGTCCACTCATGGAAAGAAAGTGACCAGTCCACAGTGTCCACACTATACAAAGAAATCCAAGAATATTGAATCACAGATGATATTTTCGTTTGTTTTTCTTGGTTCCATAATTTGGAAATCGCAACACATTGGCATTAAGTATCACAACAGATCATAGTCTGATTGAGAAAGAGATCTCTTTCCTGATAAAATTACTCTGGAAAGATTGGATGATAGTGCATTCCCACAAATGAAAATTTCAAGAATCCAAGTAGGTTTGAAAGATTTTGACAAAAAATGCCCTCACCTGTGAAACCCATGTATATGAATATTCTGGCATGACATCACTCTTACATTGACAAATTATTGTTCCCCGATTCCCCTTACATCTGTATATCAAACAAGATTTATCTGACTTGGATACTGATGAAATAGTTCCTTCATCTGCCTCATGTTCTGAACTGCTTTGTACCTGACCAATCACTTCATCTTCAGTTGGATCTATGTAACTTTCAATGAAACCTAGAATAAAATGAAAGTGTCCATGAAACTGTAGCTCAACTTGTGTAAGACGTGGACACGTATAGTATGTTACACAGCAATGACACACATCTAGGTAATGACCTGATAACAAAGGTACATGTAAAGTATTGTAAAGGTCTGTACATAAATACTGACCGTAGCCTGTAACAAATGTACAGGTAAAGAATTGTAAAGGTGGTGACAGATGCTAAACTAGAAAAGAAACATCCTTGGGGTCAATGTTACAATGGGGATCCCTGTATGGGGGACCATAAGCCAGATGTTAGCAATTGTTTTGGCCTGTTTGATTCAAACCTTTCTAAGGTTGATTCATACTAATTAATAAATATTTGTCCAGTCCTTCTTAAAAAGTTAAAAAATTTATAGTAATTTATATATTTTTTATACTTACCAATGACCCAGACATAGCTGGTGCTAACTCTTAAAATATAGGGCCAAACACAAATTTTGCCCCCCAATCCCCAAAATTTGCATCTAAAACTAAAGAAAACATGTCCTGAAAGGCCCTCCACACTTCGCCCCTACTGCGCATGCGCAGTGTCAAGGACGTTCCGAAATTGGCGCCATTTATCATTCTAATAACCAGTGCCTGGTAAGCGCTATGTACTCAGCGGGGAGGCAAGAGTTCCCAACTCCTGGGAGGGCCATCCCCGTCTGGGTCATTGGTAAGTATAAAAAATATATAAATTACTATAAATTTTTTAACATTTTTATACTGTACCAATGACCCAGACATAGCTGAATAGTAAAAAGGCTGGAGGGCCAAGGACATAGAGCAAAATGGAATACGCTCAATAAAATAAAATAGAGTCATCCCCTGTAGGGAAAAGAAGTAATAGGCCTTACATGTATCTTTCTTATTTATGATAAATTAGAAAGACACAACACCTTCCAAAAATTGAGCTTCATACATCCATGTACTCTATTAATATCCAATAATCCTTATACTAATAATTTTTAAAGTAAGCCAATAATAAAGTAAGTCTAGAGAATAGAGACTCTTATACTCCTAAAAGTGTGTGAGAATTGCATAATCATGTCCGTTGACATATGCAATATTCAAAAGCTATACTTTAAAAACTAAGACTTGAATGAATTTTATAAACTTAAACTTCTCACTAAACAACCATCCCAATAACAGCTCAGAATTACTAACTCCGGAGGAGGTATCCCCTTGTTTTCATAGTAAAAAACAGGTGACCCAAGGGAACACCCTCCCCCCCCCCCCCCTTTTTCTTGCCCTGGGTCAAATAGCCCAGAGCGAAGAGGGCAGCCGAACGGAGACACTGCCGAAACAGACAGCCTACCTAGCTATAGTAGCAACTGTTAAGTGAATGACATTCTGAGCAGTAGAGAATAGACCTAACAATAGAGGCCTCCAGAAATGGACTCGATATTTCTGAGATAAAATTCATGAATGGATGGCTGAGCGCAATGAGCAGCCTTCAAAAATCTATAATAGCAACACTATTAATGTAAGCCCAAGAAGTAGAACTCTTACTTCATGAGCCGAAATCTTAAGCACAACTGCTAAGCCAATGATATACCATAAGCAGTACGCTAGTTAATAGAATCCATTAACAATAAAATGGAGCGTAACGTCCTTCTACTAGACATCAAAGACAGAAGAAGCTTACGCCCTTGTAATAAACAGATATCTGTTTATAAATACATAAACTGTACCCGGAAAGAGTAAAGGCCTATGCCCATACGAAGACGGAAGGACCTTAAAATAATAGGTTCCGGATAATAGGAGCCTAACTCTTATGCAACAATCCAACCTAAATAGTAACGGAAGTATTGATTCCGAAACTATGAAAGTGAAAATCATCCATCGATAGTGCATGAAACTCACTGACTCTACAGTAAAAGAGAAACCAACAGAATTACTGTCTAAAAGGTCAGAATTTGAAAACTACTGTTTCCAGAGGCTCAAATGATTACTTAGCTAAATAAGAACCGAAGTTAAAATCCGTATAGGAATTTAATCTAAAGATTCTAAGTCTATTTATCAAAAAGTTACTAACTGACTTAGATAAAGAGACAAAAGACTCAAATGTAAACTATCGTAGAGTGCATAGGTATGAGGTAACATAAACCTATAACCTAAATAACAACAGGCTGCAGTAGATCTTGTGAAACAAGTATACTAAAAAATAGCAATGAGTAGTATGGAGGGATCAACCATATGAACATAATGATCCCTACACCACGACGGAAGAGCCTCCACTTTAGTCGCATAGAATAGCGAAGAAGAGGTTCTCCTATAGTAAGAAATCGCGTCCAAAGCTCGTCCAGTACAGTGCTTACAATGCAATACGGACCACACAACAGAATACATGAAGGTTGCGACCTTGCTGGTTGTGATAAAGATGACACGATTTACCCAGTGAAAAAAGATCCTCACATAGAGGAAGATTTCACGTTAAGACCCACAGTAGACAAGAGAGTAAATTACTCATGATCTCTGTGAAGATAGAGATGCTATCAACAGAAATATATTGTGGTTGTTTATCTTAGCAATACCTGCTAAAACAACAGCGCCGGAGGATACGCGTATCCTATCATTCCGTCCTATAGATCAATAGAGCGTTAACAGTATTAGCTCAGAGATCTGGACAAGCCAACACATACGTCTGCAATTGATTAGCAAGCTGTGTCATAAATAAAACATCATTGGGCGCTCCCATAGATAGCAAATCTGATTAAATACTTGTTTGTTGAGAGTCCATTCTGACAGCAACAAGCGACCCGTAAGAGAACGGGAGTGCGATAAAACAATCAGACGACCCAGAATATGACGGACCAAAACTGAACTTGGTGTAGTATAACCAACAGACGGATTCTTTCCATTAAATTGAATATCGGAAACGAAAGAGTGCCTCCCTGGTTCCGGAGATACGCCACTACTGTCGAATTAAAGGACAGGAATTTGGGCATGCGTTTCTGAATAATGTTCATGCAATGACATAAAGCAAGCCTAAAAAACATTATTCCGCCGAAGTTAAACTGATAGTTAAAAGACTGCGGAACCCAAAGACCCTGGCACTTCGAATCCGTAGGGATCAGTATATATCCCAATCTGTTTGACTGGCAACCGTCATAACAGCCACACTCGGGTCTGGCAACTGCGGCGGCACTCTCTGAGTCAACCACCGAATGTTTGCCCCAGTCTGAATCTCTTGTAACACTAGATAGACAAGAGAATGTATAAATCAAGCAATTCATGGATTGCCGGAAAGTTGCCGTCGAAGAGAAGCTCCTCCGAGAACGAAGCGACTCTGAGAGAGTTCTTAACCTTACTATCCACGCGAGTGGATGTAGCTAGGGCTGCATCACGTCTAACCAACTCCAATCAGCCACTGAAGGGCAGAGTTATACGTGAACAAACTACTGCCCTCAAAAGAAATTACATTGAGAATAATATCCCGTAAATCTTTTCTTGAAGACGTAATGATAAAGCCTCAGTAAGGCGGATTACGTATAATAAAGCGTCTAAGTTAAGTCTACTATACATAATGTCGTTCCCAACATTGAAATTGGAAAAGACATAAACGGCGAAAAGAATATATGCAGTCTTTAATCACACCGTCTAGACGCATATGAACTCTCGGTATGCCCTGCTCTGCCAAAATAAACTATATGTAAAAAAGATAAAATGGCAGAAATGAGCCACGCGGACAAGAAACTAAACTATCATGCTTAGTAGCAGGCTTGTATATATATATAAATATATAGCGTCGAAAAATAAAACACATGTTGTAATGACAATATTGGACTGCGTCGGTAAGTCAGGGACAAAGTCCCTGTACCGATCGAAAAATCCGAGTCCAATGACGCTATAAGTCTCTTATCCAAGATCGCAGCAATGAAGTCCGAAAAATAATCACTGGAAGAAATGCCAGAAGATATGAAAAGCATCTTCCGATACTACTAAAGGGAAAACTCGAAATCTTTCGAATCCCTTTCGCCATCCTGTCGGACCCTTTAAAGCGTTCGGTCGTCCGTAGCTTGATGCAACCGCGGACCGCACCGACCCAGCGCCGTCGGATAATTCCTGATTCGACCGAGAAACCGTCAATTGCTGGGATGCTGCGAAACAACTGTGCTAACTCGGATAGCACGTCCGTCACTGAGGCCTGAGGAGCAGCGGTCTTACGATGCATTGCCGCAGGAAGCTCCGAGATCGTTACCCCCGTGCATACTTCCAATATGCGAGCGAACGGAGTGTATAGGCCTCGTGTCCCTTGGCTACCGGATGGCGCGACCTATTCGCTGTGGAATCACTGAATGCCGAAACTGATCGGATACTCGAGGTCACGTAGCCAATGTGCGGTCGTGTGCCCTGCTGTGAGGATGAGGAAGCATTAAAGACAGTCTCTCGGACTGTCAATATAACGGAGCGTCCCGAGCAACGGACATATGCTCCGAATGTAAAATATCTGAACCACAACATGCGGTCCCCTATGTTGTTGGCTTCCTCCGATCTGTCCTCAATCTGCCGTCACTGGGTGAGTACTAAAGTAATTAAAGTGCTCGCATCACCCAAAACTCCTTCCTAGACCGCAACGGACGAACCCGGCAGCCGAACCATTCGATGAATGTACGCTACACCGGGTGAGCTAGCGAATGTCACTCCGTAAGCGATAGACATATTCCATGAGCACTTATTGCCGCTAACTCTTCATTAACTATGACGACAGAGGCACACTTTTGAAAGACATCTCCATAACTCTTCGAACAAGAAACCAGAAATGCTTGGATAGCAAGCATAAAATAATAATATATATAGCGTCGTTCAATAATTCGAAAGTTTGTGTGACATTATTGGACTATGTCGGAACTGAGGGACGATGTCCCTGAACCGAACCAAAAATTTCTAAGTCCACCGACGCTATCAGTTTCTTATCCGACATCGCAGCATATGTTGTTCCGAAAGGGAAAGCTTGAAATCCACCGAATCCCTTTCGGTATCCCATCGGACCGGATGAAACTTTCGGACGTCCGTACCCGCTTCCGCGGAGCGTCCCGACCCAGCATCGTCGGATAAAATATATGCGACAGATTCAGTTGATGCTGGGATGCTGCGATAAACTGTGCTATTAAGGAAAGCACGTCCGTTCCCGAGGCCTGTGCAGTAGCGGACTTACGATGCATTGCCGCTGGAAGCTCCGTGTACGTTGACTCCCGCACACTTCCTATGCGAACGTCCGGAGTCTGCAGGCCTCGAGTCCCCGGCTACCGACCCAGCGCTGTCGGATAATTCTCGATCCGACACCGTTTCTGTCGGCTGCTGGGATGCTGCGATAAGCTGTGCTATGTGCACAAGAATGTCCGGCGTCGAGACCTGCGGAGGCGCAGTCTATCGCTGCTTCGCCGAGGGCAGTTCCGCATCAGATGGCTCCCGCATACTTTTCCTATGCGAACGTCCGGAGTCCATCGGTCTCGAATCCCTGGCTGCCGGATGGTGTGACCTGGTCGCCGAAGAATCCTTGATCGGCGAAGCTGGTAAAATATCGGCGGTCACGCAGCCAAGGTGCGGTCGTGTGCGCTGACGAGAAGAGGAAGCCTTAGCAGTCTCAGCGGACTGCCTATACAACGGAGTGTCCCGAGCGACGGACGTATGCTCCGCTAACTACACATTTGTACCACAACATCTGGGGCCAGATGTTGTTGAACGAGAGAGGGGCCTCTCTCGCTTGCCGTCCGGATGGACCGGAACGAGCTATGAACCGGACTAAAAGGCTTCCTCCGTTCTCCCTCCGATCCGCCGTCACTGGGTGTGCATTAAGTTAATTTTATAGTGCTCGCATCACCCCAAAATTCCTTCTAGACCGCAACGGACGAACCCGGCTGCCGAACCATTCGGTGAATGGACGCTACACCGGGCGAGCTAGCGGACGTCAAAGGCCGTCGAACCTACTAGGGTCCTCTTAGGCAATTGGCGTATTACATGAGCACTTTTCCGCTAGCCCTTCATTAATTGTGACGACGGAGGCACACTGTTGGAAGACATCACAGATACATCACCCTAATCTTGATCGTCTGAAATAGAAATTGATAAAGTAGAGTGACCCTGCGGGGAAAGGACCGGAGTGTCCAAATCCCCAACAACATACCGTGACATACGCTTCCCATATTGTCATCCGATACAGAACAGGAGTTAATGCAAGTACACTGACCACATATAGAATGATAATAAGGTCAGAGGAAGACTTCCTCTTAAGCAATTGATCAATATCCTTTCAATGTGAAAAGAAAACAAGTCCTGGCACTCGCACTAACCCCTGGCAATCAAAATACATAATAATAATATGATCCATTAATATAGAAAAAATAATTGAAATCAAAATATTTTGAAAAAATATTTTTTTAGAACAGCCCAAGTTTCTGAAAAGTAACGTTGAGCCCCAATGGATCCCAAGCCTAAGTGTGGACAAAAATTTTAAAAATATTTTAAACAATTTATTCAACACTTACGAACAATAATAATGTATCTAGTTATGATTAAAATAACATAAAGATATTATTATTTAGAAATCCCCCCCTCACACAGAGGGCTGTTGTAAATGTAAACAATGAGTGTAAAAACACTAAAACAAGACTCCAGGCACCCAGGCCCGAAATCAGTTACCAAAAATACACCATCTGATGCAAAACAGAGACTTCCAGGGAAGAAACTGCAGAACATCAGATGGTAGATGCAGAACACAACGCCTAACCACCCGTAGGTGAAGACGTAAACATGGGGAAAGAACAGAATTCATTCTGTTATACAGCTAAAACTCCCAAGAAATTTTAGTAATAATAATTACAGAAACTATGCCAAAAGCATGGGAGAATAGCAAGGGGGAACTTAAAGGACAGGGAGAGAGGAAAAACACTTGAAAAAACAGTGTAACTAAATAATCAGAATGACAACAAAATGGCTGCTGCCTTGAAAATAGGTAACTTAACATAATTTCATTAAAAAATTTTAAGTTACAGCCCTGATAATATTCTGTCACACATTCTTTTCCTCTCCTCCTTTTCTATCCTCCTTAGAATCACCATTTCACTAATATTTATGTGTCTGGCATCACTTAAACTGAGATTTAAAAGCACAAAGATCAGTCAGATGTTAACTGATAAAGGGCCAAACTTAGAATGATAAATGGCGCCAATTTCGGAACGTCCTTGACACTGCGCATGCGCAGTAGGGGCGAAGTGTGGAGGGCCTTTCAGGACATGTTTTCTTTAGTTTTAGATGCAAATTTTGGGGATTGGGGGGCAAAATTTGTGTTTGGCCCTATATTTTAAGAGTTAGCACCAGCTATGTCTGGGTCATTGGTACAGTATAAAAATGTAGGTGTTTGAATTTTTTTTTCTCATAGGGTTCCCTTAGGTGAGGAGGTTTTATTTTTCTCATTGGAAATAGAAAAATTGGGTTGTGGTAATAATGTTTACCCTCCCCAAACAACACCAAATATTAACACAGGAACTTGGTTTCAACACATTTGAATATACACATCCCAGGGATGCTGAATTCAAGAAACATTATTTTGTCTGGTGTTTTTGGAAAAGATTTTTAATTATCTCCCTTTTTGAGTCTCAGAGTGGGTCTGACTGAACCCCAAAATATTTGTTCTCATACCACAGTGATAACAAAGGCACCCAATAAATTTATAGCAAACATTACTGACATAAAAAATCTTCTTTACAGGTTCTATACAAAAAATGTAATACACACAATTCCCATAAATATGATTGCCGACAGACATTTTGAATTTTGGGCTGAGCCCAAAAGCACTCATTACCATCCCATGATGATAACAAATGTAGTCCTAGAAGTTCTGTACAAAAAACTGAGTGCACCTAATTTCAGTAGAAAATGGACCCCAGCAGCCATCTTGAATTTTGGACTGCACGAAAAAACACTAGTTCTCGTCCCAAGGTGATAACAAAGACACCCAAGAAGTTTTGTGAAGATCGGTTCATAAATACAGCCTCTAGCCCAAGCTATATTGACGTGCTCTTACTGTGTATAAGTTGCACTGAATAAATCAAAGTTCATCTAATTTGCATAATTTCTGCAGGAGAAAAAAAGTTGTATTATATATGATGTATTCCATGTTACTAAACATTCATACAAAAATTTATTCAATCAGAACTTTCATACAGAAGTTCTGTACAAAAATGAAAGTGTCAATGACACTGTAGCTCAACTTGACAAACTTGAACTTGGTAAGTTATAAATGAAATGGCAAAATTGAAGATCATTGGTACCCATGTCATTTTTTTTGCCAGTGGCAACATGTTTTGACAGAAACCGAAGAAAATCGATAGCTCCCATCTAGAGGCCTCCCCAAACAAGCATGCCAGGTTTCAAAGCAATCCGATCATAAATGTGCCCTGTAGGGTGTACAAAAGGGAAATATTGTGGTCTGACTAGACTAAATTCTAAGAATGGTGGCCATGGCAACATTTTTTGACGAAAATGGAAGAAAATTGATAGCTCCCATCTAGAGGTCACCCCAAACAAGCATGCCAGGTTTCAAAGCAATCCGATCATAAATGTGCCCTGTAGGGTGAGCCAAAGGAAAATATTGAGTCTTCTGACTAAACTAAGTTCTAAGAACGTTGGCCGCGGCAACATTTTTTGACAGAAATTGAAGAAAATTGATAGCTCCCATCTAGAGGTCTCCCCAAACAAGCATACCAGGTTTCAAAGCAATCAAATCATAAATGTGCCCTGTAGGGTGTGCCAAAGGGAAATATTGTGGTCTGACTAAACTGAGTTCTAAAAACGTTGGCCGCGGTGAAACATTTTTTGATGGAAATTGAAGAAAATCGAAAGCTCCCATCTAGAGGTCACCCCAAACAAGCATGCCTGGTTTCAAAGCAATCCGATCATAAATGTACCCTGTAGGGTGTGCCAAAGGGAAATATTGAGTCTTCTGACTAAACTAAGTTCTAAGAACGTTGACGGCGGCAACATTTTTTGACAGAAATTGAAGAAAATCGATAGCTCCCATCTAGAGGTCTCCCCAAACAAGCATACCAGGTTTCAAAGCAATCTGATCATAAATAGGCCCTGTAGGGTGTGCCAAAGGGAAATATTGAAGTCTGACTAAACTAAGTTCTATGAACATTGGCCGTGGCAACATTTTTTGCCGGGAATTGAAGAAAATCGATAGCTCCCATTTAGAGGTCACCCTAAATAAGCATACCAGATTTCAAAGCAATCAAATCATAAATGTGCCCTGTAGGGTGTGCCAAAGGGAAATATTGTGGTTTGACTAAACTAAGTTCTAAGAACGTTGGCCGCGGCAACATTTATTGATGGAAATTGAAGAAAATCGATAGCTCCCATCTAGAGGTCACCCCAAACAAGCATGCCAGGTTTCAAAGCAATCCGATCATGAATGTACCCTGTAGGGTGTGCCAAAGGGAAATATTGAGTCTTCTGACTAAACTAAGTTCTAAGAACGTTGGCCGCGGCAACATTTTTTGACAGAAATTGAAGAAAATCGATAGCTCCCATCTAGAGGTCTCCCCAAACAAGCATACCAGGTTTCAAAGCAATCTGATCATAAATGTGCCCTGTAGGGTGTGCCAAAGGGAAATATTGAGGTCTGACTAAACTAAGTTCTACGAACGTTGGCCGTGGCAACATTTTTTACCGGAAATTGAAGAAAATCGATAGCTCCCATCTAGAGGTCACCCTAAATAAGCATACCATGTTTCAAAACAATCAAATCATAAATGTGCCCTGTAGGGTGTGCCAAAGGGAAATATTGTGGTTTGACTAAACTAAGTTCTAAGAACGTTGGCCGCGGCAACATTTTTTGACGGAAATTGAAGAAAATCGATAGCTCCCATCTAGAGGTCACCCCAAACAAGCATACCAAGTTTCAAAGTAATCTGATCATAAATGCGACCTGTGAGGTGTGCCAAAGGAAATTGTGGACGTACGTACTAACGTACCAACGTACGTACGTACGTACGTACGCCGACGGACGAGAAGTGATGGCAATAGCTCAGCTTGACTTTGTCAAGTTGAGCTAAAAACTGATTGCACTAATTTCGGTATAAAAATGGCTGCTGGTGGCCATCTTGAATTTTGGACTGCAACCAAAAACACTTGTTCTCATCCCACGGTGATAACAAAGGTACCCAAGAAGTTTTGTAAAGATCGGTTTATAACTGGTAGAGTGCTGGAAGCCCATATCTGGGCTCTGTTCAGAAGTGCAGGTACCATGACTTAAGGCATCATATTCTGTGGATATGTATCATATTATCTTTAAAAATGAAATTATTTTGTCTGTAAGGCTTTGCATTGTTATAATTTAGGGGAGAGTGCCTATTGGCACTCTCCCCTAAATTATAACAACGCAAAGACATGTGAGCAAAGTTTGAGGACCAAAAATAATTTAGCACTCTACCAGTTAAATACGGCCTCTAGCCCAAGCCGTACTGAAGACGTCCAGATGGATGACAGGCCATGACAAAACCTCAAATTTGACTACGTCAAAGTTAAGCTAATGAATAAAAACTACAGATAGCAAATTATGATTTAATGAGATTTCATAATTAAATTTTATAATACCGCAGCAAGATTTACTATTGGATAATGCTGAAGTAAACCACAGGCAGATTTACTATTGGATAATGCTGAAGTAAGATTCAATGAGAATGTAATATAAATGTTGAATTTCTATTTTCTTTAACCCTTTATCTAATGAATTAGAAACATTGCACACATAATTTACAAAATGTTCAGTTAAAAAAAATATTTAAAAACAAGAAGAATGTTACTAAGGTAACACATGCCCCTCCCCCCCCTTGTGACCTTAACCTTGCATATGCGGCGGAAACTATTATATGCGACACACCTTCTGACTGTCCTTAATATTTGTAAAAAGGTTAACAATTGTACTATGATTCGTTTCTGAGTTATAGCTGAGACACGAATATTGACCGATTTTTAGTGTGACCTTGAAATGTGACTTTGACCTTGAAGGTACGAACCTGGCTATGGTGTGTGACACATCCTCCCATGGTCCTTTAAAATTGTGTGAAGTTTGATGACTGTAGCCCTAATAGTTTTGGAGTTATGCTTGAGACACGATTTGTGACCCTGAACATATGTAGGTCAATTGTGACCTTCACATTGCAGATGTGGCGGAAACTATTATAGGCGACACACCTTCTGAATGTCCTTAACATTTGTAAAAAGTTTACCAATTGTACTGTGATTTGTTTCTGAGTTATGGCTGAGACACGATTATTGGCCGATTTTTAGTGTGACCTTGAAATGTGAGCTTGACTTTAAGGTACGAACCCGGCTATGGGGTGTGACACATCTTCCCATGGTCCTTTATAATTGTGTGAAGTTTGATGACTGTGGACCTAACAGTTTTCGAGTTATTGGCTCGGACACACACACAGACACACACAGACACATGGACACACACACACACTTCAATCACTATATGCCACCCGACTTAAGTCAGGGGGCATAAAAACTTCAACACAAGAGGCCCCAATGGGTCTTAATCGCTCACCGGCCAAAGTGGTTCAAAGAAGTATTTGGGGTCACATTCAGTTAGACATGATTCATCAACTCTACAAAGGAATGAAGCCATGCAAAGGCAAATTTTATGGAAATGGATCTGAACAAACCTGAACCTAACATGCTCCCCCTGACCCCCCCCCCCCCCCCCCCCCCCCCCCCCCCCCCCCCCCCCCCCCCCCCCCCCCCCCCCCCCCCCCCCCCCCCCCCCCCCCCCCGCCCCTCCAACCCTGTCCATAGAGAGCTCAAATATACTCTCCCAAAAAAGAAAGTGTGCATGCTAAAAAATAACACTAAAAAAATATATATATCATTTTCATTCATGGAAATTTTATTCAATCACAGATGAATCAATTTGTGATCAACACGAGAAATTTCATTACGCTACGACGAATACTCTTGGTGCCATGGAGAGTCAAAGACACTAAGGGTCAAACACAAAAGTCACACACTCAATATCTGGTATGACCTCCGTCTGCATCGACTACTGCTGTGCATCTACGCCTCATGGAAGCGAACAAATTAGCATGGAAGTGGGTTAGGGTAGGGTTTGGTTAGGGTTAGGTAGGGTTTGGTTAGGTAGGGTTAGGGTTAGGGTAGGGTTAGGTTAGGTTAGGGTTAGGCTAACCCTAACCCTACTCTACACCACTGCAGTCGAGCACGACGATGACGTAACATCAAAATCGGACGAATTGCAGGTCTTCGAGGACAAAAGCCGTATTCTCTCAACCGGTTTATTACTGTTTGAGGATGTATCCGTCTCAGGTTAGGGATGTTCCTGGCTGTCGTCATTGCCGTTTGTTGCCGGTTCCGGAGATGGATGACACGGATATACCGATCTTGTGCAGGGGTGGTAACTCGGGGTCTCCCGGAGCGGGGTCGGTCTCGAACGTCATCATGTTGTGCATGTCGATGGACTAGCCTGTCTACAGTGTTACGGTGGCAGTTCAAATGCTGGGCAACCTCTCTGTGTGTTCTGCCAGCTCTAATCATACCCAGGGCAAGGAGACGTTGATTCATTGTCAATCTTGGCATGCTAATGTGGAGTCGTTTTAACAGCAGCGCAAGTTTGAATGTGAACGATAGGAAGGCCTTACTTTAGTGTTTAAATACCCAAGGATTCACACTGCTGCATGAATTTTCAGACTCTTCACGTGCAAAACATGCCTTTTCACAAACGTGCAGCACGTCATTTAACGTTAATGCAATTTTAACGGGGACAGCTGTTTTTGTGTTCAATATAACTTATTCATGAACAGGTTAACACTCTTTACACCTACGAAATTATTTTTTTGGAGTTTGATCAATTTCTGCAATGCACACTTTCTTTTTTGGGTGAGTATAATAAGCCAGGGACTCAAATTGAACAAACTTGAATCTGATCCCTCTTGAGATGTTACAAATGTATATACCAAATATGAAAGAATTCTGACTGGTGGATCTGAACAAGGAGGTTTTTAAAGAAATGTCCTCACATTGCATTAAGTTAAACTTTGGGCTCAAATAGGGAGCCAAAATATTAACCCAGGGACCCAATTTGAACAAACTTGAATCTGACCCACCTAGAGATGTTGTATACCAAATATGAAAGGATTCTGATTGGTGGATCTGAAGAAGAAGACCTTTAAAAGAAATTTCCACATATTACACTAAGTTAAAATTCAGGCTCCCATAAGAAGCCAAATATCAACCCATAGACCAGATTTGAACAAACTTGAATCGGACCCTCCTAGAGATGTTGTATACCAAATATGAAAACATTCTGACTACAGGGTCTAAAGAAGAGGATTTTAAAAAAATTTCCCTATATTGCACTAAGTTGATATTTGGGCACCCATAGGGAGCCCAAAAATTTACCCAGGTAAGCAATTTGAACAAACCTGAAACTGACCCACCTCAAGATGTTGTATACCAAATATGAATGCATTCTGACTGGTGGATCTGAAGAAGAAGATTTTTAAAGAAATTTCCTCATATTTCACTAAGTTGAAATTCAGGCTCTCATAGGGAGCCCAAATATAAACCCAGGGACTCAATTTGAACAAACGTGATTCTGACCCCCCTATAGATGTTGTATAACAAACATGAAAGGATTCTGACTGGTGGAGCTGAAGAAGAAGATTTTTAAAGAAATTAGAAATTTCCTCAAATTGTATGAAGTTAAACTTTGGGCTTCAATAGAGAGCCCAAATACTAACCCAGTGACCTGATTTGTACAAACTTGAATCTGACCCCACCCCCCCCCCCCCCCCCCCTCCCCTATAGATGTTGTATACCAAACATGAAAGGATTCTGACTAGTGGATCTGAAGAAGAATATTTTTATAGAAATGTCCTCATATTTCATTCAGTTAAAATTCGGGCTCCTACAGGGAGCCCAATTATTAACCCAGGGACCCGATTTGACCAAGCTTGAATCTGACCCCAATAGAGATGTTATATACCAAAAATCAAAAGATTCTAAATGATGGTTCTGGAGAAGAAGATTTTTTTAATTTTAAAAAAAAAATTTATGGGTGCTATCAGAGTAATGCCCCTTGTGGTGCCCCCTGAGGACGTAGAAAGTTTATTTGTACAAACTTGAATTGCCATATGATAAGGAACATACGCACCAAATTTGGTTCAATTTGGTCCAGTAGTTTGGGAGGAGAAGTCGATAATGTAAAGTTCACGATGGACGACGACGGACAGCAAGTGATAAGTTAAGCTCCCTTTGGTGAGCTAAAAACCATGTCATGTCACCAATGATGGATCACATGATATCGTTTTGTTGAAATTTTATGAAAAATGTGATAAAAAAA
This sequence comes from Pictodentalium vernedei, assembly GCA_031216915.1. Lineage (NCBI taxonomy): Eukaryota > Metazoa > Mollusca > Scaphopoda > Dentaliida > Dentaliidae > Pictodentalium > Pictodentalium vernedei. Next base: position 662,355,465 of record CM062296.1, read on the forward strand.
TAATTACAAGCGGCCCCAAGGGGCCTTAATCGCTCACCTGCCAAAGTGGTTCAAAGAAATATTTGGGATCACATTCAGTTGGACATGGTTCATCAACACTACAAAGGAATGAAGTCATGAAATGCAAATTTTATAGAAAAACACTAAGGAACGGATTTGAACAAACCTGAACCTAACATGCTCCCCCATGCCACCCCCCCCCCCCCCCCCGCACGCCCACCCATAGAGAGCCCAAATATTAAGCCAGTAACTCAAATTTAACACACTTGAATTTGATCCCTCTTGAGATGTTATATACTCGCCCAAAAAAGAAAGTGTGCATTGCAGAAATTGATTAAACTCCAAAAAAATAATTTCGTAGGTGTAAAGAGTGTTAACCTGTTCATGAATAAGTTATATTGAACACAAAAACAGCTTTCCCTGTTAAAATTGCATTAACGTTAAATGACGTGCTGCACGTTTGTGAAAAGGCATGTTTTGCACGTGAAGAGTCTGAAAATTCATGCAGCAGTGTGAATCCTTGGGTATTTAAACACTAAAGTAAGGCCTTCCTATCGTTCACATTCAAACTTGCGCTGCTGTTAAAACGACTCCACATTAGCATGCCAAGATTGACAATGAATCAACGTCTCCTTGCCCTGGGTATGATTAGAGCTGGCAGAACACACAGAGAGGTTGCCCAGCATTTGAACTGCCACCGTAACACTGTAGACAGGCTAGTCCATCGACATGCACAACATGATGACGTTCGAGACCGACCCCGCTCCGGGAGACCCTGAGTTACCACACCTGCACAAGATCGGTATATCCGTGTCGTCCATCTCCGGAACCGGCAACAAACGGCAACGACGACAGCCAGGAACATCCCTCACCTGAGACGGATACATCCTCAAACAGTAATCAACCGGCTGAGAGAATACGGCTTACGTCCTCGAAGACCTGCAATTCGTCCGATTTTGACATTACGTCGTCGTCGTGCTCGACTGCAGTGGTGCAGAGTAGGGTTAGGGTTAGCCTAACCTAACCCTAACCCTACCTAACCCTACCCTAACCAACTTCCATGCTAACTTGTTCGCTTCCATGAGGCATAGATGCACAGCAGTAGTCGATGCAGACGGAAGTCATACCAGATATTGAGTGTGTGACTTTTGTGTTTGACCCTTAGTGTCTCTGACTCTCCATGGCACCAAGATTATTCGTCGTAGCGTAATGAAATTTCTCGTGTTGATCACAAATTGATTCTTCTGTGATTGAATAAAATTTCCATGAATGAAAATGATATATATCTTTTTTGAGTGTTATTTTTTAGCATGCACACTTTCTTTTCTGGGAGAGTATATATCAAATATGATAGAATTCTGACTGGTGGATCTGAAGAAGAAGGTTTTTAAAGAAATGTCCTCACATTGCACTAAGTTAAACTTTGGGCTCAAAGAGGGAGCCAAAATATTAACCCAGAGACCCGATTTGAATAAATTGGAATCTGACCCTCCTAGAGATGTTGTATACCAAATATGAAAGAATTCTGACTGGTGGAACTGAAGAAGATTTGTAAAGAAATTTCCTCGGGAGCCCAAATATCACTCCAGGGATTCGATTTCAACAAACTTGAATCCGACCCCTCTAGAGATGTTGTATACCAAATATCAAATGACTCTAATTGATGGTTCTGGAGAAGATTTTTAAAGAAATTTTCTCATTTTGCAGAAAGTTAAAATTCAGGCTCCCATAGGAAGCCCAAATATCAACCCAGGGACCAGAACAAAAAAGTTGAACAAACTTGAATCTGACCCTCCTAGAGATGTTGTATACCAAATGTGAAAGGATTCTGACTGGTGGATATGAAGAAGAAGATTTTTAAAGAAATTTCCTTATATTGCACTAAGTTAAAATTTGGGCTCTCATAGGGAGCCGTAATATCAACCCAGGGACTAGGTTTAAACAAACTTGAATCTGACCCTCCTAGAGATGTTGTATACCAATTACGAAAGCATTCTGACTACAGGGTCTAAAGAAGAAGAGTTTTATAAACATTCCTCATATTGCACTAAGCTGATATTTGGGCTCCAATAGGGAGCCCAAATATTTACCCAAGTAACCGATTTGAACAAACCTGAAACTGACCCACCTCAAGATGTTGTATACCAAATATGAAAGGATTCTGACTGGTAAATCTGAAAAAGAAGATTTTTAAAGAAATTCCCTCATATCGCACTAAGTTAAAATTCAGGCTCCCATAGGGAGACCAAATATATATCCAGGGACTCGATTTTAACAAACTTGAATCTGACCCCTGCTAGTGCTGGGCAATATTGAAAAAAATAAAAACCGCAATTATTGAGTACTGACATCGCGGTTAACGATATTATCACGGTTTTTAACACCCAACTCACAAGTAGCAAACTGTACATGTAAATGATGTTCTACAAATGTATAATTTTCGAAGTTGTGTATTGTGTATCATCTGTTGTTCTTTGTTTTATAATATGATTTGTGTTTGGAATAGAATTGAAAGAATTTTAATTGTTTATGTGCCTGCATGTCTTATTTTTTTTCAGAAACCCAAGACATAAGATATCACGAACTGTGAAACTGTGTGGGGAGGAGTCTAATACCGTTGATTGACGCCTGTATTACGAATACATTGACGGCATGCGAGTCGCACTGACAGGCATCAATTGACATCAAGTTATCAACTGGTCAATGACATTAAAAAAAACGTAATTGTATCTTACCTGTTATATTTGCAGAAAATGTGATCCAAACTGAACCTAACTGTCCTTTATGTGTGACATGATGTTCAAAATTATTTGGAAAAACCCATTCTTAAAACCATGCTGGCTGTTTATTTAAATGGAATAAGCATGTAAATAAGAAAGCAGCATTGATGAATAAAAAGACGTTTCTGATAAGTATTCCACACATTATTTTCGTGGATTGGCAGGGTGATAAGGGTCCAAGGAATTCACATAATTAAGGACAACTCATTCAGTTAGCAATAATTCTTCTTTTGTTGTATCCAAATAAAAACGTTCTACAAACGAAAAATGCACTAAGTAAAAACAATGCAAGAATGAACAACACTTAGCTCCCTTGTATCGCTATTCTTTTAATTTTTGCGCCGCCTACAATGAAACTACACGGCATGATTCACGAACCATGACCTAGTTGCGTCTTAACTGTCTCAATCATGATGTATCAAAAGTGGTTCTGTAGTCACCAGACATGCCCAGATTCACTCCCAATATGGACGCTTTCTCTGTGTTTTACAAATTAAATTGCATACACAGATATAACGTGGGCATTTTAACTTTAATTTCAGACTTGGAAAACTCAAACTGCGTTAAATAAGAATCACTTTTATTCACACACACAGACACACACATGCAAAGTATGATTACTTGATGGGAAGTTGACGCCTGCTGATAACTGACGATATGACGATTTTTTTTTTGTAGACGATATTACTGACGATATTGAGTTTTTAACCGGGTACTGTCGATTAATCGGGAAACCACCCAGCACTAACCCCTGCCCTTACACATGTTGTATACCAAACATGAAAGGATTCTGACTAGTGGATCTGATGAAGATTTTTAAAGAAATTTCCTCAAATTGTACAAAGTTAAACTTCGGGTTCCAACAGAGGGCCCGATTATTAACCCGGGACTCGATTTGAACAAACATGGATCTGCCCCCCTCTCAAAATATCAAATATCAAAAAATTCTAATTGATGGTTCTGGAGAAGATTTTTTTAATTTTGGAAAACAATTTATGGGTGCTATTAGAGTAATGCCCCTTGTGTTACCCCATGTGGGCGTGGCAACTTTATTTGAATAAACCTGAACTGACATATGGGCCGTGAGCTGCGAAAAGGGACCTTAGGGGTCAAAAATTCGAAACTAAGTTAGAGTTTCATCTCTACTCTCCTGAAATCGAGGATTCCAACAAAGTTTACTTTAGGTTCATCCGACATTTATAAATGGGTCAACGCGACGTGTAAAGTGAGATGTCCAAGAGCTTCATAACTTGATTCGACCGTTTGACGTTTCAACGTAATACTTATACGACGCATGTGTGCAACGTTATCTCTCGTGAAAATGTGAACGTTTAGCGAACAGTAACAAGTTATTTCTTTTTCAAAAAAATGAAATATTTAAGAATGAAGGAAGATAAACTACCATCTGAGCTTTAATTCACTGTGGATATGGTTTAATTCACGGTGTGAGGGGAGCAATCTGCAAAGAATGTTTTGAAAAATATTTGTTTTCCCGAGCTGTCAGGTTTTTCATTTTTGTTTATTTCTTGTTCATTTAATGTTTGTTTTTTGTTTGTTTGTTTTTTTTTGCTTTTTTTTTGGTTGTTGTGGGGGGTGGGGTGCTTTTTGCACGTTTTCGGCTGCTTTGCATGCATCGGCAAAACTGAATAAAGAAAATCTATTAACACACGACCCTCCTCACCAATATAACTAGTAGGCTGAAAACAGACAATAATAAAAAAAAAAACAGAGGAAGAAGAAACCGAACCAACAGAAATTTTACAGTGCCATCTCCAATAATGGCAATATGGGCCAATTTGCACTACGTCGCAAATGCATCAGAGCACGGCGGACAATTTTTTCTCGAGAGAACTAACACCGAATCTCCAACCAACGGTAGTACGTACTCACTCCCACCGACATCCAGCCAGCGTGATATATTATGCCTATAACATATCCTGTCCCCTTAATGACGAATGACGACTTCAGGAAAACAATTCTTAGAGTTTTATTCATAGGTGGATTCTCATACAACACTACTGCATTAAAATTCACCCTGATAATTTTGTGGTAAAATGTTATTATTCCCTATGCAGTACCAGTGACTCTTACGTCTTATCCAAATGTACCACCCCAGCATACTACACATACATTCGATCGTATATTTTGCACCCCCAATCAAAAATCCTGGCTACGCGAGTGAGTATTTACCCCCCCCCCCCCCCACCCCACCCCCCATGCACATGCGCATAGGCGTATTCACTGACCACTGTAAAAATTATTAAACAAATACAGGCTGGGTTTTTGTTTGTTTTTTGCTAAATATTAATGTATTGCCCATTAATTTTAAATTGTTATTTTCTCTTATTTTCTGTCCCCTAACAAGCTTTGGATTAATTGATATTCACAAGACAAAGACATGATTTCTGAGTGTCAAAGCACGTATTTTGGTTTGTAATTTAAACACCAAAATGCTTACAAAATCTCGTATTCAATTTCTAAGCACCTCTGAAGTGCAAGGATTACGTACAAAAGTGTTTTTTGTCGTCAGTTTGTGTCCAATTCTGGAACGTGTTAAGATGTTCAGTTGCTTCAAAACACAACTTATAGTATGGATTTTCTAAACACAATTAGTTGTGGTGAAGCCTATCTCTAAAATGCATGTGTCTCGATTTTAAACATAACATTGAAACACGTTTGGGTCTGAACATGTAGACCCTATATAATTCGTGGAGCGGGCCATCAAACTGAACAATTTCAATTTTAAAACGTCTTGAAATCAAATGTAGATTCAGCCAAGACCTATGTGAGTTTCCTTCGAAAGTTGCCTGATTGTCATTAGTCTCAATCTTTGTCGGGATGGGTTATCAAGCTCAGTGTGTTTGGCCGCATGTTGGGGTATGTGTGTTGGTGATATCAAACTCATCAATATCAATCTCAAAACTTCTTTCCGTGGGACGCCCAGGTAAAATAGGACTTGGTAACCAACGCCGCTTGGTGCCATCTCTCAGTAAGTGGGAAACGTAGGCATAAATGATTGGCAAGACTTGACTTTATAGCTATATTGAGTCATGATATAGCCTTGATGCTGGCACCAATAAATAAATACTTAAATCGCAAATTGTATTTAAATAAAAGTTAGGTTAAGCTAATGGCCCGCGTGAGTCTTCTATACAAGAAACCTAAAAAGGTGACTGATATATTCTGTCACAAGTTTTACTTCTTTTGTCGGGAGAGGCTGTTATAGGTCACATATAGCTCATATATCCCTTTATTCGATGAGAAAAACCGAAACAAATATTCCCAGAACAGTCAGGTAACCTTAGGGCTGTATTTAAGAATGGGCAGACTGGGCGGACGTACAGGGCCCCACATTTGAAGGGCCCCCACATTTGGCAGGGAATTTTGTCATGTTCGAAATTCCCATTTTCCTGTTGAAATGTTACACATTATGGAGCTCAGAGTGCTTTCGGAAACTTCCCGAGAGCCTCCAGAAATCCAAATTTACCTGGGGTAACACCCCCACCTCCACCCCCATAGGACCCCAATTAAGCCGCTCGTCGGCCAGACCACTTCGGGATTTGCTTGTTATGAGCGTAAGAAAAAAAATGAGCTTCTTCTCGAGGCTGCCCAGGCCCCCAATATTTCTGAATCCAGCCCTTGGTAACCTGACGTCTCTGAACAGTTTGGGGATTTTTTTTCGCTGACACTGACTCTAAAATTAGAAGCAATGTGTGAGAATGAGCAATCGCGTATGGTGACAACATTTCTTCTTATATAATTTCCCAGTATCAGCCAATAAATTACATGTAGTAGGAAAATAATTGGAGGCGTTAGGATTTTTCAGTAAGCGTATTTGTCGGAGGCTCTAAACTCGAATCTGAAAGTGGATCGAGGGGGTCAGGATCAACCACTCTACGCATACAAGTGTATGCATTTTGTAGAATCACAATTCACATGTACAGTCGAAACTCAAAGTTTACGGGAACCGACCGATAACTTCGACTTATCCTGGTCCTCGAGTTAGGCACTTGAGATGAATTTGAGGGATTTGGAAGCCTTGAACACAAGAACACAGAAACTTGTAATCTGGACAAAGGAACCACCTCCACACCTCCCAGAAAATATAGAACAGCGATGGTCTATATTTCCTGATAGGGGTGGAGGGGGACTGCTAGTCCCTGATTGCTAGGACCGATAACCAACTTCGAGTTATCTCATATATTCGAATCATCCGATTTCGAGTTATCGATTGCCGACTGTAGTTTCTAGTTTTTCAAGACAACTCCCATTCCCTACCACCTCTTGCTCCTGCCAGGAGAAAAGGGATCAGTGAACAAAAAACCTAAACAAGAAAACAAAAACAATACTCTGCAAAATAAGTTATTTTACACGATAACGGGGTAAGTATTGTTTTTGTTTTTGTCTCTCGGTATTCCGAGGTGGGGTGGGGTGGAGGGAGGGAGGGGGTGGATCAGTTGTAAAAAGTAAATAAATAAATAAAAACAGGATTTGTTGGGGGAGGTGGCAGATAAAAACTGCAAGACACAGGGTCCCGGGGAGAGGGGGTCCACCGAGGCCGAAGCATTTTTTCAAAACTACTTTCTTTACATTCAGAAATAGAAGACTTTTGAGCATTGTCATGCATGTCATTAGTGGTCACTTAAGAATATGACAGTTTCATTTGCCTTGAAAGATATTTTTTTAAAGGTTGTCGTACACAAAAATTGAAAAAACAAATGCCCCCCCCCCCCCAAAAAAAGACAATTTTTTATGCTCAAATTGTTTTCTAGATAGTCCAAGGCAGAACATTGCTTTTCAGACCTCGTGTATTATTTTTACAGCCCCCCACCACCCCCACCGCTCACGGGTATGCCCTTCTGTGTTGTTGTGTATGCGTGTTTGTGATATTGGCATCATGATGCAGTGAAATTACATCATCTAATTATTTCAGGCTTACATGCAATCTACCTTACCACCCAACCAATCATTCGAACAAAATTATTCTTTTCATGTTTCATCAGAAAAAAATAACTGAATTGTCACGAAGGGATTTCAGTTCATGAGGACTAGTGGGAGGTCAGCTTTGAAAAAAAAAATACCACGAGGCCGAAAAAGCAACAGTCTGCCCCTGGACTACCTAAAAACAAAAAAAAATTGAGCCATTTTTGAGTGTGTGTGTGTGTGTGTGCAAAAATCCAGTTTTGATGAGAAATATGCAAACAGAAGAAGTAACTTTCAAAGCAAATAAAACCTATATCTTTTACCTATCATGTTCTTAAGTGACCACCAAAGATATAACAATCCTCAACGGTCTTTTATCAGCGAAATAAATGCGTAAAAGTGGATTTAAAAAAAAAATGGTTTAGCTTCGAATGGGGGGGGGGGGGGGGGGGGGGGGGGGAGGGGGAGGGGTACGCACCCCACGGGGCCTAGCGTCTTGCAAATGTTTTTCTGACCCAACCAGAGGTTATTCCAAGGGCTAAATTTGGGGCCTCGTGTATTTTTGTTTACAGCTAACGCCCCCCCCCCCCCCCCTCCCTCTTATGAGGACTTGAAAAAACTGAAGGTTTTTTTTGTTTTTTTTAACTTTCTACTTCTTTGAAACGCAAATCCCTTCTTAAAATGAGTTTAGGAAAATGTTATACATTGGTCCCAGCAACAATTACCAGAAACAAGAAATGTTTCTCGAACAGCTTCGAAGGAAAGTTTTGAAAGATAGCCAATTTGAATTTTGTCATTTTTAAAAATTTTGTTAAATGAATATAATTGAGTTACATCACGATCACAAAATTAATAATAAGCCTCCAATTGAAAGAAAAACTGACATGGGGGGGGGGGGGGGGGGGGGGGGGGGCAAGTAGGGGACATGATATGCTCCCCATGGGGAGGGGGTGGGGGAGGTAGAGGTGCATATCAGTACTTTTTAAGGCAGGAGCAATCCTTGACGATTTATTGGAGGGTTTTATTTTTATTTTTATTTATTTATTTATTTGTTTATTACTATTATTATTTTGGAGGGGGGAAGGGGAGGTGATTCAATTTTTCTCGAGCTCCCAGACCTCTCCTCCCAGATAAAAAAACAGACAAAAAAATGTGCTTTCGGACTATTCTTGTGGCTTTTAAAGGTTTGCACAGTTTTTGAACGTTGAAAATAATGAGGTAGGGCCTACGACCCATATTTTGAGGGCAAGATTCACAATCTGTGTTGGCTAACTGCATTCGAGCTTGTGGTTCTTTACTGGATAAGTTCATCGGCAGGGTGTGTAATGAGAATAACAAAAAAAAGCCAGAGTCAATGTTTGTGAGAGAGAGGGTGTGTGAATGTGTTTGTGATGAATGGGAGAAAGGGGATGGCTGGCAAAATCTATGTTTGGGGACGGGGTAAATGCCCTTCACCTCACCCCCATACGTAGCATCGACACTGGTCACAAGTTACTGAGCTTGACATGAGATGTTGCGGCTTTTGAGATTGTAAAGAATGTAGGCTGTGGACATGCTGTATCCAGGGCTGTAGAAAACAAATCACATTCAATTTCGCAGTCCAACTATGCTGTTAGAAAATAGAACCACAATGCTTTGTCTGTATGATCTATGTGTAGGCCTACTGTAAATTGTAATGACTAGTAGTGACGTAGAATAGAGCTTGAATACAGAACAGAAAACTTTACTCGTGTCTTTAGTCATTTTTACGCCACAGCGGAACTTCAAATAAAAACAGAAACAACAACAAAAAAACCTTCCTACGTTAAAAATCATTTTATTCCAGGCACATAAAATTTGTAACTTGTAACTGGTTTTCAGAAGGTATTACTGCATGAACATGATGAATTCATGTTAGAACAAGTGATGGAAAGAAAGATGATTTTGAACCTCAGTTCTCGGCAACTTTCTTTTCGATGTCACACCGTGATTTAAAAATAGAAACGTTCGTTGATGTAAACAATTCAGCGAGTGCGAAACGTCATTTAAACAGGTCAAACAGAGTGAAGCGAAAAATCAGTCGTTTCACGTCTGCTGACAGCCCATCGAACTCTCTTGGAAAAAAATGAAATCGGCGTGTTTTTGTCAATATATCTTTTGTGTGTGTTAATTTTCATCAGAAAATGCTGTTTGCCTCGAAGTTTTATGACATTAATGTCATCGATTAAAAGGAAACATGTAAAGTCATATGGAAACAACCAAACAATTGGATACGCCTGAAGTTGGTTTGCTACACAGTAGACAACACGTCTTCTTGAAAGTCAAGAACGCGTGTTGCACTGTCGCCTCGGCTATTTCGTTGGCAAAGAACTGTTCAATTCATCAGAATTCAAGAGGATGTTTTGAGAGTCTGATTCTATCTCTGACATAAAACATTTATTTAGTTACGGTAACCAGTTTTAATTTATTAAATACATTAAATCAGTGCATTTCTCGTGTGGAAAGAAAAAAATAAAAAGCCGCGTGTGTTTATAAAACTTATTTGATCACGCCCACAATTTTTACGTCGTTCGTTTTTGACGTCTTTCTCTGTTTTCATTGGATATCCTGTAAGGTCCCTTTTCGCAGCTCACGGCCCATATGATAAGGAACATGCACATCAAATTTGGTTCAATTCGGACTTGTGGTTTATGACGAGAAGTCGATAATGTAAAGTTCACACCGGACGGACAACAGATGGACAGAAGATGGACAAAAAGTGATCACTTAAGCTCCCCTTGACTTTCAGTCAGGTGAGCTCAAAATTCAAAATATCAAATTTTGATACTGTGTGAGTTGAGTAAAGGGTTAACTAGTTCATGGCCATACATGTATTAATCTTTAAGACCTAGGCAATTTTCTACTACACTACAACCCTGATTGGGTTGGCAATGATTTCTGGTTGTTATATCTATTTGCATATTGAAATACATGATATTTCACTGTTTACCTAACATAATGGTCATATCTGATTATTTACAAAAATCTGATTCAAATTTCACTGTTGAAAAATAAATTGCCAACAAAACATATCTTATCAACTGATCTTGTTCCAAGAAGGGATTTTAAACTACATGGCTGCTTGTAATCAGAAAATGAAAATTTAAATATTCAAATAAAATATTTTGGAAGCGTCTTCTGCTAGACATGTTAGGAAGTGAAACAAGAGACCCAAGGGGCCTGAGGGTGCTCACCTGACATGATAGCCTAAATATCAACCCAGAGAATTGATTTCAACAAGTTGCATCTGCTCCTCCTAAGAAAAGCTTATACCAAATATCCAAAGATTCTGACCAGTGGATCTAAAAAAAAGAAGATTTTTAAAGAATATTCCTCATATTGAACGTTATAATTCGGGCTCCCACAGGGAGCCCATATATGAACCCAGGGATTTGGCTTTAACAAACTTGAATCTCACCCCAAGGATGCTGCACACCAAATATCAAAACATTCCGACTGCTGGATCTGAAGAAGAAGATTTTTAAAGAAAATTCCCTCATTTTGAACTAAGTTATCATTCGGGCTCCCACAGTGAGTCCAAATATGGACCTAGGGACATGGCTTGAACAAACTTGAATCTCACCCCCCCTAAGGATGCTGCATATCAAATATCAAAACATTCCAACTGCTGGATCTGAAGAAGATTTTTAAAGAAAATTCCTCATTTTGAACTAAGTTATAATTCGGGCTACCACAGTGAGCCCAAATATGAACCCAGGGACTTGGCTTGAACAAACTTGAATCTAACCCCCCTAAGCATGGTGCATACCCAATATCAAAAGATTCTGCCTGCTGGATCTTGAGAATATGATGGTGCATACCCAATATCAAAAGATTCTGCCTGCTGGATCTTGAGAAGATTTTCAAACAAATTTGCCTGAGATGCACTAAGTTCGAATTCAAGCTTCTATAGTGAGCCCAAATATGAATCTAGGGAGCCGATTTGAACAAACTTGAATCAGATCCACCCCACAATGTTGCATACCAAATATCAAAAGATTCTGCCTGCTGAATCTAGAGAAGAAGATTTTTTAAGAAATTTGCCTGAAATGCACTAAGTTCGAATGCGGGCTTCTATGGTGAGCCCAAATATGAATCCAGGGGGCCGATTTGAACAAACTTGAATCAGATCCACCACACAATGTTGCATACCAAATATCAAAAGATTCTGCCAGCTGGACCTGGAGAAGAAGATTTTTTAAGAAATTTGCCCGAAATGCACTAAGTTTGAATTCGGGCTTCTATAGTGAGCCCAAATTTGAATCCAGGAGGCCGATTTGAACAAACTTGAATCAGATCCACCCCACAATGTTGCATACCAAATATCAAAGGATTCTGTCTGCTGGATCTGGAGAAAAAGATTTTTTAAGAAATTTTCCTGAAATGCACTAAGTTCGAATTCGAGCTTCTATACTGAGCCCAAATATAAACCCAGGGGGCTGATTTGAACAAACTTCAATCAAATCCACACCATAATGTTGCATACCAAATATCAAAAGATTCTGCCTACTGGATCTGGAGAAGAAGAGTTTTTAAGAAATTTGCTTGAAATGCACTAAGTTCGAATTCAGGCTTCTATGGTGAGCCCAAATATGAATCCAGGGGGCCGATTTGAACAAACTTGAATCAGATCCACCCCACAATGTTGCATACCAAATATCAAAGGATTCTGTCTGCTGGATCTGGAAAAGAAGATTTTTTAAGAAATTTGCCTGAGATGCACTAGGTTCGAATTCAAGCTTCTATAGTGAACCCCAAATATGAATCTAGGGAGCCGATTTGAACAAACTTGAATCAGATCCACCCCACAATGTTGCATATCAAATATCAAAAAATTCTGCCTGCTGAATCTGGAGAAGAAGATTTTTTAAGAAAATTTTGCCTGAAATGCACTAAGTTCGAATTCGGGCTTCTATGGTGAGCCCAAATATGAATCCAGGGGGCCAATTTGAATAAACTTGAATCAGATCCACCGCACAATGTTGCATACCAAATATCAAAAGATTCTGCCAGCTGGACCTGGAGAAGAAACCTTTTTAAGAAATTTGCCTGATATGCACTAAGTTCGAATTCGGGCTTCTATAGTGAGGCCAAATATGAATCCAGGAGGCCGATTTGAACAAACTTGAATCAGATCTACCCCACAATATTGCATACCAAATATCAAAGGATTCTGTCTGCTGGATCTGGAGAAGAAGATTTTTTAAGAAATTTGCCTGAAATGCACTAAGTTCGAATTCAAGCTTCTATACTGAGCCCAAATATAAACCCAGGGGGCCGATTTGAACAAACTTGAATCAGATCCACCCCATAATGTTGCATACCAAATATCAAAAGATTCTGCCTGCTGGATCTGGAGAAGAAGATTTTTTAAGAAATTTGCCCGAAATGCACTAAGTTCGAATTCGGGCTTCTATAGTGAGCCCAAATATGAATCCAGGGGGCCGATTTGAACAAACTTGAATCAGATCCACCCCACAATGTTGCATACCAAATATCAAAAGATTCTGCCTGCTGGATGTGGAGAAGAAGATTTTTGAAGAAATTTGCCTGAAATGCACTAAGTTCGAATTCGGGCTTCTATAGTGAGCCCAAATATGAATCCAGGGAGCCGATTTGAACAAACTTCAATCAGATCCACCCCACAATGTTGCATACCAAATATCAAAAGATTCTGCCTGCTGAATCTAGAGAAGAAGATTTTTTAAGAAATTTGCCTGAAATGCACTAAGTTCGAATGCGGGCTTCTATGGTGAGCCCAAATATGAATCCAGGGGGCCGATTTGAACAAACTTGAATCAGATCCACCACACAATGTTGCATACCAAATATCAAAAGATTCTGCCAGCTGGACCTGGAGAAGAAGATTTTTTAAGAAATTTGCCCGAAATGCACTAAGTTTGAATTCGGGCTTCTATAGTGAGCCCAAATTTGAATCCAGGAGGCCGATTTGAACAAACTTGAATCAGATCCACCCCACAATGTTGCATACCAAATATCAAAGGATTCTGTCTGCTGGATCTGGAGAAAAAGATTTTTTAAGAAATTTTCCTGAAATGCACTAAGTTCGAATTCGAGCTTCTATACTGAGCCCAAATATAAACCCAGGGGGCTGATTTGAACAAACTTCAATCAAATCCACACCATAATGTTGCATACCAAATATCAAAAGATTCTGCCTACTGGATCTGGAGAAGAAGAGTTTTTAAGAAATTTGCTTGAAATGCACTAAGTTCGAATTCAGGCTTCTATGGTGAGCCCAAATATGAATCCAGGGGGCCGATTTGAACAAACTTGAATCAGATCCACCCCACAATGTTGCATACCAAATATCAAAGGATTCTGTCTGCTGGATCTGGAAAAGAAGATTTTTTAAGAAATTTGCCTGAGATGCACTAGGTTCGAATTCAAGCTTCTATAGTGAACCCCAAATATGAATCTAGGGAGCCGATTTGAACAAACTTGAATCAGATCCACCCCACAATGTTGCATATCAAATATCAAAAGATTCTGCCTGCTGAATCTGGAGAAGAAGATTTTTTAAGAAAATTTTGCCTGAAATGCACTAAGTTCGAATTCGGGCTTCTATGGTGAGCCCAAATATGAATCCAGGGGGCCAATTTGAATAAACTTGAATCAGATCCACCGCACA